>CAWUFW010001810.1:0-1200000 GCA_963921515.1 Calotriton arnoldi | reverse complement strand
TTAGCTTTTTCCCCTCCCCCCCTCCCTCCCTCCTCTATTTTTCGTCATTTTTGGGGTATTTTTTAGGTTAGTTTTGCATTTTCTTTGTGGCTGGCTTTCTTTGAGACAGGTGAGCAAAGGGTAGCATGTATTGTCGCTTGGAACAGGTGCTGTGCGGGGGTTATTGAAAGTTTGCCAGAAGTTATTTGGTTATTGTTGAAGTTGGGTTTATGGTCAGGGAAAGGGTAGGCAGATTATTTTAACTTCAGTTTGACAACAAGTTTGCGGATTTACTGTTGTAGAGAGACAGGCATAGGATGTTGGTTAATTGAAGTGTATAATTAAAGGGTATAAGTTTACTGCAATGCTTTGTATTGTTGTTTAAATGGTAATGTCAGGGTGGGGGCGGGTTCAGGGGATCGTAGGGGTGGGGGCGGGGTCAGGTATTTGGATGTATTAGTGAGGCTTTAAGTTTTGTAAGGCGGTTGCCAGGGATGTTCATTGTGATGTGCATCTGTTTCAATAAAGCGGCCTTTTTCACACAACAAAATGGTTTTTTGTCTGGTCTGCCTTCCCCCCAATTTTGTCAAAAATGACATTAATAAGAAAACAATTGTCTCAATTTTCAATTACTAGAAGGAGACGCAAACCTATAAAGGTTCTGTTCGCGGCTTCCCTGTCTAGCCCCTGTGCGATCAAAGATATGTATCCCACGTCTCGTCTCTTCTAATTCATTGTTGCTTGTGAAATACAATAGCTATGTCATAAATGAATTGAGACAGACTCGAAACACATTCAAATTGTTCTTCAAATTAATACGCAGGATCCCGTTTATCTCACACAATAGGTAAAGCACTCCTGTGGTTAGGTGAAATTTTGTCCTTATTTAATAAGAAAAAGATGGGGGGAGATTTATAGAGATTAAGTGTCAATTAGGTGTAAAGGGGTTCAATGGTCAGAAAAACATTTTTTAATGTTTGAAGATGATTATCTCAATTTTCAATCCTTATAGGGAGACTTGAACCTGCAATGATTCCCTTAGTACCTTCCCTGCCTTTCCCGTGGACTATTTGAGATTTGTATCTACACAACCAAACTTTTCGTGTCTGAGTCAGAAGGGGATATGTGAAATACTATTTATCAATTGCATACTTAGATTCTCCTTCCCGAAATCAAACCATTAATATTTAATGGTCTCTTGCTGGGTTAGAACAATTCTCCCTCTCTTGTCCTTCTACACTGGGTCATCTAATAGTTTTCTACATTTGGTTAAGGATCGATGTAGTGAAACAGGTTGTTCTTAAATACATGTAGTGACCCTATCTAGTTCTTAGATCACTGTGTACAGTTCCCTATCTACATTTAGTCCAAATTCCACTGTTTGTAATTTATTAATAATACAAAATGTTTCTATTATTCGAATCGTTTTAACCAAGTCACCACCTCTTCTGTCTAATGTTACATCCAGACTCATGAAACGTATGCCTCCTACTTCTGTCATTTTGTGATAGTCACGAAAATGTATCGCCATAGGATATTTTGTGTCACAATTCTTTATGGCTCGTAGATGTTCCATCCACCTGATTTTGTTTTCTCACTGTAGATCTGATGCATACTTGCCCACAGATACACGTCATGGCATATATACAGCTATCGGTATTGCAGTTAATAAAGGAACACATTTTATATTTCTCGTGATATTTGCTATCAAATATTTTTTTGATTTGTCTATAACATGTTTGCAGCAGATACAGTTATTGCACATGTATGAACCTGTAGGTAGTGTACTAATACCCAAATTCTCAGTTTCAGTACCTGTATTTGAGATTTCAAACTTCAGTGTCACTAGGACTCAATAAGCTCCTAAGTGTTGGTGCTTTCTTATATACCATAACTGATTTTGCAGGTAGAATTTTGTTAATGTCCTTATCTAGGGTCAGCACATCCCAGTGTTTCCGTAAAGTGTTGAATACTCTACTGTTTCCCGCACTGGTTGTAGTTATATACCTTACTATACTGTCATCTCCAGATTTGTCCTTGTTCTTGTCCTTCAGCAGTTCTTCTCTCTTTATTTTGTGGACCCTTTTTTTGGCTTTCTCTTTAGTACGCAAGTCATAGCCATGTTTTACAAATCTTAGTGTAATATCTTCAGCTATTTTCTCTCATTCTCCTAGTTCACTACAGTTACGTTTTGCATGTAAAAATTCACCGTAGGGGAATAAAATAAATATACAAAGAAACAAAGCGAGAACTAGTTATTATAAGTTGTTGATTTCTCAGTAAATTGATGTTTATATGTTAAAATATATATATATGTTAAAATATATATATATGGCCCTGTCGAAGGCTGCGGCTGAAACACGTAGGCCATTTCACCTTTGTGCTTTGTAAATCCCTAATAAATTAATATCTTGAAGAATTACCCCTTTGGTGGTGCCGTGTCCTTCTGTGTGCGAAGTGGATGAGGTGCGAGGGTGCTCCGACCGCTGCAGAAAGGATCAATTTCACACACACACACATATATATATATATATATATAAATATATATATATATATATATTTGATTTTAAAATTTATATAGCGCACGAATGCCCAAGGGCGTCTAGGCGCTGTGCGGAAATGTTTGCTGGACATAACAGAGACAAGTAACTTAGTTGGAAAACAGCCAGGTTTTTAGTGATTTTCTAAAGGAGAGTAACGTAGGGCTGTTCTTGATGTCTATCGGGAGTGAGTTCCATAGTTTCACTGTGCCCAGAACAAAGCTTCTACCTCCACAACGTGCTTTATTGAATTTGGGGGTTTGGAGGAGTTTGCTCCGCGATGATCTTAAGTTTCTAGCAGGATGGTACCAGGCGAAGTGTTGTTTCAGGAACAAGGGACCGGTCCCGTGCAGAGCTTTGTAAGCTAAGCATAGGGATTTCAGATCTATCCTCTTTTTCACTGGGAGCCAGTGAAGTTTTCTTAAGCCTTGGGAAATAGACTGGAATTTGGGAATGTCCAACAGAAATCTGGCGTCTGCGTTCTGCGCCCGCTGGAGTTTAAGCATATGCTGTTTTTGAAGGCCCGCATACAAGGCATTTCCGTAATAGAGTCTAGCCAAGGCTAGGATGGGCACCAGTGTTTTTACTGCTTTTGGGGGAATAAAAGTACGAACTTTCCTGATTGTCTTTAGTGTCAGGAAGACCATTGGGGTGGTGTTCGTAATACCCAAACTCGTCTACTGCGATGTAGTAGTCCCAGGGCCCTGATCCTACCGCAGCCACCCCACAAACGGCTCCCAAATGTCCCGGGGCCGCGAAGCCGACGGCATCAATTCCCAATATGTGGTCAGCTGTGAATGACCGAAGACCACGTCCTTAATCCAGTCATCTTTAGATGGGATCCTCTTGCTTCCCCAATGTATAGCTACTCGTCGTTTTGCAAATAAGAGGAGCATTGCATGGAGCTTCCTGTATTTCACCGGAGTATCCTTGACATACCCTAACAGGCCCTGCAAAGGGTCAGGATCTTCACCCACCCCTGTAATGCACTTTATTATATCCCACACACTAGCCCAATAGGTTCTGAGCCGTGGGCAATTCCACGAGATATGTAGAAACCCCGCAAACGCTGCTCCGCATCTCCAACAACGGTCATCCTCCTTCAGACCCATACGGTGTAAAATAACGGGTGTTCTATAGAACCGGTGCAAAAATTTGAAGTGGATGAGGCGCAGTTTATAATTAGGCGAGAGTGCCAGCAATTGGCCGCAGCAATATAACCACTGTTCTTCCGACAGCGGAGCTGAAAGCTCGTCATTCCAAGCCGACCATGCACGGGGCTTCACTACGGGAACAGACGTCTGCATGTGGTTATAGATGCGTGTAATAAGCCGACGCGGGGAGGACGTGGTGAGGACATTTTCCAAAGCTGCCAGTGTAGGGGGAGCATTCGGAAACGTGCCGTGCAACAACCTACATGCCATTTTGAGTTTATGGAACGCAAACTGTACTGCAAAATTCGCCCGGCCTGTTTCCCCAGTCTCTGGGGGGGGGAGCGGAATACTCCATCCGGGTATAGATATCCGAATGTGGCTAGTCCCATATCATGCGCCAGGTTCTCCCCTATCCCATTACCACTAGGAAACAACATGGGGTTATCAACCAGAGGGATGGCCGGGGCATAAAGGATAGACGCAGAAGCTCGTCTACGAAGACCACGCCATGCCCAGCGCAGTGTTTCGACCGTGTCTATATCCTCTCTCAGGTGCCGATAATCCCCGTATAATGCAACTGTCAAGGGCAATGGTTTAGCCGCAGCTTCCTCCACAGCCACATGGGGCTGAAATGGGGTGGGGTGCACCCAATAGTGTAAAAATTGAGCTTGAGCGCTCCAGGCGTATAGCTGTATATCAGGTGCTCCCATGCCGCCTTGCCGCAGGGGGAGCGTGAGCAGGTCCCATGATATTCGGGCCTGACCTCCAGCCCATATGAGAGAAGTCAACAAGGATCGCATAAGCTGAAAAAAGGCCAGGATATCATGGTTAACGGTGTCAAAAGCCGCCGATAAGTCCAAAAGTATCTGGGCGGCTTTGGCACCTGAGTCCAGTATTGCTCGGAGCTCCTCTGCTGCCTTAACCAGGGCAGTTTCCGTGCTGTGTCCCTGTCGGAAACCATATTATGAGGGATCTAACAGGCCCATCGAGGAAATGAAGGCTGTTAATTGGGTGTTTAGGATTTTATCCAGGACCTTAGCAGGGAATGGAATCCTAGCAATAGGTCTATAATTGCTAGTGTCGCTAGGATCCAAATTAGGTTTTTTTAAAAGAGGAAGAATTGAGACAGTTTTCCAAGAGTCAGGGAAGATACTAGAGCTAATCATTTCTTTAAAGAGTATGCTGAATTGCTCACTGATGATGTCAGGTGCCATCTGAAATATTTTTGGGGGGCAAGGGTCTGTGGGTGCTCCGGACTTTAATGATCTGACTATCTGGGATATCTGTCCTATGTTAGGAGGATCGAAGAATGCCAAAACATTATCGGAACAGGGGAGTGTTTTAGTGGGAGTGTTGCCTGTGCAATCGATGCCCTTGTCTGTAAGGGATCTATAAACGGTCTGCACCTTGTCCTTGAAAAACCGTGCGAGCTGGTTGCAGAATTCCACACTGCTGTCCCCTTTTGATGTTTCAGGTAATTTGACTAGCCTCTTTAAAGTTGCAAAGAGTACTTTGCTAGAATTACCCGCCTGCAGAATTTTCTCTGAAAAATAATTACTTTTTTTTTCCAAAATCATTTTTTTATGGTCAGTGTCTGAGCATATAATATTTTATCAGCTACAGTGTACTGCCTTCTCCACCGTCTCTCTGACTGTCTACAAAGTTGTTTTTGTGCACGCAGCGCGTCGCAGAACCAAGGTTCAGAGTTTTTCTTACGCTTGGTAGTGAAGCTTATTTCCGGGGCTAATGTATTTACTGCAGTTTTAATCCAGTTGGTGAAACTGTCTGTTGCCATGTTTGCCTGGATGTTAGGTCAGGCTTTGAAGATGCCAGAGCTGATTGTAGCAACTGGGGGTCGATGTTCCTCCAGTTGCGCCCTTTTTGTGCCCTATGAGGATTATGGGGGCGAGGGATATGATGTGTGGTGGTTACTGCGAACAATATGGCTTTATGGTCTGACCAGGCGATTGGCAAAACCTCTTGAATTTTCAAATGAGGGTTCGATGTAAAAATTCCATCTAGAGTATGACCAGCATCGTGTGTGGAATGCTTGACCAACTGTTTCAGTGAGGCACTGGCCATCATATCCACAATAGAAGCTGTGTTGTGGTCTTCTGGATTTTCTAAATGGTAGTTAAAATCACCTAATATCGAAAAATCCTCTGATTCAATACTCGATTCTATGACAGGGCTAATAATTTCAGCGAATCTGTTTTTCGCACCAGGAGGTCTGTACAGTAACATTCCTTTGAACGTGTAGTTATCACTTAGAGTGATTCTAAAGGATTGCAGTTCGCAATCTGTGCAACTTCCTGTGGGGGAACCCTTTATTGTCAGAGTGTCTTTGAGAATAATTGCTAAACCTCCTCCCCGTTTGTCTTGTCTGTCATTTCTGATTATTGTAAATCCTGATGGTTTAGCTAGGGACAGTTCGAAATCGGAGGTACTATCCACCCAAGTTTCGGTAACAAAAGCCATGTCAATCTTGTGAGCTGTCAACAGCTCTGCGAATTCTACATTATGTTTGATAAGAGACCTTGTGTTAATGAGCAGGCCTAAGAACGATTTGGGTGAGGGGGATTGTTGGCGATGAACCTGTTTCACTCTAGTGCAAGCTCTTATTTTCCTAAATAGAAATTTTGAAGAGCAATGCAAGCATGATTTGGGCTCCTTAAATAGATCAAGCTGAGGACAAATCGGAGTCTTATTAGGCCTATTGAGACTCAAAAGTACACTTTTAGAGTATGTAATTCTGGGCCCCTTATTTGATATGGACCGTACAGGGGTTATGGCCCTGGGCCCGGTCCTGGCGCGGATGGGCGCAGACAGGCTTGCCTTTGGCGCGCCGGGGGCGCGCCCGCTGCGCGCGTCCGCTCCGGAATCCTGCTTAAGTAATGAATACCGCAGGAAACTGGCATGCAGACACCGGATGCCCCCTATGACCCGGAAGTCAATACCAAGTGTTTCCGGTCCACCAAAGCCCTCCACGCAATCGGCAACAGCTGCGGTGGAACGAGGCTTGAACCGGAACACTGGGGGAGCTGCAGACTGAAGTAAGTGATTGCTGAGAGCTACCACTATCTACCCAATTATCAAACGATACAACACAGAATAATTCACAATGGCTAAATGAATGTCTTAAGAAATGCCAAAAATCAGTTAAAAACTAGATGAGTAAAAATGCTTAAAAGCAATAAAAGTGGGTAAAAACACAAGTTTAGAAGATGCGCCCAATAGCACAAATATCGGTAATAGTAGGAGCCCGTAAGAACAAAGGATGCGGCAAACCTACCGCTGGTATCTGCATGTCCGCTCCGGCATCCTGCTTAAGTAATGAATACCGCAGGAAACTGGCGCGCAGACACCGGCTGCCCCCATGACCCGGAAGTCAATACCAAGTGTTTCCGGTCCACCAAAGCCCTCCACGCAATCGGCAACAGCCGCGGTGGAACGAGGCTTGAACCGGAACACTGGGGGAGCTGCAGACTGAAATAAGTGATTGCTGAGAGCTACCACTATCTACCCAATTATCAAACGGTACAACACAGAATAATTCACAATGGCTAAATGAATGTCTTAAGAAATGCCAAAAATCAGTTAAAAACTAGATGAGTAAAAGTGCTTAAAAACAATAAAAGTGGGTAAAAACACAAGTTTAGAAGATGCGCCCAATAGCACAAATATCGGTAATAGTAGGAGCGCGTAAGAACAAAGGATGCGGCAAACCTACCGCTGGTATACATATTACACATCCACTTTTGAACAAAGGCCGCTGCACACCACTATACGATAAATTTCACGAGTTTATTTAATGAAGCAAACACCAACTCGTTTCAACTCTTATGAGTCTTGCTCACGGTCAGTGAGTCCCTTGTCAATTTCATCTATAAATACAAGTTAGAGGCACTCAGCCCATAATGCGTAACCCATGACCAAGAACAGATATATCTAGGTCAATAATAGAAATACAAAATATCTAACAACATTAGAGCTATACGGTTACAACCTACATCACAAAAATTCATATTAACCTCACTGCCTTCCATGAATTGTAAAAGATACAATCAGTGTTAAAATTTTACTAATATATGTTTTTATTAAAACTACCAATTCTAGAATGCCCAATAACAGGCAGGACGGGTAACATGTATTTATAGATTAAATTGACAAAGGACTCACTGACCGTGAGCAAGACTCATAAGAGTTGAAATGCGTTGGTGTTTGCTACGTTAAAATAAACTCGTGAAATTTATCGGAGTCTGGTATGCAGCAGCCTTTGTTCAAAAGTGGATGTGTAATTATATAGGGGGATCTGGTTTACCCCCACCTCTAGCACCAACAGAGGAGTGCGCCATCAATTCTTCAGACCCCTTTGAATTACAATATATATATATATATTATCTACTGGCGGTCGCCAGTAGATAGTTATAGTTACAACCTATTATCCATAGGAAATCCGCGACATTCTATTTGAAATAACGTTGGCGCCGGTTGACGAATCTTCGTGAAAGTTTCCAACTTGTTGGGCGCTCCGCTCCGCTCCTACCCTGAAAGTCTCGGGGTGATACGTGAAGCGGGGCCGAGAAAAAGGGGGTCCCAAAACGCGTTTTCCCCATTCATTTTTCCATAGGAACCTTTAGTCGCAGCTACAGCCCGAACTGCTGAACGGAATTACACCAAATTTGGCAAAGAGGTAGTCCTTGGTTCAGACTGGTGCCTTTTGCTTAAATGGTGTAAATCCGTTCAGTAGTTCCTGAGAAAATCAAAAGTAAAAGTACATATATATCTATGGGCGCGTCGGATACGCGTACCCTCAGCGCACCCTGCGCGCACCGTCCCGATCACGAGCTGCATGCTAATTGGCTGTCAGCTGGCTGTCAACATTCCGATTCAGGAAGTGTTGGCAGCCATTTTGTCCCTCGGTAGAACCGAGGGACAGAAACAAGTGCGCAAAGCGCAAAGAGGGGCAGGGTAGAAACACCCTAACCCCCTAGGCCTGCTCAGGGGTCCCACAAGGACCCCCTGGGCAAAAAAGCATTTAAAAAAAAAAAAAATCGGCAGGATGCGCTCAGGGTGCGCGAATCCTGCCGAAAATCGAGCGCGGTCTCCGCGCTCGATTGTATTTTGCCCCGGGTGGCCCAAGTCCCGGGGGCATGGTGGGGGTTTAATTTTATGTGTGGGGGCCTCAAAGGGCTCCCAAGCCCGGGACCGCCACCCCCGGGGCTTTCTTTTAAAAATGGTGCGGGAGGGCTCTGAGCCCTCCCGCAGCCCGGGACCACCACCTCCCGGGGCTTTTTAAAAAAATTAAACAACCTGTGTGGGGGGCTCCAGCCCCCACACGCCCGGGACCGCCACCTCCCGGGGCACTAACAAATTAAAATGGGGGTCCGTTTTGGACCCCGAAGCCCGGGGACCACCACCTCCCGGGGCTGTGCTGATGTAGGGAGGGGGCCGCGCGGCCCCTCCTGGAGCCCTTGATGGCCCTGGGGACCGCAACCCCCAGGGCCGGCTCTCTGCAGTGTCCCGGGGTGCCTACCCCGGGACACTGTAGTTTGCTATGGCAGGACGGGAGCCTCGCGGCTCCCGTCCTGCCATAGCAAACTGCTTTGGATATTGGAAGAGAGAGCAGGAAACCTGCTCTCTCTTCCAATATCCAAAGCGATTGCTTTCCACATGGGGAGCAGCATGTCAGCTGCTCCCCATGTGGAACAGCATTGCCGGCTCCCAAGGGACGTGGGAGCCGGCGGGACTGTGGGGGATTGGGGACCCCCACAGTCCCCAACGGAGAGGGCCAGCCCGGGGGATGGGGTCCCCGGGGCAAGTAGTGGCCCGGGAGGGGGCCACGCGGCCCCCTCCCCAAAAAAGAGCAAAAAATTTTTTTGAAAAAGGAAAGGCCGGCCCCGGGGATGGGGTCCCCGGGGCCTTAAAATGGCCAGAGGAGGGGGCCACGCTGCCCCCTCAAAAAAATAAATATAGAGGCCATGCCCCGGGGATGGGGTCCCGGGGCCAATACAGGCCAAGGGAAGGGGGCCACGCGGCCCCTTCCCGTTTTTTTTAAAGGTAATTTAAAAAGGGGTAAGGCCCTGGGGGATGGGGTCCCCAGGGCCCAAAAAAGAAAAAGGAAGGGGGCCACACAGCCCCCTTCAGGGAGAAAAAAAAATAATTAAAAACGATCGGGCCCGCGAGGCCCGCCCCTTCCTTCACCACTCTGCAAACGCGCCCCTGGCGCGTTTGCAGAAGAGAACAATTCCCCTTGAATACTGGGGGTCCCTGGGGCCAACTAGCCCACCAGGTACCTCCAGTATGCGCCAGGGAGCTGCCTTGCAGAGAGGTGTACAGAGGCCACGCCCCTTTTACACCTCTCTGCAACGCAGCTCTGTGGCGCTTTTGGAGGTATATGGTGGGCTAGTTGGACTCCGGGGACCCTCAGGATTCAAGGGGACTTAATCCCCCAACTTAAAACGCGCCACGGGCGCGTTTGCACAGTGGTGAAGGGAGGGGCGGGGCTTCAGGTGACATGTGTGCAAACAGGCCCCGTGGCGCGTTTTAAGATGGGGAATTAAATCCCCTTCAATCCTGAGGGTCCCTGGGGGCCAACTAGCCCAACAGGTACATCCAGAAAGCGCCACAGAGCTGCGTTGCAGAGAGGTGTAAAGGGGTGTGGCCTCTCTACACGTCTCTGCAACGCAGCCCCTAGCGCATATTGGAGGTTCCTGGTGGGCTAGTTGGCCCCTAGGGACCCTCAGGATTCAAGGGGACTTAATCCCCCAACTTAAAACGCGCAACGGGGCGCGTTTGCACAGATGTCACCTGAGGCCCCGCCCCTCCCTTCACCATTGTGCAAATATTCCTCTAAAATCAGCCGAAATACGAATTCCGATTTACTCACCTGTTATCAGGAGAGACCTCAGTGCTGCATCTTTCAGCCCAGTACTGGTCCTGAAAAGTAATTTTAACCGTACTTACCGGTAACTTGAATTTCCTTCATAGGCTAACATTGACTGGTTTCACTTGGAAATTCTTCTAAGTGTGGAGTTTTGGAACTTTAAAATATTCCTCTAAAATCAGCCGAAATACGAATTCCGATTTATTCACCTGTTATCAGGAGAGACCTCAGTGCTGCATCTTTCAGCCCAGTACTAATCCTCAAAAGTAATTTTAGCCGTACTTACCAGTAACTTGAATTTCCTTGCATAGGATATCATTGCCTGCTTTTGCTGAAAAAGTTTCTAAGTGTTGATTTTGGAACTTTAAAATATTCCTCTAAAATCAGCCGAAATCCGAATTCTGATTTACTCACCTGTTATCAGGAGAGACCTCAGTGCTGCATCTTTCAGCCAAGTACTGATCCTCAAAATTAATTTTAACCGTACTTACCGGTAACTTGAATTTCCTTCATAGGCTAACATTGACTGGTTTCACTTGGAAATTCTTCTAAGTGTGGAGTTTTGGAACTTTATAATATTCCTCTAAAATCAACCAAAGTACGAATTCCAATTTACTCACCTGTTATCAGGAGAGAACCCAGTGCTGCATCTTTTAGCCCAGCACTGACCCTGAAAAGTAATTTTAACCGTACTTACCAGTAACTTATATTTTCTAACATAGGAATCCATTGTCTGGTTTTCAGCAGAAAACTTTCAAAGTGTCGATTTTCACAAACTACAAATATTCCTTAAAAATCGCCTGTATGACTTAAACGCATTCATTCAACTGTTTACAGGAGATGCACCAGTGCTGGATCCAGGATCCAACACTGAGTAAGAAAAAGTAACGATAACAGTTTTTACCTGCTAAGTGAATTTCCTTCCATAGGATAACATTGGTGATTCTATGAGAAAAAGTTTCTAAGTGTCAACTTTTAAAGTACAATAATATTCCTTAAAAATCACGACTGTAACCAAAACGCTTTTACTCAACTGTTTACAGGAGATGTGCCAGGACTGAATCTAGGATCCAGTCCTGTGGTTAGAAAAGTAATCCATAAAGTAACTAATTGCATTTAACTAGAAATTCACATTGAGCTGAATGTTGCATTGTGTTTGAAAATGTGTTGCACATTGCAACAACTGTAACTACTGTACTTAAGTCTATTGCCTATGTGCAAAGTATTTAAACTAAAGTAATTCATTCTGAGAAAGTATTTTTTGTAATGTAATGTATAATGTAATTACAATGTAATTTAAATAATAAAATATCTAAAAATAAATAGTTTAAAAAAATGTAGTAAATCAGTATGAAAAAAATTAATATAACAATTAATACATTTAAAAATTGTCATTTACAAAACCTTTGAAATTCACTGAAAAAACCGTAGGTTTCAGGCACGTTATAGTTAGAAATTAGCATTTAAAAAACTTTGAAATTCACTGAAAAAACCATAGGTTTCAGACACGTTATAGTTACAAATTAGCATTTAAAAAACCTTTGAAATTCACTGAAAAACCATAGGTTTCAGACACGTTATAGTTACAAATTAGCATTTAAAAAACCTTTGAAATTCACTGAAAAAACCATAGGTTTTAGGGACAGTTATAGTTACTTGGACATTGCACTCGTACAAAACCCGTGAAATTCCCCGTTATAGTTAGTTCAGCTAACTATAACTCGCGCCCGCAATGCACTGCTGATGACGTCACATATTACATCACTCATGACATGGTCAGTGACATCACTGATGACATCACTGATGACATCTCAAATGACATCACTGATGACATCATCCACGTGATAATCTGATGCACCTCCTCACACCCTAATATAACCTTTGATACACCCACTCTAAATTACAGACTGCCATTCGCAAAACCATAGACACTCCAACACCAATAACTACATACCCACTCACTGATTCTTAGGTCTACACACACACATCCACTCACTCACCCGTACAGTCACTCATACTTACGGTCACTCAGTACAGGACTATCATATGCACTCTTACTCCTATATAGACACTTAAACAACGCCACTCATCCATAGAGATACTCACACACCTAGTCAGTCATGCAAATAATTAAACACACTGCCATTTACTCACCTATACAGTTATACACACACCAGCTCACTTACTCATACAAATAGTAGCACATTGTTACGCTCTTATACAATCACTGATACAAGCACACAATCATCCATACAGCCACTATCACAATCACTCACTCTTGCTTATAGCTATTTATATACTCCAACACACATATATACTGCCTTTCACATATGTAGTTACTCACACATGTACCACTGGGACATACATTCACTCACTAACACACTCTTACACACACTTACCCACCCATACAGTCTATCACAGATGCACTCTTGAAACCATCCACCCAGTGAATCACCCACTCACACATCTATGCACAGAGTTGCACACACCCCTCCCACACAAACACTCAGGCACCCATACAGATACTCAGACAAGCATTCAATAACTCATATAGACACTCATTTAGCTATTCACAAACACATGCAGCCACTTACACAGCAACAGACAGACGGATACAGACATTCACCCAGTTTAGTCACTAACCCATGCATTCAGTAAGATACGTTAAATCACTCACTTATAGAGTCAGTCACGCACCTACTAAATCATCCATACAGACACTTACACACCCACTCATTCTTCAATACGTCTTTTCCTATATATTTTAAAAATATTTAAACTTTACAGAAACACACAGTTACTGGATGATGTCATCAGTGATGTCATTTGAGATGTCATCAGTGATGTCATCAGTGATGTCACTGACCATGTCATGAGTGATGTAATATGTGACGTCATCAGCAGTGCATTGCGGGGCGCGAGTTATAGTTAGCTGAACTAACTATAACGGGGAATTTCACGGGTTTTGTACGAGTGCAATGTCCAAGTAACTATAACTGTCCCTAAAACCTATGGTTTTTTCAGTGAATATATATATAGATAGATAGATAGATAGATAGATAGATATACATCTTTGCAACAATGATTGTGGCCACATGTGCCCTCTGGTGAAAAAAAGGTATTTTATTTATGAGCGTAGTACCATGTTAAGTCAAGAGGTTTTTTAATGTTAGTATGTACCACTAACATTTTAAATAAATGCACTTTTTGCATCAGAGAGTGCTTGCGTCTACTGACTTTGTTTTAAAAGGAGTGGGTATGTAATACGCTAGAGTTTCTAGACTTTGCGGAGTGCATTGGGCCCAGATTTATCAAAATTCCACGCAGTGCAGGGCAGCAAGAAAACTTGTTGCGCTGCATTAAAGAGAAAGGGCAGGAATGCAACATTTTTATGTACCAAGATATGTCACATTCCTGCTCTCTCCCTGTGCTGGTGCACTGAGTTCTGCCTAGCACCAATGCAGGCACCCTTGTGCCCTGGTGCCAAGTTACAACCTGGATTGTTTTTGTGCAGGAAGGGACACCTTTCTGCACAAAAACAATACTTAGAGGCTTTTTCATCTTTCTATCTTAGAAAAAACAAAACACTAGGAGAAATAAATATATTTTTCCTCGATGCGCACACCTCTACTATGAAAGTGTTACATTTAGGTGCATTCCCAGGTTTACCAGTGACAGATTCATGAGAACATCTACTCTCAATCTCCACCCATGTAACGTGCAGTGCCTTCCCGGCCCAGAGTAATACAAGGCAGCTTGTGCTGCCTTGTTAGGTTACTCCAAATTTACCAAGCCAAGCAGGGCTATTCAAAGTAGCCTGACATAGCTTAGTAAATATCACGTAAGGGTTTGTGTTGCCCTTACGCCACCTTGCGTGGCGCAACGGCAATATAAATCTGGGCACTGGTATCCAGAGTAATGGTGCATGGTGTCAGCCTGACAGGGAGGGTGTAGGACCATAGGAGTGGAGAGGATATCAAGTGAATGATACTACCGGGATTCTGTTCCAGTGTGAGCCAGGGGCTCTCCTGGGCTGATTGAAGGATGTCACTATTACAACAGTAGTATATCATGGGTGTTAGCGTTCTTCTCTGTAGCTTTATGTAGTTCATACAGTCCCAATCTTCCTGTTGTGCAGTAGGCAAAGGGAGACCGAATTGGCCCAGCAATACTTAAAGGCGGCGGAGAAGCAAAGATCATTCGTTGGAATGAATGAATAGTTCAAATTGTAATTTTAGGTTAGGAAACTAGGAATAGGCTCTCTGATTTAAAAAGTACAATGCTGTGCCTGCCAAAATATTTTTGGAAGGGAGTACCACTATCATTGTTCTTTTCATCTTTATTCCTTTCATAAGCATCCAAGGGGAAGAGGGCATCCGTCCAAGCAGCTGCTGCAGCCACCACCAGCTCGGCAGCGAGTGGGACTACCACCACCAGAGCCGCAGCCATGGGAGATGGTTCTGCTGGCCGCAGTAAGTCATGCATATTATTATTTCTTACTTTTAGCTATTCCCAATGGTAATTATGGCCTTATGTGTTTACTTTTCTTTCACCTCCCCTACCCAAAGTTTGTTATTCCTGCATTTCACTGTGTTTTCTATATTTCTTGTTTCCGCAGCTGACTTTCCCTTGTCTGTAGCTTTCTTCTGCTACCTTTATCAGTAAGCTTTCCTTCGCCCCTCTTTTACATGTCTTATGTAGTACTGTTAAGAGAACATATTTTTGGTAATGTAAAGAGGATCGCACGTGCAAGTATTCACCAGTAGGCTTTCTTGATCAAACAGTCAAAAAGTAATGGGACAGAGATAGAGTGTTATAAACTAGGAACTGGGAGTGGTGGGGAACCACTGGCCAGTCCTGAAGGGTGGAGAGGTCCTTTCACCTTTCGGGATGAAGGGGGGGGGAATATGTCCTCCCAAACTAATTACGCAGTACTTGCAGGTATTCCACCTAGTGTCGCAGCAACATGGCATGATGGAGGAGTGCTCGCCCTAACTAGATTCCACGCCATTGGGCGCGGGAAAGGAAAGAATTCTTATTCTTTAAATAACCCTTATTCCAGCAGTGGCATGCACTATCCCCATGCATGTAGTTCAATCTGTGAAATGAAAGTGTCATGTTCACACCATGCAACTCATTCAGAGAGCACTCACATGCATGCATCAGCTCGTCCTCCTGACAGAGATAGAGTGATCATGGACCCCCCAATGTTGTCTTATACTAGCAGTTTCCACAACGGTGCAGCATGGGAGTAATGAGAGATACCAATACCAAGCAATACTATATGTTTTTTGCATTCCCTTCCACCCACTTACAAGATTTTGATTGACTACCTGGTTTTTAAAATGTTGTCAACTAAACCTCCCAAAGTGATCCTTTCGATATAAGATACTGATAACTAACCTAACTTTAGTGAGGTATTGCTGTTGTACCTTGTGCAAAATAATTCCTTAGGTGGCTAATCTGATATCTTAAATGGACACATTATATTTTTGTCTAGATGCACAGACCACCAGTGCCACTGCCAGTCAGCCAGCGACGGCGGAGGAGGTCCAGCCGGTCGAGGGAGGGGAAGCAGTCCCAGTGGTAGCAGAGACAAGTGGTAAGTCACCTTGCTTTCTTATTGACAAAACTGTATTTGTTAACTGAGGCAGATATCCGCCCATCACATTTTTGCCCATTGCATTTCGCCACCTAAAACTGCAGCGCATTTTAATTCAGCGCTTCAGTGTAGGTGATAAAATGTGCGTCTGCTTCAGTTAACAGTGCAGCACAAAGTCTGCAATGCATACAAACCAAAGACAAGGTGTATTTCCCCATTCCCACTCAGTCACCGACTCGTACTTCACTTAATCTTTCTTTGTTTCTTTGTTTTTTCTTTGTTACTTTGTATCTTTGTTTCTTTTTCCACCGCAAGATCACCGACATACACAACAGCTTCGACGCACAAACAACGCACCCTACCGCCGAACCAATGCCCGCCACCACCACCCTCTGCAACTGGACCCCGATCAACACCGAAGACACCACCCGCACGATGAACTCCATCCACTCCGGATCACCAACCGACCCCTGCCCACACCACGTCTTCAACAAAGCCGACGCCACCATCGCACCCCATCTCCGGGACATCATCAACTCCTCCTTCCACACCGCCACCTTCCCGGAGAGCTGGAAGCACGCCGAGCTTACCGCCCTCCTGAAGAAACCAACGGCGGACCCCACCGACCTCAAGAACTACCGCCCCATCTCGCTCCTTCCGTTTCCGGCCAAAGTCATCGAGAAGACCGTCAACAGACAGCTTGCCGCCTTCCTCGAGACGAATGGATCCTCGACCCCTCGCAGTCCGGGTTTCGGGCCAACCACAGCACCGAGACCGCCCTTATCGCAGCCACCGACGACATCAGAACCCTAACCGACAACGGGAAACAGCTGCCCTCATCCTCCTGGACCTCTCCGCGGCGTTCGACACCGTCTGCCACCGCACCCTAGTGAAGCGCCTCAGCAACATCGGAATCCGAGAGAAAGCACTGGAATGGATCATCTCGTTCCTCGCCGGAAGAACCCAGAGAGTCCGCCTCTCCCGTTCAGATCCGAAGCCACCGAAGTCATCTGCGGCGTTCCACAAGGATCCTCACTCAGCCCGACCCTCTTCAACGTCTACATGAGCCCCTCGCAGCCATCGCACGCCGACACAACCTCAACATCATCTCCTACGCCGACGACACCCAGCTGATCCTCTCCCTCACCAACGACCCCACCACCGCCAGAGCCAACCTGCACGACGGGATGAGAGACGTCGCCGACTGGATGAGGAACAGCCGCCTTAAACTGAACTCAGACAAGACGGAAGTCCTCATCCTGGGCTCATCACCCTCCGCCTGGGACGACTCCTGGTGGCCCCCGGCCCTGGGCACCGCACCCAAGCCAACGGACCACGCACGCAACCTGGGCTTCATCCTGGACTCCTCCCTATCGATGACCAGACAAGTCAACGCCGTCTCATCTTCATGCTTCAACACCCTGCGCATGCTCCGCAAGATCTTCAGATGGATCCCCACTGAAACCAGGAAGACCGTCACCCAGGCACTCGTCACCAGCCGACTGGACTATGGGAACACCCTCTACGCCGGAACCACAGCCAAACTTCAAAAGAGACTCCAGCGCATCCAGAACGCCTCCGCACGACTCATCCTGGACATCCCCCGACACAGCCACATCACCGTACACCTGAAAGACCTGCACTGGCTCCCCGTCAGCAAGAGAATCACGTTCAGACTCCTCACCCACGCACACAAGGCCCTCCACGACCTGGGCCCAAAGTACCTCAACGATCGCATGTCCTTCTACACGCCCACACGCCAGCTACGATCAACCAGCCACGCCTCGCCACCGTACCACGCATCCGCAGAACCACCGCCGGAGGAAGATCCTTCTCCTACCTGGCGGCCAAGACCTGGAACTCCTCCCCACTCACCTTCGGCGAACCCAGGACCATCTCGCCTTCAGGAAGCAGCTCAAGACCTGGCTGTTCGAGCAGTAACTTACCCCCTCCCCAGCGCCTTGAGACCCTCCCGGGTGAGTAGCGCGCTCTATAAATGCCGTGATTGATTGATTGATTGATTGATTTGTTTGTTTGCTTGTTTCTTTCCTTCTTTGTTTCTTTCTTCCTTTCTCTTTCTTTCTTTTTCTTTCTTTCTTTCTTTTCCAGCTTAACCAAAAATGCAAATTCCATCTTGGCATGTGCCACATTTTTCTGCTCAAGTGGCTTATATTCCATGGCTTCCATTATGGATTTACGGTTCCAATTTTTTCCTTCCGCCCACCAATGTGACTAAGCAAAAGCGTAGTGCATGATCAGTGACACCCAATCATTCCATAGCTAAACCTCTACCTAGCCAAGTCCCTATAACTTACCTTCCTGTAGGCTAACTTTCCCCACTGCTAAGTGAAGGTATTTGTTGAAAATATTTTGTGGCGGAAGCCAGGGTGTAATCTTGGACTGACAGCCTGGTTTAGAATTTCGCAGGTGGGATACTCTGTGACAAACATGACGAATAAATTATATCCTGTCCGCACCGTCTACTATAATACGGCGGACAGGATATCTGTTATCCTTCATATTTGTAACAGAGTATCCCATCTGCCAGACTTCATCAGCCCCTAAGTTTGAACTCAGGATAGAATTGAAGAGGGTGTAAGAGAAAATGCCATTACAGCTGCCTCAAAAACATGCTGGAGAGTTTTAGACCCACTAGCATGGCTCCATTAATGTTGCACATATAGTTAAGTTATTGTGCAGCATATATACGCCTTACTCATTAATTGCAGCGAATTCATTTATTAACACATATAAAGTATCGGTTCAGTTTCACGATGAAATCCTTTCAAATAAAATAACTTTTTGATTATGTTGGTGTTCTGGTTTCATTCATTGCAGTCAGTGCTGCTGCATTATATGATGCATGTATGGGAAAAACTTGGCCGTGCAACTAATCAAATCAAAAATTTAATTTTAATTGCCCTAGGGGACCAGCAATGTTCTGCTATTTCTGCAACTTTAGACATTCTGCAACTTTAGACATTTTTAAGCAAGTGTTGGTGCTGAACATTATAATTTGTGTTTTTTTCCTTTCTTCATATAGCTACTCCTGCTGCTGGATCTAGCAACCATCCCAGTGGGAGATAGCTGCCCCGCTGTGGCAGCAAAAGATGGAGTCCATGGCTGCAGAATACTGCTGACTAGATGCCTTGGAGATGGATGAGGAGGAGGTACAGGCCTCCAGTGCCTTGGGCTGACAGCCAAGTCCACCCACAACCCGGCCATGCCACTTCCGGTAGCACCTGCAGCCGGGGTCCACTGCTGCCCGGAACACGACCAGCCACCCCTCCTCATTGTCATCATCCGACCGCCTACTCCACCACATCCTATGTGACCTCCACCACATCCTATGTGAACTAGCGCTCCTGAGGCATGGGGAACAGGTCCTGGCCTGAGAGATGGCAGATATAAAAAAAAATTAACTGGATTTGCTCAAAGCATTTATTATTGAACATTATTTTTGGGGGGAGGGCCTGTTGTGGGTGGAGAGAGTGGGTAGGGTAGTCAAGGAAAGGGTCAAAGAGACATTTGGGCTTTTTGCTCTGGGTAGTGGGTGTGCTGTGAGTTGATAGGGCGGGCTTCGTGCGGCAAAAAATAAATGGCCCTTTCATTGTCTTTAGGATCTGTCTCTGCATTGCTAGTTAGCATAACAGAGCAAGACGAGAATCTATCCTCTGAAATTGTCACACATTATACTATACATCCACTTTTCCCCTAGACTTTCCCTACCTGAAGTCCTTTGCGATGCATTTATTGTTCAGTAGGTTACTGTGTACCCCGCTACCAGACTGGGAACGGAAAACTGACTAATTATGTTTGACTTTATTGCTTGATGGGGTTTTGCAGCACCCAGCCACCTATCAGTGGTAATGTACACTAGTTAGTTACTGCCATTGTCCCACCCTCTGTAACTATTGACCTCTAATGGGGTCTGGCAACAACATACACAAAAATCTCAATCTTATCTCTTTTTCACGAGAACAACTTCAGTACTAATTACTTAACTAGTTCTCACTTGAATAGATTTAGCAATGTTTGCTACCTCTCCCAATCTTCCCAAATTTTAGTTCAGGGTTTCTAAAAGGGCCTTTTTAATGCTGGTGGTAGGAGAGGACTAGCTCAAACAGGAAAAGCGGCACAAAACGAGGTCTCACCTATTCCGAATGATGCTTGCTAGGTGAACTCCAACAGTAAGATTATTTAGAAGGATTTTCCATCACAGGTTACTAGACTGAAAGAAAACACAGAGTTAGTGGATAATCCAAGACTAAGAACACCATGCCAAAAAAGTCATACAAACAATATTTACCAGTACTGAGCTGGTATTTAATTTATTAAAAATATTAAAACTATCCGGATGGGGTTGGGGGTAGAGAGCTCCGAGTTCTTCGTTGGAATACTAACGGCCTGCTCAATAAGATCAAGCGGGGAGCTGTGTTGCGCCAAGCCAAGCATCACAGAGCGGACATTTTATTCATACAGGAGACCCACCTAGTGGGTACCAAGACACCTTGCTTGGGAAGGTTTGGATATGCACACACACATCACGCCGAATTCACTAGAGTCTCCCGGGGAGTTGCGATCCTTATACATCGCAACGTCCCCTTCGTACACAGCAAAACATGGTCGGACCCCCAGGGAAGGTTCATTGTGATATATGGGACATTGTATGGGGAACCCATTGTCCTGGGTAGTATCTATGCCCCCCTCCTCTTTCATGGTCTCTCGTGGAGCGATTGACAAGGCTCTGGACTGAACTTCCATCGGGGTTGACCTTGGTTGGGGGGGATTGGAACGATGTAATGTGCCCGTCACAAGATAGGTGGCGTGCCACGGCTCGGGCAGCAGGGACCCAGGACTCTAAATTATTGCCCCTAGTTCAGGGACTGGGGTGGTTAGACTCGTGGAGGACTCTACACCCCACCGCGTGTGCATTCACTTATTTCTCTGGAGCCCATGAGTCCTTCTCTCGCCTTGACTACATTTTCCTCTCTGGTGCACACACCCATATATTGTCTGCGGCCGAAATTCTCCTTATGGGTTTATCGGACCATTCTCCGGTATCCATACTCTTGTCTCTGGATCCCAGGCACTCGCAGTTCCGGTGGAGTCTATCACCATGGCTGTTACATGATGATAAATACAGATCGCATATCCATGGATCCCTAGTGGACTATCTTTTACTAAATACAGGTACGGTAGACTCCCCAGTTACTTTATGGGAGGCAATGAAGCCCACTCTTAGAGGAGCAGATATTGCCTTTTGTACTGCGAAACGGCGACAGCGCCGTGACAAATTGTTACAAATTGAGGCCCAGCTGCTCGATCTGGAGCGCACGAGTAGGGACACAGTGGGAAGTATTGCACGCAGGCAACTGTTGAGCGTGCAACAGACATACGCCAGAGAGATCCTAGACGAGGCCCGACTTTTTGTTGGCTCGCCACCCGTAGTCGGATATACCAGTGGGGGGACAAATCTAGTGCCTTGTTGCATCGTCTGTGCCAACAGACGCTGCGCCCTCAGACGCTCCCGAGCATATGAGGTCCAGTTGGGATTACTCCTACAGACCCGTCCGCCATTGCTGATTGCTTTGCTTCATATTTTGCAGACTTGTGTGCTCCCCACGAAGTTATCCCTGCGGAACTAGTTCAGAAATTCATTGATGATTTTCCCCCTCGGGCCCTATCCGATGAGGTGCGAGAGGCGTTAGATGCACCTTTGTCGGTGGAAGAATTGCTGACCGCGCTGCTCGATATGCGAGCAGGTAAGGCGCAAGGTCCGAATGGTTTCCCCTGTGAGTTTTTCCAGAAATACCACCCGCAATTGTTAAAACCTTACTTGGCGGCTCTCGAGGCTTCCGCGGAAAGTGGTAGTCTCCTGCCGGATTGGAGGCATGCAGAGATTGTTGTGTTCTTAAAGCCGGGTCGACCCCCGGAACAATACTCGTCATACCGCCCGATCTCTTTGCTCAACGTGGAGGCCAAACTCTTGGCCAAGGTGATCGCTAATCGCCTGGTTCCACATATTACAGCTCTGGTTCACCCGGAACAGGCAGGCTTTATGCCAGGCCGTGCCACGCGGCATAATATCACACGTGCACATAATGCTATAGCTGCAGTCGATGGACTTGGGAGCCCAGCTGCACTCCTACTGGCGGATATTAATAAGGCTTTCGATTCCCTTAGCTGGACTTATCTCTTTGCCTTGCTTGGCCGTCTGAACATTGGCCCCCGTCTACTGAATCTTATCCATCTGTTGCATACAGATATAACTGCTTCGGTCCGGGTGGCCGACTCGGCCTCCAGACGCTTTCCCATCGGGCGAGGGACACGCCAGGGCTGCCCACTCTCCCCTTATCTTTTTGCGCTTGCCATGGAGCCGCTTGCGGCTTGGATATGAATAGACACGCAGATGCGCGGCTTCGAATGGGCACCGGGAGTTTCCGATCGTGTAGCGCTATATGCTGATGATGTCTTATTCTTTCTCACAAATCTTGACCAGACTGGTCCGCGCCTCCTTCGCATTATGCAGATCTTTGGCGAGACCTCCGGCCTATATATGAACCGGGGGAAATCCTTTTTGTGGCCGCTGCGGGCGGGGATCGACTGGGTGACTGGTCACAGGAGGTAGTGGTGGTCCCAGACGGCTTTAAGTATTTGGGTGTTTCTTTCGACATCTCAGACAATGGCATGGGACAAGAATCTCGCCCCCCTGTGGATACAGGTGAGTGACCAGAAGCGCGTGTGGTCTCACATGCCCCTATCTCTCTTTGGCAGGTCTGCAATTTTTAAAATGATTTCCCTACCCCGTCTTCTATATCAATTCCAAAATCATCCCTATCCAATAAAGCCGACGTGGTTCCGCCAGCTAAACGCGATTCTAGCCCGCTTTCTTTGGGGGGCAGTGCGTCACGAGTAGCCCTGAGGACCTGCTTCCAATCTACGTATTCGGCGGAGTGGCCACCCCAGATGTCCAGGCGTACTACATGGCCGCACACCTTCTCGTCCTCAACGACTGGTGGTACGGCGACCGCAGAGACCCGGCGTATGCCGTGGTGCGTTGGCTGCTGGGAGATAATGTCCTACACACGGTTCTCTATTCAGTGGCGCTGCTTAGGGGGCTGCCGCCCGCAACCGCTACGATCTTCAAGATTTGGAAGTCTGCGCTTTGTCTGATGGGTTGGTGGGGCAGGCTTGCCAGGGAAACTATGCTGTGGAATAACGGGCAACTACCACAGCTGGCGCAATTGTCCGGCTTTCGGGGCTGGGAAGCTATTGGGATATACATGGTGGGGGCAGTTGTACGTGGTTGCATCCTCAAATCCTTTCTCGAAATACAAACGGAGTACGATATGCCCGCACACAATTCTACCGATATCTTCAATTTAGACATGCCTTCATTCCATACATATCACACCTAACAGAGATACCTGAATTTAACCCCGTTGAGGCAAAGGTCTTTATGGGCGAGTTGGGAGACCATAAAATAACCAAAATCTACTGCACGCTTATCAATAACACGCCTACCACATTACATAAAACTAGAGAGGCATGGCAGCAGGATCTGGGTCCCTTAGAAGATGACTGGGTAGAGGCTCTGGAATCCCCGCGTAGTGCAGTGATAGCGGCCTGCCTGTGCCTTATTCAGTTTCAATATTTACATAGAGCCTATTACACTAGGCGCAGACTGTGGGGTGCTGGCTTAATTGCATCCCCGCATTGTCTACGATGTGGGTCTATGGAGGGTACCTTTTTGCATACTGTGTGGTCCTGCCCTACACTGTCGAGGTTCTGGAGGGGAGTGTTTACATGTCTATCTGAGGTTCTGGGATGGGACGTTCCATCCTCCCCGAAATTAGCCATGCTACATATTACGGAGGATCTGGGTGGAAACAGGTACAAGCGTCACCTCTTGTTTCTGGGCCTCACGTTGGTGAAAAGAGACATTGCCCGGGCCTGGAAGGATGAATCCCCACCGCTGATTGGGGTATGGAAGAAGGGCTTAGACTTTTGTATGGGCCTAGAAATCCCGGTCTTCGAAGCAAGAGAATGCCCTCAGAAACACTTCAAAATTTGGAAAAGGTGGGCGGATTATAGGGGGCTTTATCTGGAGCCTCCTTCCCCCCATCTACTACTGAAGAATCATTGATAGGAATGTATTGGACTGGAGTATGCATAATACACATGCTGAATGTGGTTATGGGTGGCTAAAACTCTCCCTATATATGAGACGTTTTTATTCTTCAAACAGATGTAATGTGGCACAGTTGTTTGCTTTTTCTTTAAAGTTTTTCCTCGCAACTTATTCTTTGTATGAACGATATATTATTGTTGAAAATGTTGATATCAATATATGTCACCTTTTATGCTTATTGCTGATGTCCTGTGAGGCATTAGCTTTGTTTTGGCTGTCAACAATAAAATCATGTTGTGAAAAAAAAAAAATATTAAAACTAAACTTACAAAAACCTCGAGTCGGGACCCAGGCGAAGTTTACTCCATGTTGCATAGATGTTGTAAGCAACACAAGGCCCGATTAACAATGATAAAATAAGTTGCACTTTTTGTGTTAGTTTACTCCTGCAATGTAAGTTTGCGACTAGTAACTTTTCCATCAGTAGCTTTACTTTACAAGTAGTAACTTTGTGAGTAGTAAGTAACTCCTACTATGTTAATTGGGTTACTACTAGTTAGTTACTACTCGTAAAGTTACTACTCGTAAAGTTACTGGAAGTACAGTAACACTGCAAGAGTAAACTTACACCAAAAGTGTAACTTTACCTTTGTGAATCGGGCCATAGTGCACACTAGTACTACCTATCATTGTTCTAAAACTCTGCACTATAATGATGATGTCCCTTTCATGCCTGGGTGTGTAGTAGGGCTGGCATGGGCTATTGTTTAGTAAAAAAATCCCATAACAGTTGGCTTCGCTTTCACCACATCCGCCCCTCAATGTATGTGATCCATTTATGGTGTAAATTATTAATTCACACCTCAATAGATCACACAACCTGGGGTAAAAGGGTTAGTGCTTTCATGAATAGATGGTAAGGGGGAGTTGGGGAAAGGTGGGACAAAGACAAACACAACATTCATCAAGTTGATGAGCAGCACATCATCATCACATCTGTTGTGGAAGGAATGACACAGTTCAGTAACCAAATGCAAACAGTCCTTCAGCCCCAGAGTCCCAAGTTATCTAATTTTTATGTTACATAGGGTTGAAAAATACAAAATAGGGAGGACCCACACAGTTCTTCAAATTGTTACTGTTAAGAAAAGAAAAATGACACTGCATATAAATGCCAAAATAGATGGTGAGTTTGCATTCTTCTTCTCTGAATGTCCATTTTGGGTGCAGGGCTGAACCAGTGCGGTAAGCAGGAGTGTTATGGAGCTTATGTGCAGACGAAGAGAAGGCCAGTGGAATGCAAAAAAGTAAATGTCAACATTGTAGAGTCAAGGTAAGCTTCATTGTGGCTGAGAATCAAGAGGGAAGAGCATAGGCCGGTGCAGCCATGTGTGATTAACTGAAAAGTGAGAACAATCTTTTACCACCAATCCCAGACACATACCTGCATGTACCTGGCTAATCAATCTCACAAATGTCAATAACATTTAGCTGTGTGTGTCCATCTTCTGACATGTCAAGTGACAGTCTCCCCAGACCACAACCACTTAATTAGAGTTTGATATTTGAGCCAGCTCACTACTCAGCAGTTTCCTAATTAAAGCACTTCTTTCCAGTCCACAGGAGTAGGCCTCTTTGAGTCATGTTGTTTCCCATTGAAGTAGATAGGTATTGTTCCTAACTTCCTTCTTTTGGCTGTTGTGATAGTGCTGTCCCGACCCGAATGAGATAGACCTGTAGTGGCGATAAACAAGAAAAGCAAAATAATTTGAGCATTTGTGTATGTTTGTTAACTAAACTGACTGGTTTCTAAGGGACCTGAAATAAAAAGAATTACAGGAAAGGATTAAACCATGCAAGTAATTATAGTGAAATGTGAAATCAAGGCAATCATTCAGGCACAATCATCCTGAGCCCCAAACATTACAAATTAGCTTTAAAAATTAGTTACAACATCCTCCCAGCCACCACATGAATCATCAATTATTCAATATACAATTCATTGGTGCAATAGTTACCTGTTCCAAGCATGGTGTACATTTGTCTATTGTATATCTTTTCCCATGGAAGCGATACACAAGGGCAGTCTTGTATAATTATTGATGATCTTCAATGGCAGCCAAGCTAGGGAATGAAGACAAGAAGGCTAGGGACGGGAGGCAATGTTGTCTTCATGTCCTGTAAGCGAATGGAGGCTTGTTGTGTACACTCCATACACGTGATGTGGATTAAATGGGATAGCGTAAGCCAGACACCAAATATATAAATGTTCTTCTTTATATATATATATTTTTTTCAAATCAGTTCAATGATATATATGCAAGCTCTGTTGTGGGCTACTTAGTAAGGGAAGTAGAGTGATTCCTCAAACTTAGGGGTTCACCTAGAAGTTCATCAGCTAACACACTTAAGTCTAACAAATTGCCCTGTGCTATTTCAGGAACAGTGTAATTTTGTTGTATGAAGTGTTGGTTCATTTTAATCATGGTCCATCTCTCCCTCCACATTTTGAGACGAGAGACTGGCCCTTCTGACTGTAACAACAGCACCAGATGCACTGAGCACACGATCAGAAGGCACACTAGCTAAAGATAAAGCAAAATACTTTATTGCCAGCCTGCTGAGCTCTAGCCTTGTCTCATTTGCTCATACTGATATACCAATGGGTTTTCATCCAGGCAACCCTCTTTTGTGTCATCCAGATAGCCTTGGACCATCATGTGAATGATCACTGGTGCTGCTACTTGCTCGACCTCTATTGCCTTTGCCTCTGGACTTGAATTAAGCCCTGCCACTTGAAACCAAGCCATTGCTAAGGTTGGGTCAGATTTTCTGTTGCTGTTGATGATAGTGTTGGCTGTGAGACAACAGTACTGCCCTTTATGGAGGTTGAAGGGTGCACGGCAGAACTTTTGCTCGGGCCTCTAACTTCCTGCCGTTCTTCTTCCAGGTCTCTTGCTTGATCGACAATCTAAGTCTTGGAAAGTGAAACATCCCCTTCAGAAAAAGGAATGAAAGTGGCCAATATTTTTTTTACCATAGAACGAGTATTGTGGCACATATTGACTCTTTGGAGGACACGATCTCTCTTTGTAGCCTTGGGTTAACAGCCAAGTGAAAGATTAAGCTCTGAATCAACTTATATGCTTCTTCGTTCACACTGGCAAGCCTTTGTGCCACCTTTTCCAACTGGCACTGTAGCAGATGCAACAGTGGGATTGCTTGGCTCATCGTACTGCCCTCCATGCTGACTTTCCGTGCAAAAACCTCAAAAGGAAGTAGCATTTGTGTCAGCCACTTGACTAGCCCCATTTGTCCACCTCCATTGTCATGCTTTTCCAAGTTGCAGCTCCTCCTCTTTGAAGGAAATAGTCGATGATCTGTCTGCACTGCTCAAAAAGACTTTGCCATATGTAGTAGGTCGAGTTCCAACATGTTGGCTCCTCCTGTATGAGAGCTTTATCCAGTACTCTATCAGCACGCTGAATGATCCTCAACTGCTTGGGAGCTTTTAAAGAATGACTGAAATGAGTGCAGATTCTTTGGTAGGTGACCAGTATGTTGCTGACTATGTCGTCTTTTTTTAGGGAAGTCCTACACAATCAGGTTGAGGCAATGCCCCAAACACAGGACTCTGAAATATCCATCTGCCATGGCCTTGACTATATTACTGCCATTATCCATGGCAACAAACCCAGTTCTGAGACCTCTGGGTTGAAGTCATTCAAACACCTTGCAGTTTAACTCTTCCAAGATGTTTACAGTTGTATGGGATTTCTTCATGGTGAACATCACTACTGTTGCATGCCACTAAATGCCCTTAAAGCTTTCTTCAGTGCTGAGACCTGCAGATAACTGTTGTCCAACCCTTACAAAAGTGATCCAGTATGCTGTGATACACATGTAATCAGTTGCTTTGCAACTGGTCCACATGTCTGTCTTCAGGTGGATAGTGTGAACAGCACTCTGCTTCATAGTTTAGCCAACCAAAAGCAGCACATCATGGTGGAGAACTGGAAAAGAAACTCTGACGAAATAGGTTGGGCCAGGAACCTTCCATTTTGGGAAGATGGCTGCCATAAATCCTAAAAATCTCACTCCTTCATAAAAGACAAGCATTTGCAATCCAATAGGTCTCGCATTTACGGAAGTTTGAGCTATTGGCATTGTAAATGACAATGCCTTTTATATTATGTTTTAAAAACCAAAACCTAAATAAAAGGCATTGTTATTTACAATGCCAATAACTCAAACTCGCATAAATGCGAGACATATTGCATTGTAAATGCTTGTTTTTATATGTAGTTGTTCAAGTTACCATAATTTATTTTGCCACTAGGGTGCACTGTTGGGAAACATTTTAACTGGTTACGCAGCCATGTACTCTGCAGGCTGCACCCATAGAACTATGATGATTTTATCAAGAAAGTGAGCCCTTCCTAGCGCTTACTACCCCTGACAAAGCGCTGAAGAGCTGAATATTTACAGAGGAAGGCCCTTTTCCGGGCCCCTCCTGTTCTGGGACTGCACTTCATCATAAACAGTTGTCTCGTCCATAGAGGGGGGTGGGGGTCACAAAGCGAGTGGCGAGTGCCAGGAGTGGGGAGGGTCAGGGAAAGGCGGCCTATGGATGACAGACAGGGGAAGGGGCGCCGAGGACGGGTAGGGGGATATGTTGGCGATGAAGAGAGGCAGCGCGGTTAAAGGGACGAGAATGCTGAGTTAACACAGACAGGATGAAAGGAGTGAAAAGAGACAGATGAGGGTGAGAGGTGAGGGAGACGGGCGGGGATGAAAGGGAAGAAGCTGAGAGGGCGGCGGTGATGCGGCGGGAGAGGACTCTGGGCCATGCCGTCGTGATGCCGAGGTTGATAAGGATGAGAGGAAGCGAGGGCTGGGGGCTGGGAGAGAGGGGGTGGCATTGGAGCGCCGCGGCTCGTCCTGATTGGACGCCGGCTGCTTGTCATCAGACAGAGCGAAGGATTTGCTGAAGTCCCGGCTCCGAGCCCCATCTTCTGCATAGAGCTTGGTAGCATGACATGCCAACACAGGCATCCGGAGACAGGTGCATGCCCTCACTGCCCTACGGGTGCACACGGGACTAAAGAAAGCACAAAATGCTGTGGCAATAGTGGTAACAAACATCTCCAAATAATTAATCATAGGCCCCAGAATCTGGAACCCTATCCACTTCGCAGTGGTGTTAAAACCAACATTCCGGACTTTAAAGAAAGGGCATCTATTAACAAGCAAAGTCATAACTGTCGCCAAAATGACAGCACAGAGGCATCAGACAAACAAGCATTGGCCGCGCGCTGTGGTGGGGGAGGGGGAGGAGCGGGAGAGCAAGTGACGCACGGCCGTGAAAGTGACACGGCCGCGCGGCTGCTATACGCGCTCTGTGGTGGGGGAGGGGAGGAGGGTTGGAAAGGAAAGCCAGATGGCCTGGAGCATGCGAGGAATGCGCGCGTTACTGTGCGCGTACTCGCATGCTCTAGGCCAGGACAAAAAGTGGTCGCATTTCTGAAACCCACTACTAAATGTCTCGCCAGACCAGCGCATGCGCTGGCTCAGGCGAGACCTAAAAAAGGGAGGAGGTCCAGTGCTAACCTTTTAGTCAGCTTCCCATTATACAAACGTGTAGTTGGATATTTGCATTTGTAGGGCCCCTCCTGCCTAAACATGCCCATAATAGTAGCATGATTTTTTTTCTTTTGTGATGCCACTGACACAGGTGACTTTCAGAGGGAACGAAGAGGTGGCAGGCTCAGTGTGTATCTTGGGGGAATCAATGTATGTGGTGGTGTCTGCATCTGAGTCTTGTGCCATTTGGAAGTTGCTGATATGGGTGATGCTGGAACACAACATGGGATATGGCTGCTTTGTATATTTGCGTCATCCTCTTCTTACTCGTGACTACCTACTTCTTATATCACTGTAAATTGAGCTGCTTCCCATTCCTCATCACCACAGCAGCAAGAGAAGTGCAGAAAGAGGTAAGAGAAGTGCAGAAAGACGCAAATGAGGTGCAGAAAGAAGCAAGAGAGGTACAGAAAGAAGCAAGTGATGTGCAGAAAGAGGCAAGAGAGGTGCAGAAAGAGGCAAGAGCAGTGCAGAAAGAGGCAAGAGAAGGGCAGAAAGAAGCAAGAGAGGTGCAGAAACAAGCAAGAGAAGTGCAGGAAGAGGCATGAGAAGCACAGAAAGGGGCAAGACAAGTGCAGAAAGAGGCAAGAGAAGTGCAGAAGGAAGCAAGAGAGGTGCAGAAAGAAGCAAGAGAGGTGCAGAAAGAGGCAAGAGAAGTGCAGAAAGAGGCAGGAGAAGTACAGAAAGAAGGAAGAAAAGTACCGAAAGAGGCAAGAGAGGTGCAGAAAGAAGCAAGAAAAGTGCAGAAAGGAGCAAGAGAGGTGTAGAAAGAAGCAAGAGAAGTGCAGAAAGAGGCAAGAGAGGTACAGAAAGAGGCAACAGGCGCAGAAAGAGGCAAGAGAGGTGCAGAACAAGGGAAGAAGGGTGCAGAAAGAAGCAAGAGGGGTGCATAAAGAGGAAAGAGAAGTGCAGAAAGAAGCAAGAGAGGTGCAGAAAGAGGCAAGAGAGGTGCAGAAAAAGGGAAGAAGGGTGCAGAAAGGAGCAAGAGAGGTGCAGAAAGAAGCAAGAGAAGTGCAGAAAGAAGCAAGAGAGGTACAGAGAGGCAAGTGACGTGCAGAAAGAGGCATGAGGGGTGCAGAAAGAGGCAAGAGGTGCAGAAAGAGGGAAGACGAGTGCAGAAAGAGGCAACAGGAGTGCAAAAAGAAGCAATGGAGGTGCAGAAAGAAGCAACGGAGGTGCAGAAAGAAGAAAGAGAAAAGAAGAAAGAAGCAACAGAGGTGCAGAAAGAGGCAAGAGAAGTGCAGAAAGAGGCAAATGAGGTGCAGAAAGAAGCAAGAGAGGTACAGAAAGAAGCAAGTGATGTGCAGAAAGAGGCAATAGAGGTGCAGAAAGAGGCAAGAGCAGTGCAGAAAGAGGCAAGAGCAGTGCAGAAAGAGGCAAGAGAAGGGCAGAAAGAAGCAAGAGAGGTGCAGAAACAAGCAAGAGAAGTGCAGGAAGAGGCATGAGAAGCACAAAGGGGCAAGACAAGTGCAGAAAGAGGCAAGAGAAGTGCAGAAGGAAGCAAGAGAGGTGCAGAAAGAAGCAAGAGAGGTGCAGAAAGAGGCAAGAGAAGTGCAGAAAGAGGCAGGAGAAGTGCAGAAAGAAGCAAGAAAAGTACCGAAAGAGGCAAGAGAGGTGCAGAAAGAAGCAAGAAAAGTGCAGAAAGGAGCAAGAGAGGTGTAGAAAGAAGCAAGAGAAGTGCATAAAGAGGCAAGAGAGGTACAGAAAGAGGCAACAGGCGCAGAAAGAGGCAAGAGAGGTGCAGAACAAGGGAAGAAGGGTGCAGAAAGAAGCAAGAGGGGTGCATAAAGAGGAAAGAGAAGTGCAGAAAGAAGCAAGAGAGGTGCAGAAAGAGGCAAGAGAGGTGCAGAAAAAGGGAAGAAGGGTGCAGAAAGGAGCAAGAGGTGCAGAAAGAAGCAAGAGAAGTGCAGAAAGAAGCAAGAGAGGTACAGAGAGGCAAGTGACGTGCAGAAAGAGGCATGAGGGGTGCAGAAAGAGGCAAGAGAGGTGCAGAAAGAGGGAAGACGAGTGCAGAAAGAGGCAACAGGAGTGCAAAAAGAAGCAATGGAGGTGCAGAAAGAAGCAACGGAGGTGCAGAAAGAAGCAAGAGAAAAGAAGAAAGAAGCAACAGAGGTGCAGAAAGAGGCAAGAGAAGTGCATAAAGAGGCAAAAGGTGCAGAAACAGGCAAAAGAGGTGACGGAAGAGGGGTGCAGAAAGAGGCATGATGGGTGCAGAAAGAAGCAACAGAGGTACAGAAAGAAGCAAGAGAAGTGCAGAAAAAAGCAACAGGGGTGCAGAAGGAGGCTAGAGGGGTGCAGAAAGAGGCAAGAGAAGTACAGAAAGAAGCAACAGAGGTGCAGAAAGAAGCAACAGAGGTGCATAAGGAGGCAAAAGAACTGCAGAAAGAGGCAAGAGAAGTGCAGAAAGAGGCAAGAGAAGTGCAGAAAGAAGCAAGCAATGTGCAGAAAGAGGCAAGAGAAATGCAAAAAGAGGCAAGCGAGGTGCAGAAAGAGGCAAGAGAGGTGCAGAAAGAGGGAAGAGGGTGCAGAAATAGGCAAGAGAGGTACAGAAAAAGGCAACAGAAGGGCAGAAAGAAGCAAGAGCGGTGCAGAAACAAGCAAGAGAAGTGCAGGAAGAGGCGAGAGAAGTCCAGAAACAAGCAAGAGAAGTGCAGAAAGAGGCAAGAGAAGAGCAGAAAGAGGCAAGAGAGGTGCAGAAAAAGGGAAGAAGGGTGCAGAAAGAAGCAAGAGGGGGCATAAAGAGTAAAGCAAAGTGCAGGAAGAAGCAAGAGAGGTGCAGAAAGAGGCAAGAGAGGTGCAGAAAGAGGCAAGAGAGGTGCTGAAAAGGGGAAGAAGGGTGCAGAAAGAAGCAAGAAAAGTACAGAAAGAGGAAAGAGAGGTGCAGAAAGAAGCAAGAAAAATGCAGAAAGGAGCAAGAGAGGTGCAGAAAGAAGCAAGAGAAGTGCAGAAAGAAGCAAGAGAGGTGCAGAAAGAGGCAAGAGAGGTGCAGAAAAAGGGAAGAAGGGTGCAGAAAGAAGCAAGAGGGGTGCAGAAAAAGGGAAGAAGGGTGCAGAAAGAAGCAAGAGGGGTTCATAAAGAGGAAAGAGAAGTGCAGAAAGAAGCAAGAGAGGTGCAGAAAGAGGCAAGAGAGGTACAGAAATAAGCAAGAGAAGTGCAGAAAAAAGCAACAGGGGTGCAGAAGGATGCTAGAGGGGTGCAGAAAGAGGCAAGAGAAGTGCAGAAAGAAGCAGCAGAGGTGCAGAAAGAAGCAACAGAGGTGCAGAAGGAGGCAAAAGAACTGCAGAAAGAGGCAAGAGAGTTGAAGTAACTGGCAAAAGAAGTGAGGGAAGAGGGGTGCAGAAAGAGGCAAGAGGGATTCTGAAATTTGCAAGAGAGGTGCAGAAAGAAGCAAGAGCAGTGCAGAAAGAACCAACAGAGGTACAGAAAGAAGCAAGAGAAGTGCAGAAAAAAGCAACAGGGGTACAGAATGAGGCAAGAGAAGTGCAGAAAAAGGCAAGAGAAGTGCAGAAAGAAGCAAGCAATGTGCAGAAAGAGGCAAGAGAAGTGCAAAAACCATTGGATGGGAATTGAAGTCCCCTTCGCTGCTGGGGGTCCTTAGGGGCCAACTAGCCTACCTGTTACCTCCAGTATGCCCCACAAAGTGGGATTGCTGAGAGGTGGACACAGGCCACGCCCCATTTCTCCACCACTCTGCAAACATGCTTTCTGGCACCCTCTTGGTTGGGGGATAAAGTCCCCTTGCCTCCTGAGGGTCCCTGGTGGCCAACTAGCCCTCCTGTTACCTTCAGTAAGCCCCACACAGCTGGATTGCTGAGAGTGGTCGGAGGCCACGCCCCCTTTTTACACCACTTTGCAAACGCACCTCCTGATGCACTGCTGCTTGGGGGATGAAGTCCTCTTTAGTCTTGAAGTCCTCAGGACACAAGGGGACCTCATCGCCCCACCAGCAGTGTGCCAAGAGGTGCATTTGCAGAGTGTTGTAAAACGGGGCGTGGCCTCAGACCACCTCTCAGCAATCCCACTGTGTGGGGCTTATTGGAGGTACCTGGTGGGCTAGTTGGCCCCTAAGGACCCTTAGGATCGAAGGGGACTTAATCCCCCAACCCAGAAAGCGCAATGAGGTGCGTTTGCAGAGGGGTGCAGCGAGGGGGCGGGGCCTCCGGCGAGTTGCTGGTTTCTTTCTTTCTTTTTTTTTTTATTTTAGGAAGGGGGTTGTGTGGCCCCCTTCCATTAACCCTTTTGGGCCCTGGGGACCCCATCCCTCAGGGCTAGGCCTTATTTATTTATTTTTAAAATGTAGGGACCCTATCCCCTGGGGCATGGCCATGACGTTGGGGACCGCAGGGGGGAGCCCTAATGCCCCGTGGTCCCAGCCGGCTCCCTGTCTCCTGCGGGAGCCGGCATTGCTTTTGGGCAAAGGGAGCTTCTAGCATGCAGCTCCCTCTGCCCAAAAGCAATTCTGCTTCGCTTCATGGAAGCGAGAGAATTTTTCATGCTCTCGCTTCCATGAAGCGAAGCAGATGTTTGATATGGCAGGGCAGGAGCAGTGCTCCTGCCCTGCCATATTAACAAAGCACCGGGGAGGTCGCGGTCCCCGGGGCTCGGGGGCTCTGTGGGACCCCGCATAACAATAAACCATTGCCCCCAAGACCTGGCCCTCCCGGGGGCTTAAAAGAAACGAAGCGCGGGAGACCACGCTTCGTTTTATTGTTTTTACATTTTTAGCGGGATTCGCGGACCCTAAGGGAATCCTGCCGAAATTTTAAAAAAAAATGCTTTTTTGGCCCTGCAGGCCTAGGGGGTCGGGGTGTTTCTACCCTGCCCCCTTTTCTTATTTTTTATAGTTTTTTTTCACCTTTTTTCTTGTGACTCAGTTCAACCGAGTCACAAGATGGCTGCCAACACTTCCTGGTTTGAAGTGTTGGCAGCCAAGCAGAAGGCAGCTCGTGATCGGGAAGGTTCACAGATCCACCGCGGTCACAGATACTAATATTTTTTATATATAATTTTCTCAGGAACTACTGAACGGATTTACACCATTTAAAGCAAAGAGTGCACTCTGGACCAAGAGCTACTTCTCTGCCAAATATGGTGTAATTCCGTTCAGCAGTTCGGGCTGTAGCTGCGACAAAGGTTTCCTATGGAAATTAACATGGAGAAAATGCATTTTGGGAACCCCTTTTTTCTCTGCCCCCGCTTGACGAATCACCCCGAAACTTTCAAGACAGGAGCTGACCGGAGCGCCCCACTAGTTTTGAAAATTTCGCGAAGATTTGTCAAACGGCGCCAAAGATATTGGCAAAAGAAAAATGCTTTTTGAATAGAAACAAGGTCCAAACTATAACTGCCTACTGGCAACACGCCAGTAGGATATATATATATATATATATATATATATATATATATATATATATTCACTGAAAAGACTACAGGTTTTAGGGACGTTATAGTTAGAAATTACAATTTAAAAAACCTTAGAAATTCACTGAAAAAACCACAGGTTTCAGGGAAGTTATAGTTAGTTGGACATTTCACTCGTACAAAACCAGAGAAATTCGGCCGTTATAGTTAGTTCAGCTAACTATAACTCGCGCCCCCACAATGCACTGCTGATGACGTCACATATTACATCATTCATGACATGGTCAGTGACATCACTGATATCTCAAATTACATCACTGATGACATCACTGATGACATCATCCAGTGACTGCGTGTTTCTGTAAAGTTTAAATATGTTTTATATATATATAGGCCAAGGTGTATTGAAGAATGAGTGGGTGTATAAGTGTCTGAATGGATGATTTAGTAGGTGCGTGACTGACTGTATAAGTGAGTGATTAAATGTCTTACTGAATGCATGGGTTAGTGACTGATACAGACATTCACACAGTTTAGTTTGTCAGTTGGTGTGTAAGCGGCTGCATGGGTTGGTGAGTAGCTACATGATTGATTGGTTGTCTGAGTATCTGTATGGGTGCCTGAGTGTCTGTGTGGGTGGGTGGGGGGGTGTGACTCTGTGCATAGATGTGTGAGTGGGGGATTCACTGGGTGTATGGGTTCAAGAGTGCATCTGTGAAGGGCTGTATGGGTGGGTGAGTGTGTGTATGGGTGTGTTGGTGAGTGAATGGATGCCTCAGTGGTACATGTGTGAGTAACTGCATATGTGAAAGGCAGTATATGTGAGTGTTGGAGTATATAAATGACTATATGTGAGAGTGAGTGATTGTGAGAGTGGATGTATGGATGTGTGCTTGTATTACTTATTGTATAAGAGTGTATGTATATGTTAGTATATGTTTGAATAAGTGAGGTGGTGTGTGTAGAACTGTATAGGTGAGTAAATGGGAGTGTGATTGATTCTTTGCATGACTGACTAGGTGTGTGAGTAACTCTATGGATGAGTGGCGGTGTGTGAGTGTCTGTATAGATATGGGAGTGCATATGATAGTGCCGTATTGATGGTTGACTGCATGTATGAGTGACTGTATGGGTGAATGAGTGGATGTGTGTGCAGACCTAGGAATTAGTGAGTGGGTATGTACTAACTGGTATTGGTGTGTCTATGGTTTCGAAAATGGTAGTCTGTATTTTAGAGTGGGTGTATCAAAGGTTATATTAGGGTATGAGGAGGTGCATCAGATTATCACGTGGATGCCATCATCAGTGATGTCATCAGTGATGTCATTTGAGATGTCATCAGTGATGTCACTGACCATGTCATGAATGATGTAATATGTGACGTCATCAGCAGTGCATTGCGGGGGCGCGAGTTATAGTTAGCTGAACTAACTATAACGGCCGAATTTCTCTGGTTTTGTACGAGTGAAATGTCCAACTAACTATAACGTCCCTGAAACCTGTGGTTTTTCAGCGAATTTCTAAGGTTTTTAAATGCTAATTTTTAACTATAACGTCCCTGAAACCTGTGGTTTTTCAGTGAATTTCAAAGGTTTTTTAAATGCTCATTTCTAACTATGCCAGACGTGCAGAAAGAGTGAAGAGAGGTGCAGAAAAAGGCAAGAAAAGTGCAGAAAGAGGCCAAAGAGCTACATAAAGAGACAACAGGGATGCAGAAAGAAGCAAGACAGGTGCAGAAAGAAGCATGGAAAGTGCAGAATGAAGCAACAGGGGTGCAGAAAGAGGCAAGAGAAGTGTAGAAAGGAGCAAGTGAGGTGCAGAAAGAGCCAACAGAGGTGCAAAAAGAGGCAAGAGAGGTGCTGAAACAGGCAAGAGAAGTGCACAAAGAGGCAAGAGAATTGCTGAAAGAAGCAACAGAGGTGTAGAAAGAAGCAAGAAAAGTGCAGAAAGAGGCAAGTGAGATGCAAAAACAGGCGGGAAAGCTACAGAAAGAGGGAAGACGAGTGCAGAAAGAGACAACGGGTGCAGAAAGAAGCAAATGAGGTGCAGAAAGAGGCAACAGATGTTCAGAAAGAGGGAAGAGAGGTGCAGAAAAAGGCAAGAAAAGTGCAGAAAGAGGCAAAAGAGGTACATAAAGAGATAACAGGGGTGCAGAAAGAAGCAGACAGGTGCAGAAAGAAGCATGGGAAGTGCAGAATGAAGCAACAGGGGTGCAGAAAGAGGCAAGAGAAGTGCAGAAACAGGTAAGAGAAGTGCAGAAAGAGGCAAGAGAATTGCTGAAAGAAGCAACAGAGGTGTAGAAAGAAGCAAGAAAAGTGCAGAAAGAGGCAAGTGACGTGAAGAAAGAAGCAAGACCAGTGCAGAAAGAACCAACAGAGGTGCAAAAAGAGGCAAGAGGGGTGCAGAAAAAGGTAGGAGGGGTGCATGATAGGTGGGGCTGTGGAATGTGAGGCCCTCAGGAATATGTACGTGTGAGGTCCCTGAGGGGAGGAAAACCGTGAATGTTGTGATAGCTGCATGATGGGGCATCATAGAAGCATGGGGGTGCTGTGGATTCTGGGCTCACTGGAGGGGGCAGTAAATGTAGGGATCCTGGTGGGATGGATGGTACAATAGAGCACTGGGTGCCATTGAGTCGAACTCCCTGGGGTCAGTGAATTGTGTGAATACCAGGTGCATAGAACGCTAGCTCTCTAGGCATAGGGCTGCAAAGCATACAGGATTCAATATGATTCTATACTCATGGATAACTTTTCTCCAGTCCTAAGCATTCATTGACTCCATTAGTGCATTCTGGGACTAGCAGTTATGAAGACAGTGAGTTTTAAGGAAAAGCTCAAGCTGGAAAGGAGGTATTCTCGTGACATGGGGGTCACATAAAACCTGGAGGGTGATCAGTGGTGTTTGGGATCCCTGGGCTAGAGGAGAGATCAGTGGAGTGGAGGCCGCTGGAGTCGGGAGGAGGAACAGGTGAGTAGATTACAAAGTGAGTGTATGATCCCTGCAGGGCGGACCCAGGGGGGAAATGATTTCCGGGGAGTTGATGGGTAGAGAGTGTGGGTGGAGAGTGTGGGATATGACGGGTGGGATGACTGTGAAGAGCAGTTCAGTGAGGGGTGCCCTGAGTGCGGGACGCATGGAGTCTGCGAATCTGTGGTGGTGGGGGCCTTGGAGTGAATGATGCTCGCTGTGAGGGCAGTGGGTTTTGGGAGACTGTCCTGGGGTGCTGTGGGAGCCAAAGAGTATACATGGCGACGCCCTCACTCGCCATGAATGATTGGATCCCTTCCCACACTTGGTTAATCCGGGTCCACCCCCGTCTCTTGAGACAAGTGGAACGCACAGAAAGTCCAACACTCAGTGCTATTCATCCATCCTAATGCATAGCAGCACCTGTGTGGCGGAGGAGCAGAGGAACCGCGTTACACGTCTGACGAGAGCTATGCAGAGTTCAGTGGGTGGAGGAGGGGTGAATGAGCGCAAAGGATATGAAATGTGCTTGGCATGCACGCCGTAAATCACTTAGCTTACAGCACAAAAGAGGCACCCTACATCAACCGCTCCCTCACTTCTCTCTCACGGCAATAACACTTCCTTCTCTCACTGTCGCACTGTCTTTCAATCTTTCTCTCTCCCTTTCGCCCTCCCTGCCTAGAACCGCTCTTTCTGCAACTCTCTCCTCTACTCCTTGGCTTGCAGTCTTTTTGCTTCTAGAACATTTACCCTCTCCGCCATCTATTTCCTCATCTTTCCCTATAGCGCGAACTCGACCCGAAGGTATCAGAGCGCTTTACATGAGCACCAGTTAGGTTACAGAGGACCCATTCATTTTTTTTGTTAGGCATGGGGAGATTAAGTGATTTGCCAAGAATCACAGAATGTTGAGCGTCCCTGCTGAGGCACGAACCCGGTTCCCCGCTCCGAGGTCGACCGCCCTGGCCGTTAGGCCACATTCTCCCCCCCTTTCCATTCTTCCCTCCCCTCCTTCCTCCATTACTCGCTTCCCTCCGCTGTCCTTTCTATCACACCTCCTTGCTTCACCACCTTTGTCTTTCTTACTATTTGAGACCCGTCTTTCAGCCCTCGCTTCCTTCACAACTGATCCCCCCTTCCTATACGTCACTTTAACCCCCCCACCCTTCTCATCCCTTTCCCCTTTCTTTCTGCATCTCTTCCCACCTTCATTCCGAATGGCGACCACCTTTACATTTCACTCTCTCCTTTTACCTTCGCCTCAAGTGACGGTTTCTTCTTTTCTCACCAATTGTTTCTCTTTCCTCATACCCTAGCCATTCCCCCCGTCCCCCTCCCCATCGATCTTTACAAACCTCCTTATTGACCCTGTCCACGTGCTGCATTCCTTGCCTTTTCTTTTGCATCCTCGTGGACTTTCTTCAAGAGGGTTACCACTATTGCAGTCACAGCTGAGATGGCAATGTGTGTGGGCGCATGGACCCTCAACCGCACACTCACTCCCAAACAGAGATATTGGGATTGAGACCACTGGCTGGGAGCACTGGTAACCCCCACTGCTTTAAAATCTGATGCTGTACAATAAACACCTGTTATTCAGCGCCAAGATGCCCTTGAGTGAACGTGCGCTATACAAATACACGGTATGTTATGTTATTTTATGTTATGTGCAAAAGCCACCATACCCGGGCATCAAATCCATACTATACATTTATAAAGTGCCTAGAAGTGTCACTTCCCACGGTGCACTGTTAAAGAAAACGCACTCGTATCACTGCTACGCTTGCTTTTCTCAGGACTGTCCAGTTTGTGTCCACGAGGGCTGGACCGATGCCAGATTTTCGAGCACAACCTTTTTTTGCAATGACCACACAGGCAGTCACCTCCGGGGGAAGGGGAGTCAACCCTGAACCCATGGAAAGGAGTTGAAGCTAACATGGGTGCCAAAAAAGAGGTAGGGTGCAATCCCTGCTCTCTGATAAATAACGCAGTTCTATTGTGTCTTTATAGTTGTGAGCAGTCGCAGTGTGAGGGGTGTGCACGCGGCTCCCTTTAGATGTTGTGGCGGAGTGGTGCTCCACACACGTGCCTTGTCTCTCTCCTAGCTCCTGGGCAGCCGGGCTGTACAGCAGGCAACTCAACTCCAGGTTCCTGCAGCCTGTCCTCCTGTAAGTGGCTCTGCAGCTTCCGGGCAGAGGAGCGCCGATGGGTCTCCAGGGCAGAAGCTTGCAGGTTAGGCTTCTGGGGAGAAGAATCCTGCGCGCAGTGCTCCCGCGCGCAGTGCAGCAGCTCCTGCGTAGAGCCGCCTCAGGCAGAGCCCCGGAAGGCGGAGGCGGCTGCTCCTGGGTAAAAGGGGGCCGGACGGGCTCCTGTTGCTAGTGCTGCGGGTCCTTGGCGGTAAGACATAGGATGAGTTTCGGAAAGGCAGAGATTCTGTATCTCACCGCTAGATATTCTGAAGGTTGAACAGCCTCAGGTAATGCAGCTGCTGCAGCCTGCGCTGCTCCTCCCATTCGGATTCATGAGAAGAGGCGCTATGGAGACCACCGCTTGAAACTTCCTCCTCACTGGGGCATTCAATGAATACCTTTCACGGGAGCTATAATTTTCGTTTAAGCACTAACAGCAAGATCACGCGAGATGAATATTTTAAAACCGAAGTATGTATCATTTTTTTCACAGCCCTGGGGAGGTGGCGGTCCCCGGGACTGCGGGGGCCCCCGTGGGCCCCCGCTAATTAATTGGCAGTGCACCCGGGACCTGGCCCACCCGGGGGCTTTTTGAAAACGAAGCGCGGGAGGCCGCGCTTTGTTTTTTAAAAAATAATTTCGCCGGGATTCGCAATCCCAACGCGAATTCCGCCGAAATTATTTTTTAAAAATACTTTTTTTTTGCCCTGGGGGTCCTTGTGGGACCCCCTGAGCAGGCCTAGGGGGTCGGGGTGTTTCTACCCTGCCCCCTTTTCTTGTTTTTCATCTCTTTTTCACTGTTTTCTTGTGACTCGGTTCTACCGAGTCACAAGATGGCTGCCAACACTTTCTGGTTTGGAGTGTTGGCAGCCAATCACAGTGAAGCTCGTGCTCGGGAGGGTTCGCAAACCCACTGCTGCCCTAGATATCGAAACTTTTTCTTTTTCAAACTTCTCAGGAACTACTGAACGGATTTACACCATTTAACAAAAAGGACTCTTTCTGAACCAAGACCTACCTTTTTGCTAAATTTGGTGTAATTCCGTTCAGCAGTTCGGGCTGTAGCTTTGTCTAAAGTTTCCTATGGAAAATAACATGGGAAAAATGCATTTTGGGACCCCCCTTTTTTCTCGGCCCCCGCTTGACGAATCACCCCGAAACTTTCCAGACAGGAGCTGACAGGAGCGGGCCACTAGTTTTGAAAATTTCACGAAGATTCGTCAACCGGCGCCACAGTTATTGGTAAAACAAAAAACACTTTTCCTATGGAAACTAAGTCCTAACTATAACTACCTACTGGCGACCGCCAGTAGGTAATATATATATATCAAGACACCGTGAGTGTCGAAACGCGTAATGGCTGCTGAGGTCTCTGCAGGAGCAGAATAAAATTTTGAAACTGCTACAGCTGGGTCCGTGCTTCACTTTCTTGGCACTATCGGCGAGACACAGGTGGAGTGTGACGCATATATATATATATATATTTATGTATGTATATATATATATATATATATATATATATATATATATATATATATATATATATATTACCAACTGGCGGTCACCAGTGGGTAGTTATAGTTAGGACCTATTTTCCATAGGAAAATAATTTTTTGAGTTCTCAATAACTTTGGCGTCGTTTGACAAATCATCGCAAAATTTTCAAAACTAGTGGGGCGCTCCGGTCAGCTCCTGTCTTGAAAGTTTCGGGGTGATTCGTCAAGCGGGGGCTGAGAAAAAAGGGGGTCCCAAAACGTGTTTTCTCCATGTTATTTTCCATAGGAAACTTTAGACACGGCTACAGCCCGAACTGCTGAATGGAATTACACCAAATTTTGCAAAAAGGTAGCACTTGGTTCAGAAAGAGTCCTTTGTTAAATAGTGTAAATCCGTTCAGTAGTTGCTGAGAAATTCAAAACATAGAGGTCGGAAAATCAATTTCCCATAGGAAACTTTAGACACGGCTACAGCCCGAACTGCCGAACGGAATTACACCAAATTTGGCAAAAAGGTAGTGCTTGGTTCAGAAAGCGTCCTTTTTTTTTTAAATGGTGTAAATCTGTTCAGTAGTTGCTGAGAAATTCAAAAATAAAAGTTTCGATATCTATGGCAGCGGTGGATTCGCAAACCCTCCCGACCACGAGCTTCACTGTGATTGGCTGCCAACACTCCAAACCAGGAAGTGTTGGCAGCCATCTTGTGACTCCGTAGAACCGAGTCACAAGAAAACAGAAAAACAAAGGTGAAAAAAAGAAAAGGGGGCAGGGTAGAAACACCTGACCCCCAGGCTAGCTCAGGGGTCCCACAAGGACCCCCAGGGTCAAAAAAAGCATATTTTTTTTAAATTTCAGCGAAATTCGCGCTGGGGTCGCGAATCCCGCCAAAATGTTTTTAAAAAATGAAAAACCAGCATCGTGCCGGAGGCCCCGCCCCCTCCCAGCAACAGTCTGCAAACGTGCCCTGTGGCGCGTTTTAAGATGGGGAATTAATTCCCCTTCAATACTGGGGGTCCCTGGAGGCCAACTAGCACACCAGGTACCTCCAGTATGCGCTACAGGTCTGCCTTGCAGAGAGGTGGTCCGAGGCCACGCCCCTTTTTACACCTCTCTGCAATGCAGCTCTGTGGCGCTTACTGGAGGTACCTGGTAAGCTAGTTGGACCCCAGGGACCCTCAGGACTCAAGGGGATTTAATCCCCCAATTTACAACACACCAGGGGATGCGTTTTCACAGTGGTGCAGGGAGGGGGCGTGGCCTGATTTGACAAGTGTGCAAACGCGCCCTGTGGCGCATTTTAAGTTGGAGGATTAAGTCCCCTTCAATCCTAAGGGTCCTTGGGGGCCAACTAGCCCACCAGGTATCTCCAGTAAGCGCCAGGGAGCTGCGTTGCAGAGTGGTGGTCCAAGGCCACGCCCCTTTTATACCACTCTGCAACGCAGCTCTGTGGCGCTTACTGGAGGTAGCTGGTGAGCTAGTTGGCCCTCAGGGACCCTCAGGATTCAAGGAGACTTAATCACCCAACTTAAAACGCGCCACAGGGCGCGCTTGCACACTTGTCACATCAGGCCCCGCCCCTCCCTGCACCACAGTGCAAATGCGCCTGTGGCGCGTTTTAAGTTGGGGGGGATTAATTCCCCTTCAATCCTGAGGGTCCCTGGGGGCCAACTAGTCCACCAGGTACCTCTTGTAAATGCCACAGGGCTGCGTTGCAGAGAGGTGCTCCGAGGCCACGCCCCTTTTTACACCACTCTGCAAACGTGGCTTCTGGTGCACTGCTGGTGGGGCGATGAGGTCCTCTTGTGTCCTGAGGACCTCAAGACACAAGTGGACTTTATCCTCTGAGCAGCAGTGAGCCAGAAGCCGCGTTTGCAGCGTGGTGTAAAAAGGGGCGTGGCCTCAGAACACCTCTCTGAAACGCAGGTCTGTGGTGCTTACTGGATGTACCTGGTGGGCTACTTGGCCACCAGGGACCTGCAGGATTCAAGGGGACTTAATAGGGATGTCATAGTTAGAAATTAGCATTTAAAAAACCTTTGAAATTCACTGAAAAAACCATAGGTTTCAGGTACGTTATAGTTAGAAATTAGCATTTAAAAAACCTTAGAAATTCACTGAAAAAACCATAGGTTTCAGGGACGTTATAGTTAGCTGGACATTTCACTCTTACAAAACCGTAGAAATTCCACCGTTATAGTTAGTTGAGCTAACTATAACTCGCGCCCCCGCAATGCACTGCTCATGACGTCACATATTACATCATTCATGACATGGTCAGTGACATCACTGATGACATCATCCACGTGAAAATCTGATGCACCTCATCACACCCTAATATAACCCTTGATACACCCACTCTAAAAATACAGACTATCATTTTCGAAACCATAAACACACCAATACCAGTTAGTACATACCCACTCACTAATTCCTACGTCTACACACACATCCACTTATTCACCCATACAGTCACTCATAGATGCAGGCAGCCATCCATACGACATTATCATATGCACTCACATATCTATACAGACACTCACACACCGCCACTCATTCATAGAGTTACTCACACACCTAGTCAGTCATGCAAAGAATCAATCACACTCCCACTTACTCACCTGTACAGTTATACACACACCACCTCACTTATTTGAACATATACTAACCCATACTTACACTCTTCTACAATAACTAATACAAGCACACACTGATCCATACAGCCACTCTCACAATCACTCACTCTCACATATAGTCATTTATACACTCCAACACTCACATATACTGCCTTTCACATATGCAGTTACTCACACATGTACCTCTGAGGCATCCATTCACTCACCAACACACCCATACACACACTCACCCACCCATACAGCTCTTCACAGATGCACTCTTGAACCCATACACCCAGTGAATCATCCACTCACACATCTATGCACAGAGTTACACCCCCCACCCACTCACACAGACACTCAGTCACCCATACAGATACTCAGACAACCAATCAATAACCCATATAGATCCTCATTTATCTACTCAACCAACCCATGCAACCGCTTACACACCAACTGACAAACTAAACTGTGTGAATGTCTTTATCAGTCACTAACACATGCATTCAGTAAGACACAATTAATCACTCACTTATACAGTCAGTCACACACCAACTAAATCATCCATCCAGACACTTATACACCCATTCATTCTTCAATAAACCTTGGCATATATATAAAACATATTTAAATTTTATAGAAACACTCAGTCACTGGATGATGTCATCAGTGATGTCATTTGAGATGTCATCAGTGATGTCATCAGTGATGTCACTGACCATGCATTGCGGGTGCCCGAGTTATAGTTAGCTCAACTAACTATAACGGTGGAATTTCTATGGTTTTGTAAGAGTGAAATGTCCAGCTAACTATAACGTCCCTAAAACCTATGTTTTTTCAGTGAATATATATATATATATATGTTCACTGAATAAATATGTATTCACTGAAAAAACACAGTTAAAGTATGCTTACAAAACGAAACCTAACAAATAATTACATTCGCCAGCTGTTTTTTGGAATGGGCAGAGGGACAGGTGTGAATTTGGCTTTTCCTTGCGGTGGTACATGCATGAAAGTATCCCACAGCATGCCTCTAGATTAAACCTTCAACATAGTGGAGAGAGTGTTTAGTGATTTTAAAGTGTTTATCTACCATATTTTGTACATGCTGTCCACAAACTTCTGTTACTAATTGTTTCTGTAAATAGTTTCAGGATTTAATTTTTTTGTTACATTTTCTTTTCATGTATATACCAGAGGCACATGTGATTTTCTGACTTTGTCCTACTTAGTTACCTCACCCCTGGGAAAGATTCTCTCAAGTTTTAATTTCCGTGAGTGAAACCATCTCATATTTCCTTCTAGCACCATCGGAGTGGTCAAAGACATCAGCATTCGAAGCAGCAAAAATCGGCGCAAAAACATATCTGAACAAAAACGGCCCATTTCAGGCAGCCAACGTAAAAAGCAGCCATGGAACATCCTGAGTCGAAACCAAGAGAAACTCTAACAAGAGAAATCTAATAGTCGAACCGCCCACTTTTATCCACTGAAGTTCTGGAAAAAGATCTCTCCACACACCAGGCATGCACCTTCACTCCTGTAATACAAAACAGAGGTAACAATTTACCTCTTCATGGAGCTGCTGTCCGACAAGGACACTTTTCGCACCGGCGGCCACATGCCGTGCCCAAGAAATTCCCCCTTCCTAACTACATTAGAAAATCTTGAATCGCTCTCTCCCCTGAATAGCTTATTTCACCACTTGTTTTTCTAGAGTTCTTTGGCTCCCTAGCTAGGTGTGAGAAACCTAAGTTCCAAAACATATATAAACAGCGCTTGTAGTTTATATTTAGAGTCACTTTTCCCGGGCATCAGAACATTTATCGTGGCATTAGGGAAATGTTACAGGATTTCATCACATGTGGTGCAACACATTAACGCCCTCTTCACAAGAACCCTCTGAGGAAGTGGGGGCAACATTTTTCACAACAACATTCAAAGCTGCCACTCTGCATTTCATCCTTTCAAAGACTAAACCGACACTATGATTCCATTACCTTTGTTTTTAAAGCCCCCTTTACTGTCTCGTGGAAAGCTTTCTACTAACTTTGCAGTCCGTGAACAACTCTCCTCCTGTAAGGCACATTTATAGATAAACGAGTCCTGTAAAGTAAGAGTAAACGCAAAAGTAACAAGCATTGGCATAGTTAATAGATCTAGCTTTTGGGACCTTATAGGTGTTTAGCCAGAGTTATTGGCTTTGCCAATGTCTTTAAGCTTGCGTATTTGCTGTGCAGCATGTTGAAAAGTTATAATAAAAAAGTGTTCTAAGCATTTTTGTTACCTTATATATAACCAATAGGACATTATTTATTTAAACTTTGAACAAACTTTTTGAATCATTGTTTTTGCAAGTGTTTAAATAATTTTACGTTTAAGACCTGATTTTTTTGGGTGCTTGGTACTGTGTTTAAGAGCTTAATGTCAATCAGTAAATAAGTACAATAACGGCTCTTGCACAGAAAATGAGAGGCTATTAAGGAAACGTTCTTACTGTAGCTCAGATTTCGAATGTACAACCCACTGCATGAGTTTGCAGGACACACCTAGGGGAGAGTTGACGTAGACTTTTAATACATAATGCACAAGAATTTAAAAGCAAGGAGATCTTAGACTGGGAATGTTGCACTGCTATGGACAGTGATGCGGGCTTCCCAAGTGTTACTATGATACATGATAATGGTAATCAACCAACCACTGAAAGACAGAAGGTACAGTCGACAATACTGAAAATGTGACCTGAAGTCTACTGCAATTGTCAGTGGCAAGTGCTTAACTTATAGGCTGTTGTCCATAATGGCAAAGCCTTAATGACCTGAAACTTTGTGGTGGTACCATCTTTAACCCAGAAGGCCCAAGAAAATCTGTCCTTGGTTTTCCTTATATTAACTTCTTAGCCTTTCATGTATGGAATAAAGACTCCAAGCTTTTAAAACTAATAGCTCTGAGTAGGTACTGACCTTATTGTGTACAATTACTCTAGTTTCATAGTGTATCCGACTTCTAAACCCACTACTGCTGCCTCATTTATTTAGGAGAAACTTGTTTTGGTGATTTGAGTGCAATAGTACCAGCGGTCCTTGGACAACAATGATAGATGACACTACTCACACCCAACATTACCCTATGACCAAGAAAAACATTATCATGAATGATGACAGTTTCTAGCGTACATTACACATTGCGAGGTGTGCCTTTGCAGTTTTAATAGTTAGTGTTACCATCCAACTGAAGAGTAATCAGTTAATCGACCAGGGAAGGATAAACAGCTGAATTTAAACAATCTGAATAGAATGTGTATTGAGTAAACCTAAATCTCTACAGAAACTGCATTAAAACGCTGAACTACAAGATCTGGGAAAATCCAGAAGCAGGCGTGCCAGTGATGGTTTACACTGCAGCCCTTCACCCAGATTAAATCATTTAGGGCCTGATTCACAGAACTAACTTACGTCAAAAACATAAACGTAAACGTAAAGTTAGTACTATTCTGTGAATACCAAAATAAGTAAGTGTATTCTGTGAATACCTAAAAAGTACTAACTTTACGTTTACGTTTCTGTTTTTGACGTAAGTTAGTTCTGTGAATCAGGCCCAATATGTAGGCTGAAAGGACGCTTCAGGCTGTCAAACAATAGGGTGGAAGGGCGGGGGCATTTGCCTACTGCTGGATGTCAGAATCAGAGTCCGAGGGCCTGCACGCTCCTGGCATCAAGCAAGCTGCGAGTTTGTAGAAGCGTGGGGCTGTCACCGAGTCTGTTGCCCCAAGAGGCATCCTGGGGAGATGCTCTTCATTGTCTAACCCTTAAGAAGCCGGGTTCTTTTAGTCGACACTCAGCACACATGGGTCTCTGGCAGAAAGCAAGCAATCGCTCACACTGCTTTCCTTGGTCAGAGACAGCACACTGACACTCTCAGACAGCTTCCTTGCACTTCTGCTTCTGGTCGGTGCCCGTGTAGCAGGAAGTCACTGTAAATTACATGAATCCAGCAGCCATCTTGGTATAATAATGCTCTCTGTAAACTGTAACTGGGCTACCGAAAACTAACCAACTTACATGTAAAGATTATTTTCATCTGTGTTGCATTATATTTGTTTTATTTATTTTACGAGTGCAAAATCATTTTAATAATAAAAAAGATAGATATTATTGTAACATACAAAATGTACAAGGGGGCGCCGTGCTGAAACATGAAGTGCAGCGCCCTTGTAGATAAAAGTTAGGTTTGCAGCTGCCATGATGAAACTTGATGCGCGGCAACTGAGAAGCAGGCGCCGTGCTGATAAAATATAAGGCACACTTTACTAGGAACAGAACACAAGTAACGGGGACAACAAGCAATGAAGCGGGAGGTGCAGGAAGGATGGCAGCAACAACAGGGGAAGGAGGGGGCGGGAAGGAAGATGCAATAAAATACAGGTGCTGAGGCACCCACAGTGTAGCACAAGCAGGAAAGAAATAAAAAAATAGTCCTACAAATGAACAGACAAACAACAAAAGCGTAAAGTTACAGTACTTGGTCCCTGCTCCATGGGAGGAAATGAAAGACAGATAGGAAGGACAAAGAGGAAGGACTGACCACTATCAAGCAAGGATTTTTAAAGGAAACTGAAACAAACAAATGAAAAGCAGTGGGCGGGTGTAAACCCACAAAGAAGTATATACAAAGTATAAACAACAGGTCTCGAGTGCTCAACCTCAAAGGCACAGAAGAGGGTAAATGTCCAATGATCCCATGGCCCGCCTGGGATGTTTTCTCTGTGTATGTTGCAGATTTATTGATATATAGGAGATAAACTTCAATTCCGAGCTAGTCTGCAGCGTAAATGATACCACCAAAATTACCTTGAGCTAGACCACATCCACCAAGAAAGAGAGTTTCCTATGCATGGACAGAAGTAAGATTTAGAACATTATATGGTTACAAAATTAAAATAACTGCTCTTTGTCTGGCCCCCAGTCAAAGAGTACCCCCTCCTGCAATCACCCCAAAACCTAGGTACCTCAGAATCGCTTTGACTCAATAGCGGTTGTTCGCTGCACAAACCAATGCAGAGTCAAGGGGATAAACCTCCAGCTTTTCTTTCTCCATGTAATCCTTCAACTACTCCAAATCAACCATTGGGTGGAGTTGACAGAGCTTTCATTTTGTCCTGCCTGCACTATTGTAAAATCATCCACACTGGCATGCCCAAAACAGGACTCCCCAGGACATTTGAAAAACATTCTGCTAGAACTCACCCACATCTTGCAACTCCTTTCCTGCAGTCAACAAACATAATCTGTTTGACTGTGCCTAGACACAACTCCATCTTGAGAAAGGCCTGGTGCTCCCAGCCAAATTGGGTCCCCCTTCTTTGCAAAACCGACATTATCTGAATACAAATGTCCTTAGACTTTAGCTCCATTCAAAATACCCCAGCTTGGCTATGGGCATTCACCCACATGACACCCGGGTCCGTATTAGTGATAGGGAGCACTGTTTTTTTGTGCCATTGCGCACCTTTAAACAGGTGCGCTGGGCGCAAACAGGGACAGTGTGCCCTATTACAATGAATGGGCTCCCCCCAGGGTACCACAAACCTGTGCTGCCCTGGAGGCAGCGCATTCAGTGAAACGGCTGCTTCAAAGCCGCTCTGTGTTTCACAGTGCAGGTGGAAACCTGCCTGCACTTTGAAGAGGGGAGAGAGATTCCCCTGCAGGCAGGTACAGTGAGTGACTGCATCTGCCTGCAGGGGGATGCCTGGGGGTTCCATGGGACCCCATTTCCCCCTTCCAGAGAGCTATCCTCTGAGGGCACACTGACAGTGCGCCACCTTTTTGTGGCATACTGTCAGGGCGCATCGTAAGGGCATGTTTGCTTCTGCGCCTGTGTCCAAAAGTGATTCCCATGTAAATAAGGGACCATTTTCTGAAGATAGCACTGAGGCTACATGTGCACCAGTGCTATCAGTATTACAGAAGATACCACACAAGCGTCTAATACCATAGTGCCCTGGGGCATTATTTGTAATACAGCCTCAGTTAGGATTAAGTCCTTTATGTCCCATTTAGTAGCAAGACTCTAAATCTGCTGACTCTGGTTGTTACCTACGATGATGACTTGACATTTGGGTTTCTAACCCTGGACTGTGCACCACTCACTTGTAGTGCAACAAAGATATTGCTTCTTTCTGTTGCACCTTGTTCAAGACAACTAAAACTGATCTCTCTTACTACCAATCCTGCATGTACGGGCAAAATGCTTCTTTTCTGCAAACCTGTAACAGACTGACTAGAGAGCATAGCACCCCTCCTAGCATTGGCCGGGTGGCTAGCTAGGTCACAACTATAACCCCCAACACCTCTTTTCGAAACAGCCCTCTCCTTCACATTGCCATTGCTTATACTGCAACTTTTGTACCATTCCTCATTTAACTCTGTGCTTCCAGCGCCTCCTTATCTACCCAGGGCATAGTCCCTGCACCAGCCCCCACTTTCATTTGATTTACAAATTGCACACATTGTTACATTTCTTCCCCTACAGCAATATCCAGTGCTTCCATCAGACTAGTTTTTGGTATTTGTCACAATCTCTCCTAAATACTATAGATGGGATAGTAAACAATTATTTGGTCTTGTATATACTCATCATACATTTCCTTAAAATTGCAAATGTTATGCAGCTCTGTAGAGGGCACAGTGTGGGACTACGTGAAAAGCCACGTACTAAGCTTCTTTCAGAATTCAAGAAGTGAGGAGGAGTCTAATATGTGTAGCAGCAGATCGTTCCACGCTTTAGGAGCAATGTAAGAGAAGGCCCGACTGCCGGATCTGTTTTTCCATATGAATGGCATGTGAGCAAGAAAGAAAGGTTTGTGAAAGCAGATACAGTTGTTGAGGTATACTAGACCAGTGTTATGTAGTGCTTTGAAAGTGTGGGTGAAGAGTCTGAATTGTGCTTGTTTGTGTATGGGGAACCAGTGGAGCTCCTTTAGGTGCTGTGTGATGTGAGTGCAGAGTGAGAGGTTAAGAGTGATTTTGGCTGCCGAGCTCTCTGCGGTTTGCAGACGTTTGGTGAATTTTTTGGTGATCCGGCATAGAGGGTATACTCATAGTCCTGTTTGCTTGTTAGGAGGGCATACCTGCAGGATGGTTTTCCGGATGCTGATTGGGAGCCATTTGAAAATCTTCCTCAGCATCTTCAGGGTATGGAAGCAGGAGACGGTGACGGTGTTGATTTGGGCAGTTATGTTGAGTTTCCTGTTGATGATGATCTTGAGGTTCTTGGAGTAGGTGGTGGCATAGCTGTCTGTCCTAGCTCTTTTGGCCACCAGGTGGACTCCCACAGTGAAGTGCTCTTCCTAAAGATCATGATTTCAGTCTTGTCGGTGTTCAGCTTCACACAGTTGGTCTTCATCCAGTGAGTAATTTTAGTCATGCAGGCTTTGAACTTGATCCGGGTACTGGACGTCTTGTCAGTGAGGGGGAAAATGAGTTGTGTATCGTTGGCGTACTTGAGGATGTTGATGTCATGAGAGCAGATGATGCTGGCTACAGGGATCATGTAGGCATTGAAGAGGGTTGGTTCAGGAGAGATCCTTACAGATCTCCACAGATGACATTGCGGGCGTACAAGGTGTAAAGTCCAGGCTGCCTGACTGCGTCCTTCCAGTAAGGAAGAAGCAGATCCATGGCGGAGTACCTTTCCTTGGATTCCAATGTTATGTAGGTGCTGGAGGAAAATGGATTGGGAAACCTTGTCAAACCCTAGGGAGAGGTCTAAGAAGATGATGGCGACCATGCCTCCTCACGTCAGAGGCAAGTTGATGTCATCTTTGGCAGCATGGAGGGAAGTTTCCATGATGTGGTTGGGTCTGAGTAGTGTCAATAGACTGAGTGGTGTCAAGGAGTTGGTGGTCATTGAGGTATTCCGTGAGGCATCTGTTAGTGATTTTCTCTAAGACTTTGGCTGGGAATGGTAACAGGGAGATAAGGCTGTAGTTGGCGAGCATGGAGTTTTCAGCAATAGGAGGAGAATTGCATGTTTCCAAGTATCTGGTGTTTTTCAGCAATAGGAGGAGAATTGCATGTTTCCAAGTATCTGGGGTGATCACAGAAGAGGTGAAGGCATTCAGAACTAGTGAAGTCATGGCACTGATGGGTTGCAGTCCCCTGGATTAGGCATGGTGGGGTAAGGGGTCTGATGGGGCCCGTGAGTGGATGGACTCTCATCTATTACTTATGACGATGACTTGAAATTTAAGTTTCTAACCCTGGACTCTGCACCACTCAATTGTAGTGCAACAAAGATATTGTTTCTTTCTGTTGCACCTTGTTCAAGAGAAATAACACAGATTTCTCTTACTCCCAATTCTCACCAAACATATGGCAGACTGACTAGAGAACATTGGCACCCCTAACATTAGCCATGTGGCTGGCTTGGGTACAACTATAACACCCAACACCTCCTTAGGAAATATTCCTCTCTTTTATATTGCCCTTGCTTATGCTGGAACTTTTGTACCCTCCCTCGCTTAACTCTGTGCAGCCTACGCCTCCTTATCCACCCAGACCCTGCACCTTCCTCCACTTTCATTTGATTTGCAAATTGCACATATTCTGACATTTCTTCCTCTCCGGCAATATTATTTAAAAAAAAAAAAATCTTTTATTGAACAAGCTCATCATACATTACAAGTCTAAGGCGATTTCACATGCACTTTACCAATAATCAATACACACGCAGCATTACAGTGTGGTGGGGTCAGGAATCCATAACAACACAAGAGTCATTTGAAGCTTTTCACACTGTATGAGGCACAAATCCCTCTCAATTTTCTTTATCTCGGGATCCAGCGTTTGTAGTGGTATTTCAGAGAAATCTCAGCCATCCCTACATGCCTCTGTATTCGTGCCAGGGGGACCATATCTTTTCCCACTTTCTAATGCACCCTCTGCTTTTGTAAATTACTTCCTCTGACACCAGTCTAAATCAGCCTCTCATTCCGCCACTGACGAGGGACGTGGTGCCCCCCACCGGCGCACCATGTTCTGTTTTGCTACTCCAGCTGCCAGTGCCAGCCAGAGTTTATTATGTCGGGCCAGACTTCCTCTCCTAGTATCATCAACAGTAGCCACTTAGCGTCCATGGGCATCCCCACCCAGAGGACCCTGGGCATCACTGTCGCCACACACTGCCAGAATGTACAAATCACTGGACATTACCATAAGATATGGTAGAAGGATTCCTCTTGCTTACATCCCCTCACACACTACGGTGTATGTACCATTTCCCATTTATACAGCAGTGTGTGGGGGTAGTCTCTCCAGCAATATTTAATGCTTCCATTAGACTAGTATTTCGTATTTGTCACAATCTCTCCTGAATCCTATTGTTGGAATTGTGCACCATTATCTGGTCTTGCCTATGTTCATAATACACCTCTCTGAAATTGCAAATGGCTAATGGTGCTCTCAAACCTGCAACATAATAGTCAATAATTACAATCTCACCGTTTACTTTGGATCCATGTTGGTCAGCCATCCATCCGCATCTCGCAATGGACTACTGGCTTCTTTGGTGATTGCTAAAAACGTTCCACCGGCTCCATATGCTCCAATGTGGTGTAACAGAAGAGTCACAAACTTAAAATACAGTGAAGTGATATGTCTTCCTTCTCTCTACATGAGTCATAGTTGTCTTCCAACCACCTTTGTGTGCCCTATTTGATCGAATAAGCAAACTAAAAAAAAAAAAAAATTGTGACTGCACTCACACTACTGGCCTCTAATTCTCAAGTTTACGTCAGTAAATTTAAACTGCTGCTATTGTTCTGAACTGTCCATGATCAACCTTGGCTAAAGTGCTATGTAGTGAAGCCAATGCGATAAATTAAAATAACATTCATATTCTCATATTAGAACACAACAATGCTCTAATTACTACTGTAGCTCCCTAGAATAAAACTGAAATTCCAATGCAGGTGCAAAACCCCTTTCCAGCTATATCTATCCACCTTCTTTGTTTACTTAATACTAGTGACAATTGACTAAAATGTGTTCATATTAAGGGGCATATTTACAAGGGGCTAGTGCCCCCACAGCGTCATTGTTTTGACGCAGCGGTGGCGCAATCAGTGGTCCACACTTCTCCATATTTACAAGCTGATGCATTGGGCCCAATGCCCAGATTGTAGAGACCTGCATCACATTATACCTATGCCAGGTATAATGTATGCAGGGTAGGCGTTCCCACATTAAAAGCCATGTAGAACTGATGCAGTGACACAGCCTTTTACTGCGTCCCTCTACGACTTGACTGCATCAAAATCCCTACACCTTCTCAAACCAGGCGTAAGGATTGATGCAGGGCTTTTAACATGGGACTCGCCTCTGTGTTCTGACGCATTGCTGGAGTTGTGTCAGTCTTACGACCAACTCCAGCAATTCTTCACTTCAGAATTTCTGACACATCTGTGAATCCTTATGCCATGGAGCACTGTATTGTAAATACAGCGCATCCATGACGTCGTTAGGGCATTTGCCGCAAGCGCAAGAAATCTGACGCATCGATGCTGATGCGTCAGTTCTTGTAAATATGCCCACAAATTGCAATGTTTTGAACATTAGCACAAAATATTTTACAAAACTATGGCTACAACATGTCCTCAACATTCTAAATCAAGTTCTTATTTTTGCCAATAATTGTTTTTCGTCGCTACATACTAAAAGCATCACAACTCCTGGCCTGCTGCATATATCTCCTCAAATGGATCTTCTTTGCAAAGGGAGCAGCAGCACTACCCACTGTAATGTGAATTACAGGAGCTCTTCCTTAATATTACCGTATGCAAGAGTTTAGCAGACTATAAATATAAGTATTACACATGCCTTCTGGAAATCCATAGATGATGGATTGCTGTGCCTGCATCTGTTCCAGAGAACACATCATTTCCCAACCTGACATTTCTAGTGCGTTGCAGTAACAAAGAAGAACACATAATTGACATTTTGAATTCATATACAATGATAAAGTGCGAAGTTATTTATGCTGTAGCTTTGGTGCTATCATATTTAGTAAGAGCAAAAGCCGGGGCTCTTTGTAGTCCCTGAATGAGGTTATTGTGCGACGTTGAAGTCTTTGGGACTGCAGGAGTCTACCAGTTAAGCTCTCAAGTACTCCAGCTCGTCAAAAGAAAGTGAAAACATCATTCTTCGCCTCTGCACTTAACAAAAGCACTCCAGACAAAAGTAGCCAAAGATATTTTAGAAGCCTGAAAGTATACCAACAATCAAATGTTACCATAGGCCAGCACATGTGATCATGTGGCAAAACCATTTCATTTGGAAATTAAAATAGAATGAAGGCACACATATATAAAAACAAAAAGTGATGAGTGGAATGCTTGAAATAAAGTCAACCACTAACAATTACTCTAGGCTGCAATCCAGTCTATGTTGTTTTGCTCACAGTGCCTCTACAGAAAGGGACCAATCTTATGCAAATAAACCTCGAACCTCCTCCAATAGCAATAGTCTCATGTCGCACAAACTGAACAGGAACAAAAGATTCTCCAGGTACATCAATAGGAAACAACCCCAGCTTCTGCCAGCAACACTGTGGTACTTCAAGAACAAAGAAGGCTGCAGGTAAGGAGAAGTAAGCTGTATTTTAGCATAGAACAGTGAGCTGCAGGTAGTCTCACCGTCCACCTCCAACTTCCCGTTCTCAACCGCCCTACATGTGGAACCCTCACATAACAATGCCAGGGTTCCACAAGCAGCATGTGGTTGAGTGCAAGTACATAGGTCTCTACATGGCTTTTTCCTTTTGCAAAAATGCTGTTGTTTGATATAATTACAACAATAATTTATGTACAGAAAGTAATACAATTCAATACAGCTTACACTTATCCAATATACCCATATGTACCCCAAAGGGAAAGGCACATATAAGCTTTTATCATGCTAAACAACAATATAGAAATCAAAAATGAAAACGGAGCACAAACAGTATAATAGAAAGAATATGAGCCAAAAGAACAAATAATCTTAAACTAAAAGCGTGTTCTGGACTAAACACTTTCTCTGAACCTCACAGGTACCTTTCTTACTCTAACACTGCATCTCAGACCAAGTTCTTGGTCTGGCTCAGCCAGCAGAAGATTTTGGCTAGGAGAAGCTTGATCCCCCATAGTCTTCACTAACTTTGATTCAATAACCATAGGATCTCTCCTTTCTCCTACCAATTAGTTTTTACCATTGTTAAATCTCGCCACACTTTTACTGTTCCACCACTAGCCACCTTCCACGCTCACACTACTACTGTTCTCTTTAATCACCTTGACAGGAACACCGAATCTGGTTTCCCTTTTGGAAACGTGAACGGGTTTACACACTGGAACCATATCACCAACCTTGAAATTTGGCATCTTGACTCTGTTTCTATCATCAAAATGTTCTTTTTGTTTTTGTTGCATCCTGTAAACTCTTTCCCTGACGTTATCACCTGACATTTTTTCTTGACCAGACCTCATCAATTTATTCGTCCATGCAGGGCAAAAACATGTGGTAGCCCTTCTCCTACACAACAATTCAACTGGAGAGACCCCTTTCGCAACATGAGAGGTGGTGCGATAAAACCAAAGCATACTTTTCACTGCATTAGCGACTACACACTTATTAGCAGTTGCCCATTGAATGCACTCCCCCAACACCTTGTTCATTCTCTCAACTAGACCATTCGTTTGGGTATGGTATAGTGAACTCCTAAGATGCTTTATACCACTCGCATCTAGGAACATTTTCAACTCTCCTGAAACAAACTTGACCCCATTGTCTGAAATAACCAATGTAGCTGGAAATTCCTCCTTCAAAAAGACTTCCTTCAGAAATTCCACCACCACTTTAGATGTCACCTTGCCTACAAACTTCACTTAAGGCCATTTACTATAATAGTCCATCAAGACTAGTGCAAATCTAGAGGTACTGGCTAATGAATGGGATGGTCCGACAATGTCTATACCATTTTTTCCCCATGGTCCAGTGGGTAATTCGATGGGACATAAGGTAGGAGTTCTTACTTCATGGACTTGTCACAGCTGGAACAAATCTCACATTCTTTGACCACTTGATCAATTTCATGATCCATAGCAGGCAACCAGTAAGACAACCTCATATGCCTTTTTGTCATAGTAGCCTTAAGTGACCTTCATGGACACCCACTATGATGGTATTTCTCAAAGCAATGGGAAGAACAAACTTGTCAGTCCTCAATAGTAGAGCATCCTCCACAGATAGCTCCCCTGCTACCTTGACAAAAGCCTTAAGGTCACAATCAATATTTCTTTCCTTTGGACAACCTGTCTCAATATATTTCTTGACCAGGCCTAAAGTGGAATCTTCTTTCAGTGCCTTACGCAAATCCTGCTCCGTTAAAGCTCTAAATAAGGGTAAATCAACAGATGCCACAATGCAATTCTCCTTATCGTCTTCACAACTCCGTTCCTTATCATCCTCTACCCAGTCTGATGAATGTGATAAGAAATCAGCACAACCATTTTCCGCACCTGTAATGTATTCTGCCGCAAAATCAAAGTGCAACAACTTAGTCGAGAGTCTTGCAATATGTGGTGTAAAACCCTTGGAATTCTTCCCACTCAGGATGTAGATTAAGGGTTTATGATCGGTCTGAATCACAAAGTGTTTGCCCCAGACTTGGTTCCTAAATTTTGCGACTGCCCACCAACAGGTTAACAATTCCTTCTCAATCACAGAATATTGTTTTTCTGTATCCAACAAAACTCGAGACGCATACCCAAAAGTCTGAATTTGGGAATTCTTCAACTGGCTGAGCACTGCACCCAGCCCCACATTGCTCGCATCAACAGTAAGGACACACTGGAGCTCTGGATCATAATTCTTTAAGACTCTGGGTGATGTCAATTGCTCTTTCACCCACTCAAACACTTCTTGACACTCTTTGCTCCACTCAAACGCAACTCCTCTCCTTAACATACTGGACAATTACCTCAATTTCGTTGCATAATTTTGTATAAACCTAGAATAAAATTTGCATAAGCCAAGAAATGACAGATGATTCCTCAACGTACGTGCGGGAATCTGATTTACAAAACACTATCACTCCATCTGGAGACCCACAACTTTGTAGTTTTTCTCCTTTCACTAAGGAGAACGTAATTAGTCTCTTCAATCTTATTAAATCCGGGGCTGCATCAGATCCCTGTCCACCACCAATGTGGTTGCCGGCCCGCTTATGGAACTTTTTAATGAGATACTGATCTCAAGGCAATTCCCGAATATATGGAAAGAGGCATCTATTTTGCCACTGATAAAGAAACCTTCCTTAGACCCAATGAAGATGGAAAATTATAGGCCTATATCTAACCTACCTTTTCTGGCTAAAATTCTTGAAAAATCCCTGAATTAGGAGATTTTAGCTTTTTGGATGCTAATTTGCTGCTCGATCCTTCACAGTATGGCTTTGGAGCAAATCATTGTACTGAATCTGCCTTGGTAGCAGCCTCTGAGGAAGTTAGAATGGTAATCGGTAAGGGTGGAAAAGCGGCACTGATTTTATTGGATCTCTCTGCTGCTTTCGACACGGTTCACCATTCACTCCTCTTAAAACGTCTCCATCTGCTTGGCTTCAGAAGCTCTGCTCTAACCCGGCTAAGCTCATTTTTGAGCAATAGGCAGCAACGGGTGGAGCTTGGGGAAGCGAGTTCGTCTCCATTCTCCTTCCCTTGTGGTGTTCCTCAGGGGTCCTCCCTTAGACCCACGCTATTTAATGTCTATGTTAGCCCCCTCATCAGGCTCATTCAAAGTCAGGGTTTAGCTGTGTTCTCTTATGCCGATGATACACAGATAGTGGTCTCTATCTCATCGGACGTAAATAAGGAGGCCAGCAACTTCTGCAACTGCATGTCCCAAGTGGCACTGTGTATGCCGAATAATTGTCTGAAATTGAATACAGGCAAAACAGAGGTGCTGCTTTTTGGAAAGGAGACCTCATTCTGGAATGACTCATGGTGGCAGTCGAGCCTCGGTATTCTACCAACTCCGGTCCAGAAAGTTAGAAATCTGGGAGTCATATTCGACACTGAATTATCCATTCAGAGCAAATCAACTCTATCACCTCAACAGGTTTTTTTTTGCTGAAGATTCTGAAAAAAGTCTTCCCATTTATCCCCTTGGACCTCCAGAAGACGGTTAAATCAGCTCTTGTTTTCTCTAAGCTGGACTACTGGAATGCTCTGTACTTGGGTGCTCAGAAATCTGTGATAAAGAAGTTGCAGGCTCTGCAAAATGCAGCGGCGAGACTGCTGCTAAAAATCCCTAAATTTAGCCCTATATCTGAATCATTGCAGAGACTGCATTGGCTCCCAGTAAGAAAAAGGATTATCTTTGAGGCCATGTGCATGGTTCACAAGGCCCTTCGCCGGACTGGCCCAAAGTATTTGCAAGAGCGTTTTTCCTGGTATAAGCCAAGCAGGAACCTTAGATCCAGTTCTTTACGCTTTGTTATCATTACTAGATCAAACAAAGCAAGATGCAGGGTAGGGCCTTCTCCATCTGTGCAGGTAAATGGTGGAACTTACTTCCTTTCACGCTGCGATGTCAATCCTACCTGATGCAATTTAGGAAGCAGCTGAAAGCATGGCTGTTTACCAAAGTAGTAGAATAAGCTGCTGCTAGAGTCATGTTGTGTCCTTACGACTTACTTGCTTTCTGTTCTTCCTTTTCTAGTGCTACGACACCCTTGGGTATGTGCGTGCTTTATAAAACCAATTTCATTCATTAAACTAGGCTTGTCATCTGGTGGTTTAGCCTGATTAATACTTTTCACTAGGCCGGGTTTAGGCTCAGTTCCCTGACTGGTAATTAAGTGTCCCAAATATCAGCCGCGGTCAGTGCAGGTAACAGCGGTGGGGCCGTGTAAGGGGGGATTCCGAGGGACGATGCAGAGGGAAAATTAATTATTTATTTCATTTTCCCTCAGCTCCGTTCCTCGGAATCCCCTCTTACACGGCCCCACCGCCCCACCGCCCCACCGCTGTTACCTGCACGGACCGCGGCTGCCAAATATTCCACCTTGCCTGAGAGGAAAACACATTTGTTTCTCTTGAGTACAACCCCTTCTGTTTGAAATCTATTTAACACTTTGTTCAAGAACTTGTCATGGGATTGTCTGCCTGGGGCATAGATTAAGATAACATCCCGGAATGTAGGTATTCCGTGTATACCCTTAAGCATAATAAATATAACTCTCTGAAATACCAAGGCAGCCGAAGCCAACCCAAATGGCATGCAGCAGTACTGGCACATTCCATAAGGGGAAACAAATGCTGTAAGGTGCTTAGATTCATCATCCAATTCTATCTGATGATGGGCTGAAGCTAAGTCCAGCTTGGAAAAAATGTTGGCCGCCTTCAATGCTGCCAACAGTTCTGAAACGTTGGGCAATGGATGCGAGTCTTCCCATATCTCTCTATTTAAGCAGCGAAGGTCAACACACACCATCAGCTCCCCACCGTGCTTGCAAAGCCACTACCAAGGGCGACAACCACAGTGAGGACTCAACTGGTTTGATTATACGCCTTTTGCATAGCATGTCTAGCTCCTTCTCTAGATCTTTGGAAATACTAAAAGGCACACTTCTGAGCCAATGCTTTACTGGCCTGGCTCCCTCCTTTACAATGATGTTGTGTTTGGATACCCAATATCCTGCCCAACTCACCAGAGAAAACAAACAGGTATCTGTTCATGATATTTTCAAGTTCTGGAACATCTCTAATGGCTAATACCTGCTCTTCAATTCCAGGTTTAAAATCATGCCAAACAGCCACTGGTGAAGCCATCCCAGAATATTAAGGCCCTTGTTTGCTACATATACTCTGACTGCTATCCTACAATCTTTGAATTCTAGTATGTCATCGATGTATCCACACAGGTCAATGCTGTGCCCTTCATAGGACATGGCCTTCCAATCAGGAGGTAATAATGTTCTGTTTGGCCAGACTCTATCAAACAGCACTCTGGTAACCATGGTTATGGGTGCACCAGAAACCACCAGCAATTTTATAGTTTTACTTCCTACCAAGATGTCAACATAGGGATCAATGCATGAACTGGGGTCCCGAGTCTTTATGTCTTCTGTTTTACCACTAAGACCATGTCCCTCAGATCTCTTTTGATACTGTCTTCATCATCGACTACACCTTCATCAGTAATACATTTAACTGAAGACGTCATCCTTGAGCTTTGACTCAGGCACACCTTGGTGAAATGCCCTTGTTTGTTGCACATCCTACATACCACATTTTTCTCTGGACATTGTCTTTCCCCTTTTGCATGCATTCTAGTCCCACAGCCGAAACACACATCTTGCTGGGAGAAAAATTATTTAGATTTGTCCAGCTTTTTTGGGAGTTTGTTAACATTTGTGTTCACAGGCCCCACCTGTTCAGCACTCTATCCAATTCCTTCGCCGATGAGAAGTTTCTATACTTTTAGCTGTTTTGATTGTTACTTCTTATGATGGATTTCCCATGGACAAGAGTTTTTGTTTAATTATTTTATCACTGCAGTGACCAATAAACTGATCCCGCACCAGCTGATCAGCAAAATTCTCAAATTGGCATTCAGCCACCAGCCTTCTGAGCGCTGTTATGTACATATCTACATCTGCTCCTGCCTGCTGGACTCCTTTGAAGAATTTATTCCTTACCACCACTAAATTGGGTTGGACATCAAACCGGTCCTGTTATTTCTTCACCGTCTCCTGATATTCATCCAGCTCTTCCTCCCCTACAACTCTTTCTACATCCAGTAAATGTTTCAAAATAGCTCTGCCCTCGTAGCCTAACGAGTGTACCAAATGCTTTTTTTCCCTACTGGCTGAAAGCGTAGCGCTCCAATGGCACCCAAGTATGTTGCAAAGGCTTCAAACCAGGCGACTGGTGGATCACCTGGTGTTTGTAGGAAATGAGGAGGACATACAGCTTGCATTTTCCCAAACATTGGACAACACACTTAAAATGAAAACTGTGCTAAATACAAATGGCGAGAAATATATAACTGTACTAGATCAACTAAATACCCTTCCCTTAATGACAAGTTCCAACCTATGAAGAAGCTGACCTTGAACGATTTAAGGTAAATAAGGAAATCTGTACTGGTCAAACACACATACTGACACAGTGGTGTAGTACTAACACTAACTATAATCATTCACTGCCCAATAAAACAGAATATATAGTTGTTCCTAAAGATGGTCACATAACTGTATGTGGATGGAGTGCAAATCAGCATCTAGACATGCTCTACGCAACAGGAACCATGTTCAACAGCGTTTTGACTGAATGTAATAGGGCTTGGAATTGTTAAATCAAAACTGAATGGCACACCGTCTCCTGTGGTAACGTGCTTGCTAAACAGTGCAGTGAGCTTTGCTGTGCATGTCAGCGAGTGTATACTTCACTTAAATATTGAAGAGAGACACACAATCAACCTGTGCGTGTCAGCAATGCTGTGCCCCGTTCAAACAATTTCTCCAGGAATGCCAAATTACCTGGTGCTGTGCGTCAGGGAGTGCTGATTCTTCTGAATCACTGCTGGTCATACAACACGCATGATCAAAAGTAAGCTGTGTGTGTCAGCGGTATCGCTCACTCATTGCAAGCTGTCACACACTCTGGACAAACTGACGTTCTTCACCGCTGGCCTTTGACTAAGGCGCTGTCTTCGAGGTGCTTCACTATAGAATGGACACTCCGCGTCTAATTGATGTGCATTGCCGCTGCGTCTCATTAACACGCATGTGTCTGGCATTCAGCAGTGTTGTTTTCTTCCGTTCGCTTTCCCTTTTTTTTGATACTCAATTTTATTGATTTTTGAAATAAACAGAGAACAGTACAGCACAGGTGAATCATAGCAATTGATACAATGGAATAATTATCAGTGTAATCATGCGCAGACATACATGCCACTCTCATTGCGAGAAGAGACAGGGTGTACATACATCACAATTGGTTCAACCATTTGCCCCAGACCCTTGAGTACTTGGTTGGGCAACCTCTAGCCTCTAAGAGTGACTTCTCTTGCACTGCGCAACAATCGACTACCTTGCGCCATTTAGCAATGCTTGGGGGATCAGACTGTTTCCATGCCGCGGCGATGTCCAGCTTGGCCACCATGGTGGCCGTGCCTAGGAAAAGCTTATCTGGAGCCATCCATGACGCCCAGGAGGAGGTTCAGGGGGTTATGTGGCACATCCCAACCCAGGACACCCATGAGTGCAGATTCTATTGCTTCCCAGTAGGGGGTGAGGCGGGGACAGGACCAGACCACATGGTAGAAGTCAGCTGGTTCTAGACCGCAGCGCGGACAGAACGACGAGGGCTGCAGGCTTGCTCTATAAAGCCGGTCAGGGGTTAAGTAGGCATTATGGAGTCGCTTTCCCTTTTTAAAATGGCTGCTCCGCGTTTATGCTGCGCTTCTTGGCGCTGAGTTTCATTCATGCGCATGCGTCTCACTACGTTGACCGGCGCTGCGTTTTAGAGGCTGATAGATGCGTTCCACTCTTTCCCTGCTCACTCCTGGCCACACAGAATGTCTCAAAAATGAAGGGATGGTGTCATTCAACACTGCAAGGCCATCCCCCAGGCACAGCTACATAAACATGCCCCTGTACAGTACCTTGGTTTGGCCCCCCCCCCCCCCCCAGGAGTAAATCACAGACAGGAGACACCTCTAGTGTGGCACATGGGTCCGTGTCAGCAGCTCGCCCAGAACTCGTCACCAAGAAAACGATGGTACTTTATTAAGGAAGAAGGCTGCAGGCAAGGAGAAGTAAGCTGTCCATTAGCATAGAACAGCAAGCTGCTGGTGGCGGCACCGTCCACCTCCAACTGTCCGTTCTTAACCACCCTACACGTGGAACCCTCACATAACAATGGCAGCGTTCCACAAGCAGCGTGTGGCTGAGTGCAAGTACATAGGTCACTACAAACACCATTGCTGTTTTTACAGGCATCAGGTAAAAGCTTTCTCAATATGGACAGAGAGAGAGATAACTCACTGTCAGGTGTAATGTCTTAAGAACAAGTCTCCCCAAACCATAGTTGAGGATGGAGCCACTAACTGTAGTGACATGATTATTCTGCAGCTTGTGCAGAAAGAGAAGGAAATAAAAAAGAACGACCCATAAAAGCATCATTACTATTTATTCCAAAGTATATGAGATGTATTCAGGAAGAAACTAGGGGCTCCATCTGTTGAGGCTTCCCATCTGCGAATGCCCCACTTCCTTTTCTATGCATGTAAACGCACAGAATGCATACTGCACACTGATATGCCAATATTGTAACTCCCCACTTTCTGAAAGCGCAGTAAAGCTCTCGAAACTATATTTTCCTCAGATATTCTAGAATCGGAGATAGAATAGTAAGTTATTCTTGAATATGTTGGAGTACTTTTGTGCCTCTCCCCTGATGTTCAGGGGAAGTGCAGAAATATGACTACTTCCGGGATCCACAGACAAAAGCGTATGAGATTCAACAGTTATAGCACCAGATCTAAAATTGTCAGAAGGTCTCATAGATGCAGAATGGTTTTGCTGCCTGGTGTCTGTAAACTGTTGGCACAATAGCAGTGGCCTGTTAGCAATTAGTTTCAGCAAACCTAATATGAGGGGTAAGAAAAGAGCATATATACGTTTAACTAATGTTTCACTCTAAATTATTTGGAAGTGGACAGCAATCTGTGGACCTTGAAGGCGTGTGGTAAAGCCCTGGGATAAGTTGAGACTTAAACAATTCGAATCTGTACAGGTGTGGATGCGCTTAGGATTGTTTTAGTGGAAAAGCGTTTGAATTTGTTCTGGTGCTGAAGTGTTAAGAACCTAGTCTGATCCTGTACAGCTTTGAATCAGTTCTGGTGCTCTGATCTGCTGTGGGAGAGATGCTTCCGTTTTGAATACCTGTGTGCACAAATTTCAGGCAGCCAAGAGTGAACAGAACATTGCTTCCTGCTAAGGATATGTAGATCTCCAGAACAGCAGTAAGACACAGCTGTGACAGTGGAGTGCACATTTGTGGCAAGCGATCAAGCAGGGAACCCTTTGAATGGGTGAAACAGGCATGGAAGACGCCCATACATTAATAAGGCAAAGCACATCTGTAAAGAAGGTGAACTGCAGCTCGTCTCTCAACACCTGGACTACGAACCTGGGATGAGGCCCAGAGTCTTTGTGATTGAGGAAGACACAAGCACACGGTGCACAAAAGATGCATGGGACTGTGTAGTAGAGATAAAGTGGTTACTCACTGGATATGTTAGAGAAGGAACTGGCACCAGCCAGTAGCTCTGGGAAGCTGGTAGGCATACTATTCCACGGGAGGTATTTCTGGGGCTTTCAACCATCAGAAGGAGAATTTGGGTGAACGATTTTAGAATGGTCTTCAAGGAAAAAGGGGGAGGGTGAACCATAGAAAAGAGAATACAAAAAGAAATTCTGCTGGAGTTAATAGAACAGTTGACAGTGTGTGCATCTGGAAGGGAAAGAAAAGTATTTCATTCACTATTTACAATTATGGGGCATATTTACAAGCCCCTTGCGCCACTTTTGCGCCGCCGTTGAGTCACTTCTGTGACGCAGCGGCGGCGTAAAGCCAGCGGCATGCTGCGGGGTATTTACAACGTGACGCATCTAGGGAGATGCGTCACGTTGTAAAGCCCTGAGCCACATGAAACCTGCGTCAGGTTTCATGTGGGCATTCTGGCGCAGGGGGGGGGGCGTTCCGGCGCAGGAACGCCTGGGAAAAGTGGCTGAGTGAAATCTACAAGATTTCACTCAGTCACTTTTCCGACCCCGCTGCGTCAAAACCTTGCGCCTGCTTGAAGCAGGCGTAAGGCTTGACGCACCATGTTAGACATGGGCATGGTTGGCACAGTGCTGGAGTTGCGTCGCGCCCACGACACAACTCCAGCACTGCGCTAACGTTACGGCAGCAGATGCGACACGCATCTGCATTTCCTTGCGCCATGATGCGCCGCATTGTAAATGCGGCGCATCCGTGGTGGCGCAAGGATTGAGATGCGTGTCGCACGTTTCCTGGCGCATCCCTGCTGATTTGCAGGGATGCGCCAGGAAACGTAAATATGCCCCTATGTTTTTAGCAGCATTCAGAATTTCTGATGCGATAGGAATAAAAGATGAACATGGAATAATACTAGGGGATGTAAAAGTAGACAGAGGAGGTATGTGAATAAAGATCAGGAATAACGAGATGGACCATAAGAGAAAAGTGTTAACGGGCCCAGCTGCAAAAGTCGATTGAGGAACAGGTATACACCACAAAAGCAGCTTGTAATTACTTGCAATTAAGAGGATAATAGAGGGGTATAGGGATGTCAAGGATGTCAAGCAATCTAGTACAAGTGGCGCTTAGTGCGAGACAATGCCACATCCAGTGGCAGCAAATCTGTCTGTACCAGATTTAAGCTATTCGCTAAATTAGTTAGGGCCCATTTTAAGGTGGCTTCAACAGTAGGTTTTACAGTCAACAGCAACTGGGGCAATACTTCCTGGTCCTGCACAGCAAGTGCATCCTGCAGTGCAGGCAATTAGTCGGCAGACTATTAATGCTATTATGGGCAAAGTGCCCACAACGCTAGACATGATTTAGTTTTGGTTTGTTCAAAAATTAATCAATTAGAAGTGGTCTGTCTTCACACAACACCTCAAGAAAAACATAGAATGCTAACTATGCATGTTCCATTTGATATAGTATTGCCTGTAGAAGAGTGTACTACATGAGGACCAATATTTATAAGTATTTGTATTACTACGCATGGCACACCATCATTGGTAGTGTGACCGAAGGTGTTAAAACCAAAACAGAATGAGCATGGAGCTGCACAAGCTGTTGATTTAGGTATGAAATTAATATTTTATTTTAAAACAGTTTCTTCTGTAGGTCTAACTATTGTTCGAGGAGAAGCGGTGGTTCTGGCTGTGCACCAGCATTTGGCTGCTGTTCCTGTTTGGGATTGGGAACTGAAGCTTCCTAAAATTGATTTAAAAGCATACACTTCTGTGTGCCAGGATACTTTAGGTGTAAGTGTGGATGAAGGGTTTGAATTGTGCTTGTTTGTGTATGGTGAACCAGTGTAACTCCCTCAAGTGCTGTGTGATGTGAGTGTGACGTGGGAGGTTAAGAGTGATTTTGATGTCCGAGTTTTCAAAGATCTGCAGCCTTCTGGTGAGTTTTTTGTTGATCTGGCCAGAGGGTGTACCCATAATTTGGTTTGCTTGTGAGAAGGGCCTGCCTGCAGGATGGTTTTTCAGATGCTGATTAGGAGCCATTTGAAAATCTTCCTCAGCGTCTTCAAAGTATGGAAGCAGTAGATGGTGACTTGGGTGGTTATGTTGAGTTTGCCGTCGATGACGATCTCGAGTCTTGAGGTTCTAGGAATAGGTGGTGGTGTAGCTGTCTGTCCTAACTCTCTTGGCCACCAGGTGGGCTCTCACAGTGAAGTGCTCTTCCCAAAGATCAAGATTTCAGTCTTGTCTGTGTTCAGATTCACACAGGTGGTCTTCATCCAGTGAGCTATTTCAGTCATGCAGGCATTGAACTTGATCCGGGTACTGGACGTCTTGTGTGTTAGGGAGAGAATGAGTTGCCTATCATCGGTGTAGGTGAGGACGTTGATGTAGTGAGAGCAGATGATGCTGGCCAGAGTGATCATGTAGGCATTGATGGGGGTTGGCTCAAGAAGGATCCTTATAGAAGTCCAAAGATGACATTGCGGGCGCCCGAGATGTACGGTCCAGACTGACTGACTGCATCCTTCCAGTAAAGAAGGAGCAGATCCATCGGGGAGTGCCTGTCCTTGGAATCCGATGTTGTGTAAGTGCTGGAGGAGAACGGGGTGGGAACCGTGTCAAACCCTACGGAGAGGTCCAAGAAGATGAGGGTTGCCATGCCTCCTCAGTTCAGTCATACAGATGTCATCCGTGGCAGCCTAGAGGGCTGTTTCCATGGTGTGGTTGGGTCAGCAAACAGACTGAGTGGTGTCAAGGAGTTGGTGGTCATCGAGGTATTCAGTGAGGCATCTGTTGGTGATTTTCTCTAAGACCTTGACTGGGAATGGTAGCAGGGAGATCAGTCTGTAGTTGGCGAATATTGAAGGTTCTGTGGAGGATTTCTACAGCAATAGGACAGTTGCGTGTTTCCAAGCATCTGGGTTCATTGCAGAAGAGGTGGAAGCATTCAGAATGAGTGCGATCAGGACGCTGATGGGTTGCAGACCCCTAGATTAGGTGTGGTGGGGCAGGAGTCCAATGGGACCCCTGAGTGGAGGGACTTCATGGTCTTGGCAGTTTCTTCTGATGTGATGACAAGCCATGTGGTTAGCATTGGTTCTTTGAATAAGATTGGGAGGTGTTTGGTGAGTTGTTTTGTGTCCGGTTGAGGGTTCAACTTGCTGTAAATGTTGGTCATTTTGTTGCTGAACAATTGACAGTGATTGTTGCAGAGGTCCTACGATGGGGCAATTAATTTGGAGGCGGCCGCTGGTGAGGTGAAATCCTTCACAATGGTGAAGATTTGTTTGCTTTTGGTGGTGGTGGCTTCGATGCAGTCCAGAAGAGTGTCGTATTTGGTGGTCAGATCATTTGGTGGTAGAGTTTCAGGTTGGATTTGAATATGCTCCTATCTCCATTGTCCTGGCTCATTCTTTATCTGCGCTCCAGTTATTAGGCATTTCATCAGTCTGAGTTCCTCCGTGTACTAATTGGCCTGGGGTCTAGATCTTGTTGTATTGCTCTGTTTGAGGGAGCCAGGGAGTCGGCGCAGGAGGTGATCCAATTGTTAAAATTCCTGATAGCTTTGGGGCAGGCTGTTGCTGTGTTCGGGTTGATGGGTGTTGAGAGCCGCTAATAGTGCTCTCAATCTTGCAACATAATAATAGTTTCTTGAGCAATACATAACTTTTTTTTGGATCCGTATTGGTCAGCCACCTATCCGCACCTCACAATGGACTACTGGCTTCTTTGGTGATGGTTAAAACATTTTACCAGTACCCTATATTGCAAAGTGGTGTCACAGTAAAAACACAAACCTAAAATACAGGGCAGCTATATGTCTTCCTTATCTCTACATGATAGTCAATGGTGTTAAATGACCACTTTGATGTCCCCATCTGACAAAATAAGTAAAGGAAACAAACGAAAATAAAATAAAGTAGTGACCTTTGTTTACTGCATTAACTCTACTGTCCACTAATTATTAGGCTTACACCAGTAAATGTAAACTACTAAAGTAGCTCAGCTCGCCAGGATCAACCTTGGCTAAAGGGCCACATAGTGAAGCCAAAGAGGCAAATTAAATTAGCAATGATACACACACCTTTCTACCTGTACCATAGGAATCTCTCTACAGTCAATAAATCCCCATTTGTATCTGAGAGTGTCCTTTGGCAATGCCAGCACACTTTCTTTAGGCTTGTCTTTGCCGGACTGCAAGCAGCTTCCACTGTACAGGAGGGTTCCATTAGTGGCCCTTCCAAATCTTAGGAGGAGCAAGCAAATCAAGACATATTGTCACATCCAGCACATTGCCACACTGACTGACTGTTAAGGCCTGGCCAAAAAACAACATGGACACTCCATCTTTTGTTAGTCTGTAATTTTTTACCATATCCAGAAAACCCCCTCCACAGATAGTGTTATTTCTGTGGCCTGTTACTTTCATCCACTCTTCCACCATCTCTAGCTTTTTCACAATTTAAGGGCCTTATGAATTATTTTTGTGGGTTTATAGCCCAGGTGCCATGACATGTCTACTAGAAATGTTTCACAGAAGGTCAATGATGGTACTTAGTAAGATAGGCAGATGCTGCAGATATCGTAACAGTGGTGATTGACATTTTGGAAAGAAGCTGTGTTGTGGTAAGAAGACTGCAAGACACCATCAGGAACACATAAGGACATAACACGGTGTATTTACACCATGGATCTATTCACTATTTTGGTGCAATGTGCAACATTAGTTGTTCTTTTATTCCGTTTTGAAATGACATTTCTAGGTAGTTTGAGCTCAATGAGCGAGGGGCAACCTCGAATCTGATGACGCATCGAGCTCCACTGATGAGGGACAGGAGGTAGGGAGGTTTAATCTGGATATTGATCATTGTGATTTCGGTGTGACCATTACGTTCTGGTTGGCAGATCGAAGATTCCTTGTGGGTGTGTAGCAGATCAATATGCTAGAAAGGTAGCCCGGGAAGTACCATGGCTCACCTTGCCAATTGCCAATTGCCAAACTTGTATGGGGCCGTATTTTCGTCTGAGAGCCGCACATGGTCATCACGAAAAGAAGTGCTGTGTATTCCTGGGCAGGTATAATAAGGTTTTTGTAGCAAAAATGAGAATCTTGTCCCATTGGAGAAAATTAATATTGAGGAGGCTCTGTGTTACAGTAACCGAATTTACTAAGTGATAATGAACTATTTAGTGTCTTGGCGTTATGGAATTGTCTTATGGAATGGAAGACATCAGCATATTTTCCTAATGTTTATTACATGTTCTGCTGTGATCCTGGGCTTCTATTGGAATTCTCAAGGGCATATTATCAAGCCCATTATCGCCGCTTTAGCTGCAGTTTCCTGCCGCTAAAGCAGCGATAATTTTAACGCCGTTCTTGCTAATATGCCCCTTAGAATTTAAAACGTAACACCATGGTTGGAGGTTGGCTTTACTAATAAGAATTGATTTCTACCCAAGTGAACCCTTTTCGCAACATTAGGATAAAAAAAACTGGAGCAAAAAATAATAATGCTCTAATCTATACCTTGCAGTTTGCATGCAGCTCTTTGATGATAGTTAATAGCTCACTGTTCTATATTAGGATTTAAACTTATAAACTGCAAGTAACAAAAGGGTCTTTCTGACAGAATCAGTAATGCACTAACCTATTTACATTATATTCACATGGGGCCTGATTCACAGAACTAACTTACGTCAAAAACGTAAAGTTAGTACTTTTCGGTATTCAAAGAATACACTTACCACTACTAACTTTATGTCCGCTCTCGGGCCGGAGATTCCGGCCCTGTGGCGAATTTCGCTTCTGGGCTGGAATCTCCGCTCTGGGCCGGAATACCCTCATTTAGGCCGTTTGAGCATTGAAACGGCCTAAATGAGGGTATTCCGGCCCGGAGGCGGAGATTCCGGCCCAGAGGCGGAAAGTCCGCCACAGGGCCGGAATCTCCGGCCCGAGAGCGGACATAAAGTTAGTAGTGGTAAGTGTATTCTGTGAATACCGAAAAGTACTAACTTTACGTTTTTGACGTAAGTTAGTTCTGTGAATCAGGCCCTTTGTAATCTGCATGGTACACGTGCTTTGTAGCAGGCATTTTAACCTCCTGGGCTACTTTATGATGAGTCAAAACTTTCACTAAACAAAACTCCTATCTCTCTGCAGCAGGTCCATTAATCACCAGAGCTATTTTGACATTTTTAAGGTTGCCTGAAAATTGCTGGAGGCAAGGAAAGGGACAGCAGGTGCTTTTAAAACCATATTGTACTTGAAAACACGACGCCCCCCAAAGTCAGTGCCCAGTGCGGTGGCACCGATCGCACCTCCCTTGAGCCAGCCCTGTAGAGTAGTTTATGATAAGAGACCTGAGAGACTCCAGTGCCAAATAGTAATGAGGCAGCCAGAGAGGTGTGTTTTTTAGAAAGGTGTTGAGTGTAGGAAATGTGTCGAAAATGTGTGTATTCTTGGTTTGAAGGTGGTAGAAAAAGCCAAAAAGAGAGAAGAAGGCTCCATGAGAGGTACTGTATGCAGTGGTCCTAGGACTGACCTTTGAAGGGCCCCAATTGGCAGAGAGGGTGGTGGGGCACTCTTAGGGGCATATTCTCAAGGAGTTATCGCCGATTTATCGGCACTTTAGCGCCGCAAAAGTGGCGATAGACATATTGCCCCATTCACAAGCCGGTGCAAACTGCCGACATCGCCAGTTTTCCTGCGATAGCAACCGCAAAAAACATCGCCACGGATGAGTGCGACAACTAACGCTAATGATATGCAGAGTAGGCGTTCCCGTGCAAAAACACACAAAAACACCACTTCGTGAGATTCTCAATGACCAGTCAGATCTGCGATGCAAACGAAGAACAGGCGATAAGGCGCGTTAGCAGCAGGGATTTAACACCTGCCTTTTGCTGGTGTTAAGCAGGACGACTACCTGCAGTATGAAATGGAGCCCAGCCCAGAGCCACATCTGAAAACCAACAGATGCCATGGAGCTACTGATCATGCAGCTCGGAGAACCAAGAGGGCCACAACACCCACCGCCACCACTCCCAGGCCCCCTCCCCCCAGACCACCCCCCCCGGATTACCACCTAGGCAGTGCAGGACAGCGGACTACCCTAAAACGCACCAGCCCCAGAGACTCAATGCCAGAGGAAGCCATTGGCCAACACAGGCTCAAAAGGACAACCATCCTCTGCATCCTGACCCACATTGGCCACAGGCTGACGGTACCAACACAGCGGACAACCTACATCCCCCCGCAGACAAAGCTGCTGGCTGTGCTGCACCTGTTGGCCCCTGGTACCTCCCAACCAACAACTGCCAGAGTCGGAGGAGTCTCACAGCCAGCCCCATCAAACTCCCTCACACATGTCATGGATGCATGTCCACATAAGCAACGGTGGGCCCCTGTATCCGCACCACACGATAGTTCCAATTCGTAGTGTACCTGCGCAACCAACCCCAACGCCAGCCGTGCTAGACGCCTCCGTGCCCCAGACCCAAGATCGTAGTAACCGAAATGTGGGTGCGCCAGGTCATGAAGTCCAGTAGTCAACAGTAGTGTAAAAACAGAACTTTATTACAAATACACAAACAAACAAAACAAAAAGCTCAGCCAACGCGTTCCATTCCCAACGGGGAACTTCAACAGGGCAACGTGTCTTCAGAAACCTGTGGGAGAAATGGTGACAATGGTCAAACTCCCGTATAGTCACATGCCTAATCTGGTACAGTGTACTGCACTTGGACAAACCGGAATGCTCACAGGCATGATAAATCATGCATGAGAAGACCGTAACAGAAGTTTGTGTGGCCGTAACCGTCGTAGGAATGAAGAGGAAGGTAACGACCACACGAACTGCTGTTAAGGTCACATCATGCAGGACTCATCATACCTGAAAGCATCACGGTGTATCTCAGCTCGATACTCCTGCCCCTCACTCCCCCCACACTGCGCAGGAACATCTTGAGACCACGCAAGGGAACTACGCCATAGCTGGCGTCACGCACGTGTTGGGGGCAATTCACAGCACACGTGTATGACTTGTGCCCCCTGCTGACACTGCACACAATCACCGCAACAGCAACCACACGCATGCCATCAATGTGCATACAAAAGTGGACCACCGTAGCCTGTGCACCAATGTCGTCGCAAACTCCCCAGGCAGTGTGCATGATTCCCACATGTCCGCAAGTTCGCCACCAACCAGCGCTTTGAGGATGGCCCCCATGGAAATGCACTGCCCATCGGCAAGTACCAACTGGACACACCACACACCTCAACTCCACAATCCCCCAACTCACAACTGTGGGAATGAACACGTCACAAATCCACCACCAAAGTGACTACTGCGTGTGTCTCAGTCTCCGCCACAACCTGTCCATAGGCCTACACACACGTGGCCGACCACCTTCAACGGGCACATTCACACTGGAGACGAGGTGGCTACGTCCCAAACCAACCCGCGCACATCACGTCATCGCATGCAGGGTCATGTCAGCCAGGGCGGCGCCCCCACCCAGCCACGAGTTCGCCGCCATGACCGGTGGTGCCTGCGCGATCCTGTGCGCCTGCTGCACCCCAGCCCTGGTCCCCAGACCGGTCCTCCGCCCAGCAATGACTGGCCGCCACAGCGCACCCAGGCCTCAATGCTCACCTGCCGCCACCGGCGTGTCTCCAAGAGGGCCCACCACGTGCCGGTGCATCCTCCTCAGCCGATCGCTGGATTCCTCGCCACAGGCCCCCAGTGCACCCTGCGGCACCGCACCGCGGAGTCATGTGTGTGCTGGCTGCTGCCTTCGGCGTCTACCACGGTCCAGCATGGCTCACAATTCAAATCGAACCACGATTAGCAGGACGGCTCATCGAGGCCTACGCATCATCGCAGGCTGCACACCCGCTCAGCTCTTCAGGTGCCACTAACCCTGTGCAACGAAAGTCATCGCCACATGGCAGTAGGCCCCTGCCAGCCGCAGTGCAGCGGGTGCCACTAACCCTGTGCAACGCAAGTCATCGTCACGTGGCGGTAGGCCCCTGCCAGCCGCAGTGCAGCGAGTGCCACTAACCCTGTGCAATGCAAGTCATCGTCACGTGGCGGTAGGCCCCTGCCAGCCGCAGTGCAGCGGGTGCCACTAACCCTGTGCAACGCAAGTCATCGTCCCGTGGCGGGAGGCCCGTGCCGGCCGCAGTGCATCGGGTGCCACTAACCCAGTGCGCCACAAGTCATGGACCCTTCATGATTGAGTCTCGTGGTGCGGATGCCATCATGTCATCTCCGGCAGTGGGGAATGTGATGTGCTAGGGCCCTTTTATTGGCAGGGTCACATGTCCTGTGACACCTGTGCAGGATGGGTGTGGTGTGGGTGTTAACCAGCCCTCAGGGAGTGGCTGTGGCATGCTGACAACTAGACCAGTGATCAGCAGATCACTACAGGGAAGACCTGGGACATGTAGCTTGGCCCCCCCCCTCTGAGCGTAAGCGGAGTGGACTGGCCTGGCGTATGGCAGGCCAGCATAGGGGTGGGAACAATGAGCCCGGGGCTCTGGGCGTGCTTCAGTTCTGGGCTAGACAAGGAAGTAACTGATGCTTGTGTCTCTGTTGTAGTGTCTACGCCACCCGGACCGCAATCAGCAATGTTGCACCCTGTGACTCAAGTCCCACGACATGAGCAACATGGACGTAAGGGGGAATCACTGACCCTACATTCATCCATACTTTCATACTTGAATGATCAACGACATGAAACATCTGTGCGATTCTGAATGTTTAATTCACATTCAGTGGAGTGTTGCAGCTGGAGCAGTACAGGGCCATGCAAACCCCACTTCACATTATTGGCCCGTGGAGGGCCAGCAAGGGTCCTTCAGGGAATGACAAGTACATCGGAAGAGGAAGAGTTCAGTCCGCAGTCTGATCACTGTGTCATTGGTAACCAAACAGAAAATGGCAGTCCATGTCGAGGTCCAAGGTGAGTGTCGTAGAGTGTATCGGGGGACAGTGGAAGGTGATTATGCAAATGGCAGAACCAAGCAGAAACAGGCCATATGGCGGAGATGATTGCTACTGCCTCCTCCTTACCAGTAAGGTTGATTCACCCGCATCTTCGTCCTCTGATGTCACATGTGCCACAAACGTGGGTGGTGGTGGAATGTCAGCCGCACTGTGTGCCACTGACACATCGGGGGCCGGAGGTGGTTTGCCTGCCGCACTGTGTGCCACTGACACATCAGGGGCCGGAGGTGGATTGCCTGCCGCACTGTGAGGCACTGACACATCAGGGGGCGGAGGTGGATTGCCTGCCGCACTGTGAGGCACTGACACATCAGGGGGCGGAGATGTGGATGTAGAAGCAGCAGCAGCATTCATCTGCGCAAGGCCTTGAGGCAGCAATGCCATGACGATGTGCTGCAGGGCATGGAAGGTCCCAGCCACAACTCGCTGGTGTGCAGCCGTGGCAGCCATTCTTTCTGCCGTCATCCGCTCCATGTTCTCCATGAGCCCCCGCATCTGTCCCAACTCCCGGCTGACATCGCTGGAGCCACTCTGACTGGACAGTTGTTCTTGTCTCAGTATCATGACTCCAGCGATGTCAGCCATGGATCGTTGGAGAGCATGGAGCGGACTGTGGGTGTCCGTTAGGGACTGTAAGTGGTCCCTGATGGGATTCAGACACCCATGTATGGCATCAAGTTTGGCTGCCATGAGGTCGAACCCCACCCGCACCTGATCAGCCATCTTCTCCTGGACCTCTAACACACGGCGTTGGAAGGCCATTTGTTGTTCGTGGGGGTCCTGGGAGACAGCCAGGGTGGTAGGTGCTTCCTGCTGTGTGGTCTGTGCAGGGGGTGGGGTCTCCTCGATGCAGCTGGGCTGCCCTGCTCCTGGAGGTGGGGTGCCGAAGTTGTCAATGAGGATTTGGAGGGCTTCGGTGTCGATGTTGGGGATGTCCTCATCGTCATCAGAGAAGAATTGTTGGGGCTGCTCTGCAGGAGGTGTTGATGCTCCCTCTGCAATGTGAAGGGGAGATGCAGTATTACATTGTGTTCACATGTATGTTGACGCATTGTACAAGTTCACATACAGACTGCATGACAATGTACATTGTGACTGTTTAGGAGGAGCTTCCTATTTGATGCGGGACAGTGGACATTTCGACGACATCACGGATATGTGTTTGTACTTTTACATTGACATCTCACATTTCCCTGCTATGCCAAATGTGATTGGCCAGTTTCTACACACAAGCGGCACTTGTTGTGTCCTCTGTCTTGTTGTAAACGTGTTGCAGTTTGTACCACATTGTTGTCAATGCTGATGTGCTCTGAATGTCATGTGTGTGCTGCATTTTTGGAGAGTCGCCCCTGCAGCTCTGATTTTGCTGCCCCTTGTCCCTTTCAGGCGGTGTGCCTTTGACTTCTGTGCCCATACAGTGCTGAGATGTTGCAGACTTGGGTGAATTTGGGTCTTGGTGGGAGTTGGGACTCTGGGGCATGGTTTGTCCGCAGATGTGTTGTTGACGTCAGGGGTTGTTTGTGCAGGCGGATGTGTCAGAGTGTGACCTGCTCCTTTACGGATGTGGTCCACACTCAGCCACCTCAGTGTGGTGGCATGCACCATGTCATGATGATCGGACTGCAGCCATGCTAATCGTCATGCAGTGTCACTTGCATTGTCAGTGTGGCTCACGGACCCGCAGCTATGCTGGGTTCAGCACATGTGCATGGGTTGGTTGTGAGATGAGTGATGTGTGGGCGGGCCTCCTCTGGGCACATAGTCGACGGGGGCCTACGTGCTGTTTCGATATGTGCTGCAGTGTGCCAAGGGGATCAGGGACATGATCCAGAGTCATTGTGGGTGTGCACTGTGCTCTGCTTGATTGTGCATGTGTGCCATTGTGCCCATCTCCCCCCGTCCCCCAGTCCCTGGTCGTTACTCACCCTGTTGCTGTTGTGTCAGGTCATGTTGAGCAGTGTCCGGTCCCCCAACTCCTGCCACTGTCTCCCCACTGATGACTGTGGACACCATTTCCTCCATCTCATCCAGCTCCTCCTGTGGCGCTGGACTCCCACCTCCAGTCTGCATTGCTGCCTTCTGGTTGTTGGCGAGTTTCTGCTTGGTGTTGCACTTCACATCATTCCAGCGCCTCTTGAGCTCTTCCATTGTCCTCCTCAGCACTCCGACTGCATTCACCTTGTCCACGATGGACTGCCATGTTGCATTTTTTGATGCCAATGACACAGTGGAGGTGATGAACAGTTGTTGATGGTGTTCTATCACCTCCGTGATTAGGATCCTGTTTTCCTGCGGACTGAACCGCATCTTCCTCTTCTTCTTGTCCTTGTCCTTGCCCTTCCCTGTCCCCGAGGTCCCAGGCTGGTCCTCCGTGGGGCTTGTGGGTTTCTGGTTGTCCTCTGTACATGCTCTGGCTGCCTCCATTGTGCTTTGCTGTAGTTTGGTTTTTGTTTGTGTTTTTTTTTCTGCTTTCGTAGTGATTTTTCCCGCCTGACGTGTGTGATTTGCAGGCCTGGCGCTGCTTTTCGCTGATTGTCTTATCGCGGTTGGGCCCATTGCGACTTTTTTCGCGTTCGGGTTTGGATTTTCATCGCCGTCCCGGTAATGTTATCGCGGACATTTGACGCGTTATCGGGAGACTATCGCATGTTACCGCCGTGTTGAAAATACGACGTTGACTCTGAGTTATTTTCCCGTGATAGACGGCGATATGAAAACTTGCGTTAACCTATTTTGGCGATGTTTATCGCACGTTCTTGAGAATATCCCCCTTAGAGTCCCAAACCACTGATAAGGAAGTTTGATGGATTTAAGGAGAACCCTTGGAAAGAAGAGCTCTGGAAACCAATAGTACAGAAGGAGAAGTTGCAATGTTTCTGAATATAACCAATTCAAACCATATTGTGTGCAAGAACCAGATACCTCTTCCCTAGCCCTGTTGATAATTGCTGACTTTCTTGACCCCTTGTATTTCTTATCTTTTTCCACCCCACATCCTCTTTAACTAGAATGGGGTTCACACCACTTCAATACCATGCCACCTCTTCCCTTCCTCTAGGAAGTCCTTTACTTATTGTTTCAGTTCCAGGTCTGGCACCTGTGCAAGGTCATTCACCCCAAATGTATCACTGTCACCCTGAACAGGGCATTACATTAACTACGTCTAGTAGAGTGGTAAAAAACTGCCCCTATCCTAGTCCTGCTTGCCCTGAAATGGAAGCTTCCACCTCCTACTATAACAGTTCTAGCTGTCTTCCATATTTTTCTTTACATGTATGAACTCCTAGCCATTTCATGATGGGGCAGTCACATATCCACGCTTTTCTATTGCTCCCTATTTAACATAATGAAAGACCATTCAAGACGTACCTAACATACATACTTCAATGAACTGCATCTAGCCATCCACCTTAACCTCCTGCTGCCCAGGCCCAGGCCTGTCATCACCTCATTGCGGAAAATGCATAGAAAGCAATTTTGGTTTTTCCATTAGCTTGAAATACTTCTCATGGAACACTATGCCTACCAACATCCCAGATAAAATGGTTGGTGCCAGTTTCTTCTCTAAAATATCAATCCATAGGAAGGGAAGAGAGGTATAACGGTCCAGCAAACAACCTCGCAATCGTATACAATAACAATAATAAGTATGCAGTTCCATGGAGAGGGTAAAACTCACTTCACCCAAAATAGAATGTGTTCTTTAGACAACTTGTCTCATTCAATTGTTATGATTATAGGCAACATGGTTGAGGAGCACAAGCCCTCACCCACCAAGCAGTGGAATGCTTCATCATCAGGCTGTGCTCCTCGTTGGGTTGGTGCTGCAATGCCCAGCAGGGCTCACAAGGGGGCTCTTTGCCAGAGATTGTTTTCTGAAAAGCCAACAGAGGCCATGTCTATCTAGCCCCAGTATTGCCAAGTAGATTGATCAAATGTGAAATGAGCTTAAAATTAACTATCGATAGTCTAGGAAAATCATCTTTTATTTTGGGGATTGTTGGTAAGGTTCAAAACAGCATGCTGCTTGTCATGGTTAATGAACATTCAGTATTTGTATATTATTTTTCATTTTTTTTCTATATATTTATAATCCTTCAGCATTCATGCCAACTGCATCAACCATATCCATTGAAGTACTAACCTTTGAACAGGCTGCCTTGAATGGCTTACAACTTGACAAAAAACAACCATACAGGAAAATCACCTCAGCTGAAAGAGAGGCCCTTTCCTCTTAATCTAAAGACAAATCTAGCATCATTCAGCCAGCTGATAAAGGGGGATCAGTGGTTATCCTGGATATGGAAGACTACAGGCAGATATAACTTTTCCAGTTGGGAGATGAAAGGAACTACAAAGTTATCTTCCAGGATCCCATGATTTCCCTGGGCAAACGTATACGTAGTATGGTCTACGAAGCAGAACTCAATAAGTGGATTACCAAGAAGGAGCAAGCGTGTTTGGTGAATCTACACCCCCGGATTCCATACTTCTATCTCACCCAAAATCCACAAAGGGAGGATCCCTCCACCTATTCACCACATAGTCTCTGGAATTAATTCTGTTTTGGAACCTGTTTCTAAATGTTGCGTCATTTGGCTTTAAATGAAAGCAGGCCTTTTCCCATCACTAAAAGAGGAGGCCCCAATGAAAGGTGGGGCCCTGAGCCAGATCCCACTTTGCCCTAAAACGTCTCTGACTTTCAGACATCTAAAATATCTTTGGCTACTTTTGTCTGCAGCGCTTTTGTTAAGTGCAGAGGCCAAGAAGGATTCTTTCACTTCCTTTTGACGAGCTGGAGTACTTGAGAGCTTAACTGGTAGACTCCTGCAGTCCCAAAGACTTCAAAGCTGCACAATAGCCTCATTCAGGGGCTACAAAGAGCCCCTGGCTTCTCCTCTTACTAATAATGATAACACCAAAGCTGCAGGAAAAATAACTTTGCCCTTTATCATTGTATATGAACTTGAAATGTCAATTATGTTTTCTTCTTTGTTACTGCAACGCACTAGAACTGTCAGGTTGTGAAATGATGGCTTCTTTGGAACAGATGCAGGCACAGCAATCCATCATCTGCGGATTTTCAGAAGGCATGTGTAAAACTTACATTTACGGCCTGCTAAACTCTTGCATACCATAATGTGAAGCAAGAACTCCTGTAATTCACATTACAGTAGGTAGTGCCTCTGCTCCCCTTGCAAAAAAGATCCATTGTGTATATGTAAAGAGATATAAAGCAGGCCTGGAGTTGTGATGCTTTTAGTAAGCCGTGCAACAAAACAATCATTGATAACATTAAGAATTTGATTTAGATGGTTGAGTATGTATTGTAGGTATACTTTTGTAAGCTATATTGTGTGAGAAAGAAGAGGGTGCAAGGCATTTTCTAAAAATCGCCATAAATAATGTTCAAAACATTGCAATTTGTTATGAAAATTAATATGAACATATTGTAGGTTAAATGTCACAAGTATTAAGTAAACAAACAAGGAGGATAGATATAGATGGAAAGGAGGTTTGCACCTGCATTGACAGTTTGGTTCTAATGTCCTACTGTGGACATGTTACAGTATTGGCATTTGCATGGGGGTGCAGTAGATCCCATGTGAGCTAAGATTGGTGCAAAGATGCCTGATACCCTCTGTGAAGTCACCTTTTCATTACATTCCACCACAGCAACAGAGGCGGAAGACATTTAGGGCTAGAAGTACTAAACAAATGTGACCATGAAATGGTACTGGACCTTCTATTGACCCCCTTTTTGCGAATTGGACAATCCTTTCAGGCTCGCAAAAGAGGTTTTACGAATCATTATGATTCGCCATCAGGAGTGGGGTATGAAGGAGGTGTTCTCTCCTATTTGTGCTTCCAGGTGGTATGTATCAATTCTTTGCGGCTGCACTGGTGCTGCAGAAGACAGGAACATAATGGCACACCAGAGACATCTGTTGCTGATTTGTAACGGTGCAGCTGCTCTCGGGAGACAGCTTCCTCCTTGGGAATCATGTGCGACAGCCCTGCCTGGAGCAGGAAAATGATCCACCTCCGGCCCCAATGCATCCTTGAATAGGACACATGGACATGGACTTGGCTGCTTTTTAGGTTTCGCTTGCACAGCGCTTGTTCTGTGCTTGTGAAATAACCTCTATTTAATATATCTTAAAAGGGGGCTCTTATCAGTTCCCCTTGCCAAATTACTGTGTTCATTCGTTTTTGTGTGGAACTTTTTTAGGTCTCGCCTACGCAGCGCGCATGCGCTGCATAGGAGGAGACCTTTAGCCATCGGTTCCCTTTTTTCCCTAAAAACGTGCACGCGTTCCATTGCCTTCAATGGCAACGCGTGCACGTGTGGCGATTGCCTTGCGGGAGCGAGCGGCAGCGCCATATGGTATCAATTATAGCCGCTGGCTCCCGCAAGGCAATCGGCAGGCCCCCCTCCCCCCTGCTGCCGCGCGAGGCGCGCTTTTGCTTCTTTTTTTTTAAAAGCCGCGCCGCGTAAACTACGGGTCCCAATATGTACCAAATTAAATGAATACGGAGTCTTAAAATTGACGTAGACCATTTCCAACCAACCGGAATTCACGTTTTCGCGCATGCGTCGTAAAGAGCACAGTAATCGTGTTGTTATGTTTTGAAGCAGATCTTGGATTTATTTTATTTTTTGCTGGTTGGTGCTAACGGGGCTACTATTTTCTTTTAGTAATATTTCGGGTGGACTCCGTGAAGACGGCACCTGTTCTATATGAAGGTCTGATGGAAAGAGCCAAGGATTTGGTGAGCAGGATTGATATTATGCCTTGGTAGCTAGGTCTGCTACCCCTTTGTTGTTTGTGCTAGACTGGTTCGCCCACAGTTGACAGGACATCTCCTAAAACTGTGCTCATAATGCTTATATTTGCATATGCTTTAAAGCGGTGTTCAAGTGTTTTGTTATTGCGGGAGTATAAACAGTTCCCGGGTGTATTAATTATATACGCAAGTTAGCATGTCCAGCTTTTTTAAAAACCTAGTATCAGAGTAGAGACATTTTATATGAGGTGAGAAAATACTTGAAATGTTTTAAGTATCATTGTAAATGTAAATCCTTGATGGCTGTGTTATTCTATTTGGTATATAGTCGTGACGTCAGATAACATAGTAATCCGGTTTAGCTTTTTGTGCATGTGTATTCGTGGGAGTGTTTCTTCAGTAATCGCGTAAGTGCAAGTTCTGTGTTGGCGTGAGTGTTATGTTTGCGGAAGGGGAGATGTTGAGCGGTGAACACTGCAAGCTGGGCTGCAACGGATCCTTCATCGTGTACTTATTCATTTTTTTGGAGAGAAGTACTGAGAGCAGTGGTTGAAGGGTATCTTGAGATCAAGAGAAGTATGATCCGCCCCAGCAGTGTTTGTGGTAGGCAGAGCCAGAAGCCTGACTAAACAGTACTGTGTAAATATTTTGTTGTCTTTTCCCCTATAAGTAACTGCAAATAAAATGATTGATCTAACTACACACTTAGTTGAGATACATAGTTGTATTTGATTTCTTAGGGATACATTGTTTACATTCTAACACGTTTTAATCGCTGGACACAGAATGTTCCACTTTTATCAGTGCATTGCAGGGTTAAAGCTATCAAACTAGAAAAGATACGGGTGAGAAACAATTTACACAAAGATCTCTGTAGTAAGTGCATTAACCTACAGGTCTATTCTTGTGCCTAGAATCTGTAGTCAGTATGTCTCATATGCATTCCCCATTGACCTGTCTTATTGGGATTGGAATTTGTGTCCTGCAGGATACGCAGAAATTTCTGAACAAGGTGCATTCACTCACCTCAGTTTTCTGAGTGGGCTAAAACAGGGTCGGATTGGGATCCCAATTAGGCCCGGGCGCTCCTTAAACAAGCATTGGCATAGCCAATAGGTCTCGCCTTTGGGACCTTATAAGTGTTTAGCCATGCAACAGTTGATGTTGTTGCACCAAGGATATTGTGCTGGATAACCAAACACTTATAAGGTCCCAAAGGCGAGACCTATTGGCTATGCCAATGCTTGTTTATAACTTCCCCTGGCTGCACGCATTTACAATACTTCTACAAAAGCTGTTCACACTGATTTTTTCAACTTAATCTATTTGGTCATTATGATCAAATTCTAAATGTTGCAATAAACATTACGTGTTAAAAATAAAGTTAATATACAAGAGCTATGCTATAATGTACTATTAAACAGAAAGTCACAAGTGCAGTTACCTTGCAGACAACAGGGTGATGATTTGAATAGTGCAGCAGGTGCAGTAGCACAGGGCCCAAAATTGTCAGAACTCCTCTAAACACATAATATTGCTATATTTGACTACTAAACAGGCAGTCACAATTGCAGTTACCTTGTAGTTAAAAAGGGATTTGATTTGAATGGTGCAGCAGGTGCAGTGGCACCAGGGCCTAAAGCTCTAGGGACACCACTAAATCCAGATTATTGCTAAAATTTAAAACTAAACAGGCAGTCACAAGTGCAGTTACCTTGCAGACAACAGGGTCATGATTTCAAAGGTGCAGCGGGTGCAGTGATGCCAGGACCAAAAGCTCTAGGCACCCCACTAAACACCTAATATTGCTATATTTTACTTCTAATCAGGCAGTCACAAGTGCTGTTACCTTGCAGTCAACAGGATCTTAATTTGAAAGTTGCAGCAGGTGCAGTGGCACTGGGGCCAAAAGTTGTCAGAACTTCTCTAAACATCTAACTAATATTGCTATATTTTATTACTATACAGGCAGACACAATTGCAGTTAAAAGGGGCTTGATTTGAATGGTGCAGCAGGTGCAGTGGCACCAGGGCCAAAACCTCTAGGGACCCCACTAAATGCAGAATATTGCTAAATTTTACTACTAAACAGGCAGTCACAAGTGCAGTTATCTAGCAGGCACTAGGGCCATGATTTGAATGGTGCTGCAGGTGCCATGGCACCAGGGCCAAAAGTTGTCAGAACTCATCTAAACGCCAAATATTGCTATATTTAACTACTAAATAAGCAGTCACAAGTGCAGTTACCTTGTAGGCACTAGGGTCATGATTTCAAGTGTGCAGCAGGTGCAGTGACACCGGGGCCCAAAGCTCTAGGAACCCCACTAAACACCAAATATTGCAATATTTTACTACTAAACAAGCATCACAAGTGCAGTTACCTTACAGGCAATAGGGTCAAGATTTGAATGGTGCGGCAGGTGCAGTGGCACCAGGGACAAAAGTTGTCATAACGCCTCTAAACACCAAATATTGCAATATTTTACTACTAAACAGGCATCACAAATGCAGTTATCTTGCAGGCACTAGGGGCATGATTTGAATTATGCCACAGGTGCAGTGGCACCGGGCTCAAAAGTTGGCAGAACTCATCTAAACACATAATATTGCTATTACATCAATGAATTCTATTATTTCCCTCTTTCATTTCATTTTTTAGAATGTTGCTATTACTTACCCACAGCATACCACTAGTAACAGCACAATATATTGGCTTTTTGTACATATACAAGTCATAACACTTTAGCAGACGTTCTGTAACTTATATTGTACAACTACTCAACAAGCTACAACTTACAACAAAAAACACAGGGGCCTATTAGCAATAACCGGCGATAATTATCGCTAAGCGCAGTTAGCGCTAGGATAATTATCGCCGGCTATCGCAGGTTTCTATCGCGGAGATAGCGTGCTATCAGCAACGCTTATCTCCAAAGCGATAGAAACCCTGGAGAACAGTGTGAATATTGCTTGAAAACAAGCGATATTCGCACTGTGAGCAGTGTTAGCTTGCTAATAGGGCGAGGTGGATTACATGGCTAAGTCAGGTCTGGACCAGGCGTTAACAAACCAGCGCTAAACGTGTTTAGCGCTGGTTCGTTAATCACCTCCCCTGCCTCGCTAATAGGCGATAGCGACCTTAGCGACTGTTTCCAGTCGCTTTTAGGTTGGGAACGCCTACTTTGCATGCCATTAGCGATAAATATCGCTGGCATGCAAAGCGGCACCCAACCCGGTCGCTATCGCCTAGAAGCTGTCGCTAACAGCAGTTAGCGACAGCTTGCTAATAGGGCGATTGAATTATCGCCGCTTTAGCGGGAAAAAGTCCCGCTAAAGCGGCGATAATCACGTTGATAATATGCCCCACAGCTTATTTTTAATCACATAGTGAAACCTAATGCATTTACCAATGCTTGTTTTAAAATGTTCCCCTTTGGAGAAAGCAAATGCACAAACAATGGTCTTCTGTCCCTTGTACACCACCATCCCACCATTCACAGCCATTTGAATGGGGTCGCAAACTACAACCTGCCTTATTCATATTTGTTATGCAGTTAGTTTTGTGACCTGCAAATGTGCAATTTGCAATGCAACTTAGTAGTACACAGGTTGCATTGTAATTGCAGACCAATTCACAATCCAGTCGATGCGCAAACTGTACTTCCTGGCTTCTGAATGTGTCTTAGTACACTGGCCGTTTGGTGCTTGAAAGTATAATCTGGTGTTGCATAGTCTTGCCTATGCCTAGACACCATCTACATCTCTCTGAGCCCTTCACACTATCTCCTCCATCAGCATCCTCCAGTATCTCATACTTGACACCTCCCTGAGTCCCTTTCACAATAACTTCTCTCCCAGTATTTCTCACAGTAACAACACCACAGTAGCTCCTTCGATGACCCCTACCTTTAGCTGAAACACCTCCCAATATCTCACTGTAATAACCCTTATTAACCTTAACACCACTCATATCCCACGTCCCCCCTCCAATTCATCATCTTTCACCCCTCCCCATCATGGTCACCTCAGACCTCTTCTTCCTGGACTCCATTATCCTATCTCATTGTGCAATTATTATTGTCCTCCATCTCTGTCCTCTCTCTACCCTCGTCTTAAAGTCAGCATTTCCCTTTCGTCTGGCAACCCTCCACCTTACTTCTCCTTACAGCCATAAACGTCAATTCACCCAAAAACCATAGGTAGCGGAAGTGAAATCACACGCCACTTGACCTTTACGTTCACTTACACACACATGCATATTCATATATTCACACTCCCACATAAACACAGTCTCTCACCTGTTCGCATGCACACAACATACATTTAAAATCACTTTTCTACTTACCTTTGCTACCGGGAATGATCATAATTGCACTCTATTTTTATTACACTAATAGTGAATAATGTATAATTCACTATTAGTGTAATAAAACAATTGGCAAAAGACATGGAGATTGGAGTCTCAACCGATGTCCATAAGGACAAGCTGCCCCTCTGTTACTTGGACTGATTTTGCTACCTTTGAGGTGAGGGGTCGCAATATAGTGCCTGGATTTGCAAGAGTCAAGCCAGGGGTTACAGCTGTGACCCCTGGCAACCCCTAAATGACGCCCGGGATCCTGTCCCCCTCCTCCTTCACAAACCACATTTTTACAACTATTTTCTGGAAGATAACCACCATGTGGAAAACACAACACTCATGGCACAGAGACTGAAACTAACGAAAAAAAACATTGCATCATGAAATACTATCTCTCTACCTTGTTTCACCTTTGTGACTGACTCCTTTCTCGTTCTTCTGCTAATTTCCTTTCCTTGTGCGCCATTTCCTGCTTTTCTGCTCCCCATCCTCCCTGCCACTCCTTATCTCTTCCTTGTGCTGCTCCTCATCCATCTCCTGCTCCCTGCGCTTCTTCCCTCTACCAGGACCTACTCAATGGCAGCCACAGGGTGGACCAGCCATTAAGCAGGTGCATAGCCCTGACCCCCAAAGACTTACATGTGTCTAGTCCTCTGACCAGGCATAGGCCTTGCGGATCCAGCTCCTGTGCTCCTTTCATTCCTGCCTGTCTCTCTCTCTCTCTCTTTGTCTCTCTGTCTCTCTCTAACTTAGGTTTGTCTGTTTTTGCCTTTTCATTGTCTGACTTTGCCACTCTCCATTTTCTCTTTGCTCTTTCTGCCATTGTTTGTTCTGCCACATCATAGTCTGTCTCTGCCATGTCATTGTCTGCCTCTGCCACTGTGTGTTTTGCAACAGTTCACTCTGCCATTGTCTGTTTTTGTTTGTCTTTGCCACCATTTGTTTTGCCACTGTTTGCTTTGACATTGTCTGTTTTTGTTTGTCTTTGTCACCATTTGTTTTGCCACTGTTCGCTCTGACATTGTCTGTTTTTGTTTGTCTTTGACAACCTTTTGTTTTACCACTGATGCTCTGCCGTTGCCTGTTTTGGTGTGTTTTGTCCACCATTGGTTTTGCCACCATTCACCCCTGTTTGTTTGCCACTGTTCATTCTGCCATATCTGTTTTGCCCCTTCACTGCCATCTTCATCTGTTGTTGTGCCCTCTATCTGCCTTACTTGTTTCACCTTTGTCTCTGACTCCTGCTACTTTCTCACCCTTCTGCTAATTTTCTATCCTTCTGTGCCATTTCCTTCTTCTCTGCTCCTTCTGTCATGCCACTCCCTAACTCCTCCTCACACTGCTCCACACCTGTTTCCTATGCCCCACCTAGCCCCGCCCCCTTTGCTCCAAGGGCCTACTTAATGGCAGCTGCAGTGCGGATGCTTTGTTGGGGTGCCTAAGGTAGGCTCATCTGCACCCACCATCAGGACTCCTGGGCCTCCACCCACACATTGCTGCTGCTCGCTGCCCTTCTGCCGCACCGTACCACATGGAAGGTGCCTTCACCTGCACCTCTTGCAGATTCTCTTGCACTTTGTCTCCTCCAACACTCACCACTCCCTCTGAAACAACCCCAAAAACACCCAACACCCTACCAGCTCACATACTCACCAACAAGCCTCCACCCGCACACCACTCTACTCTCACTTGCATGCTCCTCAACACACGCACAGAAAACACACCACGGAGATATGGGACCTGCTGCACAATTACACACTGGGCTTGCTCTTCCTCTCAGCACCTCGGCACCAGACATCGTCACAGCAATCCCTACCAGCTACAAGATTGCCAGACAAGACCGCCAGCACAAACACAGAGGTGGATGGAGTCGCCATTATCTTCAAGGATACCTTTACCTGCACCAACTCGATGGAAACCCCGACCAGATACTTGGAGTACCTCACCTTCAAGCTAAGAATCACAGTGAGCTTCACCTTGTGCAGGACTCTCCTTTACAAACCATCGGGACCCTGTGCCAATTTTGCCAGCAACATCACAGACTTTGTTACACCCCTTATCATCAACTCCACTACCTTCTTCCTCCTAGGACACCTGAATTTTCACTCAGTAGCCCTGCTGGAGATTCTCAGGAACCTCAACCTCACCCATCACATCATCAAACCTACCCACACCGTCAGACACCTCCTGGACCCATTCTTCTCTTCCTTCAGAAACATTTTGATCAACAAATCATCACCTATCACCTGAACAGACCACACCCTTGTCAGCTTCACCATTCAATAGAAGACCTACCACCACTAGACCAGCCCGATGCTGCTGGCACATCACAGAAAAGGAATGGGCTTCCGCACTCTTCACACATTGTACCAGACACGCCAGCAGCCTGTAAGAAGACATCAAGAACTTCAATGGCTAGATGACCACTTACTGCAACACACTGGCCCACCTCAAGTGTGACAAAACAAGAACAAAAATACAAGACAGCTGGTACACAGAAGAACTCAGGATGATGAAACAGCTCTGAAAATTACAAGAGTGCAAGTAGAGAATGAGCCAGGACACTGCAGAACATAGCACTTTCAAATCTGCCATAAGACGTTACCACAAATAATTCAAGCTCACTAAGTGCACAGCGCTTACAGACTGCATCAACGTCGCCAGCAACAACCGCAAGAAAATCTTTGCCATCATCAAAAATTTTAAGTGCACCTACAGCCATCTGCAGCAACACCACCCCTTCGCAGGACTTCTGTGACAAACTCTCAGAATTTTTCAGAAACAAGATCACAGGATATATGGTAACTTCGACCCTCAAACAGACCCCATCGATCTCGCAGCAAGTCTTCCCATCTCAGCCGAGAACAAACCCTGACCATGTGGCCTGCCATCACCAAAGAAAAGATCCATTGCCACCATTAGGTTTATCCACTGTCAGATCCCTGCCCCCACCAAGCCTTTAACAAGGGTCTCACCCCAATCAGCGAAGTTTTGACTATCATCCTCAAGGCCTCCATCAACTCAGTCACCTTCACTAAAACCTGGAAACATGTTGCACTTACCTTCCTTCTCAACAAACCCTCCGTGGACCAAGCCAAGCTCACCAAATACAGAACAATCTCCTTCCTACTGTACCTGGAGAAAGTACTTGAGAAGCTCATCAACCACCTCGCCATCTACCAGCTTCTCGATGCCAGGCAGTCTGGATTCAGACCCAACCACAGTTTCGAGACTGCGCTCATTGCTGAAACAGATGACATCTGCATGATCCTGGATAGAGGAGAGACGGCATCCCATCCACATCAGACGTCTATGAGATTGACATTCAAAGACATGCCCTCTGCTGGATCTGTTCCTTCTTGACGGAAAGAACACAAGCAGTCAACCCAGCACTATACACCTCGGAAGCACAGAAACTCATTTTTGGAGTGCTTCAAAGGTCATCCCTTAGTCCCACCCTCTTCAGTGCATAAATTACTCCACTGCCAATCTCATTCAAGTCCATGACATCCTCTCATACACCGATTAAACAAAACTCATCGTATCCATCTCGGACAGAACCCTCAGCACTAGGAACAAGTTCACCACCTGCATGGAAAAATCCTGCTACCTCACCCTGAGGATGCTGAAGAAGATTTTCAATGGTTCCCAAGCATGACCAGAAAGACCATCACTCCTGCCCTTGTCACCAGCGGGCTGGACTCCCTATAAGCCAGAACCACCAAACAACTCACCAGAACATTACAAACCATAAAAAATGTGGTAGCCAGGCTAATTCTCAACCTTCTATGCTAGACACACACTGCACCACACCTCAGTGAGCTCCACTGGCTCCTTATACACAAACGTGCCCAATTCAAAGTCTTCATCCACACATTCAAAGCAGTGCATCTCACAGGCCCAGCATAACTGAACAATTGCATCTCCCTCAACCAACCATCCAGACACCTCTGCTCAGCTGGACTCCTACCTATCACACATCCAACGCATACACAGAAAGAAAGTCGGAGGTCGAGCCTTCTCTTACATCGCTCCTAAAGTGTGGAATGACTGCCTACTTTCCATCAGGGCCTCCTTCTCTCTTCCCGAGTTCTGCAAGAAGCTAAAGACCTGGCTCTTTGACTAACCCGCCTCTCCGTCCTATGATGCATGGTCCTCACACCTGCTCAGTGCCAAGATACCCTAACGGGTGATAGAGCAATCTAAAAATACACATAACATAACAAGCAAAATGCTATGAGCTTGAACTAAACACATAAATCACCCTTGTAGCATTTTCACATCAACAAAGTCCTACCATTCTTGTATTAAACCATCTAACTGATAGGAGCCATTACCTATCTGCCTGAAAATCTCTTCACTAAAACGTAGAAACATGAAATATTTGTCAGCTGAGTAAATTTCACACTCAACCCCCAAACCTCAGACCTTTCAAACCAGGTAGGGAACCCTATACTTAGGGCATCCCAATTTAACTGCAAAAAAAAAGAATAACAAGGAAAGCTCTCGCATTTCCTCTATCATTAAGTTCTGGCACTTCTCCTCTCAAAAGTCCTTAAGCATATCAATTTCAACAACCTTTATTTATTGTTTTAGAAATATGAAATTTGTTTCGCTTGTTATGGAGCTGCATTCATGCTTATTTGGGTGCACTTGATAGAGGCTGTCTTGCTTTATGTCAGTGACTCTTGCGTAGATTTCAGGCATTCAAGCCTGCTTGTTCTTTACCCTGCCAAGGTTTCCCTTTAGCCATGCATTCAGCAAACTTCAGGCCATTGACAGTATTTGTGCCTCTGCCCTTCTCATGACTGGCTGCCGGGGTAGCGGCATTACCTTTGGCACCGCGTAGATTTCAGGCATTCAAGCCTGCTTGTTCTTTACCCTGCCAAGGTTTCCCTTTAGCCATGCATTCAGCAAACTCCAGGCCATTGACAGTATTTGTGGCTCTGCCCTTCTCATGACTGGCTGCCGGGGTAGCGGCATTACCTTTGGCACCACCTTTCCGGTCTACCCCTATTTAACCAACCCACCCAGGGTGTCCAGGTGAAGAGCAGAGTGATCAAGTGCATCTTCCTGTGGTGACTTCCCTATTTGAGCCTGTTTGGACCAAGTAAGAGATTGGACACGAACCCTGCTCTAGTTTCCTCATATCTTCTCCCTTAATGTCCTTCTTTTATGCCTTCATACTAATCTAACTACCTCATTCCAAATGTTCAGTCAGCAACCACCCTCACTCAGATCCAGTATTACCCACTGCCATGGGTTGCTCTTTTGCTGGCCCTGGTAGCCGCCCTTGCCCCTCGAGTACCTACTGCTAACATTTGTGTAATGCGCATTCCGAAGGGATGCTCATTTACAGATTCTTACTAAAGCCTAAAAACAGCTAAGGGAGGCACTCATGTTGACAGAATTCAAATAAATATCCCAGTATTTGTAAAGCGCAAACTAATCACCTGTGAGGGTCTCAAGGGGCTGGGGCCATCGGGGAGATTAAGTGAGCTATTGCCCAGAGTCACATGATGCTGAGCTGATCTACCTCCAGTGCTGGGGATCGAACTGTGAGCCCCACGCTCTGGAGTCAGCCGCCCTGGCCGCTTCCACACACCTCTCCCTGAATTGATCACTCTCTCTGCCATACATGGGCACTACGAATATGCTTCCCACGTAGACCACACTGCATTCACGCACTCCCCAAACATCAACGTCTACTGCCTAATCAATCTTCCTGTCACACCTTTTCCTAGGAGGTTTATGCCTAGGCTATGCTATGCTAGGGGTTTGTAAAGTGCATGGCTTCCCGGTGGGCCTCTCAGCGCTGAGATCAAGTCCGTCACATAGTGGGTAAACATGGGGCAATCATTCAAAAAATGTGTTTTAAGAAGTTTCCTAAATTTGGTTTCTTCTTTAGTCATTCTCAAAGATAGAGGCAGCTGAGTGCTAGAGCACAGTAAAATCACTTCTTTGCTTCACATGCACAACATTTAAATCTATCCAAATAGGCCAAATGTCAAGCGCACGCACTTCCACTCAGTGCCCTCCCATGGAGAGCTGGGCCACATGTCCGCATGTGCGCTTTGGTGCCACAAGTGGGATGCGAAACACTAAATAAATGCAACTACAATACAATAAATTTAAGATGAACCCCCCACACACACAAGCACACACGCACCCACACACGCAGACTCTCCCCTTGACCTTAGTTGGAAAATATATAGAAATGAGATGTCAAGCTGGATCACTGTACATTCAAGAAACCTGGGTGACCTGATCTTTAAAACAAGTGCTTCTATCAGATAACAAATATTTGATAGTACTATAAGCACAAACAAGAATGTGGTTCACAACACATCTCATACAATAATTATAAAGTATTGGGCTTTAATTTTTCTCACTTAAGTCTGTTAGTTTCTCTTAATTTCTATTCAGTCATAGCTAATATGCCTGAATACATAAAAAGTGTGTAAGTCTTTGTGTGTATGCATGATCACAGACACTATGTGCCACCCACTTTCCTGCCATCTGTAACACTATCCACAATCTTTAATCTTGCACCATGAATATATCATTTATAGAGGCACAGATAAATAGATTGTTAAGGACACGTGAGGCCTGACATTCTGAACTGCAGGGCATATTTACTTACATTTCACGCAACACAGGACAGCAAGCAAAATTGCTGGGCTGAGTTGTGTGAAAGGGAGACAGCAGAAATGCGCCATACAACTAAGATATGGCACATTTCTGCTGTCTCCTAGCGCACAGTGTGATACCTAGCATCAAAGCAGGCGCCCTTATACCATGGTGAAAGGGTGCCTGCATTATAGGCACGATTGTGGCACACAGGTTTACCTTCCTGCACAAAAATAATCCTTAAAGGAATGTTCCTCTTGGGTGCTGTTTTTTTAAGGAGCAGAGGCTCTATGTGAATTTTAAGGATAACGTCTCATTTCACTAACTGTAAAACACTGATGCAGTCAGTGTAACAGACACACACTACCCATCTAGATGTGTTTCACAAGACATGGTGCTAATTTGCTTTAGCATCACCATGATAACTGACGCCATCTTGCTCCAACCGACACCATCTTGTTTGCAACCTTAACCTTAACTGTGAAGGCCAGACCGCTTCTTGTGTTTTTATCCTTTCTCTCATGCTTGGCAGCAATAAAGGAGGAATCACAAGGAGCCAGCTCAACTGAGTTGTTGTCAGGGTAGGAGAGTGGATCAACCCAGTTTGGGTAGATAGGTATTGAGAATCCCAGGGTTTAGGAGTATGAATTTAATCAATGGCACAGAGCAAGGGGGCTCCAGATGTGGAGCAAAAAGGGAAATATAGGCAAGAGTGCCAGGGCGCGAGCATAAGGATGAATGTGTGCAAAAGAGACTCATGCTCTAGATGAATGGTGATGAAAGAGACCTATGAGAAGCTCCAGTCCCAAGTCAGTCACTTGAGGGACAGGGTTAGGGCTTGTACCCCTACTGCCCCATTTCCTCCCTACTTAGTTCCCTAAATAACATCAGAAAAGAACGGTCAGAAACAAAAGAGAAGGATATTGTAGATGTCATAGTTTTTATGTGCAGTGGCGGACTCCAGGAGAGCTCCAGCATTAGGGGGACAAGAGAACAACTCTCAAGTGGGTGCAGCAGGTGCAGGCAATGCACAAGTGGGCATTGCGAGACAAGTGCAAAACAGCACAACTGACAGTGCAGAAGTAGAGGACGGTCCTGGGTGCACGTGACGAGAAGCAGAATCCACAAATATAACAATACACATCCTCTCCAGACCCTGCTCTTACTTGACTACCTACCAGGCTGGGCCTAGACCTTGACAAGGGAGAGCACTCAGTTCGAATACAGCCCAGGATAGTCTGAGACGGGCTGCAAGATGAAGCACTAGGGAGACTGAGAGAAATCTCATAATATACAACATACACTTACCTCAAGTGAGGTAGAGAGTGACAGTGAACCCACTATTCTGCTCCCTTTCAGGGAGTATCCAGCACAGAGGAAAAGCTTATTATCAATGTTCTGTATATCCCAGCTGACACAATTGACATTAAGAAGTTATTTTCTAATATATGCGAAAAGGTCCATAAGATTTATGAGCATTTACAAACAGTGTTTGAATGTTACAGGCTTACCTGGGCGGATGTGAGTCAAATGTTGGGGTACAGTCAGGTGAGAGATCATTTCGTGGATTTTCCACTGTTGTCATCATGAATGCAATATGTACATAGCCCTACACACCACGGTTCCCTGCCTATTTACAAAACTTTTTTTTAAAGAATTGTATTTAACCTTCCAAGAACTTTTTTTTTGCATTTTTGCACATTTTAATTTATATAACAAAAATAACCTACCTACATTTGTCAAATCTAAATGTCAGTCTGTTATCAAAAGTTTCCATTAAAAACTTTTTCCCAATAAAAAAGTATTGCAGGTAACCATTATTTTATTGAATTTTAACTCACTTGTGCTTTCCAAACTTGTGTGACTTTTAAATAGCAAGAAGTATAGACTCCTGTTTCAGTGTCTTCATGGATAATAAATCCCTCTTCGACTGGTGTAGTACCCCTAATTCATCTATAATTAAAACATGGCAATAATCAGCATAATATAAATTATCTTCCTCCCAAAATCACATTTATTGGTCTGTATCTCAAAAGTTTGAAAAGCACAAGTAAGTTGAAATTCAATATTGGTTATGTGCAATAATTTTTTATTGGGAAAAAGTTTTTAATGGGAAACTTTTGATAACAGACTGACATTTAGATTTGACAAATTTAGGTAGAGTAATTTGGTAATATAAATTAAAATGTGAAAAAAGGCAAAAAGTCTTTGGAAGGTTTAATACAATTTGTTTTTAAAGTTTTGTAAATAGGCAGGGAACTGTGGTGTGTAGTGCTATGTACATATTGCATTAATTATGACAACAGTGGAAAATGAAAATTTGTTTTTCTGTTAAGAAGATAGGTGTCATTAATATGTGTGGAGTCTTGGGGTTCGGATGGCACTAAGGGTGATTTTATAGATATTTATAAATGTTTTTGTAATAATGTCAAATAGGCATTACATATGAGTGATGTATATATCTTATCATTTGATTTACAGCCCTGATGAAGTCCATAGAGGACGAAACGCTTTGCCAGGGCTGACTGGAAAATTTCATGCATTGAAAAACCAATAAAAGTTCGATACTGGACGCATTCTTAAGACTCCTGACAACTGAATCTCATATTTTGTTCATCATTATTATATTTGTTAACATTGGATTGCCTGAATTTGGGCTGGAAACAAAACAATATAGTATTCGCTCCTTTTCTAATTGTTGTGGTGTAAATTGAATAGTTGTGGCTTCTAGGCTGTGGGGCCATGAAAGGTTGAGCATGGGATCACTGATGATATTTGGTACGATACACTTGTGCAACGGTAGGGCCTACACTGCTTTTGCTTATCTTTTGAGTACTTGTGTTAAGTCTGTATGTGTGCTATTCATCGCATCACCAATAATAGATGTTTATGCTCGTCTTTTGCCCGCACTTTTCCTGATTATGATGATGGTACTAGCAGCTGCTTTAGTTATGAAACAGAAAAATGCAGTAAAGAAAATTAATTATATAATAAAATGAGATTAATGGGTGTAGAATTACTTTAAAGAACTGCACCAGAAGGAACAAAATGAAGGGGTTGAGAAGTTGTACTAGTTTGCTTTGGCATTAGCATGATAACCAGTGCCATTTTTGATCTGACAAACCCCATCTCGTTTGTCCATGTTACCGTAAGCTGTGTAGGCTGGACCTCTTTTAACATATTTAACCTCTCTCTCATGCTTGACAGCCCTATGCAAAGATTCACAAGTAGCTGACTGACCAGCTGGACGTGTATTTTTTCTCAAGATCATTGGTGCCTTTCTCGTGAGAATGCTGTGCACTTGCAATGACCTCAGTGTTTCAGTTTCTGTCATGTGTTCCGTGATGTCTACGTGCAAAGTCTACAAATCCGGTATTCTTGTTCTGTGTGAAGGAATATTGCATTGCTGCTGACCATACGGTGCCCAATCTAAGACTGCAATGGAAGTTTGAACTGCTTTTGCTGTGTTTCACTTTATCACTTTGGGAGGGAAACTTGCAACGCTGCTGCTGTGCTGCATCTCTTTTGTGTGTGATACAATGCTGCTGCCTGTCTTGTGCATGTTGTGTGTTTATGGGCATGGAGGAAGCTTGCTCATCACTTGCATGCACTCTCTGTGTGTGAGGAAGCGTGTACAGTTGTCTTTGTTGACCCTATGCTGCTTGTGAAGAAATAAACGTGTTCTTTTGCTGTTGGTGTTGCACCTGCTCTATGAGTGTGACAGAAGCATCCCCTGAACTTTCTTGTTTCATTACTACTCTCTATTGGTGATGGGTGTCATTTGTATGTGTTTGAGAGATGCTTGCTTGTAATACTGCTGCTATGTTTGCTTGTGTGTGTCATGTGGGAAAGCTTTATCAAAATATGCACTTTTGGGTGACAAATAATGTGTGCAAGATAATAATTTTCATGCTGCAGTACTCGTAACTGATGAACAAATGATGTTGCACTTAAAACGATAATAATACAAGGTTCAAAAGAGTGTTTAAAGACAAATAAAGTTGTGTCCCATTTTTGTTGCAGACACCATTTTATAAAAAATGCATACATTTTTCTGATGTTTTGTTTATCCTGCTCCTGCTCATTCCCTCTCCCAATTAGAGATCCGAGGCAAAATGTTCTCTTCTTACAGTTTCTGTGGACTTTAGCGTGTATGACAGCAATGACAGGTATTCCTAATGTATCATTTGAAGGACTTCCCTTGAAGGTTCAGATGTAGGCTTTCAGAATAACATTTTCTCTAATGGGCTTTGTTTAGAATGTTTCATATTGAATCTCAGGTCTGTAGTTGCTGAGGAATCCAATAGAAGAATTCCTTAACTTAGGAAAGGGGTTAATGTTAAGTGTTTGAAATGTTATGATGATATTATATCTGATTTGTGATCTAACCATCTCTTACCCTGATGAATTTGCAGTTTTGTTAATTGATATGCATGAATTGTGTACACAAACCCCTGGTTTTTCGGACATTGGGGGCGGCTTCTCATTTTCTTCCTTAAACTCTGTCTGATTTGATTGAGACTTATCTCCTTACTCCTAATATGCTACTAAGACTCTTTATGCGTCAGATACTTAATTTTAGATGCTTAAATAGGGATAGTTGCTGTTCTGATTCTGCTTTCTGTACCCATGTCTTCATGACATTTAATGCATATTTTCTGCAATGCTTTTATTGAGATTACTTGTAATAAATCCTTAAACTTATTCTTCTGATCTAGAAACCAGTTTTTGAGTGGTCCCAGTTACTATCTGACCATGTTGATTTATACTCTGCTAATTTGATGTTCCTGAGGGAAGAGGGTTGTGTTTCTAGTCACTAGAACAACAGAGCAGTGGAGCCAAACTGATGAGGTAAAATCTGGGTGATCAAACTTTTGGGGGTTCATTCAATCATTGGGGTGAGTGCCCACATATGTAGGAAGCTGCTGGTCATACTGTACTTCTTACATGTGTTAGTGAAGCTTGTGGACATCTGTCTACTACAAACATGTATTGGTAAAGTTTTTTACCCATGTGGAGAGCACCACCAATGTGCTATTTGAAAAATTACTGTCCAATCAATGTAAATGTCAGACAACGTGGTGTCTTTATTCTTCAGTGTTGCCCACAGACCAACAGCCAACGCGTTTCGTCCATAGAAATGGACTTCATCAGGGCTTGAGTAAAAAGGAAACTAGTTTGTGTGCTTAGAGTGTAAGAAAGGGTCATAAATACAGTAGGACCCTACCCAAACAGGGTCAAGCACAAATTACGATCGTTCCTGAGAATAAAAACGATGGAAAGTGCCTGGTCAAGTTTTTCAACCTAAAAATATCCAATTCTTCATAAATAAGTAAGTAACGTGCAAAAATGAGCGTTAAACCCTCCAAGATCCAGGGTCAATGCACTATTAACAGGCCAATGTGCCCGAACTAGTGAAAATGCAGCCTCCCCAAATGACGAGCCTTCAATGAAGGCTGCATTTTCACTAGTTCGGGCACATTGGCCTGTTAATAGTGCATTGACCCTGGATCTAGGAGGGTTCAACGCTCATTTTTGCACGTTACTTACTTATTTATGAAGGATTGGATATTTTTAGGTTGAAAAACTTGACCAGGCATTTTCCATCGTTTTTATTCTCAGGAACGATCGTAATTTGTGCTTGACCCTGTTTGGGTAGGGTCCTACTGTATTTATGACCCTTTCTTACACTCTAAGCACACAAACTAGTTTCCTTTTTACTCAAGGTCTGATGAAGTCCATTTCTATGGACGAAACGCGTTGGCTGTTGGTCTGTGGGCAACACTGAAGAATAAAGACACCACGTTTTCTGACATTTACATTGATTGGACAGTAATTTTTCAAATAGCACATTGGTGGTGCTCTCCACATGGGTAAAAAACTACATTGGTCTTGTTGACTGCCACTTGGGAGCAGCGGTGGCAGTGGAGGTGCACACCGTTTCTGGGCACACTGGCTCAGTCGTCTTTCTATTTGGACTTCTAGTCGGGGATTGGTTTTGTGTGGGGAGGTGCATCACCAGTGCACCTTGGTGTGCAGGTTGGGCTTGCTGTTTCATTTCTGGGGTACTAATGTATTGGTAAAGTAAATAGGTCTCGCCTATTACACCTATTGGCTTTGCCAATCATTTTTAGCCATAATGGACAGTATTAAGGCTGCTGTGTAGCATAGCTATTAGAAAAAAGGCGTGATGGCATGGCCACAGTATTGTTTTGTAGGTGCATGCATGCATTCAACATGCTTGTGTGCCTACAAAAAGATGCAGGATGTTTTCTTTTTATTTACCGACCCAAGATAGATCAGTCGATTTTTTAAAAAAGGAGTGCAAAAGTGCTGTTTTAAAACAGAGCACGAAATCACTTAAAACATTTTTAAAAAATGAAAAAGGTTGCGAGAGCAAGTTGGAAGAGAGAAGCAATATTAGCAAAAGAAAGCAACGTGGACTGTGGTGTGGGAGTCAAGCTCATGGGTGAGAAAGAGTAATGTGGAGGGGGGATAACTGGAAGCCACATGCACTCTAAGAGTGCTTAAACAAAAGAAAAAAAGGAGTGAAAGTATGGAAGCCTGCCAATCATGGAGATTGTAAAGGGGCTATATGGGAGTGACAAACACAAGATTGACAAGCTGGGACACCACAAACAAGTAGGCAAATCAGAGTGACAGTAAAGCCAACCAATGGTAAACAACGGGCCGGTTGCAAGCCCCTGTATGTTCTTGCTAAGCCCACAATATGTCTTTCACAACCAACAGCTTGCTCTCCGTGGTAGGCTCGACCTAAAAAGTAAACTATTGGTGTTGTCAGTGTTTTTGCTGAGCTACTTATGAAGAGTAAGTACAGCTTGGTGATATCTGGTTAAGATGGCTTAGAAGTCCCTCTATATGAAGGTACACAGATTAGAATTTTTATTCTCATGTGTAATGAATGGAAATGACTGTGTCTTGCCATTGGTAAGAACTGTGCATAGCTGCTTACGAGCCTCATGCTCTGCATGTAGCTTTGAGGCAATCATGGCTTGTCAGGGTACAGCACTAAGTACCCGTCGGACTGTAATCTGTTTCCAATTACAATTATGGACTTCCTGTCTCGTCACACTTAGTGATGTTGCATGAAAAGGGAAAACAGACTGAAAGCCCCACTCTGATCATGAGGCCAGTAGTTGAAAGCTGTGTGTGGGGGTATGCAGCACTCTATGGTGTATATTGTGTTTTTAGTTCGGTAACCCTTTTGGGATTTGGGGATGGGCTGTTGCTGATGGCAGTGTTTGTGTTTCCATCCTTGTACCCGGCACTAATACAATACGGGATATAGGTCACAGATGTGACTCCACTTTTTCTTTATTTTCCCATCATTATTCTATTGTGAACTGTTCTGGGCATAATACCAAACCCGTTGTGCAATGTATTGCGTGTGCTGTGTTACTGTTTACCCTGTCTTTGGCATTTGGGTTCTCTTGGCACAACCTTGACACGTTAGTTCTGTGTACTTTGTTGCATGTTTCGTAATGTTCCCTGCTGTCTGCACTCTTGTGTAACCGGCTTTTTCTGACATTGTCCTAAAGATTACTTTTTCTACTCTACCCGTGGGATCTAAGTACATGAATGTCATTTGAGTTACATTTCTTAAGGTGATTTCCTGTTGAGGGGTTCATGGCTCTTTTTCCTGGATTCCCCTTACGTGTGCTTGCTTTTCGTGAGTTTTGCACCCATTGTGATGGCAAGGCAGTGGCTTTGGTAACTTCAGGCCGGTGTGATCTTATGGCGCCTGCAGTGTGCTGTTCTGTCAGCTTGTGCTCGACTCTGTCTCATATCAATGGAGCGCCAAGCTGCCAAGGCTTTACCCAGTTTGTATTATGTGCCTTTAAGGCATGATGCTAAGCACTATGAGGCGATGGGAGGCATGGCCTCCTGAAGTAGTTACAAGCCCCGTCACAGTGAGTGTGGGTAGTTTACACACTAATGCCCTGCTCCTTACTTGCTGAATTACGTTAGAAGCAGGTTAAGTGTTTCTTTTCTGAATTATATAATTTTGTATTTTCTCACAGTCTGAAATTTCTTCTTCTACCTTCTGCACACTGGCCCTTCTTGGTTTCTGTTATGTAGTGCTTGCGCCCTTCACACCCTCAGTGTGGTGGACACGTGACCTGTGTACCACGAGGGCTCAAGGGCGCTCTGCGCCTCGAGGCCACGTAGACAATAAAGGATTAGAATGTGGGAGGTTTTGAGATGTGGGGTGGCGGTTGGCTGAAACGGCGGTTACGGCTGTGTTATGCCAGCCAAGAGAGGAGTCCGCTCCTACCTGTGTCTCTCAATAAATTCTCGTTCTACAATGATACCTCTGTGCGGTGTTCTCATTATGTGCAACAATTTTGGCGACGATCTTGGCCGGTGCTAGGACAAGTTTGGACGGTGTAGATACGAGTGGCAAAGGTGCTTGGAGCTTGACAAGACACAGCAGTTGTTTGATCTGGAGTGGAGGAAAGTGATGAACCCCATGTGGCAGAAGTCTTTGGAATTCGGCAGCCCCCGAACAAGAAGTCGTGGCTGTGTGGAGGGTGTGCACACCACGTCATCGCTACCCCACCCAGCAGCTGTGAGGTGGGCGTACGGCGGTGTGGGATCTGTGTCTCCATGGTTCCGCCCAGCGTGTGAGGAGGTCTGCTCTGCCCTGAGGCAGAAGAAGCTGTCCCCGCCTGTCCAGCAGAGCGACCGGCGGCTAAAGGAGTTCGCCCTGCCCATTGAGCAGTGCACGCACACTGACTACCGGAAGAGGAGTCTTCGTGTTTTCCACTCAGCGACCTCATTTTGTTCAAGAAGCAGTGGTGTAAGCTCAAGTTGAGATCGTGCTTCAGTACACCCTGCGCTGTTCTGGAGGCCGCATCTATCTCTCATCCTCTGCTGCTGCTTGCTGTGAGCGGAGGACCAACCTAGGACATCCTGGAATTCTATGGTGATGTGCACATCTGGTAAGATTATTCCTTTGTGCACGCACAAGTCTCAGCGGTGATATGCACACCTTAATTATACTTCGGTAATTGCCCAGGGGGATTCTACCCATTCAGTACTCAATTCTTCGGTGATGTGCACACCTACTATTTAACCTTTTGGTGCATACACTGGTACAGCGGTGATGTGCACACCTTGACTTATGGCTGTTAATCTTACTCTGGTTTCGTCTGGGGATTTGTTTTGCTAAATTTGTTTTAACCTCTGATGTAACTTTGTCTACCTGCAACTTGGTATCTCTTATTTTTTGTATTCCCTAGTTTCTCTCTACTTCTAACCTACTTCTACAATGGAAGCATCAGGGGATAGTGCAGTACCTGTTGCCTCCCATACCACATGTTTCAGTTGTTCCCCCACCTTGTTTTTTAATGCAGCCTGGCACACCACCCATGCCTTGGGATGATTGGGTTTTAATGTTTGACAACTACTTGGAAGCATTAAATGGAGGGGAGTTTAACCCAGCATGCAAAAAAGCCTTGCTGTTGACTACTGTGAGTAGGGAGGGCCAGAGAGTGTTCAGGTATTTGCCGCAAGCTGTTGGTGTTAATAGGGAAGTTATTCAGGATGTGTATATGGAGGCCAGAGGCAGATTAGAGATACGTTATGCCAAGGAGGAAAACTTGGTTATGTCCAGATACAAGTTTTATACCCAACATCAGAAAGTGGAGGAGAGTATTGATGAATTTGTTTCTAGACTTCGTGAGTTATCCACTAAATGTAGTTTTGGGGCAATGACAGATGAACTCAAAAGAGACCAACTTATTGTACAATGTGCCAACAAGAAAATCCAGGAGAGATTATGGGCATCCAAAAATCCCACTTTGAGTGAGGTGATAGGTATCAGAATAATCCAACTTGTGTATGAAGGAATTAGAAAAGAATGAACAAAAAGTAGATATTGTGGAGGTTGGTGCTGTAAACAAATTTGTCCAGCCTACCTCCTCTTCTTCCAAACACTTTGTCCAAAAAGGAAGGACATTTGTCCCTCCTGCCTCTGGCAAGGGTTGCAATCGTTGTGGCAGCCTCAATCATGGTTCTTACTCTAAGTTTTGTTTTGCACAAAACAAAGGATGCATGAGATGCGGTCGATTTGGACATTTTGCGAAGATGTGGAGGTTAGCACGGAGAGGGAAAGTTGCTTGTGTCATTGAGGAGACTACACAACAAATTGTAACTCCAGATAGAATTTTATGTGTCGACGGTAGTGAGTCTGAGGACGTAGAAGATGAGTTATGTAGACTTAATAGACCCAAAGTGATGTTTAGAGTTAATGGCAGTGAGATGATTGACACTGGATCCAAGTACACCATTGTACAAAAATCTATTTTTACACGTTTGTGGGAAGGTACAGCTTTGAACGCAGGGACATTACACCCACAGGTTATCAAGGGGAAACGATTGATATCATAGGGTTCATGGAATCCATGATAGAGTTTGGAGGGAGGTCCGTTCTCTGAAAAGTTTGTGTGTCAGAAGATGGACCTGCTATCTTAGGTTGGGTTCATCAATACGATCTACACATTAAAATTGATCCAAGGGCACCCATGCAAGTCATGGTGGTAGAGGAGGAATCCATTGATAATATTTTGAACTCACTTAAGCATGTCTTTGATGATAAGTTAGGTATGCTCAAAGGTTATGTACACAAAATTTTGCTAAAAAAAAAGCGCAAATCCAGTGCAACACAAGCTCAGAAGAGTCCCTGTCATTGTTAGGGAAGGTGTAAAAGAATTGTTAGAGGACATGCTAAAAGAGGGGATTATCGAACCTGTGGAGGCTTCCGATTGGGTTTCGCCAGTGGTCATAACACGTAAATCGGATGGCCGCCTGAGATTCTGTGTGGACTTGAGGTCACTCAATCAGAACATTATAGTTAATACCTTTCCACTACCAAACATTAATGAACTAGTCATTTTACTTAAAGGTGGAAAGTTCTTTTCGAAGTTAGACCTCAAGAATGCATACCACCAGATTAAGCTTCACCCAGACTCAATGCCCCTCATCGCCTCTATCACCTTAAAGTGAACTTTTCAATTTACTTGCATGCCTCATGGCCTCTCTTCCGCGGCAAACGTGTTCCAACGCATGATGTCGGAAATTTTTAAAGGCATTGATCACGTTTTTTATTTCCAGGATGACATCTTAGTCTTTGGTGAGACAGTCCAGGAACACAATGCTGTGTTAAAAGAAACTCTACAAAATATTGCCGATGTGGGAATTACTCTGCGCAGGGAAAAGTGTTCTTTTCTCACTGAAAGTGTTGAATACTTGGGTTATACTTTGTCGTTTGAGGGTGTCAAACCTAAGCGAAACCTACTCAAAGCCATTGAACAAGCATGGGTCTCATTGAATATTATGCGAAGTTTGTACCTCATTTTGCAGACAAAACTGAGAAACTCAAAGCTCGGTTGAGGAAAGGTCAGAGTTTTGTTTGGGGCTTGGAACAACAGGAATGCTTTGATACCATCAAGAAAGATATTTGTTGTGCAGGGATTTTGTCTCCATTTGACATCAAGTTGAAATCCATAATAACTGTTGATGCAAGTGCAACAGGCTTGGGAGCTGTGCTTTCTCAAAAACATTGTGGTGCTCAGAAGACAGTGGCCTTTGCTTCCAGGACCCTAACCAGTTCTGAAAGAAGATACTCTGTAATCGAAAGAAAAGTCTTGGCTGCAGCTTGGGGTGTGGAGTACTACCGCACGTATGTGTGGGGCACAGAATTTTTATTACGTTCTGACCATAAACCCCTACTTAAAATTCTATCACCGGGAGGGGCAGGCAAAGGATCTGCTCCATTAGCCAGATTGGCAGCCAGGCTGCAAGAATTTCGTTATATCCTGGAATACATTCCTGGTTGGCAGAACAAACAAGCTGACTGCTTATCCAGGTTGGCGTTAGATGGTATGCACTCTGATTACACTGTCATCTCTGATAAACAAAATGAACCTTTGGCTTCGGTGGAGGATGTAGTGTGTGAGGGGGCTGGTGCATTTTCCTTGGAAGAATGGTGTGAAGAGATGGCAAAAGACAACACCCTCTTGGAAGAAGGCGAGAACGTTGTGTAGCTGTGCCTGTTCGTCTCTGCCTCAAAATTATAGACGAACTGTCCACTTGTGGAAACAAGGTGCTCATGAGAAGTGACAGGTTTGTTCCTCCTTCTGGTATAAGGGGGAGAATCATCAAAATGGCTCATGAAGATCATCTTGGCCAGGGGCTGACACAACGCTGTGTCAAGTCTCAATTTTGGTGGCCTGGCATGGATAGTCAGATTTTGGAGTGGGTTGTTGGTTGTAAAATCTGCAACCAGGGTGAAAAGAGGCTCAAGGTGGGCAAGCAAGCGGTCATGGGACATATCTCCAATCCTGGTAAAACTTGGCACAGTGTCTGTATTGATTTCATTGGTCCCATATCAGAGTTGAATGAAGAGTGCAGATTTGCTTTGGTTGTGGTGGATGTGTTTTCTAGGTGGTTCTCTGTGTCCTTCTTGAGGGAAATTACCACGATATCCACCATTGTGAGTCTTAGCAAAATCTTCTTGGAAGAAGGTACACCCTCTATCCTTATCACTGACAATGGGACTCAGCTACTCTCCCAGGACATGGAGTTTTTCCTCAAAAACAATGGGATAACTCATCATTGCCCTGCACTATGCAACCCCCAAGGTAATGGTATAGTGGAGAGGGCCAACAGAATGGTGAAAGGTGTGATACTGATGGCGGTGTCTGCTGGTTTAGATGTTAAGAAGGCAGTACAGGACTTAGTTTGGGCTTATCACCCTACCACTCAGGAAACCACGTCCAAGTCCCCCCTTGAAATCATGAGAGGAAGACCTCGGGGAAGCAAGTTAGTACCTTCTTGGTTGAGAGAGTGGGTATCTAGAGATGGTTCTCAGATCTGACAAATTATGTGGTTTTGAAAGGAAGAGTTGTTGAAAGTGATTGGGTCAAAATCAGGTCCGGTTGCACTGTTGAGGGACTTTCCAAATTTAAAGGTACTTACAAAGGTTTGCGTGCATTTGAGTTCTATGTCATTCTTGAGAATTGCGAGCACTGGAATCGTCGCAGAGTTGCTCTATACCAAAGAGGAGGTGAATGTGTGGGAAAAGAGGAGAGGAAGTGTGGTGGTTACTTGTTCATGGATGATGCAGAGTTTGACGTCTGCGGTCAAAAAGGCCAGGCTCCTGCTGTGCCTGGAGAAGTTGCCCTTCCTATGGGCCATGCTGAGTAGGGCAACACAGTCGGAGAATTTGATAGTAGTGCAACCTCTTGGATTGTTAGAGTCCGCAGACCACCTGTTTATTTAAGGGACTATGTTGCTTAACCATGCATCTACCTTACGGGGCTGCCTTATTTGGTTTGTGATGCTTCTTCTAATTTTGCTCTTTTAGTTTCTTCACAGTTACCCCATTGTGATTATCCCTCCCTTTCCGTCTCTCTCTCCCTCGCTGGCTTCCCTGGTGATCATCCCTCGCCTTCCCTGTCTCCTCTTGTTCCCCTTTTTGTGTTTTGAATTCTGTTTTGAACGAAAGGCGATGTATTATGTAGGGCTCGCGCCCTTCACACCCTCGGTGTGGTGGACATGCGTCCTGTGTACCACGAGGGCTTGAGGACGCCCACGCCTCGAGGCCTCGTGGACAATACAGGATTAGAATGTGGGAGGTTTTGAGATGTGGGGTGGCGGTTGGCTGAAACGGCGGTTGCGGTTGTGTTATGCTGGCCAAGAGAAGAGTCCGCTCCTACCTGTGTCTCTCAATAAATCCTCGTTCTACAACAATACCTCTGTGCGGTGTTCTTATTATGTACAACAGTCTCTAGCTTCATTTGCACATTTAGGCATTTATTTTGGGGTTTTATGCAGCACCAATAAGTGCTCCTGTAGCCACCCTAGAGCCCCGTGGAGCAAAATGTTGGAAGCATAGCGAATGTAGCAAGAGTAGCCTAGTGTTAGGTGTAACACCCCAATTCGATATTGCTCTAAGGCTACTCCTGTAATGAAATTGTTCAATAGAGAACTTACCCTTACTTACTCATTGCTATGTGTCTGTCCAGGTTTAAAAAAAAATGAATTTACTGTTTTGGTTCCCACCACGTTTGCAGTCAGTGCAGCGTAGCCTTATCTTGCTACTCTTTGAAAAAGCTTCAGATGGCCTTTCTGTCCAGTTTTTATATCTTGTGCCAGTCTGATCTTGCACCCAGGCTAGTACACACCTTTTATAGCATGTTTCATGCTGGGAGAAGCAAAGGGGCTCTTGTTGAGGTTGTCACCGTTGAGAAGCAGGCTGAGTAGAGATCAGTGAGCCTGCATGTTTCACTGCTCCTTGGCTGGGACCTGCGGCAGTAGCTGTGCAGTACAGTGTACCATAGGTCTCTCAGTCTCAGCCCTATGAGAAAGTGAAGCTTGCAAAGAAGAAGCACAAGAAATAGGAAATTACAAAAAAAACTGAAATAGACATACAAGCAAAAGGTAAACCTGAGAAACCCCAGATGGATGCAACTCTAGTAGCAGCAACCTAGGGGGTCCCTCAGGTGTTCTTGACTGATGCATGCTACATTGCATTCCAGAAGGAAAACTGCAGTGCTGTGAAACCAGGAGACAGAAAGGCCAAAGCTCAACTGAGAGCACAACTGGAAGCATCAGAGCCTCACAAAAAGAAATACTGTTAAACCTTGAAATTAGAATCTCTGGAAAATATGTATCCGGAGACAGGCAGTGCACTAGGTGTCCCTGGAATATTTCCCCGATGGGGAGCATCACATTTTGACTTGTGAGCTCAACTTGTTGTTCTTTTTACTCACACAATATGACTGCAAGATGGTGTAATATTGTAAGTGAGTAAACCCTACTCAAGGAGTGGGGACCGGGCGTTCTAGGTGGGTATGGTATTTCAGCATGTGTAATTGTACAACATGCACAATTATGCTTTATGCAGCCTTCGCACATGTGGCAAAGGGATTTATCCAAACATCTGGAAACCTGTGCAAGTTTCCCATTTCTACTTCTGGAAAGTTTTAAGAATTTTATAAAGTTGTAGATCGGTACCCAAGTACAAGTGCAGGATTATGACTTCCCTTGTGAACTGAGCCTTTTGTATTCTGCAGATGTCAAAACTAACGGAAGAAATCCTTAAAGATCGAATAATGAAAAGCCACCCAGAAGTACGGCTGGCTGATCTCAGTACTGCCCCCGAAGTGAAGCAAAATATCAACCTCCGTTTCTGTACAGAACATGTGTCACTTCCAGTATTGCACAAATGATGGTAATGACAAATGCATCACTCACTATGTACAACTCAGGAAAACTCAGAGAACAGCATTTACTAAAACAGCACGAGGGCATCGATGATTCAAGGATGTGGGGAGTGCTTTGATCTCAGTGAAAACAAGTTTGAAATAGTATAATCTAGGCATAGGATAATAAAGAGCCACTGACAAAACAAACGCCCTGCTTCTAAGGTGAAGGCATAAACATGGGATAAACAAAAAGTGTCAAGAACAGCACAAGGGAATCCCTCAGAAAGCTTACATAAAACCGCAATCAATCAACAGGATTAAACGAGCCGAGCCATTTCAGAGGCAGAGAAAACAGGACCATACTATGAGGCGATAATGGACCGGATTACAGTGCTGAAAAGAGACTTTGTGAAATATAAACAGCATCCCAGCATCACACCTAGAACAGCAGATAAAAACGAATATAAATAAGGCTGCATGTGGGAACTGCAAAGCTTCGACAGATAACCTCAATGCGAAAAAGATAATAAGAGAAGCTGGGATGCTTCTGCACAACATGGAGATAGCTCCTAGAAGTTCACATCACAGGAATAAGAACTAAGGCCCAGATTTATCATACACTTTCACACAGCGCAAGGCAGCAAGCCACCTTGCTGTGTTGCATGAAAGGGAAAGCAAACACAAGGAAATGATGGACGGAGCGCTGAAACGTTTCAGACACACACCCCCAGTCACAGATCTGGGTTGAATCCATCATGGTTCTTTAGCTCACTTTGCCACCTCAGTTCAGACCCAGCTATATGCAAATCAGTCTTCACCCTGTGCCTCATGGGAACAGTCCAGCCCGAACTGCCAAGCCAGGTCTTCCCTGTACCGGAAACAAGCATCCTGGGACTGGTTTCGGGGTAACACCCCTCATCAGCAAGGCTAGCTTGAATCCAGTGGCAAAGTGAGCAAGGTACCCATGTCTGGGCATACCCTGCCAACTCAGGGCAAACAAATCAAACACAAGTAGATGATGGACGGAGCGCTGAAACTTTTCAGACACTCACCCCCAGTCACAGATCTGGGTTGAATCCATCATAGTTCTTTAGCTCACTTCTCCACCTCAGTCCAGATCCAGCTATATGCAAATCAGTCTTGACCCTGTGCCTCATGGAAACAGTCCAGCCCGAACTGCCAAGCCAGGTCTTCCCTGAACCGGAAACAAGCATCCTGGGACCGGTTTCGGGGTAACACCCCTCATCAGCCAGGCTAGCTTGAATCCAGTGGCAAAGTGAGCAAGGGACCCACGTCTGGGCATACCCTGCCAACTTAGGGCGAACAAAGCAAATACAGGGAGATGATGGACGCGCGCTGAAACTTTTCAGACACTCCCCCACAGTCACAGATCTGGGTTGAATCCATCATAGTTCTTTAGCTCACTTCGCCACCTCAGTTCAGACCCAGCTATTTGCAAATCAGTCTAGACCCTGTGCCTCATGGGAACAGTCCAGCCCGAACTGCCAAGCCAAGTCTTCCCTGAACCAGAAACAAGCATCTTGGGCCCGGGTTCGGGGTAACACCCTTCATCAGCCAGGCTAGCTTGAATCCAGTAGCAAAGTGAGCAAGGGTCCCACGTCTGGGCATACCCTTTCAACATTCCTTCAATCATCTTTTTGTGTTGTAATTTCACCCTAAGTGGAAAGGGTATGCCCAGACGTGGGTTCCCTGTTTGCTACGCCACCCGTTTCAAGCTAGCCTGGCTGATGAGGGGTGATGCCCCGAAACCGGTCCCAGAATGCTTGCTTTCCGGTCCAGAGAGGACCTGGCCTGGCAGTTCGGGCTGGACTGTTCCATTGGGGCATAGGGTCAAGGCTGATTTGTATATGGCTGGGTCCAAACTGGAATGGCGTGGTGAGCAAAATAACGATGGATTAAACCCAGATCTGTGACTGGGGGTGAATGTTTGACAATGTTCAACATTCCGTCCATCATCTTTTTGTGTTGTAATTTCCCCCTAAGTGGAAAGGGTATGCCCAGACGTGGGTCCCATGCTCGCTACGCCACCGGTTTCAAGCTAGCCTGGCTGATGAGGGGTGATGCCCCGAAACCGGTCCCAGGATGCTTATTTTCCGGTCCAGAGAGGTCCTGGCCTGGCAGTTCTGGCTGGACTGTTCCCATGGGGCATAGGGTCAAGGCTGATTTGCATATGGCAGGGTCCAAACTGGAATGGCATGGCGAGCAAAATAACGATGGATTAAATCCAGATCTGTGGCTGGGGGTGAATGTTTGACAATGTTCAACATTCCGTCCATCATCTTTTTGTGTTGTAATTTCACCCTAAGTGGAAAGAGTATGCCAGACGTTGGTCCCCGTGCTCGCTATGCCACCGGTTTCAAGCTAGCCTGGCTGATGAGGGGTGATGCCCCGAAACCGGTCCCAGGATGCTTGATTTCCGGTCCAGAGAGGACCTGGCTAGGCAGTTCGGGCTGAACTGTTCCCATGGGGCATAGGGTCAAGGTTGATTTGCATATGGCTGGGTCCAAACTGGAATGGCGTGGCGAGCAAAATAACGATGGATTAAACCCAGATCTGTGACTGGGGGTGAATGTTTGACAATGTTCAACATTCCGTCCATCATCTTTTTGCATGAAAGGGAAAGGGCAGGAATGTGCCGTATTTAACATTATGCAGCGCATTCCTGCCCTTTCCTTGCGCTATTGCACAATGTGTGCAAACAGGGTTCCAGTGTTGTAGGTAGGATTGTTGTCTGTTCAGGAAGGGACACCTACTTGCACAAAAACAATCCTCAGAGGTATTTTCCTCTTTAATGCAGCACATGTAGAAAGAGGAAAAAACGAGGAGATGAGAAATAAAGATATTTCTCCTCTTGCTACAATAAAGATATTTCTCCTCTTTATGCCTCCCCTGGGGAGGAGTAGAATGTTGACACATTCCCAGGTTACCACCAATGGTAAATGTAGGAATGTACCAAAATCTATGGGTGGATGCCTGGGAACACCCACACTTCAACCATGGGACGCCGCCCTGAAGCAGAGTAACGCAAGGCAGTGATTTGCCCTGCCTTGCATTATTCCAGATTTATAAAGCCATGCAGCACAATGGAAAGTGGCCTTGCGTGGCATGATAAATCTGACTTTAGTATTGCGGCGCCCTTGCGCCTCTTTGTGTGGAGCAAGAGTGACGCAACACTATGATACGCAACACTATGATAAATATGGGCCTCCATCAGACCCTGGGAGAGACAATCCCCTGTCTAGAACCATAGGTAACATCACTTAAAAAGAATACGCCTGTGTGTTCATGTGTCTGCCTATGTGCTGAGGTAAATGTGAATGCTGCTGTGTGTATATTTCTGTGAGTGTGAAAGTGTGCCTGTGCGTATGTGTGTTTATGCTTCTATGTATACAGGTGAGAGAGTCTATTTGTGTGTCTTTGTGACTGAGTGTGTGTGAAGGTGAACTTCAGCATGGGTTGTTATGCTGATTTTTTGCCCAGCGCTATATAACATCATACGATTGACTCAAATCCCTGAGAAGGGACAGGTGAAATGAAATAGATGAACAAAGACAGCGGTAAGAAGGCAGCAAAATATATCACAATAATGTAGGTGAATTAAAATATATACATTATTGTATATAGGACTGTTGCACGCATAGGATGGACCAACATATATTCACAGATGGCAGGGACATGAGTTCATTAGCATTTACAGAAAATGTGGGTGAGTCTAAATTACAAGGCTGAGCATCTGATCGCTGTAAAATACTTTAATCAGAAAATGCTTTTCAAAAAGGCAGTCTGCGGATTAGAGCACCCCAGTAAAATAAAATTGATGAACAAACACGAAAGGCTTATAACTACATAACTCCTACAGTACAAAGAATAGGCTTGAGATGCATCACGTTGGCCTCTGCCAAGTGAGATGAGCTCACACAGTCCCACATTTGGTTTGCGTTCTGGTACTTATAGTTGTGCTTTTATATTGTGAAATATCAATGTGTGCTATCTGCACAGTTACAACCCAAAGCCATGCTGGAGGAAAGAAGCAGACCCCTATTCTAAGAGTATAGGAAACAAATGTTTTTGTACTTTCAAGATGGCTACCACATTGCATTGTGTCATTTACATTAATGGCCACCTTGACAATATTTTCTATACTTTTCAGACAGCCACTATGTTGTATCATCACATTGCATCACGCAAATTTGAAAGTAAAGAAAACAAGGGGGCATATTAGCAAGGGCGGTATCGCCGCTTTAGCGGCACTTTTTGCTGCTAAAGCGGCGATATTACTATCGCCCTATTAGCAAGCTGTCGCTAACAGCTGTTAGCGACAGCTTTATGGCGAAAGCGACCGTTTTGGTGCCGCTTTGCATGTCAGCGATATTTATCGCTAATGACATGCAAAGTGGGCGTTCCTCCACACAACTCCTTGGCAAACACTCGCTAACACAGCTTCGGGATATTATCAAGGCTGCACAAGACCCGCGATGCGAGCTTGAAAGCCGCGCTAAGCCCCCTTTATCGCAGGTTTTTAACACCTGCTAAAAATACAACTTAGCCATCTTTAACATGGGAGGTGGATTGCATGGCTGAGTCCATGCCTGCCTATCAGCAAGGTTTGCAGTATCGCAGGGAAATCATTGCTTGTTTTCCCGCGATACAGCATGTTATCATGGCTATCGCTGGATTTAATATCGCCTTAGAGATACACGTTGCTAATAACGCGCTATCTCGGCGATAAAATCCAGTGATATCCGGCGATAAAAAAATGAGCGCTAAGCGCGCTTTGCGATATTTATCGCAAAGCGTTGCTAATATGCCCCAAGGTTTTCTATAGTTTTCTAGATGGTCATCATCTGTGTCATGGAACGTGGCAGACGTCTTAAAATTATAGAACACTTTCTATACTTTTAGAATGGCCTTTTGTGAATTTTCATAAATCCAACGAATGTGACATTCCGGCAGAAAAAGAGTACAACCCTAATTCAGAAGTAGAATTTTATGTAGTACTTTCTGTTTTACTGTTGACCTAACAGAGTCATATGGAATCTTTATATTCAGGAAGAAGGATCCGCACCGCCTGTGATAGGTGCTGGTGCGTCAGTGATAATAGTGGGTGTTGTGTTTAGTGAAAAAAATGTACATTGTCCGTAGATCCCCACAACCAGTCCTTTTTAATTTTTCCGTGTAGGGGAACTATGGCAAGATAAAAAATTCTGATGACCAATTAATCTTTAATTGTTCTATAGCCTCTCCTTTGGTCTATATGTTGTGCGCCCTATTGCCTTACATGGTCAAAGTGGTGTTTCTTCAGGACCTTCTAATCATACCCTACTTCTTCAGGAAAATTCCTGAACCTGTAATAATGCCATTATCCTTATTACACTGAATAATGTGTGTGTCATATAACGAGAGCCCCCCTAGATTTGGTGACTCACGTGTTCCAGGCAACGACCTGTTGGAGAACAAACAATAATAGCAGCTATATATGTTGACACATATATGCAAGAGGAATGTTGTCACTTCTGTACAAAGTTGAATGTAGTAATTCAAACACCATTCATAGTGGGAGTGTGAGCATAACCATGCAAATCACTCGTGGCCACTGCAGAACATGTTAAAATTGAATCTATAATTTTGCCAAATGGCAGCTTTGATAGTAAAACCAAGCAGCCGAATATATGATGTTACTTAGCATACTGTTACTCCGCAGGTATTTACTTCGAAGTTTTTACTTCGCAAATACCATTACTACGCATGATTTTAGTGCGCATGCTTTTACTTCGCAAATATATACAAATACATTAAAAATGCTTTTACTTCGCATTTAATTATTACGCATACCGTTACAACGCGTTATTGGTACTTTAAAACAAAAAATGAATCGTAATAGTAACTTATCCCCTGGCACGCACCCTGAACCCTAAAAATACCACCTACACCCCAAAACCCTATCTCACCCTGACCCCTAAAAATATCCCAGCACCCCAAAACCTAAATGCACCCTGAACCCTAAAAATACCCCCTACACCCCAAAACCCTATCCCACCCTGACCCCTAAAAATATCCCAGCACCCCAAACCCCAAAAATACCCCAGCACCCCAAAACCTTAAATGCACCCTAAACCCTAAAAATATCCCCTACACCCCAAAACCCTAACCCACCCTGACCCCCAAAAATACCCCAGCACCCCAAAACCTTAAACGCACCCTGAACCCTCAAAATACCCCATGCACCCCAAAACCCTAACCCACCCTGACCCCTAAAAATACCCCAGTACCCCAAAACCTAAATGCACCCTGAACCCTAAAATTACCCCCTACACCCCAAAACCCTAACCAACCCTGACCCCTAAAATTACCCCAGCACCCCAAAACCTAAATGCACCCTGAACCCCAAAAATACCCCAGCACCCCAAAACCTTAAATGCACCCTGAACCCTAAAAATACCCCCTACACCCCAAAACCATATCCCACCCTGACCCCTAAAAATATCCCAGCACCCCAAAACCTAAACGCACCCTGAACCCCAAAAATACCCCAGCACCCCAAAACCTTAAATGCACCCTGAACCCTAAAAATACCCCCTACACCCCAAAACCCCAACCCACCCTGACCCCTAAAAATACCCCTGTACCCCAAAACCTTAAATGCACCCTGAACCCTCAAAATACCCCATGCACCCCAAAACCCTAACCCACCCTGACCCCTAAAAATACCCCAGTACCCCAAAACCTAAATGCACCCTGAACCCCAAAAATACCCCAACACCCCAAAACCTTAAACGCACCCTGAACCCATTAACAGAATTAATACTACAGTGCACAGTAACTCCATTATGCATAGTAAGTGCATGCTAAGTAATGGAACATGCGTAGTAAATGCATGCTAAGTAAATGCATGCTAAGTAATGGCATCTGCGAACTAAAATATGCGTAGTAATGGTAATACGAAGTAATGACCGCGTAGTAAAGGTAGAATATCCAAGCAGCCTTGCCCCTATGTTAAGAGATACGGGCACTTTTGGGATATGGATGAGCCAAGCACCCACAAACAACTGGTGTACCTAGAGGAATTTGTAACAATTATGACTGTTGAGAGGCAAAACCACGCTGCAGAATTTCTCCTCATAGCATATCAATTACTTGTGAATTCTGGTGTGCCTGCAGGTGTCCTACCCCACACTCTCCGATCCCGAATGATGAGTGGGACGTGGTGCACTGGTGTTTTCAACTCCCTCTGTATCGGGATAATTAAAGCCAGGGGTCTGTCCTTACTCATGGATAGGGACATGAATAGTGGTCCTTGAACCTAAAGGTTGCAATGAAGGGAAGGGCCAGCCTCTTTAAATATATTCAATCAGGTTGGAATCAATATAAGATGATCTATAGATCTTAGATTTGGTGGTACCGACTTTGTATACCATTTCTTGAATTAGATGCTGGTATATTCCACTTTCCAAAGTGAAGTAATTTAAGGGTGGTCGTTTTAAATACAGTAGTACTTTGTAGTTAAACGACTGTGGGAAAAATGGCAATGGGCGCCACCTTGTTGCATAGAAATGTCATTAGCAATACTATGTTTCAAATGGCCCTGAGTTATAATCTTGCCTAAGAAAAAACATGTTTTGTTTATCATATGTTGTACCAGGTATTTTATTCAGGCAGGTTTTCAAACATTAGAGCATGGTATGCTCATCCTTCCCAGATTATGTAATATACAGATGGTCATTTTTGAACGCGGATAGTACCCTGTAGTTTAATCAACGGAGGCCATGCTATCAAGGGGCGCAGCCATTTTGAAATGTACGATCATTAGCTATAGTCTCTTTCAAAAGCCCCTGAGTTATGATCTTAGGGGAGAAAAAATTCAGTTTATCGTGGAATAGTGAAAGCCTAATGCTTTGCTCATTGTATGACATACTATTGAGTTGCAACTCGCCTGACTGCTGTTGTAGGACGCCTGGAGGGGTGAAGCTGTGCACTTTTGCTCCTGCACCGCTGGGGAAAAACTTCGACTCCCGCCACCACCCGCGTTGTATTGGGCTATAAGAACGCGCCAAGGTCCCGCGGCGAGTGTACTCGCCTGACTGCTGTTGTTGTAGGACGCCTGGAGGGATGAAGCCCTGCACTTTTGCTCGTGCACCGCTGGGGAAAACTACAATTCCCGCCACCACCCGCGCTGGATTGCGCTTAAGAACGCGTCAAGGAAAAAAAAAAAAAAAAAATGTAAACCTAAGAACGCGCCAAGGTCCCGCGGCGAGTGTATTCGCCTGACTGCTGTTGTTGTAGGACGCCTGGAGGGGTGACGCCGGGCACGTTTGCTCCTGCATCGCTGGCGAAAACTATGACTCCTGCCACCACCCGTGCTGGATTGCGCTTAAGAACGCGTCAAGGTCCCGCGGCGAGTGTACTCGCCTGACTGCTGCTGTTGTAGGATGCTTCGAGGGGTGAAGCCGTGCACTTTTGCTCCTGCCCCGCTGGGGAAAACTACGATTCCCGCAACCACCCGCACTGGATTGAGCTTAAGAACGCGCCAAGGTCCCGCGACGAGTGTACTCGCCTGACTGCTGTTGTTGTAGGACGCCTGGAGGGGTGAAGTTGGGCACGTTTGCTCCTGCACTGCTGGGGAAAACTATGACTCGTGCCACCACCCGCGCTGGATTGCGCTTCAGAACGCGTCAAGGTCGCACGGCGAGTGTACTCGCCTGACTGCTGTTGTTGTAGGACGCCTGGAGGGGTGAAGCTGTGCACTTTTGCTCCTGCACCACTGGGGAAAACTACGACTCCCGCCACCACCCACGCTGTATTGCGCTTAAGAACGCACCAAGGTCCCGCGGCGAGTGTACTCGCCTGACTGCTGTTGTTGTAGGACGCCTGGAGGGATGAAGCCGTGCACTTTTGCTCCTGCACCGCTGGGGAAAACTACGACTCCTGCCACCACCCGCACTGGATTGCGCTTAAGAACGCGCCATGGTCCCGCGGTGAGTGTACTTGCCTGACTGCTGTTGTTGTAGGACGCCTGGAGGGGTGAAGCCGTGCACTTTTGCTCCTGCACCGCTGGTGAAAACTATGATTCCCGCCACCACCCGCGCTGGATTGCACTTAAGAACGCGCCAAGGTCCCGCTGCGAGTGTACTCACCTGACTGCTGTTGTTGTAGGACGCCTGGAGGGGTGAAGCCGGGCACGCTTGCTCCTGCACCGCTGGGGAAAACTATGACTCCTGCTACCACCCGCGCTGGATTGCGCTTAAGAACGAGTCAAGGTCAGGGGGCGTGGCCGGCAAGATGGCCGAGTGAGACGTGTTGCTCGGAGCTCCGTCCCACCGCGGCAACATCCGACAATATCCTGCGGTGCTCGCACGGCACCGACCTCACCCGACACTTCGGACAGACCGGGAGAGTCACCTGGGCCAAGAACCGGGGTCCGGGATACAGCCGCACGCATAAAAATGGGCCTGACAGCGGAGAGTCTCCAGGCCCAGGGCGCCATCGTGGAAGCGGAGGAGGAGCCTACAGCAAGTTGCGGAGGCCCGGAGCGGAGAACTGCCTGGGGGAGTTCCGACTCCGGGAGCGGAGAAACGTTTACAGCAGAAGTGCGGAGAACCGCCGGGCTGGCTGACCGCACCGTGTGAGACCTGGGGACCCAATAGAGGAGCCGCAACACAGACCGGGACCCCCCCGGACCCGCCTGGGCAGGTAGGCCCACGGCATTGAAGGGGCGGGTCTGCAACGAATGGGCTTGAGGGTAGAGGCACAGAAGGCCCCAACCAGGACACGGGGAAGCTCCGATTCCTGACTTTGAGGCCCACAACAGAAAGCGGAGGCAGAAAATTGCGTTGGATCCCCTATATACAGGGAAAAGGCCTGCCAGCGGAGATATATCCTTGCGGCTCACGCCGGCTTTGATAAGGAGCAAAACCAAAGGGGATGATGGACGGAGTGTTGAACATTGCAAGCACTCACTCCCAGTCAACTGATCTGTTTTAATCCATCATCATTCTTTAGCTCACTCCGCCACCCCAGTTCAGACATGGCCATATGCAAATCAGTCTGACCCTGTGCCTCATGGGAACAGTCCAGCCCGAACTGCCAAGCCATGTCTTCCCTGGACAGGAAACAAGCATCCTGGGACCGGTTTCGGGTTCATAACCCTCATCAGCCAGGCTATCTTGAATCCAGTGGCAAAGTGAGCAAGGGACCCACGTCTGGGCATACCCTGCCAACTTAGGGCGAACTTAGCAAAACCAAAGGGGATGATGGACGGAGTGTTGAACATTGCAAGCACTCACCCCCAGTCAACTGATCTGGGTTTAATCCATCATCATTCTTTAGCTCACTCCGCTACCCCAGTTCAGACATGGCCATATGCAAATCAGTCTGACCCTGTGCCTCATGGGAACAGTCCAGCCCGAACTGCCAAGCCATGTCTTCCCTGGACAGGAAACAAGCATCCTGGGACCGGTTTCGGGTTCATAACCCTCATCAGCCAGGCTATCTTGAATCCAGTGGCAAAGTGAGCAAGGGACCCACGTCTGGGCATACCCTGCCAACTTAGGGCGAACTTAGCAAAACCAAAGGGGATGATGGACGGAGTGTTGAACATTGCAAGCACTCACCCCCAGTCAACTGATCTGGGTTTAATCCATCATCATTCTTTAGCTCACTCCGCCACCCCAGTTCAGACATGGCCATATGCAAATCAGTCTGACCCTGTGCCTCATGGGAACAGTCCAGCCCGAACTGCCAAGCCATGTCTTCCCTGGACCGGAAACAAGCATCCTGGGACCGGTTTCAGGTTCATAACCCTCATCAGCCAGGCTATCTTGAATCCAGTGGCAAAGTGAGCAAGGGACCGACGTCTGGGCATACCCTGCCAACTTAGGGCGAACTTAGCAAAACCAAAGGGGATGATGGACGGAGTGTTGAACTTTGCAAGCACTCACCCCCAGTCAACTGATCTGGGTTTAATCCATCATCATTCTTTAGCTCACTCCGCCACCCCAGTTCAGACATGGCCATATGCAAATCAGTCTGACCCTGTGCCTCATGGGAACAGTCCAGGCCGAACTGCCAAGCCATGTCTTCCCTGGACCGGAAACAAGCATCCTGGGACCGGTTTCGGGTTCATAACCCTCATCAGCCAGGCTATCTTGAATCCAGTGGCAAAGTGAGCAAGGGACCCACGTCTGGGCATACCCTGCCAACTTAGGGCGAACTTAGCAAAACCAAATGTGATGATGGACGGAGTGTTGAACATTGCAAGCACTCACCCCCAGTCAACTGATCTGGGTTTAATCCATCATCATTCTTTAGCTCACTCCGCCACCCCAGTTCAGACATGGCCATATGCAAATCAGTCTGAGCCTGTGCCTCATGGGAACAGTCCAGCCTGAACTGCCAAGCCATGTCTTCCCTGGACCAGAAACAAGTATCCTGGGACCGGTTTCAGGTTCATAACGCTCATCAGCCAGGCTATCTTGAATCCAGTGGCAAAGTGAGCAAGGGACCCACTTCTGGGCATACCCTGCCAACTTAGGGCGAACTTAGCAAAACCAAAGGGGATGATGGACGGAGTGTTGAACATTGCAAGCACTCACCCCCAGTCAACTGATCTGGGTTTAATCCATCATCATTCTTTAGCTCACTACATCACCCCAGTTCAGACATGGCCATATGCAAATCAGTCTGACCCTGTGCCTCAAGGGAACAGTCCAGCCCGAACTGCCAAGCCATGTCTTCCCTGGACCGGTTTCGGGTTCATAACCCTCATCAGCCAGGCTATCTTGAATCCAGTGGCAAAGTGAGCAAGGGACCCACGTCTGGGCATACCCTGCCAACTTAGGGCGAACTTAGCAAAACCAAAGGGGATGATGGACGGAGTGTTGAACATTGCAAGCACTCACCCCCAGTCAACTGATCTGGGTTTAATCCATCATCATTCCTTAGCTCACTCCGCCACCCCAGTTCAGACATGGCCATATGCAAATCAGTCTGACCCTGTGCCTCATGGGAACAGTCCAGCCCGAACTGCCAAGCCATGTCTTCCCTGGACCGGAAACAAACATCCTGGGACCGGTTTCGGGTTCATAACCCTCATCAGCCAGGCTATCTTGAATCCAGTGGCAAAGTGAGCAAGGGACCCATGTCTGGGCATGGTGAGCAAAAGAATGATGGATTTAACCCAGATCTCTTGACTGGGGGTGAATGTTTTGATTTGTTCTGCATTCCGTCCATCAATTGTGTGCCTTTTGCTTTCTCGCCCTAAGTGCACCAGGTATGCCCAGACGTGGGTCCTGGGCTCACTGTGCCACTGGAATCAAGCTATCCTGGCTGAAGAGGGTGAAACCCGAGCGGTCCTAGGATGCTTGTTTCCGGTCCAGGAGGACCTGGCTTGGCAGTTCAGGCTGAACTGTTCCCATGAGGCACAGGGTCAAGACTGATTTGCATATGGCCAGGTCTAAACTGGGGTGGCATGGTGAGCAAAAGAATGATGGATTTAACCCAGATCTCTTGACTGGGAGTGAATGTTTTGTTTTTGTTCTGCATTCCGTCCATCAATTGTGTGTCTTTTGCTTTCTCGCCCTAAGTGCGCCAGGTATGCCCAGACGTGGGTCCTGGGCTCACTGTGCCACTGGAATCAAGCTATCCTGGCTGAAGAGGGGTGAAACCCCGAAACCGGTCCTAGAATGCTTGTTTCTGGTCCAGGGAAGACCTGGCTTGGCAGTTCAGGCTGGACTGTTCCCATGAGGCACAGGGTCAAGACTGATTTGCATATGGCCAGGTCTAAACTGGGGTGGCATGGTGAGCAAAAGAATGATGGATTTAACCCAGATCTCTTGACTGGGGGTGAATGTTTTGATTTGTTCTGCATTCCGTCTATCAATTTTGTGTCTTTTGCTTTCTCGCCTAAGTGCGCCAGGTATGCCCAGGCGTGGGTCCTGGGCTCACTGTGCCACTGGAATCAAGCTATCCTGGCTGAAGAGGGTGAAACCCGAAACCGGTCCTAGGATGCTTATTTCCGGTCCAGGGAGGACCTGGCTTGGCAGTTTGGGCTGGACTGTTCCCATGAGGCACAGGGTCAAGACTGATTTGCATATGGCCAGGTCTAAACTGGGGTGGCATGGTGAGCAAAAGAATGATGGATTTAACCCAGATCTCTTGACTGGGGGTGAATGTTTTGATTTGTTCTGCATTCCGACCATCAATTGTGTGTCTTTGGCTTTGATAAGGAAGCATGCCTGCAATTGTCGGACTGATGGTGGCCCTGCAGAGAGCAGCAGGCTGGCAATGTGGTGAATTTTTTAAGAATTATGAGGATTATCACTGCCCCTGAGAGGCGCTGTATATCCAATTCCTGTGAGGCCTGCTGCCGTCGGAGACTCGGGAAACAGGGCCCTGGCAGGCAAAGGAGCTTGATCTCCCTGATCCTGGCGGAGCAGAAGTGAGCCCTGTGATGGCCTACACCCGAGGTCGACGGCTGTCTAGATCGTGGTGGAGCTGCACTGGTGAACCCCCGCAGTGAGGCTGGCTGCGTCCCGAGGGGGGTGACACAGAAGATACCGTCCATCTTGCCGCCACATCTAATATTGTGATCCAAGCCTATCTGGTGGAACACAGTTCTGTGTGGGGAAACAGCAGTACAGCTAAAAGAGTTGGGAGACACCCGAGTCCAGGGAAGAGCACTGAGGGGACTGCGTGTCAAGAAGCGGTTTCGTGAACGCACTGGTCGACGCTGACACGGCAAGACACTACTGTGCAATATGGGCAAGAATAAAGTCACCAGAGCACAATCCAACAAAATATAAAATTATGTGCAGCCCATCCCACAGGGTCATGTTCTGAGAGGCGCACAAGGAGAAGATGACGCTGATATAGAATGTGGGGAAGAACAGGGGTACACTTCGTTACATGATATCCTGACAGGGGTCCAGAATGTGAGAGATGAGATGGTGACCAGGATCGACGCAGTGGCGATCGATGTCAACGTCCTCCAATGTGACCTGCGCAAAGTCTCAGACAGGGTCACTACGACCGAACAAAATGTTGATGTACTTCAAACGGAGGTTAAATCACTGCGGGAGACAGTCATGGAACTGCAGAGGAAGACCATCAAACTGGATGACCGCTCGGGCGTGGCCAACCGCTGTGCAAGATGGCCGCAACTTAGAGCGGCTCCGTCCGAGCGCACCCGTTCTCCAACAAAATCCATCCACTGATCCTGAGATAATGCCAACTGAGTAACTTTCTTCGAAACCGGAGCCCACCCGGAGTACCCTGGGCAAAGGAAAGGGCGCAATTGGTCAAGCGGAGGCAAAGAACGGATCGCCGGCCCCGACAAGGGATCCATCTGCGTGGCTCGAGTGGTAAGGAGGGGCACCCGAGCTTCAACAAACAGCCGAGAACAACGGTGCGAGAGGAAGAAGCCCCTGCGCAGTGCTCGAGGGGGTGTGCGGCCTCCTGGGAGCCGGAGTGTGCTTCGGACTGGTGGGGGCCCCGTTTCTAGCAGTGGTGGAGGGCGGCCACGATTGGAGGCGTGGAGAGCGACGCACTCAGCGCTACGCTGGCCTCACGGTGCTCGACCGTGTCCCGTGTCTGAGGGGGACGTACAGCCATAGGATCTATCAGGCACCATATCCTAAGCCTGCTGGGCCGCCGAAAGAATTGTGGGGCAGCGGGGAGCCCGTTGACTGTTGCTGGGAGCCTGGAAGTGGTTCCGGTCGGCGCCCAGGGATGGGGCTCCCGGCTGCAATTGTGAAGTGCGCCACACACGACGCGGCCGCACGGTCCATTTCTGCAGTCCTCTTGGGGCCACGCAGATGGGGAGATTCAGGACATAGCTCAATCCACGGGTAAGCCTAACAGCGCACGCTTGCCAAGCCGCTCGCAACAAAGCCCAGGAGACCCAGCGTGAGTGCCTTGAAGTGGCTGCCTCCTGCTGCGTGGGTCGCTGCTTTGGTTTGGAGGGGCCATACATCTCCCACCCTGCCAACAACTTGCACAAGGTGCAACGATACCACAGGCATCCATAAACTAAACAGGGCTACTAGCTCTAGTGAGTACCACACTACCCTATAGCCCACTTGAGCATTGAAGGGCGGGGACAGGCCCGGGGACACTCCGGTGACCTGGGGACTGCAGAGAAGGCGCCTCATCTATTGAGGAAAGGCCGCCCAAGGGGCGGAAGGCCCGAGTTGCGGGTGCAACCTGGACAGTGATTTACCCGAGCCGCCCCGGCCCGCAGGCGGGGTCTGCATGCCCTGAGCTTGCGGTGAACAATCAACACTCGGATACCTATATTGATTAGCTCCTGGGCCCCTAGAGACATATAATGGCTGGTGGACGGACTACTAAGGCCTCTACGCAGGCCAAACTGGATAAATATGCCTGGAATAAGGGAGCGGGCCCTAGGGACAAAGAAGCGGATGACATGCCGGAAAAGCAACAGGAGGGTGACGGGTCATCAGAGCTGACTCTCCAAGATATAATGATAGCCATCACAACGGTAAGGATGTCACTAGAGACCAGGATTGATTCTGTATCCACCGAAGTTTCCATAATACGTGCAGATATGCGTAACATGAACTCTAGAATCAGAGAAGTCGAATCAACCACTAGCTCCTTGGTCAAAGACACATCCACCCTACAAAAGAAGGTGACTGAGCTACAGACCCGTAGTGATAGAATGGAGGACCTCCTTGACGAGTATGAAGGGCGTTCGCGGCGCAACAACGTGAGAATTCTTGGAGTTCTGGAACGCGCCGAGGGACAAACAGAGGACCTGTTTGTAGAGGACCTGGTCACGAAACATCTACAACCTACGAGATTGTCGAAATTCTTCACGATTGAGCGGACACACAGAGTGCCCGGTGGCAGACCCAGGCCCGGAGCTCCCCCGCGGCCCATAGTGGCACGAGTCTTCAATTACAGAGACAGAGACATTATTTTACAAACCGCTCGAACGGCACCACCAATTGAACTTGAAAACAGCGGGGTGACCTTCTTCCCTGACTTCACGATCAGGGTCCAGCGACAAAGACGTAGCTTCCTCGAAATTAAAAGAGCCCTGCGTGAGAAAGACATCAAATACGCCATGCTCTTCCCTGCCAAACTGCGAGTGGAAGCAGAGGGTAAGACATGGTTCTTCACCACCCCTGACGAGGCATGGGACTGGCTTAACGGATGGCGGGTAGCAGGGAAGAAGAACCACCAGAACTCACGAGAAAGACAGGGGCAGAATCGGATGGAGCAGAACTCGAGGTCCGCACCTGGTGAAAGTCTGATGACCGACGGCGAAAGAAAATAACTGGTCTGTATCCTTTATTGTGACAATACAAAGTCCACCATGACTTTTTCTGTGGGACACTGCAGGTCTTAACTTCCATGAAGGTCATGAGCTTCTTGTAAGGCAAGATGCTATAGACTATCTCTCACCAGACATTTGCCACCGCATAATAAATAAGTGAACTGGGCTGTCCGGACACTCGAATTAATGTTACAATATCTCACCGCAATTATGGCAGAACGGGTGCAGGGTTGGCACACGACCTACAAGTTTCAGGGATGGGCGATAGGCGCTCTGCAATGTTGGGGTGGCGGGAGGTTCCGATACCGCCATGCAGGGAGGCAGGGAGGGGGAAACAGTTATTGTTTGATGGGTGGGGGGGACTCCGGTCACTGAGAAACTACGGCAAATTTACGTATGATTGCATTGGGGCACAGTTTGTCCCCCATGAAGACATTATGGGGGGGGTGGGTGTCTTTTGTTAGGTTTGTTCAAAGTTCTGACAAGGTCGCTAAGACAGGTTGTTATAATGCCGCTGCACTGCCTGCACTTGACGTAACTATGCCTGCACTAGACAAAACTGCCTGCATGAAGGCAGCTAGCCAAGAAAGTGGTACGTCCGTGGGAACTCCCCTGAAGGACCAGATTAGCACACTGCAAAGATATGGGACTACCATCAACACACGGACTTAAATTACTGTCCTGGAACGTCAATGGGTTGGGGGATAAGTTGAAAAGGGGTATAGTGCTTCAATATGTTAAAAGACACTCACCTGACGTGATTTTACTTCAAGAAACACACTTACTGGGTAACGCATGCCAGGCTCTGACACGCTGGGGGTTCAAACTAGTGGCACACTCTGCGTTTGGATCTGCATCTCGGGGAGTGGGGATAATGACCCGGAAACATTTTCAGATGACGACTGATCGCATATGGACAGACAACCTGGGCAGATTTGTGGTCATCTCAGGGTGTTGGGAGGGGTGTACATTAAATCTAGTCTCTGTATACGTACCACCTGGCCTTCAAGCACCGGCCTTCAAAGATCTGGGTGACCTCTTACTCTCCCTGCCTGAGGGGAGACTCATGAAAGGGGGAGACTTCAATTCAATTGTCTCTGACAGGCTAGATCGCTGGCCCTCTAGAGACCTGCCGCCGGCTCGCACACAAATTCACAACTTTCTGGAAGCAATGGGTCTCGTAGACACCTGGAGGGCGCTCCATCCCACAGAACAGCAATACACGTTTTACTCTGGGGCCCACCGCAGTATGTCAAGGATAGATTATATTATAACACCGGCGGGACAACTGGAAAATGTTAGAGAGGTGAACCACCTTGCAAGGGGTATATCAGACCACTCGCCCATCTGGGTCCGGATGGAGGTGGGGGAGCCACAAAGAGGAAGGACAGCCCCGATAAACCCCTGGTATCTTAAGATCCCTCAGATACACGACACGCTTGTACGTGACACAGAGCACTACTTTCTCAAAAATGAGCACTCAGTCGATTCGGCACAGGTGTTGTGGGAGGCCTACAAGGTCGTAATAAGAGGGACGGCTATCTCCCAGATCGCCGGCACTAAGAGAGAAAAACAGGCGGCATTAGTGCGACTAGAAACGGATATTTTGGAACTGGAAGGGAAACTCCGGGACGCGAATTCAGACGAGGTACGACATGCTCTGCGACTCAAAACAAAAGAATACTTAGCGTTGGCCACTGATGCGGCCAAAGCACAACATAGAGCGACACTCAGTAAAGTCTATGAAGTGGGTGATAAGGCCGGGAAGTTGCTTGCATGGCTCGATCGTAGAGAACAGGCCAACAGAGTGGTTGTAGAACTCACAAATGAGTCCGGCAACACAATCTCAGATTTGCAAGAAATTGCAAATGCGTTTGGGGATCATTACCGCAGTGTGTACACGTCACAGACATCTTACACAGAAGCAGATGCACTCTCTTTACTACAAGACATTCCCTTGCCGAAACTCTCCGATGATGAACGGCTGGACCTAGAAAAAGACCTAGAAAGCACGGAGGTAGAAAAAGCCATACAGGACCTATGAGTGGGCAAGGCATCGGACCTAAATGGCTTGCCCGCTGAATTATATAAGCTCGCCCCAAGTAAAATCGCACCACACCTGACTAACATGTTCTATGAGAGCTGCGAGGTAGGATCGCTCCCAGCAGACCAGCGATTAGCAACAATAGTGGTCATCCACAAGAGTGGGAAACCCAAACATTTATGTTCCTCCTATAGACCAATATCATTGCTCAACGCAGAAGCCAAGATCCTGGCTAAAATACATGCCACTCGCCTACTACACGTCATCACTAAACTGGTACACCCTGACCAGTCTGGCTTTATGCTAGCTAGAAATACCTCTCTTAATTTGCGGAGACTACACGGGGTGTTAGACCGGGCTAACACGATACAGGAAGACGCAGTGGTGGTATCGCTTGACGTGGCCATGGCGTTCGACACGATCGAATGGCCCTATATGTTTGCAGTATTGAGGAAACTGGTGTTTGGTCCGGGCTTCTTGCGATGGGTGCACCTCCTGTATGCGGAACCACTGGCCCAAATAGTGGTCAACAACTTAACATCCTCAACATGCACACTTGGACGGGGTACCAGGAAGGGCTGCCCCCTCTTCCCACTACTCTTTGCCCTCGTGTTAGAGCCCTTGGCAATGTGGATACGGAAAGACCCGGTTATTAGAGGGCTCAGATGGGCTGAAGAATGGGAGGACCGTATTTCGTTGTATGCTGACGATATCCTACTATATATGGCATCGCCGGCAGCCACCCTGAACAGAGTGCTACATATTTTTATAGTCTTTGGTAGGTTTTCAGGATATACGATTAACTGGTCGAAGTCTGTCATTTACGTTCTCAGTGGTAAATCGCCAATCTTACCTAAAGGATTTACCATTACCAAAGCTAAAACAGGATTTAAATACCTGGGGATCCAGGTGTCTAAAAATCTGACTCTCTTCCACGAACTTAACCTCCTCCCCCCGTTGCAAAGACTCTGGAGTGATGTCTTGCACTGGAAGTCACTCCCACTGTCCTTGTTAGGGCGTGCAGCCCTATTTAAAATGATGTCCCTTCCGCGTTTCTTATATGCCTTGCAGAACACACCATACCCAGTGGGAGCAGAATATTTGAAATCTATTGACAGTGCCCTAAGAGAACTCTTATGGGAGGGGAAACCACCAAGGATATCGATTCAAAAGCTGACGAGAGGATGGTATGATGGGGGAATAGCCCTCCCGGATATAAAAAGATATTTCTGGGCAGCATAACTCACTGACATAAATCAATGTATGTATAGGCCGCAGGGAGGTCCGGGATTTAATATGGATAGATGGCTGCTCCCAGGGGGAGGCTTTATGGGTGCGCTTTATGCTAACCCCTCTAAATTGAAATTGTCTGGACCAACTGGACACGCGGTCCAGGTGTGGCGGACTGCCACGATGAGTTTGGGCTGGAAGGATAGGATTACACTGGCTACCCCACTTTGGGATGCTGAATTGCTAGGCAATCTACGATACACTAAAGGCTTCGACCGGTGGGATTTAATAGGCATCTCCACGGTTGGTGACCTATGGAGGGGGGGGGGGACAGTTTCTTTCACCCAACTGCAGGAGGAATACGACCTGGTCGACACAGAACAATTCAGGTACCTACAGATTACACATGCACTGCAAGCGGTAATACCAAAGGGGGAGATGCCACCAGAGTCCTCTCCGCTAGAGGATAGGATACTGGATGGGAATCTCCCTGAGAAGTCCATTTCGTTGATATACAAAAAGCTTATCAACAATATGCCTGATCCCCTACTCCGACTCAGAGCTAAATGGGATCATGACGTAGCGGGATTGGATGATGAGGAATGGCTTGAAGCCCTAGCCTCTCCTTGGGAAGCAGCCATTTCCTCCATGCTCAGGCTCGTACAGCTTAAGATACTCCACAGAATATATCTCGCAGGTCCGACGCTGGTGAAAATGGGCTATAGGACTGACACAGACTGCACAAGGAGATGTGGGCAAGAGGGCACTTTCGTACATATGCTCTGGGAATGTCAGGTTATCCAAGGGTATTGGGCTGGATTGGCGAAAAGCATGGAGGAAGTAATGGGCGTTAAGATTGATTGCAACATAAAGCTATGCCTCTTGAATATATGGGGTCCAACTGACTTAAATACCAAAGAGAGAATATGGGTGACACTGGGAATGATGATTGCCAAAAGGAATATCGCAAGGTTGTAGGGGGCGCAGGAACCGCCGTCATTGAGAATATGGGAAAACGATATGGACCATTGCATGTTCACTGAGAAGACAGTGTATGGATCTAGAGGTTGCCCCAACAAATGGACACAAATTTGGAACAAATGGAATGGTTATAGGGGAGAGAGCTGTGAACCGCCGATGTCTAGATGAAGGCAGGAGTCGGGGTTGATTAGTCCCACTTTGATTGACTGTGTAATGTTTGTAATTGGATATTTACTTATGTCTTTGGAGGGAGCTGTACCAGCGGACGAATCCTTGGCAATCATGTTTGTACACTGTTTTACCTGTGCGACCTTGTCTTTAATAAAAAAGAAAAGTAAAAAAAAAAAAAACTGGATGACCGCGCCGAAGACCAGGAAGGGCGCTCCCGGAGGAATAATCTGCGATTCGTAGGGTTCCCGGAATGAGCAGAAGGTCCCTCTGCGTAATTGTTCCTGGAGGACTGGATAACGAATGTGCTGGCGCCTGGTAAACCCTCTAAGTTCTTTAACATCGAGAGAGCGCACAGGGCTTTGGTCCCTCCCCCACGCCGGGGGCCCCACCGAGGGCTCTCATAGCCCGATTCTTCAATTATAGGGATCAAGATATGCTCTTGCAATCCACACGAGCCAGAAATTACTTGCAATATGAGGGTCACCACATTGCGATCTTCCCGGACTACACGCAAAGAGTGCAGGATCACGACGCACCTTTCTGGCGGTCAAGAGGCGTATGAGGGACGCTGGGATGAAGTACAGCCTCCTTTATCCAGCCAAACTTCGGATCGAGCATAAGGGCAGGGCTCTGTTCTTTGGATCAGCTGCAGAGGCATTAGATTGGATGGATGCTGCGGGAGATCTGGAACCTCGCCGGAAAACGCAACCCAACTTGGGATCACCTAAGGACTCCATGCAGTCGGCGGGGCGACTGCACGAGCACTCTGCGAGAGCACACCATACAGACACGAATAGCTCTGGACGACTCAGAGTATGCGAGGATGGCACGCTGCAGGTGGTGTCGGGAACACCGGACTCTGATCTAGCCTCATCGGAGGTTATCCCGGACAAAAATGCGGACTGAATCTCGAAGGAAGTCGGGGAGAACTGGTTCGAGGGTTTTTTGGACATTCAGATAAGTGACTGCAAAAGTGATTCCAATTTACTGTAGTTCTTCTTTTTTTACATATTAGCAATGAGGGAGAAGTATACGATATGCATATGTCACGGGTGGGAGGGGCCGCGCCCCTTGATAGCGGCTGGGTCCTGTTCGGGGAGCTGGAGGCTTTGGTCTTGCCCCCGTCGAGTGTCCAGTCACTTGCACAGCACTTATACCGGAGGCCCTGTTCAACACCTTAATATGGTATCATTATGCTGTGTAATTTAATTTTGGGCAATGCTGCAGGGCATGAATATGTTGTTCAAAAGTTCAGAAGAGGGGGGGTGTAGGGCGGAGGATGGGGTGGTTCACTCTCCACGATGGTGGTAGGGATAGCCCTGTTACACTGCCCAGTGGGAGGGGGGAGTTGCAGGTGTTCAAATTGCTTTCTTTGTTCCTTTTGGCTCTCAAGGGTGTTTACAGTATTTTTGTCTGGGTTGGGGTGTCTTGCTCTGCGATCAATCTAACACTGCTGGCAGGAGGGAAACTAAGAGATTACTTTAATTATATGATCTTATGGCTCCCTATCTGACAAAGTTTTTCACTTGGAACATACGTGGGATGGCAATGTTGGAAAAACGTAGGAGAGTGCATTCATACCTACAACAGTATAAATTTGGTATAGCAGGGTTGCAGGAAACACATGTCTGGGGTGACACGCTCCCATATATCCGTTGCAGGTGGAGGGGACAGTTATATGCCACCTCATTCTCGGGATTTGCCCGGGGGTGCTTATTTGGGTGGCCCCAGGGACCCCCTTCCAACATATACACCAATTACTGGATCCAGAGGGACGGTACGCGATCTTACATGGTAGACTTGATGGACATGAGATATGTCTCATAAATGTGTATGCTCCTAACACAGATGCACACACCTTCTTTAGTGACGTAATGACCGCAGCGACCCCCTATCTGGGCGGGGACTTAATCCTCCTCGGTGATGTCAACTGTGTGCTAGACGGGAAGATGGATCGGGAACCTCCCCGGATGGGTACTAAACCGGGTATGACTGGAGCCCTAGTGGACGTTATGAGAGAACTAGGGTTAATGGATGCATGGAGGATCCGACACCCAAACACTAGGACATTTTCCTGTTACACCCCTGCGATTAACACGTTCAGTAGGTTGGACCAATTCTTCCTGTCGTCGGCCTTGATGCCTAAGGTCTAGGAGATAGTATATCTACCGAGATACATTTCGGACCATTCCCCTATGATTTTAGTTTTAAGTACTAATAGACCCAGGGTGGCAATCCCCACCTGGTGGTTAGCGACCAAGGCACTTACCGATCCGCCATTTGCAGGGAAGCTGGAGGAAGAGATAGTGAATTATTTCGCGACGAATTGGGGCTCGGCATCTTCAAGGGGAGTGGAACGGGAGGCGATGAAGGTGGTTATCAGAGGTTTCTGTCTTAGTACGACTTATGGGGTTCGACAGCAACTTGAGAAGGACATTAAGGTTCTAGAAAGGAACTTGGCTACGGTGGAGGCGACGCTCCCCGCGAACCTGGACCGATTAAATGAGTGGAGGGAGATACGGGAAGAGCTGTTGGTGGCACTCTGTCGACTTGAGAAGTTCAATTACACCGCATATCGACAGCAACTGCATGTGGAGGGTGACAGGTCCGGGCACTGCTTGCTAAACTAATTAGAAATGAAAAACCAACATCTCCCATTGTGCAGATGAGATCCGCCGATGGAAGCTTGGTGTACAGTCAGCAGAAGATCTTAGATACCCTAGCTGATGACCTGGCAGGGGTATACGCGGGGCGCCCTACGTCTGATGTGGAACACATAGCGGAAGTCCTTACCACACTGAACCTACACTGTCTAGACAATGAGGTTAGTAAATTATTGGATGAACCGATCTCGAGGGAGGAAGTATTAGAAGATATAAAGTCTTTGAAATCCGCGAAGAGCCCAGGAAGTGATGGCCTACCGCCAGAGTTCTATAAGAGATTTGCACTCCTGATAGTGGATCGCCTGTTGGAGGTGTATAATGAGGCGCTCCAGAATCGTACGCTTCCGCCTTCTATGAATGAGGCATTAGTGGTCATGATCCCCAAAACGGATAAGGATACTCAACTGCCGGGATCATACAGGCCTATCTCTTTGTTAAATATTGATGTAAAAGTTCTTAGTGGGATCATGGCGGCCCGACTGCAACCACATATGCAATATTTGATCCATTCTGATCAAGCGGGCTTCATCCCCAAACGTAGCACAGCCCACAATTTGCGGCGGGTATCCCACGTGTGGCACTCCCCCCCTATTGCGACAGGAAGAGTGTGCTCTGGCACTGTTAGATGTTGAACAGGCGTTCAACTCAGTTGGGTGGATGTATCTTTGGGGGGTCCTGAGGGTGCTGGGTGTGGGCCCATGGTTCCTGAGCTGGGTGCGGCTCCTGTACTCGGAACCCCAGGCTCGGATCAGGATGGGGAGGCTAGTGTCACGAGCTTTTAGACTACACCGGGGTACCAGACAAGGGTGCCCAATGTCGCCATTACTTTTCACCATGGCAATGGAACCCTTAGTGGTGAGCCTACGAGTAGAGATGGAGACCTTTGGGATCCAACTAGGGGAGACTAACCATGTGGTGTCTATGTATGCAGATGACACCTTGGTGTACCTCCGAAACCCCAGCGAGGCGATACCGGTACTCCTGACCGTCCTTGACAGGTTTGAGCAAATGTCAGGATTACAGATTAATGCAGGGAAGTCGAAATTAATCCCAATGGGGGGGCTGGCCTTGCTCCCGGAGGGAGAACTACCAAGGGTGGAGCTCCCATGGGTGAGAACCGCGCCTAAATATCTAGGAGTTAGATTGGCGGAAACGGCCGAACAATATTTGACGCTTAATATCGGGAAGGTAATTGAGGGACTACGAGGCTCGGTACGTTTTTGGCGAGATTAACCATTGTCCCTTATGGGGAGAATAGCCCTGTCTAAAATGGTCATCCTTCCCAGATGCCTTTATACAATGCAACACTCTTTTTTTAAGATCCCCGACACTATTTTATCACTTTAGATAGACTTCTGACTGACTTGCTGCGGGGGCCCAAGCGTAAGCGGGTAAGCCTTGTCACTCTCCAAAGAACCTTGCAGAATGGTGGACTAGAGGTTCCATGTTTGGAATTTTACTTTGCAGCTTCTCAGTTGCAACACGCTTTACATTGGTTGGACGATGAGGGGAACTGGGAGAAGGCCCTGCTGGTGGGGACATACGGAAATAAAACACTCCCTGAATTGTTAATGATGGGGACACAGATACCATCAACGAGCCTGTATATCATACAACATGTGGCGGAGATTTGGGAGCTAGTCGTTCGGAGAGTGCTGCAAAAGGCCCCATATGCCCCGGATATGCCCCTATGGGCTGTTCGCTCCTTTCTCCAAATCTCCACATCTATGTCTGTGCGTAGATGGCGGGAGGGGGAATGCCTCACCATGGGTGACTCATACATTAATAAGCAATATATCACACGCGAACAGGCGGTTGAGGCCTTTATGTTGGGCCCAGGACATTTCCTACAATATGCGAAGATAGCCCAGGTAGCTAGAGAGGTCTGGCCCATGTTTCCTGAAGAGCCCCCCGTGTCCAGGGTGTTACAGACCCTGATAACGATGGCTAAAGGACGCAGATTGATATCCCACCTATATCGAGCTATCACAATATGACAAGACAGTCCAGGCACTGCCGATACAGGACAGATGGGAGACATTGACAGAGGGAACTATAATGGAGACAGACTGGACTAAAATACATGAAGGGATTGAGTAGGTGAGCTCAAATGCCCGGTTCAAGCTGATCCAATTTAAATATATACATCAGACATACCTCACACCAAAGATGCTACACAAGATATACCCAGAACGCTCGGGGCAATGCCCCAGATGTGGGGAAGCAGAGGCTGTATTCATTCATATGGTCTGGTCCTACCCAGAGCTCCAAATATTTTGGGATGGTGTCTTGGTTGCGCTGCGAGCCGCGACGGAGTGGGTACTACCACGGGAGATACGGGTGGTCCTGCTGGGTTTACTACCCTGACCCAAAAACAAAAATCTTAGTAGGAAGTTTGCCCTGCTGGGACTAGTGTTAGCCAAACGTTGGATAGCTATCTCCTGGCTAAGTCGCAAACCACCTCAAAAAGCGCAATGGGTGCGGGATGTGAAGGAGTAGGCGACGGCGGAGGTGATTCGGATGAAACAGGTCAGGCATGATGAAAAGCTGGAAGATGATCTGAGGTCATGGAGGGTGATGATAGAAGATCTTAACAGTGATGGAGGGGATGAGAAATCACAGGAGGAGGCTACTGGAATTGTAAGATCGGGTAGTGAGTTGGGAGACAACTGAGAGACAGAGGAGAACATACATAATTGATGTGTTGGATGACGCAGTGAATTGTACAACTGGTAGACACCCAGTTTTATATTATAGAGAGTATACCAGACAGGGGGGGTGGGGAGGGATAAAGTTGTGGGTTGGGGGGGATATGGGAGTTGCGGTTATTTGTTACAGAAATGTTTTTGGATATAATGAAAAGCTGGATCAGGCACTTCAGTTTTATAGACAGGAGGATCGATTACAAAAGGCCCACGTCGTTGGGGCTAAAGTGTTCGTTATGGAACTAATACAAAGCTGTGGAACGTAATTAATCCAGGTATACTTGTGCCTATGATTATACAACACCATTTAATGTGTAACTCCGAGAATGTACGAATGTCTTGTCACAAATGTCTTAAATGTTAATAAAGATATAAAAAAAAAAAGAACGCGTCAAGGTCCCACGGCGAGTGTACTCGCCTGACTGCTGTTGTTGTAGGACGCCTGGAGGGGTGAAGCTGTGCACTTTTGCTCCTGCACCTCTGGGGAAAACTACGACTCCCGCCACCACCGCTGGATTACGCCTAAGAACGCGCCATGGTCCCATGGTGCGGGATGCGCCCGGGCAAAGCCTGGGCCAAGGGCGGGCCCGTCCACGCCCGTTGGAGCCCAGAGGAGGCCGGGCTGGGCCCCCCCTCCAACGTTTGTACTACGAAATTTCTGGACCTGTTATGGGGAAGAAAAAGGTAACACCAACGTGCACAGAGGGGGGGAATATTTCAACGCTAGACTCTTTTCTGTTGAAAGCCACTACAGTTATCTCAAATCAGATTGCATTAACTGAAAAAAGATTGTCGCTGGGAGTGGGGATACTATAAAAGAGCCTTTGGATGGGCGGGATAATGCATTGATAGAAAGGGATCGCAGGGTACTGTTTCAGGCCCAGAGCCACCAGCAGCAATCATGCCATCTCCATTACATTCTATGCCAGACCCTCCTGTTCCATTATTGGAAAAACTTCCACCAAAGAGGAAAAGAGAGACTCAAAGACTAACCTCGCCTAAAAAAGCTAAAAAACCGAGGAAGTCGACCCCCATTCAACCTGCTTCTGACTGTATAAGACACCCAAAAGAGATAGAGCCCACGATGCACCGACCACTTGAGGATATTATGGAAGATAAAATATCACTTTTATTACAACCTATATTGTTACGTTTAACCTCAATAGAAGAAATGCAGAAATCTTTGATGAATGATAAAACATCGAAATAAAGGTTGACCTTAAATAAATGTAATACACTTTTTCATCAATCAACATTGTCCATTCTAAAACTCATTATCCTCCAGAAAAATCTAATGTAAGTGTGGGAACTAAGGGGCACATGCATCAAGGTAGGCTTTTGCGATTCCTTAATTACGATTATTAAGGAATCGCAATTAAGAATCGCAAAAGCCTATGCATGTAGGAATCGCTATAAAAATAGCGATTCCTAAACATTCCTTAATTGCGACTCGCTAATTGCGAGTCGCAATTAAGGAATACCTCCCATTAATTCCTATGGGCCTAGAGGCCCATAGGAATGAATGGGAAGACATTCTCAATTAGCGATTCGCAATTAGAGAATCGCAAATTGAGAATGCAATTTCAAGGGTGCCAGGGTGTCAAAATGACACCCTGTTGCACCCTGAAATTGTGATGTGCACCCATGTTGCGCACACACATGCCCCAAGGGCATGTGTGTGTGTAACCTAATACTTAAAAAAATGCATTTTAGAGCATTTTTCGAAGGTTTTGCAAATTACAGACAAGTTTGATTTGTCTGTAATTTGCGGTCCCAAATAGCGAAATCGCTATTTGAAAGTGCTTCTAGCATTGCATTTAAGGAATCGCAAATTGCGATTCCTTAAATGCAATCGCAATTTAGGAATTCGCAATTAATTGCGAATTCTTAAATTGCGCATAGAAGCTACTTTCATGCATCTCCAAAGGCCAATTTGCGATCGCAAACGGCCGATTTTTGCGATTCGCACCGTTTGCGATCGCAAAAACCTTTGATGCATGTGCCCCTAAACCCCCTGATGTAAATAGCCTATCTATTGAGCCAAACTTAGGACAGGGATTAACTACGATAACAGGGGGACCTGCATCGGCAGAGGCAAGGGCATCATATAACACAGGGGCCGATAAAGCCTGCATGATGGGGTCACATAGGGGGAGTATAAAGCCTCTAGCTGAGGGTAGCTTATAGCTTAAAGGGCATAATACTAGGATAATGAATAAGGGTGGGCTTGATAAACCACAATTTCTAAGCCTCCCACCAGCTGCTTGCCCTTTTGTAATAGTTATGGTAAATGTCCCGAATCTTAGAGCAGAGCAACAAGAAACAACTACCCAATTGATGGACAAATCCAGGCACTGGCTAACTAAGACTGCTAGATTTTCACTGTCTACATACGAACACTTAATCATGGCCAGAAGAATACCCTGGGTAGGAATATCTGAGAAATCCATTGAGGGGGATTGTGTTGTACTGAACTTTGATAATTCATATGTTGTAGGTGAATTGCTAGCTCAGCTTCCCACAGCTTGTACACCTAGCTCACAGATTTATGTAGTCCCATTGGGTTTCTTTTACAAGCCATCATATGTGCAAAGCCCCTTTAACAACAGGGCACCCTTTCAGGGGAACAATGGGAGGAACTGGCTAGCAAGGGGGAGAATCAAATCTTCCCCACCTTCAATAGATACTCGGCACTAACAGATTTAAATAGTTGCGATTGACTGCCTCCGACCGTTTCCCCCCAAATTGGTCTCGAATTTGAAGATTGTAAAGGGGCTGAAGTGTCTTTGAACACCTCTCTAATGGTAAATCTGACTGAACCCAAGGAAAGTACCAATGATACTGTCCTTCCTTTAAGCATAGCTTTGCATTCTAACTCTAAGGATTTGACAACTAGCACAGAGCCAATAAGTAATACTCTAACAAGCAATACTCATCACACCTTGCTTTCCTGGAATATAGCAGGTTACAAAAATAAAAAACATAATAGGGAGTGGTATAATGAAGTTTCAAACCATCAAATCCTATGCCTCCAAGAGACATGGGAAGTGGGCCCTATATATTTAAATGGATACCAATGTTTTCATACCCCAGCCCTTCCATCCATTCAAGGGGGAGAGCGAAATGGAGTTTATTGACATGTATATCTAATATAATTTCATTTAAACTAGTGAGCTTTATTAATAAATTTCCGTATTTCCATTTTATTCTGATAAATAGTAATCATAGCATTAACTGGATGATAATAAACTATTATAATAACAACTTCGATAATCCATCAGATGTGGCAAAGGATCTGGAAAAAGTACTTGAGGATATAATACTCACACAAGTAAACCAGTTTATTTTATATGGGCCGGTGATTTTAATATACCCAAATGCATGAATAAAGATCACCGTATGTGCCAACAAACTATACAATCTGAGGACCTAAAAGATCATTTTACTCATTCCACTTATGGAAATGTATCAAACAACCTACTAATGGCCACGCCAACTTACTAATTGTCTGGCAGCTAGCAATAAGGACCCAGAGAGCTGATAATAATGTACAAATGATTCCCACTTTTTATAGGGCGGGACTACTTCATCAATAGACTACATAATAACATCTAACAACCACGAAAACACTCCCACTGAGATAAACATTAGGATGACGGAATTTAGCGACCATGTAATTATTCTAACAACGCTACCATGGAAAGATCAATGGACAATTAGAAAGAGTATTACAACCCCTAAGCCTATCTTAGCTAGACGAAATGGATATTCCTTAAGGTGGAATAAATTTGATGAAAGGCTTCTTTTTTCTCGTTTCATACTAACCAATTATAATGAGGTCTTGACCTGCCTAGATCTTCTAGCAAACAAGCCACAAGTAACCAAAGCATTTAGAAAAATCCTAGAAAGTGTCAAAATACAAATAACCCGCCCATCAGGCGTACGAAACCAGCAACAAAATCGCTGGTTTGATGAAACCTGCTCAAAAGCTTCGGCTAACCTTCACAATGCTCTAAAGGTAAAACCAAGGGATAAGACACAAATCAAAAATCTGAGAGCAATTTATAAAACAGCTATAGAAGAGCGGAAAAAACAATTGAGATCTGAAGCCTGGGAGAAATTAAGGGCAGCTGCTAACAGCAATGACAGTAAAGCATTTTGGGAAATAGTTAACATTCCGTTCCTGCAAGATGAGGGAGGTCCATCTACAGATGTATTTATAGATGAAAATACGTGGGTAAATCACTTTCAAAACATCTTCCAAAAGCATAAGATAGGCATTACCGATGAGCTGCCCGAACTGCCTAGAGTCACCTCTCCCCTAGTTTTTAAAATGGATGAGGTAGAGCTTGCTTTAGCACAAGCATCATCCTTAAAGACAGCTGGACCATTTGGGGTCCCTGTTGATATATTTTTAAATAACAAATCCTTTTGGGTCCCTTTACTCACAGCAGTGTTCAACGCCATTAGTATAATGGGCCCTCTCACGTCCTGGAAACAGTCTATAATTGTACCGATATTCAAGAAAGGTGATGGCTCAGACCCTGCAAATTATCGGCCAATTGCCCTAAGGTAATGGGTTGATTATTATTAAACAGAATGGAAGATTGGGCATCTGAAAAGGGGATCCTTACAGAGGTACAATATGGGTTTAGGAAGGGCAGAGGAACGGTGGACCAATATTTGAACCTGGCCCTTTTAGCAGCAAAATACACACAGGCCAAGCAAGAGAACCTCTATATGGCGTTTATGGATCTTTCATACGCTTTTGATTGCGTTAACCACAATAAGCTGTGGCATATCATGGACCTAATGGGAGTGGATCCCGCAATAATCTGTGTTATCAGACAATTATATCAAGGAGCTACTGCGAAGGTCCCCCATGGCAAGCAGGGAGAATGCACTAGACCCTTTAAGATCACAAACGTAGTAAGACAGGGTTGTGTACTTGCTCCCTTCCTGTTCTTGCTTTACACTAATAAATTAAACGAGTTTCTGGTAGAAAAGAGTATAGATATCCCGAACGCGAGCTCAACTCCATTTCCCATCTTGCTGTATGCAGATGATGCCGTTCTTTTGGCAAGAACGCCCCTATCCTTCCAAAGTGCATCACGAATTATGTACTTTTTATGAAGAGTTTAGATTACATGTCAATAAAACGAAGTCTTATATCATATCTGTTGGAAAAAGAAGTAAAAAGAAAGCAAATTATGTTATTGAGGACAGGAACATTTAAAATGTAGATAATTTTTCATATCTGGGCATCGTTTTTGATACTAAATCAAATTGGAAAATGATGGTGACATCAAGGGCCACACATATGAATAAAAGCATAGCTGCAATTTTCAGGTTAGCTACGAACTTGGGTAATAAACCAATATATGATATGATCAAAATTTATTTGGCAAAAACAATCTCTGTGGCAATGTATGGGGCAGCAATTTGGGGTAAAGCCAATGTGGATAGCCTCCAAAAAATAGAGGTTGGGTTTGCTAAGAGATTATTGTCTGTTCCAAAAGTTTCTACAAATGTTATTGCCCACAAAGAACTAGGCTTACCTTATATTACTGCTACAATTAAACTGGCTCCTCTGTTACTATGAGTGTCTATATGGAAACGAAAGGTGGTTCAGCCAAACCAATGCATTTTAAAGGATATTATGAAATTGGATCATGAGCTTAAAATTTCATGGCTGCACTATATAAGGCACACTCTCGAGTCTCTGGGGCTAGGGGACCTTTATGACCACCCTACTCATTGTGAAACCTTTCCTAAGGCGAGGCTAAAAAATTATTTTTCAGAGAAATGTGCACAAGACACATGGAATAGAAACAAAGAAAAAGCTACAGTAATTGCATATAATGATATACCCCCTTTGTTGCATGGTTCATCTTCATCTCTTACTCTTGTCGGAAATAACCACCATCACTATATCCTGACAAGGTTTCACCTAAATTATGTGACAATAATGTTGGGCCACCCTGAAAATGTGTTTTCTTTGATACCATCTCAAAACAATCGATTGTACATATTTAATTTTTTGCCAATTTTATGTAAAGGAGAGAAAAAGATTTATTATCCCTTTTCTAAAGAAATTCAGCTTGCCTAGTTATATTACAGCCTTGTCTGTTATGCAACAGCTAGAGACACCTCAGGTATGCTTTGTGATGGCCTTGTTTTTATGTGCAGCTTTAAAAACTCGTAGCTTAGCTAACATGTGATCAATTTAAAGTCTTTGTGTAACAAGACGAGAAAGAGCAACTTCAGTACATTGTAATATAAATGAATTTGAGATGATGTCTGTTTTAGGATTTTAAGGAAAAGCTATAGGCACATTTTTTTTATTCTAATTTATTGAAATGTCTCCCTTTTTATGTACTTTTATGCATTTTTTAAATGCGAAATAAAGTTTGAATTGAATTGAGTTGCAACTGGTATGATGTTAGAAAATTGATGATACAGGTGGGCGCAACCATCTTGAAGTGTAGGAGTATTAGTCTCTCTACTCATTATAAGTTAAATAATTTGGCCTTAGAGGGGTCTCAGGTGTTTAATAATATGTTGCCTGATAGAGAAGCAACAGGTAGCTGATGATACGTCCCACCATCCAGGGTCAACACAAAATATTGCCTGCACCATAATACAGGAATAAAAAACTTCTCAGTCTGTTACTTAGGTTTAGCATATAGTGTATCCAGTATAAATTCATACAAATGTGTATTCCTCAGGCTCAGGAGAAGTGTAGTAGCATCTATATATGAACTGGTAGTCAGCAACATCATATGGAGGTAGATTCTATTTTTTTCTTCACTTGACTCCAGGGTGTCTGTTCATTGAGCCCTACACATGAAGTGCCAAGTCTGAACACCCATCGCTCTTCCCTTTGTAAGAGCAGTGCCTTGATGTGCAGATTAGCTGGCTTATTCTCTAATATGGTCCACTTCATGTCATTTGGTGTGTGTTGGCCTTCCAAAAAATGTGATGTAAGTTTCATACTCAAGAGTTTTCACCAGATAGTATTTCTGTGTTGACTGATTCTGACACTGCCAGTCTAGTTGTCACCCCTACATACCTCAATCCACATTTACGGGTAATTAAATACATGCAATTTTTTGTGTTACAGTTTGTATGGGTCTGTAATTCCCAGGATTGTCTCAGGCCCCGGTCCAACATTTTTGTTTCTTTTGTAAGATGGCAGATATTATGGTTGCTGCAGGGCAAATGGTCTTTTATCTGTGAGAGACCCCAACTACTGGTCAGGGATTTTGATTGTGTCTTTTTCCGTGGTCTAGTGTGCAGCAACCGGTCCTTTAAATTCTGGGATTTTGCCTTTGCTAATGCCGGTACAAAGCATCTGGCATTGGCAATGCTAATATCGCTGGTAGGTACATATTGGGTGGGGTTGACTTGGAAGTGAGAGAAGATGGGTTGTCAAGTGGTTAGGAGCTGGTGAGCAAATGAGGAGGGAATATTAATAAGAAGCTGAGTGGAACAAAGAGGGGTGTGGGAAGCAACAGAGGAGCAGGGACGCAGCAACACAGAGAGCAAGAGATAGGGAGGAGTGAAGTGAAAAGCAGCACTTAGGGCACCCGCCCATGGAGTGCTTCTACAAAAAAGAAAAAATAGCTCCCTGAGCACAAGCAACCCCAGCAGTGAAAGGATACAAGCCAACCAATCAGAGCATTGTGAGACAAAAATGCTCCTGAGCAGGATTGAGAAAAGCATAAAGAGGAAAGCCATTGATTCAGAAGCAGCGAAGTGAGATAGTCCCTTACCCAAAACTGGATAGCTTTGTTGACTGTCTCCGAGCCCACTCTATGTATATTGGAAGTAAAACATCTGGCTAAGAAAGCACTGAAACTGACTGTAGCCGAGATCTAAAAAGATGACGCTGGAACAGTGTACTCTCGGACAAGGAAATTGTACCTCAGCTACGCTTAAAGCAGCTCCAACATAAGAAGCAGAACAAGACGCCCTAGAACTAATACAGAAAAACCCAGAAGTTGCAGGACCAGGATTCAATGAAGAGTCCTCTTTTCAGCAGTGTTCTAATATGAGGACAGTGTAGTGGTCCTCAGTACCTGCTCAGAGGCATGGGAAGCAACTAAATGCACCAGCTACACCTAAGGGTGACAGCAATGAAAGAACTAGTAAGATGCACTAGAAATAGGTTTCTATATAAAAATATAGAACCAGATCAATGAGGCGTTCTATGTGAGGCTCAGGGAACTGGCAAGCACCCTCCCTGACAAAAGGGATTAAATCAGGGTGCAGTTCATACAGGGATGCACCTCCGTGAAGCTAATGGAACAGATACTTCAAGACCAAGGCAAAACCATGCAGGACATCCTCAAGCTGGGGCGCTCCAACGAGCTTTCCAAAGCACTGGCCTCCCATATGGAATAAACTGTCCAATGACCCGTAAGAACTGAGCCCATCAACCAAGTAATGCACGGAACCCCGGCTGGACGGAAAGACCGACAGGACCCCCAGAGGTGAACAGACCCTGCCAGTGGTGTGGTGGTCCATTACACCATACTGGCAAATGCCCAGCGATAGGAAAGAAATGCTTGACATGTGGAAAGCTGAACTACCATGCCAAAGTGTGCCGCTCAATCCCGTCATCGAGAGGCCAGCTGGATCAGACCGTTAACGCCATAGGGGCCACTACGTAACCTTCTATGGATGAAGATATGGGTGATGATGACCTCGAGAGCAAGGTCCATGTGATCCATGCAGTCGAGCCATTCTACCACCGTGCCAGGGCTACACCCAAATGTAACATCCTGGTTGGAGGTCAGCCCCTGACTGCACTTATCAACACCGATGCATCAATCAATATCATGACACAGTAACTGTTTGCGACCCTACCAACGACACCACCCCTCCATCTCAATGAGCCCCCGGGTGTATTCATTTGGCATGACCACACATCTACCGCTAGCAGGAATGTTAACTACCGACTATGCGCACTACGAGCATTCAACACATGCGAAGGTGTAAGTCACCAAAGATGGAACCGGCATGCACCTGAGCTGCTAAACAGCAGAAAGCCTGCAGCTGGTACAGTTTGTGTTCGGTATCCACATGAACACCATAGAGGCTCTCTTTGATGAGTTCAAACCACTGTTCAAGGGCATTGGATGCTTAAAGGGAGGATGGTTCATTCCCACATCAACAAGTCCATCCAACTGGTAGTCCTGCTCCACAGGAGAGTAGTCTTCCACCTCAGGCCCAAGGTGGAAGCTGAGCTCTGGAAACTCGAAGCAGCAGACATCAAAAAGGTTGATGGCCCCACCCCATGTGTTTCACCCATTGTGGTAACCAGAAAACTGAACCAACTGGGCAAGGTGCGGCTGTGCGTTGAAATGCCTTTTGGTGCATGCTCTGACCCTCGACGAACACCTCAGTAACCTAAGGTGGTATTCGGCCAACTCCAGTACAGAGGGCTCACCCTGTACCAAGAAAAATGTGAGTTCCAACAAGAAGAAATCTGTTTCTTTGGATATTGCTTCTCCGCAAAGGAAATTACCCTGGACCAGGCAAAAATTTGCGACATCCATCAGCCCTGGCCAAACCACAGTGACGGGTCAGAAGTTTCCTAGGGATGGTCACTTACTAAGGCTGATTCATGCAGAAATTAACTACCCTCACCAGGCCCCTTCGAGAACTCAAGAAGGAGTTTACACCATGGAAGTGGGGAGGGGAACAAGAGAAGATGTTTCAGGCCACCAAACAAGTTTGTCAACGCACACCACACTAGAGCACTTCGACCCCCCACAAGGAGTCTGAACTGTCCGTTAATGCCAACCCCACGGGCCTACAAACAGTCATATTGCAAAAACAACAATGCAAAGAGTGTGCCCCAGTCACCTATGCCAGCAGGGCCCTCACACATATACTCACACATTGAGAAGGAAGCTATCGCAATGCACTGGGGTTGCAGGCATTTCCACCTGTACCTATATGGCCACCTGTTTATGGTACAAACAGATCACAGCCTATTCGCCTGCTGTTGAGGGGATCATTCTCAAACCCCCACCCCCCACAAATCGAAAAATGGATCTTGCAGCTGCAAATGTGTCAGTTCACAGTGGAGTACAAGCCTGGAGTGCAGAACCCAGCTGACTATCTGTCAAAACACGCACAACCAGCCACTTTGGAGGAAGAGGTGGAATCGTTGGAGACAGAGGAGTATGTCCAGCTGGTCGTAGAACTCTCCCAATCCCTTCTGATATCCCTGGCAGACATTGAGCAGGCCATCAAAGCAGATGACTGCCTTCAGATAGCAGCCAGGGGACTGGAAGTCACTCATACATGATGGCGTGTGATGGACCGAAGAGATCAGGCAAACACTGGCATCTCTGTGCCATGTGCAGAACAAGCTGGCCATCACAGCTGAAGGCTGCCTCTTGAGAGATCCCCGGCTAGTCATCCTGCAAAGTGTGGCCCAGCGAGTTGTGGATCTAGCACACAGTTCCTACCAGGGCATTGTCAAAATGTAAAGTCAATTCCGAAGCAAGGTCTGGTTCCCCGGGCTCGACGAGTGCATAGAACAGACAGTCCGGCAGTGTGGGCTCCGCCAAGTGAAGTAAACCCTCAACCATCCTACCTGCTGCCCTTTGGTATCGGGCTAGGTCAGACGTCGATGGGAATCATATGTTGGTCATTACTGATGACTTCTCGAAATGCCCTGAAGTTGACATCAGCTGGGGAGATCATAACAAAACTAGAGAAAGTCATGGTGACACATGGACTGACCAAGGAACTCTGCACGGATAGCACCCTGCAGTTCAACGGCTGAGCAATAACAGACTACCTTAAATCTCGAGGAACTAAGCACAGGAGAATAATAACCCGGTCGCCTCAGGCGAATGGAGAAGTTAAGTGGTTTATGAGTACTCTAACAAAACTGATCCACATCGCCCAAGCCTCAGGACAAAGTGTTGAGTGGACAATCTAGATCAGCTACTTCCATGGTACCTTGGTGTCTGCCAAAACAAAGACAGGGAGGATTACCAGGAATGTGTCATTCTTTAAACTGTTGCGTATGCCACCTAGTGCTCAGTGAGGAGGGTGATCAGGGGAGTGAGATAGTGGAAGATAAATACTGTCTCCCAAGGATAATGCAGATTGAAGAGCGTGTCCCCCAGGTGGTACCTGGCTCCAGAGATGCACCATGTTTGACTAAGGCTCAGAAGTCCACAAAGTGGTGCCTGGGGCACTGACCTAGAGGCACCCAGAGGTACTAGGAAGTCAGTTAACAGACCAAGGCATGTCAAGGTACAACCTCTGGTCCAACCCCACCCGTTCCCAGAAGTATCAGGACTTCGTGGTGGACTAAAATGGCTATCAGATTGGAGTTTCAGACACACTGTCTGAGTGTGTCCCCTGGATGTTATGTGTTTGTTGGTTTATGGTTGAGGAGAATTTTAATGTTGGTGCCCCGCCATTAAGACTGCCTAGACAGGGGTGTTCTGGTGGCGGCCCCTGTTGAATACAGAGAATAGTACGATCCTTTGGTCCTGTGGAGGGAAGTTAATAAATAGAGGTGACCATGTTACACCTTGCTTTGGAGGTGTGCAACATAGCCTGACTGCTTTTCTTGTATATGCAACATGTCATAATTCATTTCTCTATAGTGGGACGATACTGCTTTGCTTGAGAGTACCATTAGCACCTCATGGCAACCAATGCAACTGATAACTACTGTCTTCAAGTATTACAGAACAAGTTTACCACTGACTTTCTGGAAACTTGCCAGACTTGTAAATCGCTGCGTGTATGGTGGCACCCATTTGTCTTGTTAAGTTCACACAGCTGCAATACATGGTACACCTGCCAAATGATCAGACCTCCAGTATCCACGTTCACCAAGGGTTATATGACCACACTTTTTAGCAAAACGCTCTAGTTTTCATGGCAGTGTTGCTCTTGCTGTATTCTATCAAACATTTCCTGTATTTCTCCTCATGAAAGCGGAACATGATTAAAGCATGTGGGTATTTAATGGATAACGTTTTGTGGAAATTATATCACGTGAAATGGGAGTCAGAAGACATTACTGGCAGAGCCAGCTCTGACTCAGCGCCCACGAGGTTTGCATTCACCGGATTAAGTTCAGAGGGTGGCTGCTGATGCCACAGGAAGTGTTGCACAGGCTGCCCTTGCTGAGGATTGCTAGTTCATGTTCCTGGCTGCAAATCTGCAGTGGGGCGAAGGGCCCACGCAGTTGCAGGAAATCAGTTTGTTGATTCAGTCCTTTGAAGTAGTATGTCACTGTGTCTATATGCTTACCATAGGAATGCACTTTTAAGGAGCCCGTTCTGTTGGCAAAATGTGTTAGGTACATTTCCTTGCAGTACTGTGTGCGTTAACTGTTTTTCCTTGTTTATATTGGTTGTCTTGTCATGAATGTTACTGTGCCAGGGGAATGTTCCACTTTACATTCTCAAGGAGTCAGCAACACTATGGAAGAATTGTCCCCACATGCAGATTGATTGTGGGTCTCAACACGCAGTGCTGGAAAATAGGGGGAGCCCTTCAGATCCCGGTTCCGGCAGCTATTTTAAAGGGAAACATGCTGAATTTGTCCTGGTGTCATTCTACGACACCAGGACATAATTCAGCAGCGCCCCCACAATGTCTGCATTATCTTCAGAGCAGAAACCTGCAGGCAGCGCTGGGGCTTTCTTATTTTAACATCCAGCTGGGCCATAACAAAGGCCTGATTTAACGGGCCATGAGCCCTCTCTTTGTTCAAGTACCATCCTGGTTGGGAGCCATCTGGAGCCTAACACCTAGATTTCAAAGGTGCACAGCTTGTTATCACTTCACAAGTACTTAAGAGAAACTATGATTTGGAGGCAGGTTTTTAACTTTATTCAGCCCCCTATTTAAGGGATATGCTTGCACTGTAAGAATGTAAGATTTATCTGTCTGTATGAGTAATTAGACAACTATTGATGTAAATGACACCCCGTATTTTTTAATTAAATCTTTATATCACAAAGAGAGGCACAATAAATGTACAGGAAATGGTACATAAAACAACAAGAGTTATAAGATGCAGGAATCACATATCATCCATACTTGTAGATATTATATGTTAAGAGTGAATGGTTGGAGAAACACAAAGGGGCCGATTCCGATTCCGGCCGGAAATCTCTCCGACCGAGCCGGACCCGGAGAGAATTCCGACCGAATCGGTCCCTAGCAGTCCGACCGGACGAGTACGATGCATTCGCGTGCTATCGGACTCGAGTCGGTCGGACTCCCATTGAAGTCAATGGGAGCCGGTCGTACAACGCGTACGCGGGCTCCCATTGACTCAATGGGTGCGAGGCGAACAAGGGCGCCCCCTACAGCGGGTACGCGTCCATGCGCATCGCGGCATACATGCACAGGTAGGGGGGACCCATGGGTCCCCCCTGTGTGCGACTCGCGCGCCTACGCGTACAGGGAGGTCCGACGCGGACCCCAAAGTCCGGCTCCGACAGCTTTTTCGAGCCGGACGGCGCGAGTCGGTCGGACTGCTCGCGGCACGCATCGTACTTACCCGGCCGGGAAACGTCTCCATAGCGCGGTGCGAGTCGTGTCCATGCGAGTCGGTCGGAGCGTGTTGAAGCCGCGTTCGAGTCGGTCGGCGATTTCGCGGGTGCTTGCATCGTACTCGCTCGGCCGGACCCGCGTACGATTCGGTCGGGAAGCAGGGCTCCGAATCGGATCCGGTGAATCCGAATCCGATTCGGAGCACTACCGGCCGAGATCGGAATCGGCCCCATAGTCAGGATGTAAAACATAACAGTGATTGTGGTTATCTGTACTAACACAACTTACTACTTCCCAAAGGAAGCCTTCTTTGTAACCTTACAATAACAGCAGAATCAGAAAAAATATAAGGATCTAAACCCATGACTTACAGTTCACCTGCAGCACCTTGATGCCATAAATAGATCACTGTGCTATGCTACATTAGAAGGCTTGCAACATATAAACTGGAGCTAACAAAATGATCTCAGTGTCAAAAGCAGTAGCCCACTTACCTATATAATTAAAATACAAATATGTGGTCTGCATGTTACACAATATGCTCTTCAGCAGGAACATTAACCCTCTATGCTACTCTATGAGTCAAAACTGTGACTGGACAAAACACTGAACTCTTCCAAAACTGTGTTGACCACTAGAGTTACCTTACCGCTATTATAATCGCTGGGCACACAATGATCTCTGCAGTACGTTCTTACCCTTGTAAGATATTTTAAGATGCAGCCTCTTTGTGACCAATGAAGTATTCTAGAACAGATTTACTCTCACATATGTCCTTTTTGCCAAATTCTTTGCAGCAGATTTTATTTATATAAATGTAAACATTGACCTTCAAACTCTACTTTTCAAGCTCTTCCCCTCATGACTCGAACGCTTTTCCTCTGCCACACCTTGACCCCCAATTTATGAGTTTCTGGAGTAAATTTCTACCAATTTCGGCATTACCAAGCGAGTCTGCTGAAGAAATCTGGAAACTATGTGAAAACCTTGGCCCTCTTTTATGAAAAGTGTTGCATCGCTGCATGAAAACACTGATGCAACACTTTTCACTGCGCCCTCCTTGTGACACCATGGATGCGCCGTATTTACTGTATGGCACTCCATGTCACAAGGATTTATAGATACGTCAATATTCCTGACGTATCTGTAGGTGCAAAAGTGGCGGATTGCTGGGGTGTGTCTGGAAACAGACGCAACTCCAGCAATGTGTCCTTTCACATGGGGGCAAGCCCCTTGTGAAAGGGCCTGCGTCAGTCTTACACCTGCCATGAGGCAGGCGTAAGGATTTGACTCAGTGGCGTCCGAGAAGTGTTGCAAGGAAATCTCAATTTCTTTTTTGCGGAAGAACGCCCACCCTGCATACATTATACTTGATGCAGGTATAATGTAGCGTAGGGGTTTACAAAGTGGTGCATCTGCTTAGATGCGTCACTTTGTAAATATGTCAGTGTGGCACATATTTTACGCCACCAGTGCTTCACAAAAAGTGACGCACCGGCAGTACAAGGGGGTCATATATAAGCCCCCTTGTTCTGATCGGCTAAAATCTGGGGGGAGAGCTTCTCTCAGGTTGCTCCCATTAAAGGCACCAAAGCATGACTAAGCCAGTTCTTATGAGAGGGGATTTCGTTGATAAATTCCACAGGGCTGTTCCCTGTCAGTGGTGTCCCAAGGGTCAGTGGGGTTTCTACCTAATCCCTCCTTCTGAGGAAGAGCATCTGCTCATATTAATGCAACGGAGGGGACTGTCTTTCTCATGCACAGGGAATGCTTTGTGCAATATACGTCTCAAAGCCTTTTTCCATGACAAACCAGAATACACATCGGAGGATACAGGCCTCCATAACCCCTCCAAGTTCACTCCTCAAGCAGGACAGGTCCCACATGAAATACTCACTTGCGAACGGGCCATCCTCAAGGAGGTAGCTCAGATGACCAGCACTTCCACTTACCAGACCTATCCTCTGCTGAAATGATGGCTGTAAATTCTTTAGCCAATGATACCACTATTACAATCAAACAAGCAGACAAAGGGGGTGCCACGGTTATCCTATGAACCGCCGACTATGACAAGGAATGTCTGAGACAGCTAGCGGATCGGCAATACTACACCCCCGTTAATACAGATCCTACCGAAGTATTGCAGACCAGGATCATGTCCATGGTCACCACGGCGGAACTGGAGGGATGGATTACCAAAAAAGAAGCTGACTTTTTGGTTAAAAAAGAACCCAAAACTCCCTACTCAAACATCCTCCCTAAGATACACAAGGGGCTTAGCCCTCCCCCAGGGCGACCCATCGTCTCAGGGATTGACTCACTCCTAGAACCTTTGTCATGGTTCTGCGACCACTTCCTGCAACCACTAGTATACAAAACTACGTCCTATGTAAAAGACACCATGGACGTTCTACGACTCATTGACAACTTGGACACTGCCATGGAAGTCAACCTACTGGTGACTTTGGATGTGGAAGCCCTTTTCACTAATATCCCCCAGATGGCTACATTGGAAGTGAATGAGGCGTCCCTCCACTCAGAAACATGGGACTCACCTACTCCCATACACTTTATCATGGAGTGCGCTATGCTAGCCCTGACAGAAAACTTCTTTCTCTTTAAAACCCAACTCTACCATCAAACACAGGGTACTTCCATGGGGAGCACTTTTGCCCCCAGTTTGGCCTGCCTCTATATGTCAGCCTTTGAGGAGAGGGCAATCTTCAATGTATCGAACCCATACACCTCCAACATCCTTCTATGGCGTCGGTACATTGATGACATACTCATACTCTGGAAAGGGGATAGAGCCACATGTGAGAAATTCTGCGGGTGGGTTAATACCCTTAATATTTTTCTCCGTTTCACTAATACCATATCAGAAACAAGTTTACCCTGCCTTGATTTATTGATTTCCCTCAATGATGGACAATTGAAAACAACAGTTTACACCAAGCCCACAGATTGTAAAAGCCTCCATATGTTTAGCAGCCACCACCCCAGAGCTTTGAGAGAAAATCTCCCTGTTGGACAGTTTCTCAGACTACGACGCAACTGCAGTACTTTACAAGACTAAGAGACAGAGGCTAACAAACTCGCAACCAAACTGAAGCAACGAGACTACTCCATAGGTCACATCAACAGAGCTAAAAAACGAGCACAAAACAATAACAGAGAGGCACTGTTAGATTATAACACCAACAAATCTACATACGATGATCCTCTCACATGTGTAACCACTTTCACGCCGAAATCAAACAGGATAAAAAAGACTATCCTCAAACACTGGGGTATCCTCCAAACAGGCGAACTCACTATTCCGAAACCAAGGTTTGCTTTCAAACGGACTAGTAACCTGAAAGATCTCCTAGTCCACACCAGACCTAAAGCGTCCATTGCAAAAGCACAACGTTCCCTCTGGAACCTTCCCCCAGTAATGGGCCATTTCCCTGTGGTTCGTGTACAGTATGTTACCTGACGGAGCCCACGAAAGAGCTATTACTAACCCTCACTATTAAGTGGATACAAAAAAGGCACACCAATTGCAACACGAGTAATTGCATCTACATCTTAACATGCCCTTGTCAGCTCAACTACATAGGAATGACAACGAGAATGGCTAAAACCAGGATCATGGAACACCTTGGTAACATACGTTGCCACAAACGCCACACAAGACTTTATCTACATTTTGAGGAAATGAGGCACACACCAGACACCCTTAAGTGGACCATTCTGGAGGCCCAGTCACAGCTATGTAAACAAGCGTTATTCAGAATGGAACAACGCTGAATTTTCAGACTATCCACGGACACCAGAGGTCTTAACGAAAATATACCATGGTCCGAGGTTAATAGGTGATGAATCCATTGCACTCCCCTCCTCAGTAGTACACCACACCATATGCTCTATGATACCATGTTGACTGCATCATCCACTCTGAGTTGGGTTTTGTGTCTCTACTCCAGCTCTACTGTATCATGTGCATACAGGCCCTTGAACTGATCCACCAACGACAGGGCCCTCAAACACCACCCTGGATACTGCCCATCCTTGGGTTACCATTAACCATGTATCCGCCAATGTTTGCGCATTACTCACTCCCGGGCACTAAGTTAGTGCACAGGTGTAACACCATGTGCCAACCAGTTCCATTAAGCATTGCCCCCCCACGGGCGCTATGAAAAAATGACATAGTCATCTTCAGGGCACTAGGGTTCCCACTAACACTTTCTATATGCCAACATTACTAAATTGTTGTTTTAACCTCCACAGGGCCAGTGCTTAATTTGTGCCGGTGCTTTCCGATGCTTAGCACCGGCACTTCATTATCAGGGACCGGTCTACACTTACACTTATACACAGGATGCAACTCATCTTCAAAAGGTGCCTCACAAATTGTAGGTTACTTTTGAGTCATCGAGTCTTATCGGAGAGAACAATATTCATGAAACAAAATGTCAGCAGGGACTAAAGGTCACATACTTTTAGTAATAACTACTTCTTGACTGCCTCATAGTTTCTCGATAAAAGAGCCTTCCAGAATGCGTTCGGATTAGTCTTGCGTCGCTGCTTATATAACCATGATGATTCACGGTTAGGATGTTGTACGACTTTCAGGAACTATGTATGGTGAACAGCACATCATTCTGAGCTGCCAGCGCATTGAAGCAGGTGTCCACGCTCGGAAAGAATAATAAATAAATAAAACACTTAAACCCGCCTGCTACACAGTTGTAGGAGTGGGATGGTTAGTAGCTGTGTTGTTACCATCATTGGCAGCATGGCAGGGGCAATGTATGGTGCAAGCTGCAGTGGCCTTATTACGAGAGCCCCGGCACTTATTATTTTACAAATTAAGCACTGCACAGAGCTTATCCTTCACTAACAGCAATAGGTTACCTCCATGCCCTGAGTAATATATAATTATGTGTGCCTTCCACGCATACAAGCACTGACACATTGTCGTACCGAATTCCAATCTCCATGTGTTATTAAACACACCTCCAATATGGCGCCCTATTTGTGACCAAATTTTGACCAACTATGGCCCGAGTGGTTGTGGCACGTAACCATCACCCCCTTTTGAAGCCGCCATCACCCTGAGTTAGAATAACACATGCTTACCCTCCAGACTTACTAGTACTGACATAATTCTGGCACTGAGCGTCTCTTGAACCCCGTATGTTCTACAACATACACCCAATATGGCGCCCATTTTAGACGGACTTCGTCCCTCGTAGCAACAACACCGTGCTAGCTTTCCCGGACAGTCAATGCACACGCGTTTGGCTCCGACCGGGTTCTATATTTACTGAGCTGTGCCTCGGCTCCCGTCACTCCCGAGACGGTGAAGGACGGGTAGGTGCTGTCCACATCAGCAATTGCTGAGAACTGTAAGTACTCCTGTTCTTTGACCAAGCGAATCAATACGAGTCAAGGGGGCAATCTGGTCTCCCACGAAAGATTAATTAACATTGAGAATAGTCCTGTCATTCAGCCCATTCTACCGAATTTGCCGTATTTAATTACTTTCACTATTCTTACAGGACGCAGTAATTCAGCGCCATCCTGTCACCGTTGAATCGAGGGAGCAATTAACATGCCCATAACGGGTGAGTAAAGAAACAATTTACAGGAGTATAACCCGTTAACCCAGGTGAGACCGGGTAAAGTTTGCAACATACGACAATGTCTCAACTGGAAAACATTCAATTGGGACAAAGACAAAAGTGTTATAAATCACAGCGGGAAGGGGACAAAGGAAGGGAGACCACAACAGAGATAGTAGAGTAAAAAGAGTTATTATTTGTACGTAGTTATAACAGCACTACAGTACAGTTTAATATACAATGACCATTAACACACGAAGTGAGCACTGGACGTGCTAGTGATAGTGAACGGCGCAGTGACACAGGGGTGAGAATAACAGCGTGAACGGCGACAAAAATAATAATAATACTTTGGTCAAACGAATGTAAATAAGGATTTATATACAAGGTAGATATTCAAGACAGATAAATTGACCACAACAGCGCCAATGTTTTTAGCTGGGTAGACGACGGCGTTTCCACCGGATTGATTCCAGGTCATCATCAGGACAATGGTCATTAATTTAAAGTAGTGCTTTATAGAGGGAAGGAGAGAGAGAGAGTAGGGTAAGTAAATAAGTAGCCCAAGAATAAAGCAAAAAGAGGAGGGAAAGATCCAGGTGGTTAGCAATTACCTCAGGTGGGCGTGGGGTAAGTCAAACGTCCAGGTCTGAAGAATCAGGGGTAGCCAAGAGAGGGCCGCGTCAGGCCACCGTGGTGATACTGAATGGGGAAATGCACGTGTAAGTACAATGCCTCAAATGTAGGTCAGAGGCAGGAAGTATAGAGATAAAGATAAATTGACAAATTTACCTAATAAGAATGAATCGGGGGGAGGGGGTGGAACAGTTGAGCCCCGTGGTATAATCACATCCCTGCTGTTGAAAAATAATCTGTGTGGCAGGAAGGAAAGAATTAGGCGGGGGACAACCAAAATTGAGACTATGTGAGGGACCCGGTAAAGGCCGTAACTTACTTGAAGGTTAGAGCGAGGACTGGAGTAATTCCGCGTGTTGAATCGCTAAGTAGCGAGCGTCGGGCGGGGAAGCAGCACGAGGAAACGAAGCCTCTGCGCTGTGGCCTGGTAATGAATGAAGCGTCCAAGGGTACGGAGACGTGAGCAGACCGGCACTGGAAGCCTGGAGGGCCGGTCATGTGACGGGAGTCACGTGGGGTAAAGGACTGGACCAGGGACTGCATGAGCATAATGGGGTACCCCAAGGGGGACCAGCGAGAGCCTATCGCGGAGAGGTAGGCGGAATAGAGGAAAAGCCAACACCGAGCGTGAGAAGTTCAAGACCCACGACGGGATCTTTAAGGCATAAAAATAAAAGCGGAATCGAACAGTTTTTTAGGACGGTTTTTTGCTTGGTCTAACTGAGTTCTGAAAAAGGTGGCCTTCGAGCATCTGATGCATTTATTATAGGAGCTTCTCAGGGATCTTAGGCGGTACAGATGCTCAAGGGATGGATTGGACCGCCACAGCCTTTCAGCAAGTCTTAGGTTTCTTCTTTCTGAATTAAGACTATCGGTAAACCATGGTTTGGAGAGTTTGGAGGGGATTCTTTTGAGCTGTAGTGGGGCGACCGAGTCTAGTACATTCAGCATTGCGTGGTTATAATGGGCCGTAAGTTCGTGGACATCCGACATGTTCGGTGGTGAGGGCAGGATGTTATCACAGAGAGCAGTCAGATCATGCGGGTTGACATTCCGTAGGCATCTTTTCAACTGTTTTGGGTTCTTGGGCTGGGCTTTACTTGTTCTTACCAAATCCAAGATACTGAAGGTGATGCAATAGTGATCTGTCCAATCACACGGGAGGATAGAATCGAGGAGGAGGGAGGAGGTTTACAGTTTCCTCAGTGACCTGCGTACCGCCCACATCAATTTTGTTGGTTTGATTCCACGAGTGCCACTGCGCCGCATCACATCACGTTTTAGGCACTAAGTTATGCTTGTGCACATCACCACGTCATTAAGAGGAGGTTTCCACGAGAACAAACTGTTATGCCATTGATTTTATTGTATTGATTGAATCTTTATTCTTCTTTCAGGGTGGTCTATTTCCTATTCAGGTACCTCACTGTCAGGCTACCATTTAATTGTCGGACCAACAACGTGAATGTAGTACTAAGTGGTCTGACCTCAGTGTAGATAGATTTTTAACTCCCGGTCCTGAAGAATTGCCGCGTGATCAATCTGACACCCACAGACTAAACGATTCATACGTTCCACTAATCCATTGTGCTATGCACGCATAGGTTCGTATCCCATCCTCGTCACCAGTGTTACAATAAGAAGACGAAGCGTAGTAAGGTGAAGAGTCTTCTTTATTCGTTCCTTTCACCATCACAGCTTCCAGTCAGCTGGAGTCATCTGTGGAATGTTCATAACACCTAGAGAGGCCTATACCAAGAGGTGCAGGGGATGGGGGTGGCGGGGCATACCAAGTATAGATTATAACAGCGACCTTGTTTAATGTAACTGGTGGTCGTGTAAAGCGCTCCAGTACCTTCGGGTCGAGTGCGCTATATTAAATAAAAAACACAAGCGAGGCTTCTGTGTCTCGCTCAGACAGTAAAACCCTGTCATGACTCATGTGGAATGGTATTATCATCATTTTTCCTGTGGTTAAATAGTTCCAAAACGATTACAAATTGTCCCGAAAGCGGTGTGATCGTATATGCAAATACTGGGTGAAATACCAGTCCAAACAGGCTGATATTTAGCATATGATGACTCTACATGTATAAAGCCAAAAACACATAATACAAGTTGCTGAAAAGGAGGAATGAAACGGTGAATTAGGGGCAAAATGCTCCTCCACCCAGAAGCACGTGGTAACGCATTCTACAGCCACACTCACACTCACATGCCAGCACCATGGGCATGCAATCACTGGCCAGCTCTTCAGGCTGAATGAAAATGTCTGCAGCTATAAGAGAAGCATGTTTCCCAGCATTAAAGAGCATTGCCACCCCGAGAAAAGCCAGACTTACAAGGAGATGCCTAAACTGCTTCAATCTGTCCCGAGTACATACACTAAATATGCATCGGATGCTTATGCACATCAATCTGAACCTTCTGACTTCCAGTCAGGATGCACTAAAGCCTAACAGTGGAATGCAGGTTGCCGTTGCCCTCCTCATGAATCTATCTTCTGTGCTGCCCTTCCTCGCTGCTGGTGGATGACACAGCCTAGTAGGACACCTGCACGTCATTACAGAGCCCACTTTTCTAGGGTGTTGAGAGAGGTCATGAGTGTCCATCCTACTCTAGTCCTGCAGAATACTGTTCCTCCAGGGGAGCCCCATACAGTAAATGACGTGGAAGCAAAGTTCTATGTTTTTGGGGATTCTCTAACATCATTGGGGTGGTAGATGGGACACGTGGGTCCCTTATTAGTGCCAGAACCACTGAGAACAAGTACTGCGACCGGAGGCTGCAACACAGCATCAACCTGCTAATGGTATGTGATGTCCACCTGATGAGCATGATTCCATGACCCTGAGTAACAACAGAATTCCGTTTACCATCCAGACATACCACATACTAAAGACATGGCTACTAGACTGGAACCTCCCGCTCACAGGATAGTGTAACAGTGTTATTCCATGTAACATGAAGCGATGTGTATTCGCACAGCAATGGTGCTGCTTGTTTATCAGGTGGCACAATGCATTCTGGGACTTTAATGGTCAATTCACAACTTCACCTGATGACATCTCGTATATACAATGTATGCAGATCCTCATACTATACTCACATGGGTGTCCTGGTGCTATTCCAATTGACAATGACAACAAGACAGAAGGAAGTAGGCGGGGGAAGGAAGGTTGTTGGGTTACCAGAAATAACCATTATGATTTGCATTCATAAAATATCATAATTGGTCTTTCTGTGCAGATCCAGAAGTACGTAAGGCTGTTTAGCAATCTGAACGAACTAGTACACACTGCCCTGACACACCTTGTGCATGTAGGGTAGGCACACAGACATGTTGCAAAATAAAATCACAGCACTCTCATGCACCCCTAGTTATAACAGCGTGTATTACCCTCTTCTCAGGGATTCCATCTCATATTGCCAGAAAATGATTTGCTCAGTTCCACTAATCCATACAGGGATGTCATCTTTATCGGACAAGCAGTACAGGATTGACCAACATTACACACTGAACACGGCAGAAGACAGGGGTCGCACATGGAAACAATGGTATATGAGCATCTTCCAGTGAGTCGCCTACATTGCTACTCTATTATCTTATTTACCTGCCCATGCCCACTAAGAGAAGAGGCTTGAGTATTCACTGCATCCCTGGCTGGTGACCCCTCTGCATTAGCCTGCAACTTCAATGCAACGAGTCTACAACTAGACACACACTAGGAAGCGCAACACTTTCAAGCATGCATTGGGACTGTTGAAAAGCTGTTTTCAATGGTTTCACGGCAATGGTGGTTCCTTGGTATATTTGCCAGATAAGGTTTTGTACCATCACGATTTTCTGCTGCGTATGTGCTAATGTATTATTTCTGATCTACCTTGGGTGTACGCCTTGGGTTAGATGAGGACAGAGTTAAGTCTCAGCCAGTTCTCTTCTCTTTTACTTGCTGGGGCATTTCACATGACAAACCTATGTCTAACTGTTGGACTGACCCCTTCCTGCAGGGTCACCTCAGACTTTTATCTTACTCTCCAGAACACATTTTTACTGGCGCTTAGGACTCTGAGCGCTTTACTCCTGCTAGCCAGTGGTAAAGTGCTTGTGCTCTCCCTCCTAAACATGGTACAAAGTGGCCTACACCTGATTGGTAAATTTGATTTACTTATAAGTCTCTAGTAAATTGTACTACGTGTACGCAGGGCATATACATTAAATGCTCCTAGTGGACAACAGCACTCATTGTGCCTCCCACTAACATGCCTAAGCCTGTCACTGAACTGCAGTTTTACAATGCCATATCGACCTGGCAAAATAAATCTTTTGCCAGGACGTGCCTTGCTCTTTAATACCTATAGGTCACCCCTAAGGTATGTCCTAAAGGGTCAGAGAGCAGGATGCATGGTATTTAAAAAGTAGGACATGTTTGCTTAAGTTTTATATGTTCTGACAGTGAAAAACTTCTAAAGTCGTTTTTTAGTTTAGCAAGGCTCTCTCCCCATAGACTAACACTGGGTTACCTTATTACACTTAATAAGTGATAACTTCAGTTTAGAACAGATAGAGGAATAATTCTTCCACACATTTGAATTGTAATTTAAAATCTTCTTTAATGGTAATGCTGTATTTCAAGTTACTATACTGAAAACGCCACTTTTAGGAGGTTGGCTTTTCCTGCCTAAACCAAATGTGCCTTTCTGCTAGTGTACAGAGCCACATGACTGTGAATGGCTCTCCTGTGGTGTGTTGTGTATTCCTTCCAGACATGGGGATAAAAAGGCCTTAGATGTTGGACAGGGTGATCCTCTCCTGAACAGGATGGCCTGGGTGGTTGTACTTAGCCCTTCCTGAGCTTCAAAGGGTAGCCTGCGGACTGTGCCCACCCCTTTCCTGACTTCTAAGGCTGTGTGCCCTGCCACTGACAAATGCAGCTCACACCTAGGTCTGACTGCCTTTGACCCCTAGACAGTCTGGCAACAAACCCAGGAAGGGGGAAAGGTGAGACAAAGGGGGCATCCCCAGCCACAGGCTGGTGCTGGGTATAAAAATGGCACCCTCAGAGCCTCTTATGAGAACACTCCTGGAAGGTTCAGAAGAACTTCACTGCTGTCTGAAGAAGGAAGACTGGACCTTCTTGCTTTGAACCAAGGATCCCAAAACTGACTCCAAGGGTCAGTTGTCTGACCTTCTGTTTGAGCTGCAGGGACACATCAAGCTTCCAGTGACCTTCCTTGAAACTGTCCAGCAGACCAACACAAACTGGACCTGTCTGAACCATGCTGCTGGTTTCTGCTTGAGTGAGTCCTGATCACTAAGAGGTGCCTCCAGGTCCTGGAACATTGGCTGGCATCAGAGCGTACTTCTCCTGCTTCAAAACTGAGCTACAGTTGAAAATCCAGAATTTGGGGCTCTTTGCAACTGCAAGCGGGCTTCTTGCATTAACAACTATCGTCATGTCTCCTGCCAATGAGAAGTTTCGATGGAGACCTGCTCTTCACACCAAACAGCGATCGCCTGCGCCTCCCACCAACATGAAGCTCCAGTTGTAACCTGTTTCTCGTGCCAGCAATAATCTAGCGACCCCCGCCAATGTGAAGGTCCAGCAGAGGCCCATCGCGTGGACTTGGAAAAGTAATCCCTCCACCGAAACAAACCTGATCCTTGTATTCAACCTGTGCTCCATCGTGGTCAGCCTAAACGTCTGACTTTTACCCGGTGCAGCGCATCCAGATAACCGCAAGTGGAGCTTTGTGCTTTTTGGAGCTGTTTTTATCTGATACTTAAAAAATTAATAACTTCGGTAATACTGATTGAATATTTTTCTTTTTGGTGTCATTTTATTTATTGAAATATGCTCAATTTTTCTAGATTGGCTTGGGATTTTCTTGTGTTGTCTTTTCACTTTATTACTGTTTGAGTGCAGCATGTACAAGTTGCCTTCAAGTTAAGCCTGACTGCTTTTGTGCGCAGGTTTAGTTAGTGACTTTTGTGGTTCACCCTGACAAGGGTTGTGTTTATTACTCACACCCCTCTCAACTAATAACCCAGTTTCATATTTAACTTTGCTTGCCTATGTTGCCATCAGTACTGTAAACATCACACCCAGACACTGGCATTATGCCTAGAACATTCCAAGTACACCTAACTGGTAGGACCACTCACATGGCCAGCTCATACATCCAGAATACCAATTCTTCTATTGCCCCTCTGACATTTAGCATTATGGTTCGCAGAACATTTAAGGGTTCAATAATTGTGACTGGCCATGCCAGCCCCCTTAATATGTGTAATTTAGAGGGTGTGGAGCCATCAGTGTTAGCCTAATTCCATCACCGATATTTGTACAACACTTCAAAAGATAGAAGTTCAGTATGTACTACTATACCTTGGACCAGTCATGTCACGGATGGTACATGATGTGCCAATGTGTGCATGATTAAAATGAGTCAAAACTAATAGAAGAAGGAGCACTATCTTAATCTAATAATTAGTCAAGAAGACAAGCTATATGACTGAAGTCACATCTCTTTCAATATCAATAAATCCATCAGAAAAATGGTATATTAAAGTAAAAAAAACAAAATAAGGCGTCAAATTGACTTGCATGTAAGTTGTATTCTTTCTTTTAATAGTCATTTCACATTAAGGACACACAAGTACAGCCAACGTGTTTCATCCCACCACATAGGGACTTCTTCAGGGCTGTTGAAAGACACATAAAACAAGGTCTTACAAACCTTATTCACAAACATATTTACAATCACAAACATACAATGTTAAAAAACACACAATAATGTATAACGAAATGACACTACATATACTCAGACATTAACCCCTTAGCTGCTAGGCCTTTTCCCCCCCCTGTGCTAAGCCTTTTTTTGGCTATTTGGGGTAGTTCGCGCTTAGGCCCCTGTAAATTTTTGACCACATAAGGTATCCACGCCAAATTTGCGTCCTTTTTTTCCAACATCATGGGGATTATAAAGGTATCCAGGGTTTGTGGATTCCCCTGGAGGGGACCCAGAAATTAGCCAAAATACAGCTAAATTTTGTTTTTTTGGGGAAAAATAGGAAAAAAGGGCTACAGATGAAAGCATCTGGTTTTTTCCCTGCAAATGGTATCAAAAAAGGGGTTGTGGTGCTGAAATCGCCATCTTTCCAGCTTTCAGGGACAAGCAGACTTTTGTCAGAAAACCAAAATTTGTTACACAGTTTTGGCATTTTTGTGGGACATAGCCTATTTTTGCTATTTTTTGTGCTTTCAACCTCCTTCCAGTTAATGGTAGAAATGGGTATGAAAGCAATAATGGATCTTGGAAAGCTATACATTTTAGAAAAGAAGATAACATTCTGAATTCAGCAAGGGGTCATTTGTGTAGATCCTTCAAGGTTTCTTTATAGAAACTAACAGTTAAATATATGAAAAATTGAAAATTAGTTGAAAAAAACAGCCATTTGTGTCAACGTTTTCACCTGTAACTTCTTCTAATTATGACGGCTGTTTGAAAGCAATATACCGTTACATCCGCTGGACCTTTCTGGTTGTGGGGATATATAGGACTTGTAGGTTCACCAAGAACCCGACGGACCCAGAGACAATAACTGAGCAGCGTCTTGCAATGGTTTTTTATTATGTACCGGGTATATAGCAATTATTTTGGGAAAATGTATACATGGAAAAATAGGTATGAAAGACACCTATGTATTTCTGAAATGGGAACAAAATATAGAGTTTAGAAACAGTAGATATTTGCACATTTCCGAAATTGGGAGTACCCATACTAGCATGAGAATTATAGGTCATTTTTCAAAATGACTTCTTTTTTACACATTGTCTTTCATTTGGAAGGCAGAAATGCATCGAAAGTCAATAGGTAATAACAGTTGCTCTACAGTTCTGTGTTACCCTAAGTCTCCCGATAAAAATGGTACCTCACTTGTGTGGGTAGGCCTAGTGCCCACGACAGGAAACGGCTCAAAACGCAACGTGGACACACCACATTTTCACAATGAAAAATTACCCTTTTTTTGCAAAGTGCCTAGCTGTAGTTTTTGTACCCTAGCTCTGCCGGCACCTAGGGAAACCTAGCAAACCTATACATTTTTGAAAACTAGACACCCAGGGTAATCCAGGATAGAGTGACTTGACTGGCTCTCACCAGGTTCTGTTACCCAGAATCCCTTGCAAACCTAAACAATTGTCAAAACAAACACATTTTCCTCACATTTCTGTGGTGGAAAGTTCTGGAATCTGCGTGGATCCACAAAATTCCATGCACCCCGCGTTCCCCAAAGTCTTCAGAGAAAAATGGAACCTCACTTGTGTGGGTAGGCCTAGTGCCCGCAACAGGAAACGGCCCAAAACGCAACGTGGACACACCACATTTTCACAGTGAAAAATGACCCTTTTTTGAAAAGTGCCTAGCTGTAGTTTTTGAACCCTAGATCTACCGGCACCTAAGGAAACCTAGCAAACCTATACATTTTTGAAAACTAGACACCCAGGGGAATCCAGGATGGGGTGACTTGACTGGCTCTCACCAGGTTCTGTTACCCAGAATCCGTTGCAAACTAAAAATTTGTCCAAAAAACACATTTTCCTCACATTTTTGTGGTGGAAAGTTCTGGAATCTGCGTGGATCCACAAAATTCCACCCACCCCGCATTCCCCAATGTCTTCCGAGAAAAATGGTACCTCACTTGTGTGGGTTGGCCTAGTGCCCGCGACAGGAAATGGCCCAAAACGCAACGTGGACACACCACATTTTCACAGTGAAAAATGACCCTTTTTTTGCAAAGTGCCCAGCTGTAGTTTTTTAACCCTAGCTCTGCCGGCACCTAGGGAAACCTAGCAAACTTATACATTTTTGAAAACTAGACACCCAGGGGAATCCAGGATGGGGTGACTTGACTGGCTCTCACCAGGTTCTGTTACCCAGACTCCCTTTCAAACCTCAAAATCTGTCAAAAAAACCACATTTTCCTCACATTTCTGTGGTGGAAAGTTCTGGAATCTGCGTGGATGCACAAAATTCCACCCACCCCGCGTTCCCCAAAGCCATCAGAGAAAAATGGTACCTCACTTGTGTGGGTAGGCCTAGTGCCCGTGACAGGAAACGGCCCAAAACGCAACATGGACACACCACATTTCACAGTGAAAAATGACCCTTTTTTTGCAAAGTGCCTAGCTGTAGTTTTTGAACCCTAGCTCTGCCGGCACCTAGGGAAACCTAGCAAACCTATACATTTTTGAACACTAGACACCCAGGGGAATCCAGGATGGGGTGACTTGACTGGCTCTCACCAGGTTCTGTTACCCAGAATCCCTTGCAAACCTAAATATTTGTAAAAAAAAACACATTTTCCTCACATTTTTGTGGTGGAAAGTTCTGGAATCTGCGTGGATCCACAAAATTCCACCCACCCCGCGTTCCCCAAAGTCTTCCGAGAAAAATGGTACCTCACTTGTGTGGGGCGGCTTAGTGCCCGCGACAGGAAACGGCCCAAAACGCAACGTGGACACACCACATTTCCACAGTGAAAAATGACCCTTTTTTTGCAAAGTGCCTAGCTGTAGTTTTTGAACCCTAGCTCTGCCAGCACCTATGGAAACCTAGCAAACCTATACATTTTTGAAAACTAGACACCCAGGGGAATCCAGGATGGGTTGACTTGACTGGCTCTCACCAGGTTCTGCTACCTAGAATCCCTTGCAAACCTCAAAATCTGTCAAAAAAATCAAATTTTCCTCACATTTCTGTGTTGGAAAGTTCTGGAATCTGCGTGGAAGCACAAAATTCCACCCACTCCGCGTTTCCCAAAGTCTTCCGAGAAAAATGGTACCTCACTTGTGTGGGTAGGCCTAGTGCCCGCGAAAGGAAACGGCCCAAAACGCAACATGGACACACCACATTTGCACAGTGAAAAATGACCCTTTTTTTGCAAAGTGCCTAGCTGTAGATTTTGAACCCTAGCTCTGCTGGCACCTAGGGAAACCTAGCAAACCTATACATTTTTGAAAACTAGACACCCAGGGGAATCCAGGATGGGGTGACTTGACTGGTTCTCACCAGGTTCTGTTACCCAGAATCCCTTGCAAACCTCAAAATCTGTCAAAAAAAACACGTTTTCCTCACATTTCTGTGGTGGAAAGTTCTGGAATCTGCGTGGATCCACAAAATTCCACCCACCCCGCATTCCCCAAAGTCTTCGAGAAAAATGGTACCTCACTTGTGTGGGTAGGCCTAGTGCCCGCGACAGGAAACGGCCCAAAACGCAACATGGACACACCACATTTTCACAGTGAAAAATGACCCTTTTTTTGCAAAGTGCCTAGCTGTAGATTTTGAACCCTAGCTCTGCCGGCACCTAGGGAAACCTAGCAAACCTATACATTTTTGAACACTAGACACCCAGGGGAATCCAGGATGGGGTGACTTGACTGGCTCTCACCAGGTTCTGTTACCCAGAATCCCTTGCAAACCTAAATATTTGTAAAAAAAAACACATTTTCCTCACATTTTTGTGGTGGAAAGTTCTGGTATCTGCGTGGATCCACAAAATTCCACCCACCACGCGTTCCCCAAAGTCTTCCGAGAAAAATGGTACCTCACTTGTGTGGGGCGGCTTAGTGCCCGCGACAGGAAACGGCCCAAAACGCAACATGGACACACCACATTTTCACAGTGAAAAATGACCCTTTTTTTGCAAAGTGCCTAGCTGTAGATTTTGAACCCTAGCTCTGCTGGCACCTAGGGAAACCTAGCAAACCTATACATTTTTGAAAACTAGACACCCAGGGGAATCCAGGATGGGGTGACTTGACTGGCTCTCACCAGGTTCTGTTACCCAGAATCCCTTGCAAACCTCAAAATCTGTCAAAAAAACCACGTTTTCCTCACATTTCTGTGGTGGAAAGTTCTGGAATCTGCGTGGATCCACAAAATTCCACCCACCCGCATTCCCCAAAGTCTTCGAGAAAAATGGTACCTCACTTGTGTGGGTAGGCCTAGTGCCCGCGACAGGAAACGGCCCAAAACGCAACATGGACACACCACATTTTCACAGTGAAAAATGACCCTTTTTTTGCAAAGTGCCTAGCTGTAGATTTTGAACCCTAGCTCTGCCGGCACCTAGGGAAACCTAGCACACCTATACATTTTTGAAAACTAGACACCCAGGGGAATCCAGGATGGGATGACTTGACTGGCTCTCACCAGGTTCTATTACCCAGAATCCCTTGCAAACCTCAAAATTTGGCAAAAAAACAACATTTTCCTCACGTTTCTGTGGTGGAAATTTCTGGAATCTGCGTGGATCCACAAAATTCCACCCGCCCCGCGTTCCCCAAAGTCTTCTGAGAAAAATGGTACCTCACTTGTGTGGGTAGGCCTAGTGCCCGCGAAAGGAAACGGCCCAAAACGCAACTTGGACATACCACATTTTCACAGTGAAAACTGACCCTTTTTTTGCAAAGTGCCTAGCTGTAGATGTTGAACCCTAGCTCTGCCGGCACCTACGCAAACCTAGCAAACCTATACATTTTTGAAAACTAGACACCCAGGGGATTCCAGGGAGGTATGGCTTGCATGGATCCCCCTACGTTTTCTTACCCAGAATCCCCTGCAAACCTCAAATTGTGCTGAAAAAATCACTTTTTCCACACATTTTTGTGTGGGAAAGTTGTGGCATCACTGGGCTGACACAAATGTCCTACCACCCAGCGTTCCCCCAGGTCTCCCAATAAAAATGGTGCCTCACTCATGTGGGAGGCCATAGTACCCGTGACAGGCAAGCGCCCAAAACGTATTGAGGCGACATCAAAATAGCCTATCACAAAACGACCTGGTTTTGCAAGAGGGATCACCTGGGTTTTTGGCCCCGTGCTCGGCGGCCAGCTAGGGAAACCTACCAAACCCACACATTTCTGAAAACTAGACACCCGGGAGATTCCAGGGAGGTCTGGTTTGCGTGGATCCCCCAACGTTTTCTTACCCAGAATCCCCTGCAAACCTGAAATTTAGCTGAAAAAAATCACTTTTTCCACACATTTTTGTGTGGGAAAGTTGTGGCATCACCGGGCTGACACAAATTTCCTACCACCCAGCGTTCCCCCAGGTCTCCCAATAAAAATGGTGCCTCACTCGTGTGGGAGGCCCAAGTACCCGCGACAGGCAAGGGCCCAAAACTTATTGAGGCAACATCAAAATTGCCTATCACAAAACGACCTGGTTTTGCAAGGGGGGTCACCTGGGTTTTTGGCCCCGTGGTCGGCGGCCAGCTAGGAAAACCTACCAAACCCACACATTTATGAAAACTAGACACCCTGGGGATTCCAGGGAGGTATGGCTTGCATGGATCCCCCAACGTTTTCTTACCCAGAATACCCTGCAAACCTGAAATTTAGCTGAAAAAATCACTTTTTCCACATATTTTTGTGTGGGAAAGTTGTGGCATCACCGGCCTAACACAAATTTCCTACCACCCAGCGTTCCCCCAGGTCTCCCGATAAAAATGGTGCCTTACTCGTGTGGGAGGCCCAAGTACCCGTGACAGGCAAGGGCCCAAAACGTATTGAGGCGACATCAAAATTGCCTATCACAAAACGACCTGGTTTTGCAAGGCGGGTCACCTGGGTTTTTGGCCCCGTGCTCGGCGGCCAGCTAGGAAAACATACCAAACCCACACATTTCTGAAAACTAGACACCCGGGGGATTCCAGGGAGGTATGGCTTGCGTGGATCCCCCAAAGTTTTCTTACCCAGAATCCCCTGCAAACTTCCAATTTAGCTGAAAAAATCACTTTTTCCACACATTTTTGTGTGGGAAAGTTGTGGCATCACTAGGCTGACACAAATTTCCTACCACCCAGCGTTCCCCCAGGTCTCCCGATAAAAATGGTGCTTCACTCATGTGGGAGGCCCAAGTACCCGTGACAGGCAAGGGCCCAAAACGTATTGAGGCGACATCAAAATTGCCTATCACAAAACGACCTGGTTTTGCAAGAGGGATCACCTGGGTTTTTGGCGCCGTGCTCGGTGGCCAGCTAGGGAAACCTACCAAACCCACACATTTCTCAAAACTAGACACCCGGGGGATTCCAGGGAGGTATGGTTTGCGTGGATCCCACAACGTTTTCTTACCCAGAATCCCCTTCAAACCTCAAATTTAGCTGAAAAAATCACTTTTTCCACACATTTTTGTGTGGGAAAGTTGTGGCATCACCGGGCTGACACAAATTTCCTACCACCCAGCATTCCCCCAGGTCTCCCGATAAAAATGGTGCCTCACTTGTGTGGGAGGCCCAAGTACCCGTGACAGGCAAGGGCCCAAAACATATTGAGGCGACATCAAAATTGCCTATCACAAAACGACCTGGTTTTGCAAGAGGGATCACCTGGGTTTTTGGCCCCGTGCTCAGCGGCCAGCTAGGGAAACCTACAAAACCCACACATTTCTGAAAACTAGACACCCGGGGGATTCCAGAGAGGTATGGCTTGTGTGGATCCCCCAACGTTCTCTTACCCAGAATCCCTGCAAACCTGAAATTTAGCTGAAAAAATCCCTTTTTCCACACATTTTTGTGTGGGAAAGTTGTGGCATCACCAGGTTGACACAAATTTCCTACCACCCAGTGTTCCCCAAGGTCTCCCGATAAAAATGGTGCCTCATTCGCTGGTGCCTATTGGGCTTTTTGCCCCCCCCCGGGTGCAGATCAGGGGCCACTGCCCCCATCCGCACCCGGGGGGGGGCAGAAAGACTGTGGCATTTTTTTGGGGAGATGTGGGCATTGGCATGCCCATTCTGGGCTGACCTCACCCCTGAATTAAAAATAAATAAATCCTGAGGCCTAGTGGGCTTTTTGCCCCCCCCCCCAGGGGGGCAGATAAGGGGCTGTTGCCCCAATATGCCTCCAGGGAGGGGCAGAAAGACTCTGGTAATTGTTTTTGGGGTGGGGGCATTATCATGCGCATTCTGGGCATCCCCCACCCCTACATTATAAAAAAAAAAATCCCTGGTTTCTAGTGGGCTTTCTGCCCCCCCGGGGGACAGATTGGGGGCTTCTGCCCCCGTCTGCCCCCTGGGGGGCAGAAAGTGTGACATTTCTCTGGAGGGGGGGTGGGGGCATTGTCATGCCCTTTTTGGGCAGCCCCACCCCAACATCAATAAAAAAAATCCCTGGTTTCTAGTGGGCTTTCTGCCCCCCTGGGGGGCAGATTGGAGGCTACTGCCCCCATCTGCCCCCTGGGGGGGCAGAAAGACTGACATTTCTCTGGTGGGGGGGCATTGGCATGCCCTTTTTGGGCAGCCCCCACCCCAACGTCAATAAAAAAAAATCCCTGGTTTTTAGTGGGCTTTCTGCCCCCCCGGGGGGCAGAAAGACTGACATTTCTCTGGGGGGGTGGGGGCATTGGCATGCCCTTTTTGGGCAGCCCCCACCCCAACGTCAATAAAAAAAAATCCCTGTTTTTTTAGTGGGCTTTCTGCCCCCCCCGGGGGGCAGAAAGACTGACATTTCTGTAGGGGCGGGGTGGGGGCATTGCAAGCCCTTTTTGGGCAGCCCCCACCCCAATGTCAATAAAAAAAAATCCCTGGTTTCTTAGTGGGCTTTCTGCACCCCCCGGGGAGGCAGAAAGACTGAAATTTCTGTGTGGGGGGGCATTGCCATGTCCTTTTTGGGCAGCCCCCACCACAACGTCAATAAAAAAAAAATCCCTGGTGTCTAGTGGGCTTTCTGCCCCCCCGGGGGGGGTAGATTGGGGGCTACTGCCCCCCTCTGACCCCTGGGGTGGGCAGAAATACTGACATTTCTCTGGGGGGGCATTGGCATGCCCTTTTTGGGCAGCCCCCACCCCAACGTCAATAAAAAAAAAATCCCTGGTTTTTAGTGGGCTTTCTGCCCCCCCCGGGGGGCAGAAAGACTGACATTTCTGTAGGGGGGGTGGGGGCATTGCCAAGCCCTTTTTGGGCAGCCCCCACCCAAACGTCAATAAAAAAAAATCCCTGGTGTCTAGTGGGCTTTCTGCCCCCAGGGGGTGCAGAAAGACTGTTGTGCCCAAAAGAAAATGGGGGAGCAAAGGCCCTTGCCCAAGGGGCCGCTCCCCCCTCCTGGTGCTAGTGGGTGGATCCCTGCTTGGGGATCGCCCTCCTGGGGTGATCCCCAAGCAGGGATCCATAGGGAAGGGTACCATTGGAAAGGGGCCCTTGCCCAAGGGGCCGCTCCCCCCTCCCTGGGCTAGTGGGTGGATCCCTGCTTGGGGATCACCCTCCTGGGGTGATCCCCAAGCAGGGATCCATAGGGAAGAATACCATTGGAAAAGGGAGATTCTCCCCTTTCCAAGGATACCTCTCCCATCTTTTTCGGTGCTCGGGGGGCTGAGATAGCCCCACAAGCACCGAAACTGAGAAACTGAAACTAAGTTTCAGTTTCGATTTCGTTGTAATGACGATAGCGCGCGATCGTCATTACAAGGAAATACAAAAATATGCCTGGGGAGGTTGGGGAAGCTCTTCCCCACCTCCCCAGGCAAAAAAAATAAAATGGGAAATCCCTCTGCTGTCTGCAGCAGAGGGATTTCCTGAGCATGTGCTCATGACGGAATGGTTCCGTCATGAGCACACTAGAACTTGTGCTCATGACGGAACCATTCCGTCATGAGCATGGAAGGGGTTAAAAGAATATTGAACATTACAAGTGACAATATTTATACATTTGCTACACAAAAGATTCCATTTGTTTAATATTGAAACAAAAAATGAAGAGGCAAAGAGAAAAGAACAAGTATACAAAAAACATAAAAACACAGCTTTTTTAAAACAACCAGAACCATACAGAGAGCCTAAACGTCCGCCATCTTAAAGCGGCAAATGTAACAAGAAATAAACGTTTCAATTTACAAAACAATTTAGGAAAGCCACAAACAAAAACTGATTATTTAAACCGAAACAAAACAATTCACATGTCAGGCTGGATGATGCTGTCTTACATATCGCCCAAATACTGTACCTGTTCCTACAGTTCTCTGATCATGAAGAGCCCCAATATTGCCCATCTTAGAAGGGCACCAAAAACAATAACAATTGAACGTTCCACTCTACAAAATAACAATGAGTGCTGTCAACGCAAACAAATATCATGAGCAAAGATAAAACAATATTACTGATAAACCATATGTTTTGATAATTAGCGACTCCTAAATATGATAATAATATAGTCAGGAAAGTCATAGATTTCTAGACTACGACTAACAATATTACTAGAAAGTAAAATGATCCTCGAGACAAGCTAAATCCCCGAGAGTGACACACTCATAAGTGAGGTAAATTAACATCATGTTGTAGTATGACCGGTGACTAGAAAAGGCCAGAAATGTCAAATCTATATGGCAAGGGCAATACCAGCAAAAAGAAGTGCTAGATTCACACTCGCCGTCATTGCGCCCATCCCTTTACGAATCATAAAGTATGGTAGAAGTATTGTAAAGCGAAAATCGCAAAATCTATAGTTAATACCATCATCATAAGCGAACCAAGGATATACTTAAATCCGCCATACCAAAGTTACTGTCAACCATATTTAAGGGACCAACAGTCATGTCATAAGGCACATAGTCAAAAATAGATCAAAGGCAACTCAAATTTAATTGGACTCATGAGATAGAGGTCCACATTTGAACATATTGACCTAAACCATAGAGCACCATTACTGAAAAATGCCTGCTCAGCCGGAGAATCAAAAACTCACAGTTCTATACATTGTAATCGAGTGAGTCACTTCTATAGCCAACTTGTGTATTTTAGGAAGCATGTATTGGCAAGGATGCCTGAGATGATCAATTTTAAGGAATCTATATTCCGTAGGGGAGTCTATCCCAGCTACAATAGGGCGGCGTGGTGCAAAGGCAGCCAACTTGTGTATTTTAGGCAGCATGTATTGGCAAGGTTGCCTGAGATGATCAATTTTAAGGGATCTATATATTCCAAGTCTGTCAGAAGGCACGTTTTATGCCAGTGTGCTAATCTTTCATTTATTATAGATTGAATATTTGGAATAGGATTAAATCCCACCCTTCTATAACAGGACGTGTTGTTTAATTGTCTCATCACTTCTGATTGAAATTGGTCATGATTTATGGGACTGTTGCAGTTAAAATCTGGTTGTATGTTTAATTCTGTCAGCAGACCTTCCATATCTAGGTTTTGTTCGTCATCAAAAGAAAGTATGCAAGGTACCAGGAGGGCTTCTTGGCCCCCAAGGTCCCTCAGGAGTAAAGTGGACTTCATCCCCCAACCAGTAGTGCACCACGAGGAGCATTTGCAGAGTGGTGTAGAAAGGGGGCATGGCCTCCGAAGACCTCTTAGCAATCCCTCTGTGTGGGACTTACTGAAGATAACAGGAAGGGTAGTTGACCCCCAAAGACATCCTTGGGGGTCAACTACCCCTCCTGCTACCTCCAGTAAGTCCCACACAGCGGGATTGCTAAGAGGTCTTTTGTATTCAAAAGTGCCTAGGGGAGCTGGCGGTCCCTGGGGCAGCGAGGGGGCTGAGCAGTCCCACACCCCGCATTTAGACTTTTGATTGCCCCGGGGAGGTGGCGGTCCCCGGGGTTGCGTGATGCCGAGCGGGCCCCGCATTTTCATTGTTTACAGCCCTGGGGAGGTGGCAGTTCCTGGGGCTTTGCATAAGCCCTAGAGGGGGTCCCCAGGAGCCCCCCTCCTTCATGCCCCCAGGATTTGGCCCACCTGGGGGCTTTAAAAAAGACGCACCAGAGCCTGCACGTCTTTGTTTTTTAATTTTGCCGCAGATTCGCGGATCCACCCGCGGGTCCATGGCAAAATTAAAAAAGAAAATGCTTTAAAATGCGGCGGGGACCCTGTGGGGACCCCCTCATCATATCTGGTGGGGGCAGGGTAGTCCTACCCTGCCCCCTTTTCTTTATTTTTTACTTTTTTTCTGGGACTCGGCTTCAAGCCGAGTCCCAAGACGGCTGCCAACACTTCCTGGTTGAAGTATGGGCAGCCAATCAAACTTTAGTAGGATCCGCGAGCCCACTGCAAGGACTTGCATCCCCAGATATCTATATTTTTTCAACTTTAATTTCTCTGAAACTGCTGAACAAATTTACACCAAATCACAAAAACCACGCTTTCTGGACCAAAATCTAGCTTTCTGCCAAATTTGGTGTAATTCCGTTGAGCAGTTCGGGCTGTAGTCAAGTTCAAACAATTGAAAATCACCGTAGACATAACATGGGGAAAACGCGTTTTGGGACCCCCCTTTTTTTTCGGCCCCCGCTTGACGGATAACCACAAAACTTTCAACACAGCAGCTGAACCAAAAAGAGGAAGTTTTGTGAAAATTAAGTGGAGATTCGTCAAGCGGCACCAAAGTTATTGGCAAAAAAAAATTCTTTTCCTAAGGAAACTTTGGTCCAGGATAAGTTAAATATATATATACCAGGTAACGCGTTTCGACAGACTCGCTGTCTTCGTCACAAGACAGCGAGTCTGTCTAAACGCGTTACCTGGTGTAATAAACTTCACTTTGGCACTTCCTGAGAGCGCAGATATTTCTTTCGTTTGTGGGTATATACACAACGAAGCTCCTTCTAGGATCCTAGGCCCTGAGGTAGGTGGCGCAGAGTGTCGGCGGAGCCAGCCGACGGACAATACCCACAAACGAAAGAAATATCCTGCGCTCTCAGGAAGTGCCAAAGTGAAGTTTATTACACCAGGTAGCAGCGTTTAGACAGACTCGCTGTCTTGTGACGAAGACAGCGAGTCTGTCGAAACGCGTTACCTGGTGTAATAAACTTCACTTTGGCACTTCCTGAGAGCGCGGATATTTCTTTCATTTGTGGATATATATATATATATATATATATATATATATATATATATATATATATCAAACAAGAAAGAAACGTCCTTGTGAGGACATTGAAGCGGCCTTGAAACAGCCTTGTTCACGATGAAAACATGTCCCCTGTATGCATTTTATAAAGGGCTCTCTTGTATCAACAACAGTGATGACAGACTACAAATCTACTAACAGTGAGAAGGCCACATAGACAATTCAACACTTTATCAGCCCCATCTTTAAATGTGCAAAATTCGCAATCTTTAAAGGCTCACTTCTTTGAGTGAAGATTCAGCACTCGTTTTCATGGGGTTTCTCCCGTTTATTGCCTCCGTTACATCATACACACGAACACTACAGGGACGCGTTTCGGCAGTCACTTTGCCTTTCTCAACCTGTTTATGCGCCATATTGGTGCTTCTTTCAAAGCTCAAATAACAATAAAAATAGAGGATGCACTTCCTTTCACAGTGATTAGGTATGCACTCGTATGCGGGAAGATCACAATTACATGTATACACGAACTTACATATCTACAATTGCTTAGGGAAATCACAACAGAGTAATGTCCTGCAAGTTACCTTGCTTCAAGGTTATTTACTGACTGTGTTTACTAAAAGATATGCCCATCAGTTCGTCTTATCTTAAAAAGTCCCGTCATGCATTTTCATGTTGCCTGCAAGACCTGGGCTGGATTGTCACAAGTCCTTAAACTGTGGAACAGCATCGCAGTAAAATTTCATTTTAAAACCAAAAAGTGACGCATTTCTGTCAATTTAGACAAAATTACTTTCAGCATTGACGCCCACTGTGTTATTTTCTTTACTCCTTCCACGTAGCTGCGTTTCCGAGGACAGCTTGCTTACTTACTCGGAGACGACTCATTTATGAATATCAAATATCCAAAATAAAAGGGAGGAGGACTCACTGTGGCGACTTTTTGCTGCTAAAAACTTAAACCTGTGTGTCCAATGTAACCGGTTCCGATAAGCAGTAGTAAGGTCCCATGACACCACCGCTGCCTCGGCCAGTGCCGTTTGCGGTGCCCAGCTCCATCGCAAGGGTGGTAATACCAGGGTGAGGATGTGCTCTTTAGCAGAGGAATTCCAGTACCCGCCAAGGGAGCTTCAGCTCCCAGCCTTTGAACCTTTCCCTCTGCATACGCCTTCTCCTCTTCTCCATTGCCTCACCCTCGCATGGGGGCACGCCTGTCTCAACATCCAAAATCCAATTCGCTGTAAACTGGCGTGCTACCAGAACGCTGGTGGTGCTCTAAAAGTGTCGCTACCGCTAGCACCAGTTATGTACAAAAGTAATTCCCCAACCTCCATGTGATTGAAGATTCAGCACTCGTTTTCATGGGGTTTCTCCCGTTTATTGCCTCCGTTACATCATACACACGAACACTACAGGGACGCGTTTCGGCAGTCACTCTGCCTTTCTCAGCCTGTTTATGCGCCATATTGGTGCTTCTTTTAAAGCTCAAATAACAATAAAAATAGAGGATGCACTTCCTTTCACAGTGATTAGGTATGCACTTGTATGCGGGAAGATCACAATTACATGTATACACAAACTTACATATCTACAATTGCTTAGGGGAAATCACAACAGAGTAATGTCCTGCAAGTTACCTTGCTTCAAGGTTATTTACTGACTGTGTTTACTAAAAGATATGCCCATCAGTTCGTCTTATCTTAAAAAGTCCCGTCATGCATTTTCATGTTGCATGCAAGACCTGGGCTGGATTGTCACAAGTCCTTAAACTGTGGAACAGCATCGCAGTAAAATCTCATTTTAAAACCAAAAAGTCACGCATTTCTGTCAATTTAGACAAAATTACTTTCAGCATTGACGCCCACTGTGTTATTTTCTTTACTCCTTCCACGTAGCTGCGTTTCCGAGGACAGCTTGCTTACTTACTCGGAGACGACTCATTTATGAATATCAAATATCCTAAATAAAAGGGAGGAGGACTCACTGTGGTGACTTTTTGCTGCTAAAAATTTAAATCCGTGTGTCCAATGTAACCGGTTCCGATAAGCAGTAGTAAGGTCCCATGACACCACCGCTGCCTCGGCCAGTGCCGTTTGCGGTGCCCAGCTCCATCGCAAGGGTGGTAATACCAGGGTGAGGATGTGCTCTTTAGCAGAGGAGTTCCAGTCCCCGCCAAGGGAGCTTCGGCTCCCAGCGTTTGAACCTTTCCCTCTGCATACGCCTTCTCCTCTTCTCCATTGCCTCACCCTCGCATGGGGGCACGCCTGTCTCAACATCCAAAATCCAATTCGCGGTAAACTGGCGTGCTACCAGAACGCTGGTGGTGCTCCAAAAGTGGTGCTACCGCTAGCGCCAGTTATGTACAAAAGTACTTCCCCAACCTCCATGTGATTGAAGATTCAGCACTCGTTTTCATGGGGTTTCTCCCGTTTATTGCCTCCGTTACATCATTCACACGAACACTACAGGGACGCGTTTTGGCAGTCACTCTGCCTTTCTCAACCTGTTTATGCGCCATATTGGTGCTCTTTTAAAGCTCAAATAACAATAAAAATAGAGGTTGCACTTCCTTTTCTGTTGGGATTTCCCCTAAGCAATTGTAGATATGTAAGTTCATGTATACATGTAATTGTGATCTTCCCGCATACGAGTGCATACCTAATCACTGTGAAAGGAAGTGCGGGCCCCCGGCGGGGTGGGGGGTACACTTGGGGGGCACCTAAGGTACCCCCCGCATGTCCATGCACAAGGTGGCAGGCACCGTGCGGTGCCTGCCACGTTGTGCATGGAAATGCACAACATGGCATTTCACCATTGCGGCGGGTGCTGCAGCCAGCAGCACCCGCTGCAATGTTAAATCGCCAGATGCCACCGCCGCGGTGGCAGTCGCATCATAATTAGGGTGGCGGGACCGCCGCATGTCTGGCGGCCGGTCCCGTTACCGCTAGGGTGGCGGGCAGACTAAAGTCCGCCCGCCATCTTAATAGGCCCCTAAGTCATGTGTGTTTACACCTACAACCAAGAAAGTACATCAACAGAAAATATGACTTTAAAATGTACCAAATATTATTCTAATGCATGCTATGAGTGGACCTCTACAAAAGATGATGTAATTCCTGTAAGAGAACACAACCACCTCCCAAATGTGACAGTAATACTAGTAAGGGGGGTATGGTAGGATATGAGAAGGCAAGCACTAGCTCCCAAGAACCCACAACCAAAATCCTAAAAGATATACTGGCTACAGTTCCCAAACACATCACAGGCCAATTACCACTATACCCACTTTAGAATATTTAATTGCATATGAACTAAAAAAGCCACCACTGATACTCCTCCTGCCCCTAGAAGATACCAAGACATAGAAATACCTGAACATTGAACAATAACACATAAAGAGGAACCTTTCCTTTTATATGACAACCTAAACAATGATAAACAAATCCTAATATTCTCTACAGCAAATAACTTACTAAAACTGAGCTATTGTCAAACCTGAATGATGGACCATTGCAGTAATCCAGTTTAGATAGTATTAGAGGGTGCAGAGAAAGAATATCGAGGTAAAAATATAAAATTGCAAAAATATCGTGGGTCAGGAATATCGACAGTAAAATCCTCGTGGTCAAGAATATCGAATTTAGGTAAGTAATATCGATTTAAAAAATACCGAAGTGTTTAATATCGTTTGTAAATATATTGGGGTCGATTCCGATCTCGCTCGGAAGGCTTCCGAATCGGATTTGGCTTTACCGGATCCGATTCGTAGCCCTTGCTTACGACCGAATCTTACACAAGTTCGAACGACCAAGTACAATGCGAAGGTCGCGTAAGCGCCGACCGAATCGTTTCCGGACCCGAACCGCTCCGTACGTCTCGTTTGTAGACGAATCATGCCGCGCAATGGAGCCGATTTCCGACCGAGCGAGTACGATGCACGATTCGGACAGCCGCTTCGCCTCGGTCTCAGCTAGACGAAATGGCTGTCGAAAGCGTACTTCGGGGGGCTTTACCAGGCCCCCCTTCACCCGGGGCCCTCCGAATCTTTCACGGGGGTGCCCATGGGTCCCCCCGATCCAAGCATGCACAGTGTGACGGGCAACATGGGGTGCCCGCCACAGGGTGTACGCTTTTTCCCACCCATCCACCCCTTTTCTGCTATGGGGGCCTGTGTACGCGTCTGTACACAGGCTCCCATAGAGTTCAATGGGAGTCCGAGCGAACCGAGTCCGTAAGCATATGGCTGCATCGTACTCGCTGGTTCGGACACCCGGAGCACGTCTTGCTCGGAAAACCCTCCGGATCTGAGTCGTACGGAGGGCTTTCCGAGCGAGATCGGAATCGACCCCATAGTTGTTAAAAATATCGATTTTTTTTATTAATGTTATATATTTTAGTATATATTTTATATGTGTGTGATGTTTATTTTTTTGTATAAGAATTGTTTGTATTTTTATTATATGTGTTGAAATTTTAGTAGTTATTAATTTTTTTTAATTGAATTTTACGTTTTTAGTTTTGTAGCGGGTTGTGGGTTTATAGGGGAATAGGGTGGGAAGTAATTTAATTATATAAATTGTTTACATTTTTATATTTAGTTATTACATTTTTTTTATTTTAAATTTGCGTTTTTAGGTCCGTAGCAGGTTGTGGGTTTATAGGGGAAGAGTGGGAAGTAATTTAATTATATAAAATTTATTAAATAATTTTTATTTATTTATATTTGTTTAATTGTGATGCTATAGTGTTAAATGTGTAAATTAATTTATTAATAATTGTTTAATAATTAGTTGTTAATTAATTTAAATTAATTAATTTGTCATTTTTAGGTGTGTTTTGTGGTGTTTATAGGTGTAAATGGTGTGAAGGGTGGGAAGTAATTTATTTTTTATTGATGAATTATTAATTAGTTGTTAAATAATTTAAATTAGTTAATTAGTAATTAATTATGGTAATTGAGTAATTAATTTTAGGTGTGTGTTGTGGTGTTTATAGGTGTAAATGGTGGGAAGGGGGAAGTAATTTATTTTTTATTGATGAATTATTAAATATTTGTTAATTAATTTAAATGAATTGATTAATAATGAATAATCATAATTGTGTAATTAATTTTAGGTGTGTGTTGTGGATATTATAATGTTAAAGAATGTGTACTGAATGAATGTTTATCTTTTTTATTACTAATATATTTTAAATTCATTATTAATTATGTTAATTATGGAAATAGATTTCAATAAAAATGTTGATGTCTTTTTTTATTGGTGTGGCGTTATAGGGTAGGAAATAAAATAAATACATTTATGTTTTAAATAATTTGTTTGTTTGTGAATATTTGTTCCTTTTAAATAAATATTGTTTATAAATGTATTTTTGTTTATATCATATTTTTGGGTTTTTGTTATATGTAATTAACATTATAGTATGTGTTCTTTTTATATGGTTAATATATTTAATTGTATATCTGTAAAATATTGTTAATTTATTTTTAAGATTATTTAATTTTTTTAAATTGTTTAAATGTTATTCGTAATTTTTGTTTTTCTGCTATCCAATACTTTCCCTACTGTTGCACTCACTGGAGTGGGAATAGTAATTTTTACCCCTCCGCTATCCAATATTTTCCCTACTGTTGCACTCACTGGAGTGGGAATAGTAATTTTTATACCTTCGCTATCCAGCACTTTCCCTACTGTTGCACTCACTGGAGAGGGAATAGTAATGTTTACCCCTCCGCTATCCAGTACTTTCCCTACTGTTGCACTAACTGGAGTGGGAATAGTAATTTTTACCCCTCCGCTATCCAGTACTTTTCCTACTGTTGCATTAACTGGAGTGGGAATAGTAATTTTTACCTCTCCGCTATCCAATACTTTCCCTACTGTTGCACTTACTGTAGTGGGAATAGTAGTTTTCACCCCTCCACTATCCAATACTTTCCCTACTGTTGCACTCACTGGAGTGGGAATAGTAATTTTTACCCCTCCGCTATCCAACATTTTCCCTACTGTTGCAATCACTGGAGTTGGAATAGTAAATTTAATTCTTCTACTATCCAACATTTACCCTACTTTTGCAGTCAATGGAGTGGGAATAGTAGATTTTACCCCTCCCTATCCAACACTTTCCCTACTGTTGCACTCTTTGGAGTGGGAATAGTAATTTTTACCTCTCCGCTATCCAACACTTTCCCTACTGTTGCACTTATTGCAGTTGGAATAGTAAATTTAATTGTTTCGCTATCCAACATTTTCCCTACTGTTGTATTTAGTGTGTTGCGGAATGTACTTTTTAATTTTGTTTTAATAGTTTAATGTTTTAATTAATTATAGAATGGTTTTTTTAACTCTAAATTATTGATATATGTATATATTTTATTTTTATATGATTTAAAAGTTTAAAAATTAAATAAAGATAATAGTTAATAAATTATTTCAAAGTAAATATATGGATATGTATAAATTATTATGTTTGTGTGTTTATATTTTTTTAATTAAGTTCAATTTTTATATTTAGTTAAAATGTATATTACATTTAATTTATTTTGTTAAAAATAATATTAATATTTTATATTTTTAATATATATTATTTTATTTTATTCATATTTGTGAATCGATATTTTTTACATCTATATTTTTAACTTCGATATTTTTTACTCAATATTTTTGTACTTACCTGTTTAAGTATAGGTAGTCGATATTTTTACAATCTATATTTTTTCGATATTTTTACCATCGATGTTTTTACCATCGATATTCTATCAGTGAACCGTATTAGAGCTGTAACAACATGTTTTTGTAGTAATGTGGGGTAAGATTTTTCTGATTTTTAGCAAGTAGAAAATGGAAGAGGCCATTTGCTTAATCTGACTATCAAAAGTCAGACAGTTATCAAAAATTATAAACCAAGTTTCTGATTTTTTCTACTGAAGTAGGTAAAGTACACATATCCTTTGGCTACCAACTGGGAGACCAAAAAGAGGTGTTATTCCCAAAAAGGAGAATCTCGGTTTTCCCTGAATTGAGTCTTAAACAGTTTTTATTCATCCACACACCTATACTTACCATGCAGTTGTGGAATTTAATTGCTGCATGGTCAGGGTTTCCTGAGACCAAGACCACGATTTGGGTGTCATTTTCATATGATATTACACAGAACCCATAGACTTTTGTAAGTTTGAACAGTGGTATGATATAGAGATTAAACAAGGTAGGTCTTAATGAAGCCCCCTTTGGAACGCCGCAGGGAAGGATGAAAAGTTGAGATACGTGATCTTCTAATGCCATGTATTGCTCTCTTTCAGATAAAAAGGATGACAGAAGGGCAAGGGCAGTATCTCTACTACCTAGACAGGGAAGACGGTCAATTAATTAAGATGTTATGGTTGACTGTGTCAAATGCTGCTGAGAGATCTAAAAGAACCAGTGCAGCACTTTCACCTCTGTCACCATGGACTCTTATGCTCTCTGAAGCAGCAATTAATTCAGTTTCTGTACTATGTACGCTTCTGAACCCAAATTGGGTGGCATCCAGAAAACCATTTGCAATAATAAAAGCTGTCAATTGTTCAGTTATAGCTTTATCTATGATTTTTGCCGGAAAAGGCAGCTGAGATATTAGTTGATAGTTGCTCAGGTCAGAGGAAGGAAGTCTAATTTTTTTGATTAATGGTAAGATGGAAGCTCTCTTCCAAGCTTTTGGGGAAAATCCCTGTGCGAATCATTTAATTAAAAATTATTGTTAGTTGATTGTAGATTACTTCGGGGATTTGATGGAGAATCTTAGGTGGACATGGGTCCTCGGGAGAGCCAGAGTTCATGGATTTTATTCATTTAGAGAACTGTTCCTTTGTGAGTGGGGAAAAGGAAGTTAAGCTTTCTAGGTTATTTATAGAGGATGTAGAGTCAGAACCAAATGGCGACGTTTTAGAATTGGAGGTGAAAGCCCCAAAAATTTCCTTTACCTTAGTTTGGAAGGTAAGGGCAAGTGTATTACAAAAAGTCTGACTGGAGTTGATATTTTTATTTTTGGAAATATTGGATAGTGATATTACTTTTTTTAAAAGTTCCATAACAGAGGGGCTCATTAGGATGGCGGTTTTTGGCACATCCGCGGTGCTGGCGGTGGCGGAAAACGTCTATTTCCGCACTCCAGCGGCGGTCCTCGCTTCCACCATATTACAATGGGCAAAGAAAGCGCATTTCCCATCTGTCGCTGTGTTTCTGGACCCGCCAGTATTTTCGTTCCGCAGCGGTGGCGGAGGGAGCCAATAGAGAAAGACCGCCGTGCGGAATGACGTGACGACTGCCGGACAAATCACGATGCCTCAAACAGCCCATCAGAACGCAGCAGAGAAACCAGCCACCCAGAGACGGCGGAAGCACAACTGCGGAGATAGAAGCTCAATTCCGGGGCACCTCCACACGTTCCTGACCGGCATGGATCCAGCTCTTCAAGCCCTTACGCTGCTGTACCTGATCCACTACCAGCAGATAAGACGCCGCCGCGGTCAACACCACAGATAAGTAAAGAACACATCTTCGCATACAACCACAACACACAACTGTTGTGCAGAAATACGTTTCCTGTCTACATCAGACATCCTGGTGGAGATAGGAACATATCCCCCAGTGTACCTACACATGTCCTGCTTGCTAGAGATTGTCACCTCCGCATCGGGGTCACCCATCAACATAGAAATCACTGCAAGGTCCTGGTCATGTCACCGCAGCGGTGAAGACGCGGGAAAACCTGCCCACAATGTAGTAGGCAGGGCCGGCGCCACGCATGGGCAGTGTGTGCAGCTGCCCAGGGCCCCACCTTTACCCTACCCACCTGGTGCCCCGCATCAGTTGGTCACAGCCCACAGCATGCTTCCCACATCCATTTCTGCCCACGCTGTGTGTTCCTCTTGTGCCCCCCCCCTTCCATGCACTATTTAGCAGCCAGGTGTGGCTCGACCTCGCACCTCACACTTTAAAGGGCAAGGTAGATTGTCTGGGAAGGTGGGGGTGAAGATTAACACCCTGCACAGAAGGTCTGGGGAGGGACAACCCTCCTCCTCACCCCTGCCTTCCACTCATGTTTATCAAAGTGAGTAAATTAAGAAATGAAGAGTCACTCTGCATATTAACAACCATGAAACTGTTCACACTGCATGTCAAGTCCCTCAGACAGATCACACTGAAACTCTGTCACATACACATACCATAAGTCAACAGCAATGTATGACAATAAATAGAGTAGCCCAAAGTGGAGTGCAGGAAAACCATGGAGCAAGCCACCTAGCATTTGTACATGACATGCAAGAGGAGGAACATATCACACTACCCTTATGCCATCAAATCAGACATGGGTGGCACAGTGATTGAAATTAAACTAAAGTACCATCTGTGCAATATCTCTGGGATATAGCAATGCAAGCCATGCATTGGCCCAGGAATGATAGGAAGTGTCAGAAGCGTCAAATAGCTTTATTTCGATAAACATGTATCTTAAAAGCATTAACTATCTTACAATATTCGACGAGGACCTTAAAATTTACCAAAAAGACATCAATTAGTATCAAAAACCCAATATAATCAATTTATGCATCACAATACCTAATAAAAACTTAGAAACAAAGTATTAAAAAAGTTTAAAACATCATAAAAAGTGTCAGAAGCCATACAGTGACCACCCACACATCTGTGTCAACTACCTTGACATGTGTATGCCACCAGCACAACACACATGGCTCATCGTCACACTCCCTGACTGTCAATCCCAAGTATGACCTTCACACATACCCCTCATCTACCCATCTCACACCTGCACTACTCAATACCTGTGAGAAACACAGATAAAGGTGCAAATAATGTCCTGTGAGTTTCCTGATAACCAATCACACACCCTGGTGTGTATCCTCAAATGTCAGAATCCCACTCAGGGATGTCTGAACCAATGCTGATCAAAAACCAATAGCCATACACAAATCTCACAAACAACATCCAAAGCAGTCCAACAAGCTCAGCAGGCAAACAGTGGATAGGCAATGTGACCCTAGACCAGAGGTCTTCAAACTTTTTGATGCCGAGACCCCCCTGTCAAAATCTTTTAGGCGTAAGGACCCCTTCCTGACAAACATTTCTAGAACTTTGGCCTCTTCATCATTGCCAACTATCGACAACCATAAATGCCCCCAATTACCACAGCAAATCATTCATACATTGGGGAAATAAATGAAACCGTGTTTAGCAAACCAAAGGTCAGTGGTTGGGGGCGTGATCAAAGGTGTGGCTAAAAACAAAGGGCCTCATTTATGAGGCATTGGCGTAGGGCAGCTTCGCAAGTCTTATTGCTGGCGCTGCACTACGCCAATGTGAAAGGGCAGGAATGCACCTTATTTATGAAATATGGTGCATTCTTGTCCTTTTCCCCTATGTTAGCACACAAATTGCTGCCTAGCGCCATCATAGGCAGGATGGTTTTTGTGCAGGAAGGGGCACCTTCCTGCATAAAAACAATCCTGAGAGGGGTTTTCTCGTCCATGTGTGCTGCAGAATGCACACATGGAAAGAGGAAAAAAACAAGGAGAGTTACACCTGGTGTGGGGAAGCGTGAGGTTTTGGCACTGCCCCAGTTTTACATGGTTTTGTAAATCTGGGGCAGCGTCAAAATCCATGGTCGTTGTGTCACCCACTACAACGCCTATGAAATGCCTACTTGACATAGAGTAAGGAAACGCAGCGACTTGCACTATTTTGTCTTACTCCATATCTATGAGGCCACGCAGCAGCGCAAGCCTCTCATAAATCAGCCCCAAAATATTTTGTTCTTTTTTTTAGGTCTTTCACCATCAGGTAGCTACATATAAAATAATGGGTAGCTCAAATGAAAAATACATTTTAAAAGTTGTTACTATATAGTACATTATAAAACCTCTATTATTTAATGCACTGCATAGGTCTGTGTGTAACCGGAGAGCCACAGAATTAAATTTGGTTGGTGCAGTGGAAAATAGTGACTTGTGTATTTTTAGTGCTATGAGGTCACAGCCTGTGACAGAAAGCACTGTAAGTCATTATTTTATACTTGCATTACACACATTATAAGATAGACTGCTACAAAATGTGCAAAGAGTTTTAGGATAAAATGGAGCTTCCAAAATGTAGATTTGTGTAATGTCAGACCATAAGTAATGCATTTTCTTTGCATAACTGTCCCTTCAACACCTACTAAGGGGGATTAAGCGCTGTGTAAATACAGTTATCATTAAAAGCACACACTTCACAGCCCAGTTGCTAACCACCACACAAAAACACACATCTTTGCCATCACAATGCTTGAAGTGATTCCAGCAATTAAAGCCAGAACCACTCCCAAGCATCCTTTACATTTGCAGATGAACTCCTAGCACACATTTGCATTTCATTCAGGCAAGCAGGCACCCTGGCATGAAGGCTGATTTGAAGGATTGTTTTACCTGTCTGCCGGGCCTCTAACTTTTACAGCACATGACACTCAATTAACTTCAGCTGAAGCATATTAAGGATCGCGTTTGACTTTGTCCAAAAGAAAGAGCACGTTTTGTATTCCTGGCAGAATTAGGCCTGGAAATGCGCGACCCCCTTCCCAGGACTCCGGGGCCCCCCTGGGGGTCGCGCCCCACAGATTGAAGACCTCTGCCCTAGACAGAACAGGAATACACAACATTTTCACTCTGGACAAATGCACAGACACCATACCCCTACTCAAATAAAAATTGCATTATCAAATGCCAATCATTAACCCTAAATGTGATCAATACAACAAATCTGCTAACACAGACATACACCCTACACCAGTTATCAACTGAGCATGGTGTCAATGTGTAGCACAAGCATGCACATGCCCACTCCTGACAAGTGACAGGTCAAATATAGGAGGACACATCACAAATGGGCACTCAAAAGAAGCTCATGAACAATAATCCACATTGCTGCATGTGACATTCACACAAGAAATGCACACTACACATTCAACACACATCTGAATGTATCACAATGCACAAACTACTCACACACAATGTCATGCAAATAGAACATCACACACACATGCACCTGTCAGTAGAAAGAGCCAACACAGGCCAAACACTGCTTCCATCAACAACAAAAACACAACATATGCACATACCAATTCATCACATAGCAAACTCAGCTGGACATCAGGGGGATGCACACCAGGCAAGTACAAGGCAACATACACTGACAGCAGTGCATACACAGTAAGCAGTGTGTGAACACCAACCAAACCAGTATCACACATATCTGAGTGCTCCACCATGAACCTCCACACCACAAATCATCACAGGCCACAGATCACATCACACTCAGGAAGGGTAGCAGTACCTCAGCAAACAGACATACACCTTAGCCATCACCCACAGCTACACAACTCAGGAAAACCCAGATGCATACAACATGACTAGAGGACTGTGCTGCTCAAACATATGCACTGCACATGAGCAACCATGACTGCAATCAAGTAGAAGAAACTCCCACATAACAAGTTGTGATAATGTCCTGAGTGGCACATTGGTCCTGCACACAGATCATCCTCCCACAGTATAGTGTCACACATTATGAAGTGGTGGGGAGGGTCACACACTGGCAGGGCATGGGGTGGAAGACATGAGACTGAAGTGGTGTGTACATCAGTATTGGACAGGTGAGGAGTGTACAGTGCAAAAACACATAGAGGAGTAACTCACAATGTGTAGGCATCAAAAGCCCCTAAAGGGGATGGTATGACTCTTCATACCACATACTATACTTGTCCCAAAAATGTGTCAAATGACAGCAATGTATGAGAAAAGTCACATATAATGTCAGTGTGGCTGAGCAGGTCAGCACAGTGAGCACAAACTTAAACAAGACCCATGGCTGATCAACAAAACACAACAGAGTCATTGCAGTGACACACTCTGCATACTCACAACTGACAGCGACAACAAGTAGGTGTACCCCAGGATTGCAAGGTCACACCGACACACTGCACAGTGCTCAACCTACAACTCCTTTATGTGCACACAATCTGAATCACATGTCTGATAATGTAAACAAACTGGCACTCATTACCTGGATCATACATGTGTGTAGGTGTCATGGGCATGGGGCTACTCAAGTGCACACATTCAAATGTACCCATGTGACTATGAAGACTGGCCTACACAAGATGACTACACATCTACACTGCTGTTCACACATCAAGAAAGATCCCACAAATATGACTGACCATGGCCACCCCGAAAGGTATCCTGTGGCTAGAATTCACTTCTGTTGTGGTACTGCATCCTAATATGACATGTCTACAAATTAGCTAACCTGACAATAGAATGATTAGGATAAGAGTAGATCATCACAAACAACCATCATTGCACCCTCAAGGCTCAGAGTCAAGAAGCACAAAAGTGCCTGTAACCTCTGGCAACCTCTGAAAAAGTAAATCAAGTTATTGCCAATGTGAATGTGGCATACAGAGCATGTGTCACATGAACATATACCCACACATTAAACTTTTTATTAAGCAAGGGCAGCGACAAAGCAGACAACATGAGTAACAGTCTTTATTACATAATCTCCGGAAAGGCATCAAAAGTGCAAAACATAAAGGCCATTGGCCAGTACAAATTTCTAGTCCGCACATGTGTGCATGAGAACTTGCACAGGAAATGGGCATCAAAAGTGCAAAACATAAAGGCCATTGGCCAGTACAAATTTCTAGTCCGCACTTGTGTGCATGAGACCCCGCAACTGAAATGGGTAACACAGTCCACTGCCATGGGAATCACCACAGGTCAGGGGCTTTGAATGGGCAGTCCAGGCACCGCTGTGGGAGAAATGGTGTGGGGAAGGGGACTTGGCTTCAACTTTGGCTTCAAGTTGAACTGGGAGGTGGCTGATTGTCGGGCCCAGTTGGAGGACTGGACCTGGGAGGGAGAGAACTGGCTGAGGTAGAGGGATCCGTGGATGTGGGAGCCTGAGGGCTACTTGGACCGGGTGGAGTGGTGGCACGTGGAGGTGGTGTCATGCTGTGTGGAGGCTCAGTGGCTGAGGGGGAATGTTGAGGGCTGGGTCTCAACTGTTTGGGGATCCGATATCCCACAAGTGTCTTGGCCGGAGTGGGAAGTGAGGTGGGCACAACAGCCTCACCCTTCCCCAAAGGTGTAGCAGGTGCAGGTGCCTCTCCACGTGGGTATTTGCTGGACCTGGTGGTACGCTGGGTGTGACCTTGCTTTTTCCCCTGCATCCCCTGTTTCTGAGCTAAAGCCCCCACTTTCCTCTCTTGTCCCTGCTTCACAGGGGTGTGGGTGGGAGTTGAAGTTTTGGGTGAATCTGCCTTCTGAATGTCTTTAGACTTTGTTGTGGCAGGCACCAGGTTCACAGCAGACAGGGCAAGTGTTTGTGTGACTTTGGGCTCAGGTGTGGGGATGGGAGTGCCCTTGGATGGTGATGATTTTGACACAGGTAATGTGGATGCATGCTTCTTATCCCTATGTCCCTGAGTGTCATGTGATGGGCTTTTTGTTTTGCGTTCATGACGTGGTGGTGAATTTATCAAATCATGAATTGTCAAATAGTGAGCTACGTGTCCTTAATAAAGGCTTGGGATACATTCCCACACCACAACATGACTCCTTTAAATGTAGGATGGAGTTCCATGAAGTCATGAGAAAGATTAAATTAAAAAAAAGTTTTGGAGGTAAAGAGCTAGACCCTCCGTCAGTGTTCTGTACCAACCTACGCCGCCCCTCTCATTTTTGTCCCCCTATTACATCAGTAGGACCAGAGGTGGTGTTGTTTGAGCAACGTGTATTGCTTGACATTGCCGTTCTGGATCAGTCCAACCAACGACACACTTTTAATAACATGAGCCGCGAGGATTGGCAGGCCATCAGATCCCTACAAAGTAATGAGGCGATTACTATAAAGCAGGAGGATAAGGGTGGAGCAGTAGTAATTATGAACAAGAGTGATTACGATGCTGAAGTTATGAGACTGTTAGGGGCACGTGAGAACTACCAACCACTCCCCAGAGAACCCACGAGCGACCTGCAGGCTTTGATAAAAACACTTGTTGATCAAGCAAGCGAGAAAAACTGGATCTCTAATAAAGAGGCAGACTTTTTAATGAACCCCAAACCTAGGGTCCCGGCATTTTATATACTGCCGAAAATACACCAGGCGACTAGACCGCCGCCAGGACGCCCGATAGTTTCGGGGATACAATCGGTCCTGGAACCATTGTCCCAATTTGCGGACTTTTTTCTAAGAGAGTCAGTACTTAGACAACCCTCGTACGTCCAGGATACTACAGATATCTTGAATATCCTGGATGAAGTGGAGTTCGATCCCATGAATAACATCTTGGTGACTATCGACATCGAGTCACTATACACTAGCATACCCCAGGATGCCACGCTGGTGGCAGCAGCGCGTGCTCTTGGGGCACAAGACTGGTTTTACTCCACAGTCGTTTGTGTTGCAGTGTATTGAATTGGCTTTGACAAGGAACTACTTCAGCTTTAAAGACCAGTTATTCCTACAGGTGTCCGGTACATCAATGGGCGCAACTTTTGCGCCTAGTCTGGCCTGCATTTATGTAGGCCAGTTCGAAGAGAACTATATCTATCACACATCAAACCCCTTCCAGAGGAATATTTGCCTCTGGAAGAGGTATATTGATGATGTGTTGTGTATCTGGACAGGGCCAGAGGAGCAGCTTATGGACTTTTTGCAATGGCTGAATGGATTGGACAGGTGTCTTAAGTTCACATGGACAATAGACAAACAGACAGCTGTCTATCTTGATGTGGATATCTCAGTGGAAAATAACAATCTATGCACTACTGTACACCAAAAACCCACCGATAAAAACTCCTTGCTCCACTACCAATCTTTTCACCCCAGGGCCCTAAGGGACAATCTCCCTGTGGGTCAATTCTTGCGGTATCGAAGGAACTGCTCCTCCACTGAGACATATGTGGAGCAATCTGATGAGTTGGCTAGGAAACTGGTGCAAAGAGCTTACCCCACCAAGGTGATCAAAAGAGCAAGGAAAAGAGCTTTAAACACACCACATGATGCTCTCCTGGAAAGAAACAGTAAGCAAAGGAGTGACTGCCTACCGGTTGTGATGACCTATGACCCTTTGTCGACCCGGATAAGACAGACTATTAGGAAGCATTGGCCTTTATTATCTTCAGGGGATTTTAAGATGCCTCCACCCTGGTTCGCGTTCAAACGAGCGTGTAACTTAAAGGATAAATTGGTACATACACGTCCCATACAGCTGAGGAAACAATCGACTGATCCCCGGGGACACTTTCCTTGTGGGAGTTGTTCGGTATGTAACCTGACCGAGAAAACTAGCAGTGTACAGTTACAAAATGGGAGAAGATGGTATCAGAATAGATTCAGTAACTGCAACACATCAAATGTAGTGTATAGACTTACATGTGAGTGTGGGCTACACTACATAGGTCTAACCACCCGTAAGATTAAAATACGGATCCAAGAACACCTTAGTACCATCAAGGCAGGGAAACTGACAACTAAGTTAGTGAGTCATTTTAAAGAGCATCGCCACAATCCTAGAGCTTTTAAATGGACTGTTCTGGAACGAGTAATGGATGCAACAGGTGATATTGAAATGATCCTGGCAAGGAAAGAGGCCCGTTGGATCTATTCTGAAAATGCTGATCGTTCAGGCCTGAACGATTGCATTGAATGGAACAAGATCAGTCGATAATATCTGGACACAGTATGAGTCAGGGTACTTCCTTAATTGTTTTAATAAGAAATGAAACAACAGTTGCTTGTATCAGTGAAGATGGCCTCTCTGCAGTCAGTGTCCATGAGGGGGTTATTTATTTATTGATTGTGAATAACTGATGAATATGCCCCCAAAATAATTCAACCTGTACTCTGAATATATATAAAAAATATATAAAACTGGTTTCATTTGTTATTGAACGATATTAATTTCCATTTAAGGACAGAGAATATTAAGGAAAGTTAAGGACAATCATTACAATATGGCGCTGACATTAGGGTAAGAACTAGCAACTTGAGAGTGCTTTGACTGTGTCTACATCCAATATGTGGGCATTGACTGGTCTCGAATGATTAACTGAGATGCCCCTAGCGGGAAGAAAATTCACTGTTTCGTTTTAACCGCACACACATAATATTGACATAAAGGTAGAAGCATGTGAGAATTTTATTAGTCCTTCATTAAAAGATTCACTTACAAAATTAACTTAGTAAAGTGGAGCATTACCGTTCCAATATGGCGCTCACGCCGTGGCAGGAACGCGTTGCGTGAGAAGCACGTGACCGCGAACTTCGAATAGATGCACTTGCGTTTCAATACAACTCTTCCACATACGCATAGCGCGTCGGAATGAGTTGAGGTGACCAGTCGACTGAAACGCGGTAAGAGTATGTGTGCGTTTTTATAAAACGAAGTGCGGTATTATAAAGTTGGCCTGACGAAAATCTAAGTTTACGTACCCAGACTTGAGAAATTTTTAGAGAACGATGCAGATCTTAAGTGTTAAGACTTGAGGACGACTTTGCAAACACAGGACAAGCATAAATGGAAATGCTGTTTTATTAATGTATATGACATAGGGAATATAACTATCTTGAAGAATACGATGTGAATGTCTGAAGGTAGCAGATTAACCTATGGTTACATGTCTTCACAGGTATGATTCCGGTGACTTGTAGTACCGGAAAAGGGGTCTTATCCAATGCAAGGGATTGACCGGGCATGGTGGAAAGCCGGTACGAATGATTTTGGCTGCCACATGGTAAATATCAATGTGAATACCGGTTGCTTGAGCCATTTTGAACTCGAGCATGAATCAAAATTTTTAAGAGGCACCAGATAGGGTTGGGGAGTTTTAACCACTATTCTTCCTTTTTTGTTTATCAGTCACTCCTCTTATGAAAGTCGTTGTCCAGGGAGGTAGAAGATGACCTCAAGCCCTGATGAATTTGCTGTAAAGGAATAAAAGGCAATGAAACATGTTGGCCCATCTTTGAATGGTCTAAACGTGCAAGTTTGATTTTAATATTGAGTATGGTTCATGAATGTGATTAAAATTGTAACGTGGTATATGTGAGCCTTAACTCAATTTTACTTGGGAGAAAAGATTTCTTCCCATTTGCACTTTTCTGGTCTTCCTTTGACATACACATTTCTGTTTGCACTTTCTTCCTTTACACTGGACACGTTTCATTCCATTTACCCTCACAGGTGAGAGAGATACCGATGATGAAAAACGGGGGCAAGCCGGTGAGAACCAACCAGTAGCCCCTTTGGTGGTGCGCACGTGAGGGACTCTCTCACCATTTCAAAATTTTTCTGTCTTCACATATATCTCTATATTTAGTGATATGCTTGTTGAGTGAGGACTGAAAAACAATTTTATTAATTTGTCGGGGGGTGACACTGGATGAATATTATCTGTATACTTAACAGAGGATTGAAGGACATAGAGTTGGTGTACTTCTCCTATCCAGTCTCACGAAATCTTATATATATAAAAAAATGGTGTGAGCCCCGTTATTTGTCAGGCCTTCTGTTGTTTTTGTGGTTGCGTTCATGTGTGCCCACTTTGTGTTGTGGTGAGAGTGTCTGTGGTCTGGTACGCTTAGAGTGCTGCTGTTGTGTGCTGCGTGTGGATGACTGGGTGCCTGAGGGCTCTGGCGTGTGTGCACTTGCGTCAGGTGGTGCCACTGGCAGGGTGATTGCTGAAGGGACAGGAGCTGGACTGGGAGCTTGGGACTGCTGAATGGCTGCCATCACTGTGGAGGACAAAGACTGGACAGTTCGGTGTAGGCCACCCACGTCCGAATGAATGCCCTCCATGAACGCAACAACCTGTGCCAACTTCTTGTCATGATCCTGGAAGGCATTCAGGAGAGCAGTCTGACCCACACACAGCTGGAGCAAAATGTCTACCGCCTCCACATTGAGGGCAGCAGGGGAGACAGGGGCAGTAGTGCCTGGGGGGAAGGAGACTCTACCCTTCCTAGGGCTGCATGCACAGACAGCACTTGGGGGAGCATCTGGGAGGGTGGGCACTGGACGAGGTGTGGCGGAAGAAGATGCAGATCTTGAACTTCCTGTGCCCACCAACACCGAGGAGTCACCGCTGGAGTTAGAAGATGTGGAGGTTGGTGTTTCCGGGCGGGAATCATCAAGGGCACTCCTGTTCCCCTCCGAGGCGCTGGTCCCCTCCGTGTTGCTGAACTCCTGTGTAGCAGTCGTGCCAATAGCTTCCACACCGGTGTCTGTCCCCCGTCCTTCCCTGCCCTCGGTATATGCTGCAAGAGACAGAGACATAGGTTCAGTATAGTGCCAGACTCACAAACATCATATGCCAGCAATGCACAAAATGTTTAAATGACACTCCCATGTTGAACTCCTCTATGTACATTCAGCATATGCTACATTTATGCAATCATCAGATGATGCATGGAAACATGCATAGTTGATAGTCATGCTCCATGTGGCATTGACACAGCCAAATAGCTGGGCCTGTGCCTCCCTGTAACCACACATACTATTGTCTGTAAGCATACCTACTTGCCTGTAGGTGAGATAGATATACATCAAACCATGTTGTCTCTGTCACATATGGAGTCTCTTTAAGGGAACACCACAGATACAAACTCCAATATGTCCTTTTGCAATGGCTACAAGCTCCTGATATCCACCATGTTGGGCTTCGAAGCACAACTACAGTTGTACATTGGTGTCAGCTGTGTAGATGTCACAATTTATCTGTTGTGCACAGCACACATCTATGAATGCACACTAACATGATGCTCACTGCTGTTCACTGCCAGTTGATGTCCATGACACTCCTACTGCAGCATATGTCACAAGGCCACATCTTACCTGTCAATGACAAGGGTCATGGGTTCAAACACATGAGAAACCAAATGTTGTACAAATGCAGAACAGCTGCACTCAACACTGAGGCCACTTAGAAGCCATTGCATCACACTAGAGACATCACAGAGCTCCGCACTGTCTCACGGTTGGGATTCCTGCAGTCACTCACATCCAAAGTCACACTTTGCACAATACTCACCCCCAACTTGCTGCTGATGGGCCCTCAAGCGCCCATCCAGCTCTGGATGTCACTGCCAAGATGCGGGCCATTAGTCGTGTCATGCTCCTGCGCGCCAACCTGCCACTCCGAAAGCAGCACCCCCAGCGTCATCTCTGCCACGTTTTTGCTCAGCCGGCAGATGCCATCCCACCTCTTGTGGCAGTGTGTATGCCGTCGGTTGGAGACACCCAGAGCCCGCACTTTGCGAGCAATGGCCCTCCATATCGCCTTACACTAATGTACCTTAAGCTGCAGGCATGGGAGACAAGAAGAGGAAGTTTCAGTGACACTGTGTTGTGTACCACTGTGTGTCAGACCAGGAGCATGAAAATACATAGCACACTAATACATAAATGTTGATCAGAGGCCATACAGCATGACACATAGTACACTTGGATCAAATAATCTCATAGAAATGTATACATGTATGATGATGGACACACTACATGGCCATCTCATACACATGCAGAGTGCCAGCACAGCAACCAATGTGAAAATGGCCCTCATCTGTGATGCAGTATGTGAGTGAGCATGACATACAATACATTGGAAATGATATGTCGTGGCAGACTCACTGTGTCCAACACTACACACCCCTTAATGTCCTTGACCAGTGCATGACTACATGTGTCATGGTGGCCACATTTAGGGCCATGATCTTACATTCTCACACTCTTCTCACAAGGTGTAGTCCTGTCTTGGCAATCCTCAGGCCTAAGATAGCTCATTGAGAAATAGGGTGGTGGACAACACATATGTTTCACTCAGTCCTTTATGTGATGGGTCCTTGTAACATTGGGCAGTTTCTGTGCAGGCCAGAGGGCCTCACACTGAGGTTAAACGTGGGCCATCAGAGAAATCACATGCAAGTACAATATGAGAGGATAAACAGTGCCTACACATGCGAAACTGAACACATCATGGAATCAATCGAAGGATGACATCTCCACCTCACATTTATCTGATGTGTCATAGGTGAATTACCACCAAGAGTGTTACACTCAGGCATTGTACTCCTGTGCATACTGGACACATCACCATAGGGTCAATTTGAAAAATATACACACATTATTCAGTAGCCTCTGGCCAAAATATATTTGTAATGTCACAAATGAGCATATGAAGACTTAATGGACTATGACATCACATAGCACAGGCAATGTTTGTTCAGACTTCGAGTGTCTCAAACCAGCAGTGTAACTGTATGGCTACAAAACCACAGTATGTCACTCCCATCCTTCAATGCATTCATGGATCTGTGGAAATAAGGCTACACACCCCATTGACATGAAGTCAGCATGCTAGGCAGTGTATCACACATTTACATTACCCAGTCTCAGACCAACGTGTGTTTCTTTTGGCTTAAGAAGAGCTGTAAAAGTGTCCATGTTGCCAGCCTCCCCACATACTCAAATGCAGTTCTTAATAGGCCATGTATGGAGCATGTTATGGGCAAAATATTGATGCATGCACATTGGCTTGCACTCACAGGCACATACTACTGCATAGTAAAATCATGTGAGCATTCAGAACACTCTCAAACTTTTACTCAGACACTTACCAGTACATCTGGGGCACCATATAGCCTCCCATACTGTGCAAGGACCTCGTCCACCAGGACCTCCAGCTCCTCTGTGGTGAAGAGACGACCCTGATGTTCTCAGTTCTCGCCATCACTGGGTCCAGAATGCAGGAACAGCAGCAGTTGGTGGTGATGAATGGCAGGCAGCAGTGTCTGAATGCAAGTGACATGTGTGGCTCTCTCACAGACATTTATAGGCCCCTGGGGTTGTTTCAGTGTTACTCTGCTGCTGCAATTGGTCTACCTAGTTTGCATCTTTCAATTGTAACCAATGACCGGGCCCGCGGTAGCGGAGCACGCATACCGCGGGTTTCAAAATTGTATTGCACTACCGCGATCATGGTTCCCATTGGCTGCAATGGCATGGGCATTGGCGGTGGCACACCGCGGGGTCCAGGCGGTCTCTACCGCACTCCTGCATCTTTCAATTGTAACCAATGACCGGGCCCTCGGTAGCAGAGCATGCCTACCGCGGGTTTCAAAATTGTATTGCACTACCGCGATCGTGGTTCCCATTGGCTGCAATGGCATGGGCATTGGCAGTGGCACACCGCGGGGTCCAGGCGGTCTCTACCGCACTCCTGCATCTTTTAATTGTAACCAATGACCGGGCCCGCGGTAGCAGAGCACGCCTACCGCGGGTTTCAAAATTGTATTGCACTACCGCGATCGTGGTTCCCATTGGCTGCAATGGCATGGGCATTGGCGGTGGCACACCGCAGGGTCCAGGTGGTCCCTACCGCTATTTGGCATTTTTCAATTGTGGCCATTGACCGTGATCGCGTTGGCGGAGCACGCATACCGCACCTATGGACACATTGTGCTATAGCAATGGCACTAGCCAATTTTCTCAAGTATCAATGAAGAGGGAAAGAGAAGCTGTGATCCATTCGGCTTCCAATGGTTAGTACAAAAATCAAAAAAAGGGGGGAGAATGGACCACTTGTCCTGTATAACCAGGGTCTTAGTGCGAGTGAGAACCGTCTTAAAAAACCCTCATATACGTACACAGGCAAATGGCGGTATATCTTGGTTCTCCGCCTCAGTGTACCGTAACAGCATGATCATTGGGTCTTTTCCTTTGTCAATATGCTGACCTCCGCAAGGAGGAAGACCAACTGGTTTGTCAGTAGTGGCCAGGAATAAGAAAAGAGGGTGTGCTCGTGCTCTGATAAGTGAAGTAAAATTCCCTACATCACTTCTCACATGTATTTTATTAAAAAGGTTGTGATGTGGGAAATTAAAAACGCAGTCGTGCGTGTATAGACCCAGTTACTGGTCTATCGCACTGATGTGGGTCAACATGTTTCAGCCTCATGGGACCTCTAGAGGCTTTCGTCAGGACCGGGGTGTGTTTAAGAGCGCATTCTGGCTCTTAATGGAGGGGGGTGTACTCACCACCTTTGAAGTCTGAGGTCAGATCTGCAGTATCTGTACCTTATGAACTTTGCGTGGGTGGCCTCCTCGGGATACCGGAGAGCTATGGGGAACCCAATTGCGGTTCCTACAAGGTCACACATCAGTGCGATAGACCAGTAACTGGGTCTATACACGCACAACTGCGTTTTTAATTTCCCACATCACAACCTTTTTAATAAAATACATGTGAGAAGTGATGTAGGGAATTTTACTTCACTTATCAGAGCACGAGCACACCCTCTTTTCTTATTCCTGGCCACTACTGACAAACCAGTTGGTCTTCCTCCTTGCGGAGGTCAGCATATTGACAAAGGAAAAGACCCAATGATCATGCTGTTACGGTACACTGAGGCGGAGAACCAAGATATACCGCCATTTGCCTGTGTACGTATATGAGGGTTTTTTAAGACGGTTCTCACTCGCACTAAGACCCTGGTTATACAGGACAAGTGGTCCATTCTCCCCCCCTTTTTATTTTTATTTTTGTACTAGCCAATTTTCATCATTGAACACTATACCTTTACAATGTATTCTGGCACCTGTTTGCAAAATTAGATGCAAGTGTGACATTCAACTCACTGATGCCTACACATGCCATGTCAGTGCACATGATTACATGCATTGGCATGTACTTCCTCACATGTCACATATGATATTTGTGTGCATGTACACAGATTTGGTGTGTAATGGAGTCTCATATTTGTGAACATGCCAATGTGTGAGATGGCCAATCAACCCACAGTAATGATGGACTGACCACATAATGTGCCTATTTCACTGTGTACATTGCTGTATACATTTAGATAGTTGATCAGCTTACACACACTGTGCTCATTGTGAAGAAAAGTTGTGCTCTGTGCGACTTAAGCAAGAAGGTGTGGCAGGAACACCAGCTACGTAGAAGTCAGCAGTGTTGCTGTTTCCAACATGTGCTGAATCACCTACCCCCAGGTCTGGTGACACAAGATGTAGGAGTGTACCATTTACCATTCACATAGTCAGATTCTGTTTTGGAAGTAGTCACATGTACGACTAAATGAGATCAAGGTGTCTCTGCATGTGACTTGTGCGTTAAGCTGTTGTTACAGTCCAGTCAATGTTGGCGCTGTGTCAGTCATTATGTAAGATGTTTGACACATCTCATAGGGAAATTAAATTTACATGTGTCCTCTTATGTAGGAGACGACCAAATGTGCACCGGTCGTTCCCAGTGCTGGGGAACATGGAGGATGAGGACATCATAAGGAAATTCCGTCTGGATCGCCTTACCCTTCAAGACCTATGTGGTCAGTTGGAGCCCCATCTGAGGCCTCACAGAACCTATCCGACTGCTTTGACGCCAACAGTTAAGGTGATGGCGGCCCTGCATTTCTTTGCAACTGGTTCGTTTCAGTACACGGTGGCCATCGCCGGTGGGATGTCTCAAGCTATGTTCAGCATGGTGCTACGTGATGTCCTGTCGGCATAGTTAACCTACAAGGATCGCTACATCCACTTTCCAAGGAGACATGAATTGGCAGATGTGAAGGGTGATTTTTATGATCTTGGACACATACCTAATGTGGTTGGAGCCATTGAATGCACACATGTTGGCCTAGTTCCACCACAGGCACGTGAGCACATCTACCGGAACAGGAAGCATTTCCATTCCATTAATGTGCAAGTGGTATGCCAACCGGATATGATTATCTCCCTTGTCTGTGCCAAATTTCCCGGTTCTGCACATGACTCCTACATACTGCGTAACAGCATCATCCCACAATTGATGGCAAATCTACATCCGGAGCATGCATGGCTTGTTGGTGAGTACGCAGAGTCAAGTAGTGTGCTGTATGTGTGACATGCTGTTCTCAGCTACTGTTTATATTACAAAATTGCTCTGTGTATCTCACACCTAGGTGACTGCGTATCCCAACCGGCCTTGGTTGCTGAGCCCACTGAGGAATCCAAGGACCCCGGGTGAAGTCCGCTACAATGATGCACATGGGAGGACACGTCGTGTAGTAGAGCGTACTTTTGGGCTTCTGAAGTCTAGATTCCGGTGTCTGGACAAGAGCGGAGCTGCACTACTCTACTCTCCCCAAAAGATGTGTCAGATCATAGTTGCATGCTGCATGCTCCACAACCTGGCCTTACGCAAAGAGGTCCCCCTGCTCCTGGACGATGATGAGCAGCAGATGCCCCCCCCCTGCAAATCCACACATGCCCAGTGATGATGATAGTGGAGAAGAGGAGGGTGTTGACCTGCGTCAACAGCTCATCGACAACTACTTCCCTTGAGTGTAAGTGACATTGTACAACAGTGACATTGTCTGTTGGCTTTGATGGTAGTGGCAAGGCATAGATGATCTTTTTGACTGCTGGCTGTTGCTGGCTCTGTGCTAATGGCTGATGTGTGTGGCACAGGGTATTGTTTTCCATGTACATCATGGATATGTTGATGTTGTTGCTCATTGTTATGTGTGCTGGTTTTTGTACGTTGATGACTAGTGGTGTGTTTTAGCTGTAATGGCATCACCTGACAAGTAAATGTAATTCTCTTGTGTCTTTCTAGGTTCCTTCACCCTATCAATGCCTCGTCACAATCAGAGCTTGTGGTACATTGGAATCTGAGTTGACATTGTACATACTGTGATAAACATGGAGATGACACAAAGACATAGGTGTGTAAAGAGTGTTTATTTACAATAAGTATTTGTGAAAGAGAAGTGATTGTTTTTAAAATTGTGCAAAGTGAATTTATGAGTTGTCAGTGATGGTAAATGAGACAAATAGAGTAGTCACCACATTGATGTAGTCACACAGTCCAACAGACTCCTGCCATCAACATGGCAATGTGGGTAAGGAGAGTTAACAAAGTTAATGTCAAGGGGAACACAAGTGCTATCATGGCTGGCTCAGGGACTTGCCTTTGGATGGTGCATTGCCACGTGATCCTCCCTTGGTGTATCTCGGACGTCCCCTCCTGCGTTTGGCAGGGGGGGCCTCTGCTGCAGGCTCAGCGGTGTCTGAAGAGTCATTTTGTTGCAGCTCACCCCTCTCTGTGGCCGCAGCTGAGGTGGTGGGAGTATCAGCAGGCGGGCCACTGGAGGGGGGTTGAGCCGTCATTTGGGCCGCATGTCTGTCCCTCAGAACACCCACAAGCTGGCCCATGAGGTCCACAAGTTGGCCCATACGTGTCTCCATGGACCTCAACAGCAGGCGGAGCTCACGCAGTTCTTCCACAACCTGGCCCATCTGTCCCTGGTTCTGTTCATATGCCCCAAGGACTCTTGCGATGGTGGCCAGGGCTTCTGTCTCAGTGTCCTCCTGTATTTGTCCCCCAGTTGCCCTCCCACCTGCCCTGCTGACACGGACCTGTGGCGTTGGGACTCGACGCACCCGCACACTCTCCCTGGCGTCCTCGGATTGTGTGGTGGTGTTGGTAACCACTGAGGCAGGGAGAGTGTTGCAGGCAGCAGTGGTGATGGTGGTGGTGGCTGCCGCACAGGTCGTTGTAGCAGGGGTCAGCGCTGTTGTTGTTGCTGTGGTGGTGGTGGTGTTGGGGACAATGAGGGCCTGAGACGTAGTGCGCCCTGGCAGTCCTGAGGGGCCAGGTTGTTGCTCCTCATCCGAGAAACGCAGGGAGTGTGCATCAGAGAGTTCATGTTCCGGGGGGGGGACAGGCTCTGCAGGTTGGTGGGGTTTTCTGCTGCATTTGCTTGTGGATCTCCTCTTGAACAGAGGTTAAATGGTCATTGAAGTGCACTCCACAAGCTTGGTGTTAGACTTTTGGATGTTACATTTGATTTGTTACATTTGATACACCAAACACTTTACATTGCAATCACTTGGTATGGATGAAAGATAATGAGCATCATGACATGATGTTAAGGTACATACATTACTTGTCCATGGTGGGACATGTAAATTGAAACCATGTGCCACGTACAGATTGTGTGATTACAGGGACATGTCATCATCTACCAACTTGCGGCACATCAACTTTTGGTAATGCGTCTTTTTTGTTTACTCTTCATGGAATCAATTTCAGCGAAGCAAGAACTAGCCATTGTAATGTTATACATACCTTTTTCATATTATGTACTTTACTTTGTTTGTCAGATTGACCATGCATGTTTGGTGTTCATGGGCCTTTATGCTCTGACACCATGGCACTTACATATTGCATTCTGTGCTGTGCATGATTGGGCCCTTAATTTCTTTCACATGTGACTTGGTGAGTCAAAGTTTTATTTCTGTGACAGTTACATGCGCTTAGCTGTCTGCACACTGGATGTGGCTTTTGGATCTATGCCAAGTTGGCTGACATGTGAGGGCTGGTGTGGTCATATGGCTCCAGGCATTTTGAGAAGGATGGCAGGGTGCATGCACTGACTACCTACCTTTTCGGTGACACAGTGGAGGGAAATAGCTGCCACATGGTTATGAGTGGGGGGAGTGTTCCATCCTGCTCAGCTGTGGGACAAGGGGGCCTGGTGGGAGTTGTAGGGCTGGCTTCCTACCCACAAACACCCCTCCCTGTTAAGAAGGCTACCTACCTGTGAAGTGGAGCAGAGGAAGGGAATAGGTTACACATGGCTCTTGGGTGGGGGGAGTGTTCCATCCTGCTCAGGGGTGAGACAAGAGAGCATGAGAAGGCTACCTACCTGTAAGTTTGAGGAGTGCAATGAAATGGCTGCCACATGGTTCTGGGTGGGGGGAGTGTTCCATCCTGCTCAGCTGTGGGACAAGGGGGCCTGATGGGAGTTGTAGTGCTGGTTTTCTACCCACAAACACCCCTCCCTGTTAAGAAGGCTACCTACCTGTGAAGTGGAGCAGAGGAAGATAATAGGTTACACATGGCTCTTGGGTGGGGGGAGTGTTTCATCCTGCTCAGGGGTGAGACAAGAGAGCATGAGAAGGCTACCTACCTGTAAGTTTGAGGAGTGCAATGAAATGGCTGCTACATGGTTCTGGGTGGGGGGAGTGCTCCATCCTGCACAGCTGTGGGGCAAGGGGGCCTGGTGGGAGTTGTAGTGCTGGCTTCCTACCCACAAACACCCCTCCCTGTTAAGAAGGCTACCTACCTGTGAAGTGGAGCAGAGGAAGGGAATAGGTTACACATGGCTCTTGGGTGGGGGGAGTGTTCTATCCTGCTCAGGGGTGAGACAAGAGAGCATGAGAAGGCTACGTACCTGTACGTTTGAGGAGTGCAATGAAATGGCATCCACCTGGTTCTGGGTGGGGGGGGAGTGCTCCATCCTGCTCAGCTGTGGGACAAGGGTGCCTGGTGGGAGTTGTAGTGCTGGTTCCTACCCACAAACACCCCTCCCTGTTAAGATGGCTACCTACCTGTAAGTTTGATGAGAGCAATGAAATGGCTGCCACATGGTTCTGGGTGGGGGGAGTGCTCCATCCTGCTCAGCTGTGGGACAAGGGGGCCTGGTGGGAGTTGTAGTGCTGGCTGCCTGTACACATGCCCCCATGGGAATATTGCTAGCTACCTTTGAGGTGATTCAGAGGAAGGAAATGTTAGGCATCTGAGACATGTGTTGGGAAGGGTGTGTTGTACGTAAGTGCATTTGTGTCTAGGAAGTGTAGCTTTCTAGTTATGCACGACAGTACATAGCAGTGTAATGGGAGACATTTGTTGGTACTTACCAGCCTCCACTCCCCCGGGTATTCCTGTGAGACTCTCTGGATGTAGTATGGCAAGCACCTTGTCCTCCCATTCGGTGAATGTTAGTGGTGGAATGGGAGGGCCACCGCCAGTCCTCTGAGCCAGCTCATGGTTCTTGTTGGCACGCTCTTTCACCCTGCTCTTGAGGTCATGCCACCTCCTCTTGATGTTACGCAGGGTGCGTGGGGTGGTCCCTACTGCATTGACTTTGTTGACTATCCTTTCCCACATTTGATTTTTTCTGGCTACTGGTGTCTGTTGGACCATGCTTCCAAACAAATGTGGTTCTACTCTGATTATCTCATCTACCATGACTGACGACTCATTGTCAGTGAATTTTGGCATTTTTTTCTGTGCCATGGTGTGTGATGTGCAAATGGGTGAAAAGTGCAGGTGTGAAGGTGGTGGTGGAGATGTGTGTGGGTGGTTGTGATGGTGTGATGTGTGCTAATTTGCCTCTCCTTTGTGCTGTGGTGTTGGGCCCTTCAGTTCTGGAGTTGTGCAAAGGATTCTGGGCAGGGAAGGGGTTGGTTTTATACTCAGCTATGTGGGTGGGTCAAAATGGAGGATTCATGTCAGGTGTGTTATCTGGGTTGACCTGGGATTTGTATTTTTTACTTGCCATGGGGATGTGTCATTGGGGTGTGTCAGATGTTTTTGGAGGCTGCACCAGAAAAACAGCCACACTTGGTAGCCTTGTTGTGTGGTTGCTTTCGACCGCCATTCCTCTTTCCGCTAAACCGCAGCGGTCTGAATGCAATGGTCCTTCCGCCGGCTCTACCATTCATCATTTTGCGCGACCGCAGCGGTCTGAATGCAATGGTCCTTCCGCCGGCTCTACCATTCATCATTTCGCGCGATCGTGGCGGTCGGGAACAACTGATCGTTCCGCTGGCTCTGCCGTCGTATCATAATTTCACTTGCAGTCATTCCGCTGGTCGATCTGCGTCTTTCCGCAGCAATTCCGACCGCCGCGGTCGGATTTTCGGATTTTTCTAGTAGTGCATCCTAATCTGACCGCCTTGTTCTGCATTCTGTCCATCAATTGTTGTTTTTGCATTTGTCACCCCGAGTGGGACGGGTATGCCCAGACGTGGGTCCCGTGCTCTCCATGCCACTGGAGTCAAGCTATCCTGGCTGATGAGGGCTGAAAGCCCGAAACCGGTCCTAGGATGCTTGTTTCCAGTCCAGGGAGGACCTGGCCTGGCAGTTCGGGCTGGACTGTTCCCACTGGGCGCAGGGTCAAGACTGATTTGCATATGGCTGGGTCCAAACTGGAATGGCATGGTGAGCAAAAAAACGATGGATTTAGGCCCAGATCTTTGTACTGGGGTGATTGTATGACATTGTTCTGCATTCTGTCCATCAATTGTTGTTTTTGCATTTGTCACCCCGAGTGGGACGGGTATGCCCAGACGTGGGTCCCGTGCTCTCCATGCCACTGGAGTCAAGCTGTCCTGGCTGATGAGGGCTGAAAGCCCGAAACCGGTCTTAGGATGCTTGTTTCCAGTCCAGGGAGGACCTGGCCTGGCAGCTCGGGCTGGACTGTTCCCACTGGGCGCAGGGTCAAGACTGATTTGCATATGGCTGGGTCCAAACTGGAATTGCATGGTGAGCAAAAAAACGATGGTTTTAGGCCCAGATCTTTGTACTGGGGTGAATGTATGACATTGTTCTGCATTCTGTCCATCAATTGTTGTTTTTGCATTTGGCACCAGAAAAACAGCCACACTTGGTAGCCTTGTTGTGTGGTTGCTTTCGACCGCCATTCCTCTTTCCGCTAAACCGCAGCGGTCTGAATGCAATGGTCCTTCTGCCGGCTCTACCATTCATCATTTGCGCGACTGCAGCGGTCTGAATGCAATGGTCCTTCCGCCGGCTCTACCATTCATCATTTCGCGCGATCGCGGCGGCCGGGAACAACTGATCGTTCTGCTGGCTCCGCCGTCGTATCATAATTTCACTTGCGGTCATTCCGCTGGTCGATCGGCGTTTTTGGGTCTTTCCGCAGCAATTCCGACCGCCGCGGTCGGATTTTCAGATTTTCCAGACGTTCACGGCGGAGTTTCGTGGAATCCGTCCACCGCGGTCGGATTTTTCTAGCAATGCATCCTAATCTGACCGCCGGTTTTGCCGCGGTACATGCGGACGGTTAATTTCCACTACCACGGCGGTCGGAATGCTTTTCCGACCGCCATCGTAATCGACCCCAGAGTCTTTTGCAGGTTTTATTTTATTTGTGAAGAAAGTTGATTTTTCTTCAAAAATCATAGTCTTATACTCATTTAGAGATTTTTTGTATAGGTCTTTATCTGCTGTGAAATTGTGTCATCACCATAATCTTTCTAATTTGCAGCAAACTTTTTTTTGTGCCTTGAGCCTGTCAGAATACTATGGTTCTGAAGGAGTTTGTCTATATTTAGTTGATTTTGTTTCCGTAGCCAGTTTATTGGCTGTATTTTCTAGCCAGATTTGGTAATTGGCTGTGCTTTGGTTTATGTTATCAGACTGAGTAGGTAAGGTTTCATTGAGGATGGATCCTAATCTTGCAGAGTCTAATTTGTGCCATAGGTGAGTTTTTTTTGCCTGTGGCAGGGATGTAGAGGGGGGCACTTTTTCAATGGTCAGTATATCAAACATCAGAGCACAGTGATCTGACCATAGAAGTGGAAGGGCTTTTCGAAACTGTATGGATAGATTATCTGTAAAAATCCCATCCAGAGTATGCCCAGCTCTATGAGTGGGGACATTTATTACCTGGTATAAGCCTAGGTTAGCCATAGTTTTGATTAGAGCATTAGAATCTTTGTCTTGCGAGTTTTCCAGGTGAAAATTAAAATCACTGAATACACTGTAATAGGTAGTGTCAAATCTAGACTCGAGACTAGGGCCAAGAAGTTGGATAAATGAGGACCTATAGCTTGGTGGCAGTAAATTAGAAGCCTGCTAAAGGTGTTTTTTCCAGCTAATTTAATTTTGGAAAACTAGGGCTTCAAAGTCTGCATTTTTGGGAAGAGGTGAAAAAATGGCATTGAAACTACTTTTATAGATAATTGTGACACCTCTACGATTAAGACGGTCATCTCTGTGAATGGAGTATCCAGTGGGTAGAGCGGCTACAAGATCAGGGCCTGCGGATGGATCAACCCATGCTTCTGTTACACAGGTTATATCGATTTTATTGAGATCCATGAATTCTTTAAATTCTATTTTAATTTTTTATCAATGATCTTGCATTTGTTAGTGTACAAGCTATAGAATTAGTTTGTGATATCATTGTTGACATAGTTTCCAACAAGGAAATTTCCTTGGTTTTTAAGTTGCTAAGCACAAGATTAAACGAGGGGCAGATAGCACTGTTTGAGTCCATCTGTGGGTGGAGGGTGATACAAGAGGGTTTCTTACCACAATCTGGTCGTGGACGGGCGCAGGCGGAATAGCCCTTAGTGCGCCAGCGGCACATTCGCGCTGAGCCCTTGAATTTGTAGACCGGCATTGAGGAGAGGCATGTCTGGGGGCGTGGTGACACAGCGCTGAAAGCGCGAGGCTAAAAGAGTGAGGGTAAACTAACGGGGGTCCAGCAACCCCTTGTGGACCACGGCAGGCTCCCCTGCTGGTAGCCACTTACTGGTAACACAAATATTAATTAACTGAAAAGGGATTAAGTGAGGCAAAACATAAAATCATTAAAAGCAGAGGATATTAGCACTTTCAATATGGTGCCGCTAATGCGCTATGGAGCCAGGCAACTCTGAAGTACAAGGAAATAAAAACCGAGAAATTCAGCAACGATACCTTTCATGCAAGGCTGTGCAGATGCGCTAAGCCCTTGAATTTGTAGTCCGGCATTGAGGAGAGGCGTGTCTGGGGGCGTGGTGACACAGCGCTGAAAGCATGAGGCTAAACCAGTGAGGGTAAACTAACGGGGGTCCAGCAACCCCTTGTGGACTACCGCAGGCTCCCCTGCTGGTAGCCACTTACTGGTAACACAAGTATTAATTAACGGAAAAGGGATTAAATGAGACAAAACATTAAATCATTAAAAGCAGAGGGCTTTAGCCCTTTTAATATGACGCTGCTAATGTGCTCTGGAGCCAGAAAAGTTCAGCAACGCTACATTTGATGCAAAGCTGCACAGATGCGCTGAGCCCTTGAATTTGTCTTCCGGCAATGAGGAGAGGTGTGTGGTGACAGCACTGATAGCGCGAATCTAAAACAGTGAGGGTAAACTTAAAAACTAACAGGGGTCCAGCAACCCCTTGTGGACTACCGCAGGCTCCCCTGCTGGTAGCCACTTACTGGTAACACAAATATTAATGAACTGAAAAGGGATTAAGTGAGGCAAAACATAAAATCATTAAAAGCAGAGGGTATTAGCACTTTCAAGATGGTGTCACTAACGCACTATGGAGCCAGGCAACTCCGAAGTACAAGGAAATAAAAACAGAGAAATTCAGCAACGATACCTTTCATGCAAGGCTGTGCAGATGCACTAAGCCCTTGAATTTGTAGTGTGGCATTGAGGAGAGGTGTGCCTGGGGTCGTGGTGACATGGTGCTGAAAGTGCGAGGCTAAAACAGTGAGGGTAAACTTAAAAACTAACGGGGGTCAAGCAACCCCTTGTGGACTACCGCAGGCTCCCCTGCTGGTAGCCACTTGCAGGTAACACAAATATTAATTAACAGAAAAGGGATTAAGTGAGGCAAAACATAAAATCATTAAAAGCAGAGGACATTAGCCTTTTTAATATGGTGCCGCTAACGCGCTATGGAGCCAGGCAACTCCGAAGTACAAGGAAATAAAAACAGTTCAGCAACGCAACCTTTCATGCAAGGCTTCAAAATGTGTCCCAAACCATTAACTCTGATATGCACCAAACATGGTGAATATGAATACACAAATATTCCTTTTATATATTCCCTACTACCAAATAAACAAAGCAGCACTTACTACAACCTCTCAAACCACATTAAACCTAAAACAAATACCTACTACCCACAAAGCATCATCATAGACTTTGAGCCAGTATTCAAACCATTTTAAAACTGGACCCCCACACAGCCATACAAAGCTGTTACTATCATTTCAATCAAAGCATATGGAGACACCTCCAACAATCTGTTCGAAGGGCCTGATTGCGATGTTGGTCGGAAAGCCTCACATCAACATTCTGAATCTCCTAGACCGTGTCGGAAACCATCAGCCCGACTCGGTCTGAAACTTTTCCGACCGACCGATTACGATGCAGGAAAACTGTTCGGTCATTCCGAATCTGTTCCGACCGGCATTCGGAGAATCCGAGTCGGTCGGAGCCGAATCGTACAGCTCTACAGACCGCGTTTCCGACCGACCAATTATGATGTCGGAATCCAACAGCCTTTCCGACTCGGTCTGTCCGACACGAAAAGGCTGTCGGAAACTGACCTTGGGGGCCCATAGCAAGCCCCCCTTCATCCTGAAGCATCCGGTTGGGGGTGGAGGGGGTACCTGAGGGACCTCCCTGTAAAACCATGCACAGTGTGGTGGGCACCATGGTGTGCCCGCCACAGGGTGCAAGGTTTTCCGCAGACACCCATTTTCCCCATAGGAGCCTGTGCTGTCGGTCGGAACACAGGCTCCCATTGAACTCAATGGGAGTCCATCCGAACGGTGTTTTGAAGCATCAAAATCGGTCGGTCAGAACTGCCGACCCCGAGTCGGTCGGAACCGGATCCGACAAGGAGTTGGGCGGTTTAGTTTTCGACCGACTTCGTAATGAGGCCCTAAGTGTGGAATATACTACAAACAGCCAATTTGCCCTCTAAATAAAAAAATGATAGCACTAGCCTAAGTCCCAGTCCCAAAGTCCTTTCTACCAACAAAATAAAGACAAAGCGAGCTGCCTAATGGATTATTTCGAAGACACTTTGGTTGGCAGACTGCATCACTTCAGACACAGATGACAACCTAAATTCCATATATCATGGTGGAATGTCTATAACAGCACCTTGGCGCAGGAAGCCAAAACAAACAACCCAGTGGAAGGATGGCACGATGTCTTCCAACCCACACTAGGTAGAATCCAACCTACACAATATAAATTTATAGAAGCATTACAAAAAGAGCAATGCTTCCAAAAACTACGAATAGAGCATTCTGTAACCCAAATTGCACCTAAACGTAGCAAACAAACCGATGGAATGTTTGACATGCTACAATGTGAAGTCAAAATTTTCATAAAAAGGAATAGATTACTTAGAACTAATAGCTAAAACATATAAAATTAATGATAACCTCCAAAGTTCCACAAAAACTATCACAAACTCTAAAACAACATGACAAATCATTTTTTTAATATAAATAGTAAACATATTATTTTATTAAATCAGTCTAAACATTAACTAAAGCTCCAATGCTAAACAAGACTGAGATAATAAAATAATACATAAATTATTTGCATGAAAAATTTAAACCTAACCAACCAAAAAGCTCAAAGAACAAACTCAATCCATCACATAAAAAAACAACACATAAATCACTCATTTCCAAATAACAATCACGTAATATCTACTGAAACAATAAAATATAACATTTCTCACCCAAAATAAATATGACTTACTGTTCTGTAGCTTAAGATCTTCCTCTGTATCCAGACCGTCAAAAATAATAATCCACCAATATCGGGGACAAGATTTTCCAAATATCCCCCCAAAAATTGCAAAAATAAAATTAATTCAATAGACATCCCTTGAAGCAATACTAAGGGGGTGATTAGGATGGTGGGCCGAATGCCACCGCCGGCCCGGCGGTGGCAATCCGCCCACCATCCCAACCCGAATTACCCCCGCCATATTATAATGGCGAGGGTATCGCGGCGGACGCAAAGTGCGTTCGCCGCTTTTCCGCCGGTCAGCAATCGTTCTGATTGCCGGCAGGGCAGACTTGGGCCTCAATATGGTGGTGGTGCCTAGCAGGCACCGCCATCCATATTAGGATGCTGGGATTTAAAGGCCTTTCCGCCGCCATGGAAAGGCTTGGGGGGAATTGCAATGGGGGCCCGTTGTGGGCCCCCTGGGGGGTGGGGGGTGCACTTGGGGGTACCCATGGTACCCCCCTCCATTCCCATGCACAAGGTGGCAGGCACCGCGCGGTGCCTGCCACGTTGTGCATGGGAATGCACAACATGGCAATTTGGCATTGCGGCGGCTGCTGTTGTAAGCAGCACCCGCCGCAATGTCAAAGATGCGGAATGCGACCGCCAGGGTGGCGGTCGCATCCTAATTAGCGGTGCGGGACCGCCGCACATCTGGCGGCCGGTCACAGCACCCCCTAAGTATCTGGGAACCATAAAAAAACCTGAAAAAGTGTTTTAAAAAGATAATAGCTCCTGGAAACCCGAAAAAAAGGAAATCAGAGTTAAATTTTTTTTAAATTATAAACCAAAAGTGATTTCCTTAAAAAAGAAAATGGTAACTCACAATTCCCTTAGGACACATTTGTTGACAAAAACCTGTAAAGTAAACAAGAAAGAAAACCCACCCGGAAAACACATTGTAATCCCAAAACACATGTATGTTAGACTTAAAGTAAGTACACATGACATAATGTAATTTAATAACATAACAATACATTACTAAAATAGTGTACAAAAACCCAAAACTACACACTAGTGAAAAAACATTACTATTAAATACAACTAAACACAGACAAAATCCGCAAACAACACTAACCTCTAGACTTCCTCCTTACATTCCCCATACCCTCAAAACCCTAAAAAAAAACTTTAAAAGGACTTACCTGTTCCGATGAACAGCAGCCCCTTACCGCGACCTGGATCCTGGAAAATAGAATAAAGATAACACAAATAGACTACAAAACAGAAGGTAGCAGTAAAAAAGTGGCTGCTAAATTAAATTAATGAGAAATAATGTACAAATGCTGATTAAATGTATATAAAATGTAATAAAATATTAAACATAAAAAATATCAAAAAACTTTGTTAAAAAAGTTTACAAATTGTAAAGTATAAATTAAATAATAGTATAAAAATATATACATTCATTTAATATATACTGAAAAAATGTATGTTAAAATTATTTGAAAATATGCATATAAAACAATCCAATAAATGTTAAAGAAATGGAAAACAATGAAAAAAGGGAAAATGTACAACATGCAATACTATTTAAATATGATTTATGGTTTTTATGTTATAATAATTTATTGAAAAGGTTTCATTTATTTATCTATATCTTAATGTTAATTTTCAAATTGAAATATATATGTTTAATAATGTAAAAATGTATATTTAGTAACCTTTGAAAATAAAAATAGAAAAATATGCTACACATCTTTATTCTATACAAATATGAAATTCATAAAATTATTTATTATAACCATAAAAGTATTTTGTTATATTTCTAAACACCAACAATACTAAGTAAAGAACAAAAATTAATTTACTACATACAAATACAATTTAAACAAAGGATTTCACACTACATTTATAAAATTAAATAAACACATTCCAATCTAAACCATTTTAAAGAAAGTGTTGGACACTAAAGGAATGACATTTACTATTCCCACTGGAATATATACCAACTTTGGGGATGTGTTTGACTCTAAAGGGATGACATTTACTTTTCCAACTCCAATCTGTACCAATTTGGGGAAGGTGTTGGACACTAAAGGGATGAGATGTACTATTCACACTCCAATCTATACCAAGTTGGGGAAGGTGTTGGATACTAAAGGGGTGACATTCTCTATTCCTACTCCAATCTAGACCAAGTTGGGAAAGGTGTTGGACACTAAAAGGGTGACATTTACTATTCCCACTCCAATCCACATCAATTTGGAGAAGGTATTCGACACTAAAAGGGTGACATTTACTATTTCCACTCTAATCTACACCAATTTGGAGAACGTGTTGGACACTAATGGGGTGATGTTTACAATTCCCACTACAATCTACATCAATTTGGGGGAGGTGTTCGACTATAAAAGGGTGACATTTTCTATTCCAACTGCAAAATAAACCAATTTGGGGAAGGTAATGGACACTGAAGGGGTAACATTTACTATTCCCACTCCATTCTGTACCAATTTGGGGTAGGTGTTGGACACCAAAAGGGTGACATTTACCATTCCCGCTCCAATCTATACCAGAGAAGGTGTTGGACACTAAAGGGGTTGTATTTGTTATTATTAGATGTATTTTTTTATTGAAAAAAGGAAAATTTATATATTATATTAGATTTAGTTTTATATATTTTAAATGAGTGAAACATTTTTTTAATTAAATATTTATCTAACTATTCAAAGTATATCTTATTAATTTATCATAAATCATATAAATTTTAATTAATTATAAATTAATATTTATAACAATTATTAATGTAACAAAATAAAATAAAACAAATTACAATAATAATTTGCATTTTCATTTAAATAATTAACATTAAATAAACATTCAAATATTCTCTTTTTAAAAATCGCCCCACCCTTGTACCCAATATCCCACTGCTAAATATTTTTTATAAATCCATAATTTTTAAACATTTATACAACTAAAAACACAAATGTCAACAAGTTCATAATTCATAGATTATCTAAATAAAAACACTAATAAATTCATAAACATATAGAATCACACTACAATAAATTACATATAAAATAACATGATGTTACATACAACATTTTCTAATCAATATTTTTAAAACGATATTAAAAACAACACTTAAAACAATATTTTTACCTTTGATATTGCTGTTGATTATATTTTTGGCATCCCAGTATTATTGACACAGCATTTTTGCATTTTGATATTTTTTTATTCGATATTTGGCCTAGAAATAGGATGGGAAGCTCCATAGGCACTGCTGTCAATATATTTCAAATGGCACTGCCCCAAAGGACTAGTATGCTTTTAATTAGTGGTGAACTGGTAGCTAAAAGCAGCCCTAGAAAATGTGCCTGTACCTGCTCCATATTGTACCAAGTGAGTGAGTCCCACCTACTCCAGGTGGTTTTGCAGGAGTAAATGATGTATGTCTGCAAGAAAATTGTGTGCATTACCTCAGGGCTGTTTCTCAGGCTGCCTGACTGATGATGACCCGTACATCCACCCACCTTTATAATGCAGCCCCTGCTACCCAGCCTGTTCCCAATGTGGGCAGCCAAGCACAAAATTGTTCTCCCAGAAGTTTGATTTCCCCTACACATGTGCAGAGCCATGGAGTTACCCCAAAATACTCTTTCTACAAATATTGTATGACTAAACAATTTTTATTGGGTATTATCAACTTTAGACATTGGCAGTTGTAGCCAGGGACCAGAGGCCTTTAAATTTGGGATGGTGAGGGAGGGGCGTCTTCTTCAGCCAGCTCCTTGTACTGCATGATCATAGTATCCCAGGCAACGGCCATAGGGTGCCGGTATATACGACAGGCTTCCTCCCAATGCAGTGCACAGCTTTCTGCCTCTTCCCATCTGAGTAATGCCATGCTCCATTGGGAGAGAGCCAGGGGGTGTTGGGCCCTCCAGTGCATGGTTAGTAGATGCTTAGCCAACAGGAGGGCAAGGTTGGCGAAGCGTACCCGTACCTTGTGATTTTTGTGTCTGTGGAAAATACCTAAGGCGGTAGCCTCATATTAATTTTGTGTGGTGAGTTCTTTGACCGTGGTTAATGAAGCATACACTGCGCCAAAAGCTTGCTATGCTGGGGCAGGACCAGAGCATATGCCGAAGGTCGTAAACCCGGGTGAGACATCTGGGACAAGTGAAATTAGCTGTGGGGAACATACAATTTAGTTGAGAGGGTGTAAGATAAGCACTATGAAGTATCATATATTGGATGTCTTTAAAACAAGTGTTCTTCGAAACAGTCTTAGGGGACTCCAGGGCTCTAGACCATTCAGTGTAACGAAGAGGTCTTGTTAAGTCCTCCTCCCAGAGGTGTCGAAGGTGACCCAAGAGGATGTCTGCTTATTCCCTAACAGCTTTGTATAGCCATGTGATGAGGTGTTGACCTCCCCCCATAAGGAATAGGGTATGTATCACCGCATGGGTAGGCGGCTCTTAATCCAGTGCTCCCCATAATGATTGGAGTGCCACCATCAATTGCCTGTATGTTGGTAGCTGTCCCGGGGGAAAGTATAGTCCTGACAAATTTGCTAGAATGTAAGGATCTGGGCATCTTGGAAGATGTCTCCCACCGTTTCTAAGGAGTGTGTGTGCCATTCTGACAGTAGCTCAGCCATAAGCAGACCTAAGGGTCCTGGTAGGCCCTGGTGGGGAATTTAGGAGGTGTATTGGGTGATTTTGCTCTTGAGTTGGAAAACCCTAGTTACACATTTTTGCACAATCCACTGTGGTAAGGTCCAGGAGCGATGTATCTTAATAGTGGGGGGTAAGAGCTGGTGTATTATATAGGAGGGAATATATACCCTTACATCGCATGCGAATACATCGCATGTAATTACAACGCGGTTGTTGCAACGACCGCGTTGTTAGAACGCATACCATTACATCGCAAGTCATTACTATGACTTGCTGTTGGGGGCGCGCTGGACTTAGGAATAGTATTATTTACTATTCCTACTCCAGTTTGCTCAACAGCAGGGAAGGTGTTGGATTCTAAATCCAACACCATTGCGCCCCCTACAGCAAGTCATACTAATGACTTGCGATGTAATTGTATGCGTGGTAACAACGGGGTCGTTGTAACACCCACGTTGTAATGGTACCGCGTTGTGGAGACAGCGTTGTAAACACTGTTTCCCATAGGAGGTGAGAGGACCATCTCCCGTGCTTGTCTGATAGAGGTTTGCTCCTGCCAGCCATCAGGATACCCACTGGAGCTGTGTTGCTAGGTAGTAAGTTTTGAAGGATGGTGCCCCAAGCCCTCCTTGACCCATCAGCAGTTGAAGTTTTTGAAGAGCCACACATCACCTCCCACCGTGCCACAACACATCCCCCAACAATTGAACCAAGTCACGCAAAAAGAGATGTTGGGAAAACACCAGAACATTTAAAAAATAATATAGGATGCGGGAGAGGGCGATCATTTAAAAAGTGCTATCCTACCTGTTAGTGCGAGGGGAAGCCGCTGCCAGAAACTGATTTGGGATCTAAGGGTTATGTAGGCAAGTTTCAGGTTACCTTCAAACAGGTCTATCACACTCAAAAAAATTGTATCATAGGTGGAAAAATAGCAAATAATCTGACAATATTTACGGGTGAACTATATGTGTCTGGCATCTATTCCCATAGGTGAACTATGAGATTATTTCTGTACTACTTTTGCATTTGTAAGGGGAACCTTCTCTGCAGCAGGGCATTGGTTTAATAGGACATCACCGCATTTCTCAGCAGAACTAACACACTACTATTTTACACTCATTTCTGTGACTCAGAATACCATAAGTAGCAAACAGTACTTCTGTGTGAATGTCACATTCAATTTAGTAATCTGAACACAGTTTCAGATCTTCGTATGTGGTATTTCTATAGCACCCACCTAGCCAAAAGGCAGCTTGGTCAAAAATAAGAATAACATGAATGAGTGATAGGAGAAGTATCTGGGTTGTGCACTATTAATGCATCCAGAGAGTTAGAGTTCACACAGGGATTTAGTGTTTACACATCCTTTCAGGCCCAGCCTATTTCTTTTTTGGCTACCAAAAGACCGATCTCTAGCAAAGTCATTTTGTATCTGTTGCTGTCCAGATCCATGTTAATGTGCAAAAGGGTAATTTCTGGTTCTTTGGGGAGTTGGCAGCCCAGCATCTCCTCCAGTGTGGACAGCAACCCGTCCCAAACGGGGACAATCTTTGTACAGGACTCGACCATGTCGATCAAATATCTGGTGGAAGTTAGACAACAGAGACAGAGTGGGGAATACACCAGTCCTCTTTTCCAAAGTCTAAATCTTGTGAAATATGTGCAGTGTTGGTAGTTCAGCTCCATGAGCTGAAACTGCGAGGCAGCAGCAGCCTCCCTTGGGAAGGAGTGTGCCTCCCTCCAGTCATCCTCAAACAAAGAGCCCAGATCTCTCTCCCAAGCCTCACGTAAACATGCAAATATATTAGGTGCATTAATACTTTATGATCTGTAAATTTGGAGATCTTGTGGTCTTGCAGATCATCTATCAATCATTTCTCCTCTAAATGACTGAGGTCAGGGAGATCAGTTAGTCCTACTATGTAGGGTCTGAAGGCATGCCGAATTTGTAAATATTTGGAAAATTAGCTGCAATTGAGCTCAAATGTGGACTGTAACCCTTGAGAAGGATTTTAGCATTGTCTGGTCATGATATCTCCCTGGCAAATGTATTTTTTCAGCCCAGAGCCTTTGGTGTATCATGCCAATTTTATGATACAACTTTAGTGGTTGGTGGGAGAGGGATATGTAGTAAGTGTTAGACCTGTCATAATTAGGGTGGTCTTCCCCCAACAGTTTGCCTGTTTACCCACACTTTTTGCTGCATCTTTTTGTTGACCTCAGGACTCTGAATATCGTATTACTGCTAACCAGTGCTAAAGTGCATGGGCTTCTCCCCAAACATGGTGACATTGGTGTGTACCTGATTGGCATATTTAGGTTACCTGTAAGTCCCTTGTAAAGTGGTATACTATATATCCAGGGCCTGTAATCATCGTAAATTCTACAGCACTGCACTAATTGTGCCACCCACACAAGTAGCCTTTCAAACCTGTCTCAGGCCTGCCATTAGAGGGCCTGTGTGTGCAGTTTACTGCCACTTCTACTTGGCATTTGAAACCACTTTACAAGCTTAAAACTCCCCTTTTATTACACATAAGTCACCCCTAAGGTATGCCCTAGGTAGCCCCAAGGGCAGAGTGTTGTGTAACTAAAATGTAGGACATGTACTTTTAAGTTTTACTTGTCCTGGTAGTGACAAATAGCTGCATTCGTCTTTTATTACTATGAAACCTACTCCTGTCATAGACTAGCATTGCAAATTCCTTAAAACACTTTTAAGATATAATTTCTGATTAGAAAGGAGTAGCTAAATCATGATAAATATCTTTAGAATGGTTATGATAGATCCTCTTTATTGATAAAGTTAGATTTGACATTACTATTTTAGAAATGCCACTTTTAGAAAGTGGACATTTCTCTGCTCATAACTTAGCTCTGTGTGCCTGTAGCCTGTCTCCAATACACGTCTTGGCTGGGTGACAGCTACACTTTGTGCACTCCCTCTAGACAGCCACAAACACATGAAGGGTGGGTGTGATAGAGGATTCATCTGCATTCTGATAGCCTTCCTGTGCAGACAGAGGGAGAGGGAGCTCACACTTAGGGCATTTTTACGATGGCGGTCATCGCAGTGGGAGTGGGACTGACTGACAAGTAGCCGGAGGTCCCACCCACCATATTAGGATGCCACCACCGTGGAGGTATCCAGAAACATCCCTTTTTCTATTGCGGCTTGTGCTGCGGCTCATAAAAGGGCAGCAGCACAAGCCATAATAGAAAAGGGGATGTTTTTAAACATCCATGCACCATGTGCCAGGCACCATGTGGTGCCTGGCACACGGTGCATGGATGTTGGGGGGGGCACCTCATGTGCCCCCCAGGCCACATAGCGGAGGCCCACAGGGGACGGGGGCCCCCAAAGTCCCTTTCCGGCAGCCTTTCCATGGCAGTGGGACCACCATGGAAAGGCTGTGGGAAATGGACACCGTAATCCCTACAGCGGTGCCTGTGCAAGCACTACCTTCATTGTAGGGAATACGGTCCGACAAACACCCCGACGGGCTCCTTGAGCCTGTTCGAGGCGTTGGTCTGTCCCTCCGCCCGCTGCGGTCCCACCCAACGCGTCGTAATGCGCCGTTTGGACCGCTATCCTGGATGTCGGTGGGACTGCCACCAACGGCCTGTTGGTGGCGGTCTCACCGACATCATAATAATGCCCTTACATCTGAATAGGCTGTGTCCCGACCCTACACAAAGGGCTGAGTACCCCCACAGATAGCCTGGCAGATAGGGTTTGGATGAAAGGGGACCTGTGCACTTCAAGGAGCTGCTTTAAAGGCATCCCCCACTTTAAAGGCACTTTTAGGTAGAAGTGCTGGGGCTCTGACCCTACCAAGACAGTACATTACTGGTCCTGTGAAGAACTCTGCCAGGAGTACGGACTGCGGTGCTACAAGGATTGCCACTCTGTTTGACTGACTGTTCCATGGAACTGTTTCACTGCTGTGCTGAGCTGTCCCTGCTGCCTGCTGATCTCTGCTCTGCTGAGGACAAGGACTGGACCCATCTCATCTGACCCCATAGGGACTCCAATGGCTTGCTGGCTTGCTTCCTGCTTACTGAAGTCATAAAAGACTTCCTGCAACTCTGCTGATGCTGCTGGACTCTGCCATTTGTTAGTCCTATCCTTGCCTGAAGTGACTTCTCCAGTCCTTGGCCCCAAAAGTGGGTTCTGCAGCTGTTTTCTCACAAAACCAAAGCATCGTCACCACTGTGCTGAATGAAATCAGAGCAGGGCCCTTCGATACTGACGCAGTGCCGATCTGAAGACATCCCAATGTGGCTCGACAAAAACGCAGCACCTATCCAAGGTCCTGACTGCGTGGCTCGACTTCCATGCATCGACCCAACTGTTTGAATTGGAACCGACGCATCGTACTCTCGACAACGACATTTTGCTCCATTCAAGGTACTTTGTCAGCAGGACCTGTTTGAGTCCTGTAGCTGACCTGCCCTCTATCGCGGTCAGCCGGAACTTTGCATTTTCCCCAATCTAGCGCGACCTCAAGTAACCTTTTAGCGCTATTGCCCTCTAAGCACTATGTTTGATTTATTCTAAAAATTAATACGTCTGGTTCTACTTTTTGGATTTTTGCTGTTTTGGTCTTGTTTTAATCAGATAAATATTCTCTAGGTTTCTAAACCTGTGTGAAGTTTTTCTTTGGTGTATTCATTGTATTAAAGTGTGTGTGTGTGTTGCACAAATACTTTACACATTGCCTCTTTAGATAAGCCTGACTGCTCTGTGCCAAACCACCAGAGGGTGATTGCAGGTTATCTTTTAGTGTGTATCTAGCTTACCCTGACTAGGATTGTGATCCCTACTTGGACAGAGTGCATACGTCTGCTAACTAGTGACCCAATTTCTAATAGCAAGTGCATTAATTGGATCCCTTGCATTGCCCATTTCTCGAACGCGAAGGCAAGATCGTCGTCCGTGTCATACCACCATTCATTAATAATCACCAAATGCAAGGTTCTATAGTACGAGCTGATGTCAGCTGGTGCAATGCCCCCTTCATATATGGATTGGATACACTTTTGTAAGGTGAACCTAAATACCCCGTCCCTCCAGAAGAAACCCCTAAGGTTTGAGCAAAATTCTGCAAAAAAGTTGTGCAGTAGTTCGTATGGCACATTTTGTAGTTGGTAGAGCAGCCTCGGTAGTGTGGCCATCTTGAAGATTGCAGAGTTGCTGAGGAGTAACAGTAGGAGCATTGACCAGAATTTTATATCTGCCATTAAATTGGTGATCTGTGCTTGGATTTCCAGTTCCCAGGCTCTTGGGTGGTCTTGTGTGATATGAACTCCCAGATTTTTAAATCCAGCTGCAACTATACATAGGTCACCTGGCCATTGAAAGTTGGCAGAAAGGTTGCCAATTACGAGAAAGCGACCATTTGCTCTTGTTTATGTGAAGATCTGAGAAGTCACCAAAAATATGGAGCATTTGTAGCAGTCTTGGGCCCAACCACTCAAATTGCTAAGGAAAGCCAGTAAGTCATTAGAATAGAATGACACCCTATAGGTTATTCTTGGTGCCCAGTCAAAGCCCCAGATGTGGTTATCCATCTGAGCCACTCTGCAAGTGGTTCCTTCGCAATCCTGAAAAGAAAGGGGGGAAAGAGGACAGCCCTGTCTGGTACCCCGCCTCACTCTAAAAGTGTCTGACGTGGCCCTACCTATCTTGACCCCTGTTGTTAAATCAGTATATAAGAGTAGCACATAGTGATAGAATTGATGGCCACAATTAAGTCTCTCTAAGATAGTAGTCTCCAACCTTTTCTGTACTGAAAGCTACTTATATTCAATGAAATGCATTGAGAGCTACTAATATTATTAGTGTTGTATCATTTAAATTTTGTTATATGTATATTAATTCAACCAATCAAAAGCTTTCTAATTTAATAAGTTGGGCTGCACACAGGTGAGCTACTCAGAGGTAGCTGGAGATCAACAGTAGCTCACGAGCTACTGCTTGGAGACACCTGCTAAGAGAAGGAATAGGTAATCCCACCCCACTGAGTTGGAAGGTTTTTTTAATATATTTTTTTCTTACTAAAAGCCCCCTCATTCTACCTAAACTCAGTAAAACAAGGGGGTGAAACAGCAGTTGTTAGACAGCACACTGGAATACATGGTGCACTCCCCGGTGGAAAGGGGGGCATCTCCTGCGCCCCTGAATCTCTGTCCCATTCATCTGTAGCCCTTACAATCACTTCTCACAGTGGCTTAGGAAGGTAAAGACCAAAAATCCATTCCCAGTTGGATGTCTCTCCGGTCGTCTCAAGCTTCTGAAGCGGTTGCTGCTAGATCGTCTTGCTGGGGTGTGGGTTCCTCATTTCACTCATTTTGTGTTTTAGCTTCTGCACTAGAGCTTGAGCCTTCCATGTCAGTGTCAGAAGTAGACCCACCAAGCCCACATCCTGTTGCATGGAATTTGTTCCTGCTGCTGGATTTGTTGTGTTTAAAGGTGAGTTACTGTCCAGGGGGTCTAGAGTTATCCTAATTGAGGGAGTGCTGCGGATGCAGTCACACTAGATGCCTCTCCTTCACCCATTCCCGAGATCTCAAAGAAGGTGATGTGGGATTGAAACATGACTTTCAACTTTGTGGGAAATTAAGCATGTTGTGTATGTTAAGTGCCCTTAGTTTATTCTTTGCTTCTTTGAAGGATTTACGCTGCCTTCATGCGAGGCGAATGTAGTCCAGGAAGATCAATATAGTGTGAGGCTCAAAGTGAAGTGGGCCAGCCTCTCATGCAAAGCAGAGGATCTCATCTCTATCTCTAAAGTTCTTGAGTCATGCAATTATTGGGTGGGGGAGCCACTGGTGGCAGCTTGGGCATCAGGGCTCTGTGGGCCAAGTACAGGTGGAAAATGTGGCAGGAGGGAGTTGTGAGCACACTGAAGAGTCAAGGAACTGTACTAGTGGTGCTCCCCCACACTCTTCTGGGACTCTCACAAACCTGAATGAATGAATGAATGAATGAGTTTTTGTATAGCGCAAAGTTCACTCCAAGGAGTATCTTGGCGCTGTATGCGGAAAGGGGGGGCACCTACCAGGAGAGAGAGCTGACGTAGATTTAGATAATAGAGATTCAGAGAAAAGCCCAAGCAATATTATCTGGAATACCAAAAATCCATGTTTTTAAGGACTTCCTGAAATTGAGTTCCGTTTGTGTATGTCTAAGTTGAGTTGGCAAGGAGTTCCAGGCTTTGATCCCTATGGCCGCCAGTGCCTTTCCGCCCCTGGTTTTACGTTTAAAATTGGGTGTTGTTAAAAGATTCTCTGAGGATGACCTTAAAGTACGTTGAGTAATGTATGGCTTAGTTCTGACATTGAGATATTCAGGTCCAGTATTATTAGTTGTTTTATAGATGATGGTCAGAACCTTATAGAGACCCTCTTATGGACGGGCAGCCAGTGAAGGGTTTTTAGTGCTATTGCTGAGGAGGAATCTCTAGGCAAATTGAGTACCAACCTCGCTGCGGCATTCTGGACCACCTGTAGTCTCTGTAGGACTTTTCTATTAGTTCCTGCATAGAGACTATTACAGTAGTCCAGGCGGGATAGAATTAAAGCTGCTACTACTGTCTTTTTGGCTGACATTGGGAGAAAATCAAAAAAAATTCTGAGAGTTTTTATTACTTGAAAACATGTACCTGCCACAACAAGGGCTTGTTTGTGAAAGGATAATGTCTGATCGAATTTTATTCCCAGATTCCTTACAGTATCTACTGTAGTAGGAGGTGGGGCCGAATTGGACGGCCACCATTGGTCCGGTCTGAAAACGTTGGTCTTGCCAAACAACATTATCTCTGTTTTAGAGCTATTGCATTTCAGGTGATTAAGCTTCATCCAATCCATCACTGCTGTTAGACAGTGGTGAAATTTCTCTTCAGCCGCTGTCGAATTCTTGTCTAGGGTAAGGATCAGTTGAGTGTCATCTGCATATGCGATGCACTCCACATCGTAGATGTCCATCAGATAAAGCAGTGGTGCCATGTAAAGGTGCCATGTAAAGGTTAAAGAGGGTTGGACTCAGGGCCGATCCCTGAGGGACCCCTGATGCCAGCCCTCTTTCTTGCGATCTATATCCTCCCAGTGTTACAATCTGTTTCCTGTTTTCCAAAAAAGATGTAATCCAGGCCAGTGCATTGTTAGTAATTCCACTGCATGCAAGTCTGTCTCTCAGAATATCATGAGAGACAGTGTCAAACGCCGCCGACAGATCCAACAGAACCAGTACCGCATCCTTTCCCTGATCCATAGCAAGTTTTAAAGATTCAGTGGTGTGCAGTAGTACTGATTCTGTTGAGTGACCCGATCGAAAGCCAGATTGCTTGGGATGTAAGATGTTGGCTTCCCGAATAAAATTATTGAGTTGGTTGTTAACAAGTTTCTCAGCAATCTTACTCAGGCATGGCAACAGTGAGATCGGCCTGAGATTGGAAAGGATTGTTGGATCTGAAAGTTTCTTTTTTTTAAGCGGTTTCACAACAGCAATTTTCCAGCTGTCGGGAATTTTAGCTAGTCTAAAAGTAGCATTAATAATCTGATTGATGATGGGGTTGATAGTATCTACCAGTGCATGCAAAATGTTTGGAGGGCAAGGATCAAAAGGTGAGCCGGATTTACAGGAGAGAATAGCTTGCCTGGATTGTTCTAGGTTGATCTCCTTAAAACATATCAGTTCCTTATTACTTTTTCCTGTGGTCTGACCGTTTTGCATTTGGGGAAGTGTTTTAGTGAAATCTTTTTTTATATCCAGAATTTTTTTCTCAAAAAAATCGGCGATACAGTCGCATAAGTCCTGTGAGGGAGGGATTTCCTGTTCTAGGTTTTTTGGGTTAGTAAATGTTTTTACTATATTGAAAATAGTCTTTTGATTATCTGCTTTGTTAATTAGATTAGAGTAGTACGTCTTTTTTCTAGTTTGATGTGTCGGTGGTAGGATCTGAGGGCTGATTTAAAGATCACCAGGTCTTCTATTTTATAGTATTTCCGCCATTGCTTCTCTAGTATTCTACATTTTCCCTGCGAGGCTTTTAAACTAGGGGTAAACCAAGGAGCTGACCTTTTGTTTCTACTGTTTTTCTTTAGGGGGGCCATAGTGTTAGCCACTGATAGCATCCATTCATTAAATAGGTTATTATCTATTTCAGGGTCATTCGTAAAAATGTTTTTTTTGCTTCTGCTATATTCTGCAGATTGGGATTAGAGAGCAAATGTTTCCATTTCCGTGTGAGACCTGGTTTCTCAGGGTTTTTTCCTAGTTGGACATTGTTAAGATCAAGCTTAAAAGGGATTAGTTTATGATCTGACCAAGTGATCGCCACTGGAGGAGAGGCGATTAGGTTGGCTGCATTTGTACATATTCCATCCAGGGTGTGCCCCGCTTGATGGGTGGCCCCTTCTGTCATCTGTTTTAGCCCTAATGTATTTATAGTATCTAAAAAAGAATTGGTGTTCGGTATGTCTGCTGTTTCCAGATGTAGATTAAAATCACCTAACAAGGTGAAGTTTGAAAATCTGGCCACTAGGGAGCTTATACTTTCGCCCAACGTATCTAAAAACTTGCAGGCAGAGCCCGGAGGCCTGTAAATCAGGGCCCCTGCAAACGTGGTACAGCTATCTAATTGAAAACTAAAACCGAAGTTTTCTGCTTCCTTTAATCCCGTGATATCAAAGATGGAACACTTCAGATGGTCCTTATATAATATAGCTATGCCGCCTCCTTTCTGCCCACTTCTATCCAGTCTGGAGATGGTATAACCAGAAGGAAGTGCTTGCGCTATATCAGGGTTGGAGCATATCGTTAGCCATGTTTCCGTTATAAATAGGCAATCGAAGTTCCAGCCACTCAGCATGTTATAGACATGCAAAGCGTTTTTCGCTAGAGATCTAGCGTTTATCAGGCCACAACGTAGCTGATTAGATTGTACAGAACAAGGAGGGAAAACAATCTCATTAGGTATGTAGTTGCTAGTATATTTACATGTAAGGCAGGAGAAAGGACCTTTAATGCTTTCTGTAGATGTAGGGGGTTGGCAGGTAATAGCTATTGTATTAAGTGCTAAAAGTTCTTCTCTAGTATATGTGCGACGGTCTGGTCCTAGACTTGCAGCGTTTCTAGCCCTAGCCACGTTCCTGACGCGGACGGGCGCAGACGGGCTTGCCTTTGGCGCGCCTTTGGCGCGCCCGCTGCGCGCGTCCGCTGCGCGTCGAGCAGAGCATCCGGTTTTTGTTCAGTAGGGGAAACGGCTACTAGACCGCTAAAGTCTCCCTTGGACCGGAAGTCGCCAAATCCTCCCTCCACTCAATCGGGACGTTACCCGTGGTGGACCGGGGAGGGGCGTCAGAGCCAAAAGACCAAGCTAAATAGAAGTCTGTCAGGTAAATGATCTATACAATTTTAAAAGTATTAGCAGGTATTTTAAAGGAACATGTGCAAATAAATGCTGTGCCAAGTATAAAAATCGAGCAAAATGCTGCAGAGTTAAAAATAGATTTTAACGGAGTTTGTTCACGCTATTTCTAAGAGTAGATTCTGTGGGCAAGCGTCTGTAAGTTTAAAGCATACAGTTTAAATTAAAACAGAGCATACAGACAACACTTTCCCTTGTCGGCGCGCGTCCGCTGCGCATCGAGCAGAACATCCGGTTTTTGTTCAGTAGGGGAAACGGCTACTAGACCGCTAAAGCCTCCCTTGGACCGGAAGTCGCCTAATCCTCCCTCCACTCAATCGGGACGTCACCCGTGGTGGACCGGGGAGGGGCATCAGAGCCAAAAGACCAAGCTAAATAGAAGTCTGTCAGGTAAATGATCTATACAATTTTAAAAGTATTAGCCGGTATTTTAAAGGAACATGTGCAAATAAATGCTGTGCCAAGTATAAAAATCGAGCAAAATGCTGCAGAGTTAAAAATAGATTTTAACGGAGTTTGTTCACGCTATTTCTAAGAGTAGATTCTGTGGGCAAGCGTCTGTAAGTTTAAAGCATACAGTTTAAATTAAAACAGAGCATACAGACAACACTTTCCCTTGTCGGCGTGTGTGTCCTTTCGCATCCTCTGTTCTGGCCTAAAGCAGTTTTGCAGAGGTCATGAGCTTACTGACCATTTGTTGCAGGGATTTCACTGTGTCCTCCAAGATTGATAAGCGATCCTTGGCTTCAGTGAGTCTGTTGACAGCCTGCACAGATCCTTGAGCATTAAAGTGACCTCAGAACCCACTGCATCTATCTGTGCCTGCAGAGCATCTTTGGAGGCATTGATGGCCATAGAGGAGTCACCTGGCTGGCCACTACTTGGGAATTCAATGAACAATGGCTCAGATATCCCCAGGTTGGGCTTATTTGTCCTCGGTGCCCTGTTTACTGGAGGGTTGATGTTTAATGTTCACCATATTTTCAAGCAGCAAGCAACGTTGCAGGTGTCCAGTCCTCTGTGCCTTTTGATGGCCTCAGCACCAAAGCTGTCTGGTGACTAACAATCAAATCCCTTAACCTGCCAGTAACCAGGTCCGTACACATACTCTGAGGGGGCACGAGTGGTCAGATGTCAAACAGAGTGTCTGCAAAATCAGATGGTCCTCATGTGTCTATCGGGGTAGTTCAACATTTTTCAGCAGGGAAGAATACCCGCAGAACTGTGGCAGGGTCAGAGAATATGGCTAACTTCTTTCAATGTAGCTCATGGACTTTGTGAACACCCCTGGAGTTTCACCGGCACTCAGCAGTTCACACCGTCCGGCTCCCCTTTAGTCGAATCGCTCCTGCCCAGTCTCCTAGTCCAGGGCCACTCACAGGAAGGACAGTGTAATGGCCTTATTCTGAACACTACTCTCCTCCCCTGGGTGTCAATGGACATACCCTTTCCACCTCCAGGGCCATAAGCCATGGTGGGAAATGGCTCCCACACCCACCGGGGTCTGTCCTCCTCCAGCACAAAAGTAAGTGGGGCCTTCTCCACACCAGTAAACAAGAGTCACATGGGACTATCCAATGGAAGAGCCCATAACCGACAAGCAACTCTACAGAAGGACCATCCCTCCCATTTAGTCCCCCCGAGACTAAAGAGGGCCACAGCTCCTCACCTCTGTGCCGGGCATATCAAGCAGTCAGCGGGGCAGCACACCTGTGCCCAGTCCCACAGAAGGGACCAGGGGCCACGCCACACAGGACCCCAGTCTCAGCAGATGAAGCCCCTCCTTGCAGAGAGCTCAGGGTGGGATCGCCAAGCGCATTGTCAGGGAGTGGTGCAAATCCATCCTTGGAGGGGGAGCTGCAAATTCGGCCCTGGTCGCCACAATAGGGTTGATTCTCGAATCACCCCTGACCTAGCGAGGCTGCGCCACAAAGTCATTCTGGGCCGAGGCCAGTATCCACAGGATCCGCTGTATGCCAGCTGCATCCTCAAGGCAACAGAGGCCCCCCTCAGGAGTGAGGAAGGGAAGCTGGTCTCATGGTAGTAGGCTTCCTGTGGCCCCACTCATGTGTCACCAAATTCTGCAATCGGTCGGAGCGACCACACCACAGCATATCTGGGCAGAGGGGGCCTTAGCTCTCCATCCACACTACTAAGGATGTCAAATGTGTTTCCTGTCTCAGCCAAAAGTATCAGGCTGTGCCAGGCGGTTATTTAGCAGTGGGTTCTGTTCTTATGGAAAACAGATGGGCAGAATTGCTGAAGGACACATATGGGCGCACGTGGAGCTCTTTAATTCTTACACCTTAAAAAGACATATCAATAGCATGCCCAGGGGTGGATGGGTCAGCTACGGTGTTAAACCTCAAATTCATGAGGCAATGTGTCCCTAAGTTAGGTACAACATGGCATATCAAATATAGTCAATTAAGCAAGGACACACCCAATAAGTGAGGTCTAGGGCAGAATTAGAAAGTTTAGAAAGGATTTATTACAAAAATTCAAAAGATGTAATACCGAAGTTGTAAATGCAGATGCATAATGTCATTGCCATGAAGGCTCTCAATAATAGGGCAACGCGAAATGTTAAGCAAAATCAGGAAAATTCGAAGTCCCACATGAGTATTAAAACCAGTAAGAAATCAACAGCATCTTAGTAACATCGGAAAGTCAATCTGGATCACCCCCAAATTTGAGTGTTTATATAGGAAATCTCTCTTAGAACATAACTAAAACTGCTAATTCATCACCATTGACAAATCAGAGCACAGAATTATTAATGTCACATTACTTTACCATCTAGCACTATCCCATTACATGAATATTGCTTTAACCCACTCTCTGCTAATGTCACCCGGTGTGTTTGGACAAAATGTCGAGTTTTTTATATCATCAGACAGAAATATCGTAATAAAAATATTGTGATACAAAAATATTGTGACGCAGAAATATCGTCAAGAATATCATTTTTTAGGTACATAATATCGTTGTTAAGAATATCGTTGTTAATATCATTTTAAATAATATAGTTGTAAAAAATATTGTTTTTTAATTATGTTAATGTATTTAGTTTATATATTAATTTTATGTGTTATTATTTTTTGTATAATTATTATTTTTTCAAATATAGTTTGCAATTTTGAGTGACTTAGATCTTTTATTTTAATTGCTAATGGTAATTTATAGTGTTGTAGCGGGTTGTTGGGTTTGTAGGGGGATAGGGTGGGAAGTTAATTAAGTAATAATTAATATTTTATTAATTAATCATTTTTAAGTAGCTATGTGATTGATGTAACACTGATTTATTTTAGTTTTATTTTAGGTGCGGGTTGCTAAGTTTATAGGAGGATAGGGTGGGAAGTTAATTAAGTGATAATTAATTATTTATTCATTATTAATGTTTATTAATATTTTAATTGATTAACGGCTATGTATATTGTGAAATAATTATATATTTTTGTTATATTTAGGCATGGGCTGCTGGCTTATAGGGTTTAAGGTGGGAGGTGTATGAAGAAATAATTGACAAGTAATCATTAATTGTTAATTCATTATTTGATTATTAATTATGTACATTGTGTTATACTAATTTATTTTAGTTATATTTTAGGTTTGGGCTGCTAGGTGTGTAGGGGCATAGGGTGGGAAATTAACTAAGTAATAATTAAATAATTACTTTTAATTGATCAATAATTATTAAATTGTGTATTATTTATGTACATTGTTTAATTGTTTTTTTGTCAAACTTTCTTTATTGATTTTTCAACGGCAGAGAAACAGCAAGACATTTGGGATATCACATACGGCGATCAACTAAGTCGGATAGCTAAATGATGGTTCAGTTTCCAGAAAAGTAAATTACAGCCACATTTCAATACCTAAGGCAAAAAGAAAGAGAAACAATGATACATCATCTTCATGCAAATAGTGTATATATGACAAATACAGTGGCCAGTTTTTATAAAATTTAATAATAATAATAGTAGGAAAAAAAATAAACAGAAGAACATTGCAACTTTAATGAATAGATCGTGTAAAATGAGTAGCTTCGGGGAGGGTTTGGATTCAGAGGGAGGGTTTATAGAGGCTATAGCCATCTTGGCTGCTCCCAAATAGAGCCAAAGGATAGAGCAAGCTCCCTGCGTTTGATGTTTGAGGGATGGGTCTCTAAGACCTAAAAGAGCGAATTTGAGGGTTGTCCTAGGAGGTTTTTTATCTGAGCTAGGATTTCGGACCAATAGAGTTGAATAGATGGACAGTCTCACCAAATATGTTGAAAGTCGCCTAATAGCCCACAACCTCTCCAGCAGCGATCTGATGTTTTCAGGAATATCTTCTGGAGTTTGGCTGGATGTAAATACCATTCATAAAGCACTTTTTAGTGTGCTTCCTGCAGGCCCAATGAACGTTTGAATCTCGAAATATTGTTCCATAGTGTGCGCCAGCGTTTAGCACCAATGGGTGTCCCCAATGTTTATTTGCAGAAAGAGATGTGGTGCGGAGTAAAAGTGCGGGAGGTGGACATCAGATATGTGTAAAGAAAGGAGATACACAAACGGGTAGTCCCGCGCATCGTACAAATTGTTCTCTAGGGAGTAAGTCTCCGTGGCAGCTAATCGTAGAGTAGGTTGCAATGCCCAGTACTTCAGTTGTGTATAGTGGTAACTTTCGGAAGTTGGTAAATTAAATTCCTGACAACAGTTTTCAAATGTCAATATATCCCATCCATGAAAGACATCTGCAACAGTGAGACAACCACCTTCTCGCCATAAGTCAAAGGGCTCCGTCAACAGTGCCGGTTGAAAGGCTGTGTTAAAATAGATAGGTGTGTAGGGAGAGGGAAAGGTCACTAAGTCATTTGTATGGGTCAAAGTGTCCCAGACCTTGAACGTGGGGGCAGTCGGGGTGCTTAAGTAAGCATTTCGTGGTTGGTCAGGTTTGGGTTTCCACAGGACGTCCCAGATTTTCCTACCCACCACCACTCGATCCAAATGGAGCCAATGTTTGTCTGATTCCCTAAGGCACCATTCAGATATGATTCGGAGTTTATCTGCTTTGTAGTAGGAGGAAAAGTCTGGTAAAGCCAAACAACCAACATCTCTAGGAAGTGTCAATAGTTTATACAATAGTCGGGCTCTGCAATTTTGCCAAATAAACGTTGTTATCATCGATCGGGTTGTAGTAAAAAAGTCTTTATCCACTTCTATGGGGAGCCCTAGGAAGAGGTATAGAATGTGCAGAAGTACAGTAATTTTCACTGCGTTAATACATTCAAGCCAAGTCAAGTACAAAGGAGCCTATTGTTTGACATCTGCTTTTAATTGCTGTAGTAAGGGAAGGTAGTTTGCTTTATATAAATCTGGCACACTGGGGGTAATTTTCAACCCTAAAAAAGTAAGTTCTTTTTTCACCCATTGAAAGGGGGAGACTGCCATTATCTCTCCCTTTTCTACCGATGGAACGGTCAGATTGAGCAAAAAGGATTTACTAAGGCTAATTCAGAATCCAGCTACAGATTCAGTGTTGGAGTTCAGTCTGTAGGGCTGGGAGCAACGTCTGGAAAGAAGTCAGGGTTTAACAAAATATCATCTGTAAACATGGAAATCTTGTGTTTAACTGAACTAAAGGAGAGACCCTGAATATCGGGTGTAGCTTGTATCTTTGCAGCTAGGGGTTCAATGCTAAGGGCAAACATTAGAAGGGAAAGAGGGCATCCCTGTCTCATTCCTCGAGTTAACTGAAAGTAATCAAAAGGTGTTCCATTTACTAAGACCCTAGAATGAGGGCATGTATAATTGGCTTGTATCATAGCAATAAAGCGTCCCCCGAACCCAAACTAACATAGTGTGTGGGAGAGAAAGGTCCAATCCACCCAGTCGAAGGCTTTCTCTGCATCTAACGCCAGTACGATCACCAGGACATTTTTCTTAGTAGCTTTTTCAACCAGGTGGACCACTCGCCGTAAGTTGTCATGGGTTTGTCGCCCTTTAATACAGCAAGATTGGTCAGGATGTATGAATTCCGGCATGATATCTTTCAATCGATTTGCTAGGAGTTTGGTATATAATTTAGCATTGAGGTTAAGGAGGGCGATCGGGTGATAAGATACATAAAATTGAGGATTTTTCCCAGCCTTTGGAATATTAGATATCAGGGCCTCTTCCATTGATGGGGTCACAGCTTGAGAGTCTGCAATATGATTAAATAGCTCTGTCAAGTGAGGAACTAGATTGGAGCTAAAGTCCTTATAGAATTGGACGGAGAAGCCATCAGAGCGAGGTGCTTTATGCAGCTTAAGAGAGTCTATAGCGGCCTGTTAGAAATGGGATCTCTGGTTGGCTAAGGCTTGCGCCAAAGCCAGGCAGAGACCACCACTCTAGTCAGGGCAAGGGAGTTACACGCCAAGGATAACCCCTGCTCACCCCCTTGGTAGCTTGGCACGAGCAGTCAGGCTTATCCCGGAGGCAATGTGTAAAGCGTTTGCGCAACACACACACACACAGCAGCAACACACTAGGCACACCACAAAAGGGAACTCCACACAAGGGTATATCAAAAATAGCCTTTGTATTCTCATAATACATTACAATAGTATTCACATCATACACATGGTGCCAACTGGCACTGGGCAATATCTACAAGGGATTATTTACACATGACAGGGCCACGTGGGCCACTGTCAGAACCATCACTTTGTGAACATATCATAAATGTAGGACATATCATAAACGTACAACCAGTAATCACTGGTAACCACTGTACTTAGCATCAGCCTGTAACAAACTACATTATGCACAGTATCACCTTAGGCGCAAAATACCTTCTGCGCCAACCTCATCAGTCTAATATCTTAGACCCTAACCTCCTAAGCATAACTCACATTAGGGGCATAACTCATAGTAGAGAATAACTCACAACCTAAACGCATTAGGTAATAATAAAATCACAAGCATAAACACATTATGCAAAACCTCATAATCATGAAAGTACATTAGAGGCATAAAACAGGGTGCGTAAATCATACTACATGAATTACATTTCCTAGCACCCAAAATCACATCAGCACATAAATCACATTAGCACATGAATCACATTAGGGCCTGGCGCCCTATAAACCTAACTGTCCCCCTGGCCAACTGGCCATCTCTAAAAGGGGCTCAAATGCCCTATGTCCCAAGAGTCAGGGCGCGCTGCCAAGGCAGCGAAAGTTCAAGGTGCGCCACTGCGCAAACCTAAACGTAGCAGCTGCCCACTACTTGCTGGGCAACTGGGGATATCAGGTGAGGGCCTAAACGTTGCAGCTGGCACAAATTGCTGCACAGCTGTAAATCTGAATGTGGACCTGGACACGCAATGTGCCCTCTGACAAATATGCGCAAAACGGTGCAGCTGCCCACGCTGGTGCAGCTGTAAATAACCAAAGCACAGGGGGCCAGGCATCACTGCGCCTTCCGGGCCCCCACTGGGGCTTTCTTAACAAACATGCCCCCAAAACGTGGCAGCTGCCCTCTGGCAAGCGGGGCAGCTGTAAGAATGGCCAAATTGGAAGAAGGTACGGGCACCACTGGCCCTCGGGACCCCCACTGGGGCCCTAAAAACAAATATGCCCCATCGGTGCTGAATACTCAAGGAGGCTCTGGCACCTCTGTGCCTCGGGGGAGCAACTACGGGGGCAGGCACCGATAGCGTGCCTCGACACACACCCCCCTCCCCACCAGGCTCCACTCACCGGACTTCCTCTCTGGCTTCACCCGGACTCCTCTCGGCGCTGGGGACCGGTGCCACTTCTCCATGCGGCGGGGCAGCACTTCTCGACGAGGCCGGGGCTCCCCACAGGTGACGGGAGCCCCTCTCACCACGCCGCACTCCTGTTCACCCGGGCCCCCTCCTGGGACCCGGGACTCATCATTGGCACTTGGGGAGGCGGGGTAGGCTCCCGTCCTCCTCAGCCCGCAGCCCAGCTTCCGGCCGCACTCCTCTTCACCCGGGCCCCCTCCTGGGACCCGGGACTCATCATCGGCACTCGGGGAGGCGGGGTAGGCTCCCGTCCTCCTCAGCCCGCAGCCCAGCTTCCGGCCGCACTCCTCTTCCGCTTCAGCACACGTGGGGCTTCCCTCAGCTCAGGGGAGCCCCGCTCGGGATTTGCGGATGTCCGGCCGGCTGGCAGGCCCCGCCCATGTCCCAGGCAGGCGTGCCTGACTTCCTGGTCGCCGCGCGATCGCGGCGGCCGTTTTCATTTCTCCTGGCACAATGAGGGGTAGGCTCCCTCTTAATCAAAACTATACAGCGGGGTGGGCTCCCGCAGTAAAAATAAACATCATAAAGCGGGGTGGGCTCCCGCTCGATCACAGCAATTTTGGGGGAATCCCTACGCTGGGGATTCCCTCAAGGCAACATGCAGCTCTGCGCTGCGAAGCTCCAGCACTCCTCCAGGAGCCGGATTTCAGCACTCACAGGGCGCAAGATGCAGGCAAAAGTCCTGTAGGCCTGGAGGATGCCAGGCAAAGCAGAAGGATAAGTCCTTAGAGAGGAAGGGGCATAGCTGGGCCCAGGGGCCAGCACACAGGGCCCTCCAGCAGGGAGGCAGCCCCCATGGCGGTCCCTCCTGGGCCCCAGCAGCAGCAAGCCCCCTCCGTCAGGAACAGAACAGGAACAGCGCACCAAGAGTGAACAACATTATGGGGTCACAGCCCCTTCTTTTATACAGCATTTTCCTTTGTCTCAAAGTGTAGGGCATGGGGGAACCAGATACAACTGGTTTAGGAGAGCTGTTGAGCACTTTGTTTTGCTCAGCTCCTCTCTCTCTTTCACAGGACAGGCCAGGGACATCAGACGCACCACAGGAGGTGGAGCCAGCATTGTGGAGGGAAGGCACAGCCCTATTCAGGTCCCAGGTGCAACTCCTCCCACCCATCTACATGGAGATCTCTCCATTCAGCCCTGCGCTGACTCACCCTGCCCCTCCTGGAGCCACACACACCTCCCAGCCCCTGTCACTCACAAGCCAGATATGCAATTCACATCAGGCAGGCAGACACAGAGCACACAGAAAAGCCAACTTCTAGAAGTGGCATTTCTCTACCAGTCACCATAAATCTGCGCACACCATTGCGCAGCATTTAATCTCACGAATTCAGACATACTAGACTTGACCATGCTGCACCTCTCATAACAGGAATTACCACTGACACACTCATCCTCAATGCATTCCTATGGGAGGGCAGGCCAGTCTCACCACACACGCACTCAGCGCGCACGCACTTTACACTGGACCACAGTGCTAAAGTGCCCAGAGACTTAAAACTACTAACATACAAGGCAAAAAGTTTAGGGGTGAACCTGCCACAAAGGGCCAAGTCCAACACGGCCTGTACCTATTCTCTGGTTATGGGCCAGCTTAATGTTTCATTGAGAGCCGGAGAGACCTGAGGTAAGACAGCCTCATCTAGGTAAGTTAACTGATTCCCAGTATCCGCAGGATTCGCGGTATATAGTTGTTTGTAAAAGTTATGAAAGGCCGGAGCCTTACCCTCTTCTGTATAGTGAACAATCCTGGACTCCTCTTGTATCTGACATATATATTCCTTTTCTTGTTGTTCTCGGTTGTCTTGCTAATAGGAAACCTATCTTGTTGCCTTGCTCATAAATATTCCTTTTAAGGAATAGGAGGGCCAACTCCACCTTATTGGCGTATATGGCTTTGACCTTTCCCCTTAGGGCAGTAACTGTCCTCAGAAGGGCAATAGTGGGAGAAGCCTCATGGGCTTTCTCAGCTTGATGGAGTTCAGCCTCTAGCGCTAGTCATTCCTTGTTTTTTTGTTGAGTTAGGGTGGTCATCAGGGAGATACATTTCCTTCACAAAACCACCTTAAAGGCGTCCCATGTTGTTGAATGAGTGGTGTCTCTGGGCTTGTTCAATTGGAAATACTCTCTAATGGTTTTACAAAGTTTGTCTTTAAATTGACGGTCTCGTGTAAGAATGTTAGGAAAGTGCCATATGAGAAAGGTGGAAGTGAAAGTGTGCCAGTCTATCACCACCTCCGTCGGGGCGTGATCCGAGATAGTAATAGGATGTATAGCTGTGGACAAAACATTGTGTCAGAGGAGTTGGCTAATGAAAACGTGGTCACATCTGGAATAAGTATGATGGGAGTAGGAGAAAAAAGTGTAGTCTTGCATGTTGGGATTGTGAGTTCTCCTAGCATCTAGTAACCCCAATTGGCAAAGTGTTGATTTTACATTTTTAGTTAATGTACCGACTTGTGTTCTGTGGGTATGAGTGCTATCCAAGGTTGAATCCCACACCAAATCAAAATCACCCAGTAAGAGAATGTCTCCCTCAGAAAACCCACCCAGCAGAGAGAGAAAGTAAAGGAGGAATTCAGATTGACCCGAATTAGGGGGATAAACCGTGACTACAGAGCAGTGGTGACCTTTGATAAATCCTCACTTCTTTGTCTGTTTTGCTTCCCGTAATTAGGAATTTTACTGAAGAATGGAAGAAGAGTGCTACGCCATTATGTTTAGTGATGGCAGATGATTTATAAATTAAGGGATACGATTTGCGACGCAGCCTGTAGTCTTTGCTGCATTTAAAGTGTATTTCTTGGAGGACGATAATATCAAGGAGTCAATCATGAATATATTTCTAGAAATGGGATTGTTTGTTGGTTGAGTTTAACCCCTTCATGTTCCATGTGAAGGTGTTAAGTACCATGTGAAGGTGTTATATTATGTGTGTTCTACAGGTCTCCACACAGAGGAATAAAGAGGGATGCCCAGCGACCCCCCCACCTCCCATCAAGTGACCCCATCCAGTCGGTGCTTGATTCCTCTCTTCCGTGCCCCCCCTAATTCAGAAGTCACAGTTCCAGTCATGCACCAAAACAAGGAATAAAAAAACATGAACAAAGTAATCTAGGGAGTCCACAACCCACTGAACCCAGGTTCTATCTGAAATTCAAATCTTGCTGGCAATATTATAATGGACACATACCCACCAGAACACCCCACAGATTGTACCAGATTATGAAGTAGTATCTGATGCCATGTTTTAGGATTACCATCTTGTGTGATATTAGATAGGGTGGAGGCAAAAGTGATTATCATGAGAAACAATCCCCAACAGGCAAGTGCATAATATGCATACTCACAAACTCCAAAGCATTGCACATTAAGAGGAAGAGGAAATCAAAACACATCACTAAGGTAATTTCACAAGTCTCAGAGTGTGCAGTTGCCAATTGTAGCACCAACTCTGCGGGAGCCCAAACTAAAGGTCATCTCTTGGCATCACGTCTTCCTCTCCTCTGCGAGCACCATGAACCGGTACAAGTCTTGTCGATGAGATGCAGCGACGTTCCTTCGCCATGTACCTCTGGTCCAGTTGGGGAGGATACTATGAGGCCTAATAAAGAAACTGCGCAGTGAAACTGCATCCTCAAGCTCTATGAAGTGGTGCTGTTTATTGTGAAACTCAAAAGCGATGCCAAACGGATAAGTCCAGCGATACTTGACACAATCCCGGTGTTGAGCTTGCATTACTGGTTTAAATTGCAGCCATCGTGCCAGAGTTGTGGGAGCAATGTCTTGGTATAAAGTACAGGTCGCACCTTGGAAGGAGGTAGTGTCGCACTTTCGAGCTGACTGGAAGATCTGTTCTTTGATTTTAACAGAGTTCAATTTAGCCAAGATATCTATGGGTCTTTTTCCCCTCCAAAGGAAGGAGGGCCCACTCTGTGTACTCTTTCCAGTTGCACCTCTGGGTGGTCGTCGCCCAGTATGTCAGAGAACAAGTCGATCATGAAGGCTTCTAAGTCAGATCTATCAGAACCCTCTTGTAAACCTTTCACCCGAATATTATCCCATCTGGAGCGCTTTTCTAAAGCTTTGCATTTAATAAGTGAGGTTTGCAATTGAGATTGAAGATGGTCTGTGGTACGCGCTAAGGGGTTGAAAAACTGAGCTAGGTCTTGGTGTTTCATTTCCAGGTCTAGCGTGCGTGTTCCGACAGAGTCAATGTCAGCTTGTAGAGAGACTAGGGGGTCGATTCCGATTCGGGCCGGAAAAAGCACCGACCGACTCGGATCCGGAAAAAATACCGACCGACACGTACCAGTGGCGCCCGACACGCCAAGTACGATGCAAGCCGCGATAAATCCGACCGACACGTCAGGAAACCAAGCCGACCGACCGAGCCGCTCGGAAAATAGCAATCCGGCCGGAAAAACACGCGAATCCAACCGACCGACACGCACCCGGAACAAATCCGACCGAATCGTACCCGCCAACTCCAACCCGCAAAGTACGATGCAAGGCGCGAAAAACACGACCGAGTCGGACGGAGAACAAGCCGTACGACCGACACGCATACAAAACCGAGCCGAAGCAACACAATACACCGCGACCGACGCGTACGCAGCATACAAAACTGCACAAACACAGCGTGAACGAAACGGAAAACACCGTACGAGACCAATGCAGGGTCCGACTCGGTCACAAGAACGTTTCCAACATACACAAACAGCACAAAGGAAAAATCAACCAAAAAAAGGCCAAACAAGCAATTACCAAGCCAATAAATACTGGGGGGGTGGGGACAGAGAACAAAGACACACCCACAACTCCACCTATATAAAGGACACAAATCACTACCATGAGCCTTTGCAAATGCCATTTCACTGCCAGCACCCAAGAGAAAGCAACCACACACCCACAGCTCACCCCTCACACAAGCCACACACCATCAGCACACCAACAAATACCTACCTCACATACACCCAGCAAAACACACACTCACACACCCTCACCTGCACACCAACACACACATCACTCACCATCACCACCCATCACCATGCCCCCCAAGAAGAATCCCAAGTTCCTAGATTGTGAATTGGAAGTCCTGGTAGACGAGATCCTCAGGGTGGAGCCACAGCTGTTTGGCACTCTGGTCCAACAGACCCCCATGTCGCAGAAAACCAAGATGTGGGAGAGGATCATCAACAGGGTGAACGCCCAATCATCATGTCGGCGCACAAAGACGGACATCCAGAACAGGTGGTATGACGTGCGCAGGAGGGTACGGGACCTGCTGAAGATAGACTACATCAACAGCCAACATACCGGCAGTGGCCCTCCTGCCAAGCCAATATACCTCAGGCCCTGGGAGGAGAAGGTGCGGGCCATCCTTCCGCCAGTGAGCGTATATGGACTAGAGGACATCCCAGAGCCTGGTGAGTACACAACAAATGTACACAATAAACTGCCACAAAACACACACATCACTGTCAAGGGAGAGTCAAACCATGCACACATAGCAATTACACAGCAACTAGAACAGAATCATCCCAAAATGTGTATGTCAGTCAGATAAACACAACACATGCCATCAAAAAAGTCACATCCAACTGTGCCAACACATGTACAAACACAACCACAACTACAGCTAGGCAGTGGCACAAATAGAACTAACACACACATCCACACATGTAGCCACCACAACAACACCAACACACAGTGAAGACCACTCAAAGGAAGGAATTCTGTGTATGCTGGCCAAGTCAGTGTAGCCAATAGCATCATGGGAGTCGCAGTCACACATATTGCCCCCCCACAACTGTCCCATCAACACCACCCTGAACCATGCTCACATCACAGGGAGTGGAGAAGGACTCACAAGATGGCTGACACTGGCTACTGCTGTGGGGAGCACAAGGCCCTGCTGCCAACTGTGCACCAACAAACAGCAGGACACCACTGACTGACATCCTGAGAGACAACTTACACTCCCTGCAATGCAAGCACGTTCCATGGTGGGATATCTGGCTGGCTGGGTGGGAAGGGGGACTTGCAGCACTGACCATAGTCACCAGCACCTCCCCTCACACCCCCCCCAACACAAACTCCACAGTACCCACCTGGTAGAATGCAATGCCCTCCATCCTAACACAAGATCCCACAAAGCACCACCACCCTGGCTTATGTTGTGTGAAGCACAGGGACACTCTTGGGACTCTTAGCCAAACAACTGCCAGGACAACACTCCCAGCCATCCTGTCAGCACAGCCAGCCCACCCCACAGGGAAGCAGAGTCAAAAGGAAGGAAGCATGGGCATGCTGGGAAGGGGGTGGAGGCAATAGCATGATGGGAGTCGTAGTCACAGACATTGCTCAGCCTCACAACTGGCCCATCAACACCACCCTGAACCATGCTCACATCACAGGGAGTGGAGAAGGACTCACAAGATGGCTGACACTGGCTACTGCTGTGGGGAGCACAAGGCCCTGCTGCCAACTGTGCACCAACAAACAGCAGGACACCACTGACTGACATCCTGAGAGACAACTTACACTCCCTGCAATGCAAGCACGTTCCATGGTGGGATATCTGGCTGGCTGGGTGGGAAGGGGGACTTGCAGCACTGACCATAGTCACCAGCACCTCTCCTCACACCCCCCCCAACACAAACTCCACAGTACCCACCTGGTAGAATGCAATGCCCTCCATCCTAACACAAGATCCCACAAAGCACCACCACCCTGGCTTATGTTGTGTGAAGCACAGGGACACTCTTGGGACTCTTAGCCAAACAACTGCCAGGACAACACTCCCAGCCATCCTGTCAGCACAGCCAGCCCACCCCACAGGGAAGCAGAGTCAAAGGAAGGAAGCATGGGCATGCTGGGAAGGGGGGTGGAGGCAATAGCATGATGGGAGTCGTAGTCACAGACATTGCTCAGCCTCACAACTGGCCCATCAACACCACCCTGAACCATGCTCACATCACAGGGAGTGGAGAAGGACTCACAAGATGGCTGACACTGGCTACTGCTGTGGGGAGCACAAGGCCCTGCTGCCAACTGTGCACCAACAAACAGCAGGACACCACTGACTGACATCCTGAGAGACAACTTACACTCCCTGCAATGCAAGCACGTTCCATGGTGGGATATCTGGCTGGCTGGGTGGGAAGGGGGACTTGCAGCACTGACTATAGTCACCAGCACCTCCCCTCACACCCCCTCCCCCCCCAACACAAACTCCACAGTACCCACCTGGTAGAATGCAATGCCCTCCATCCTAACACAAGATCCCACAAAGCACCACCACCCTGGCTTATGTTGTGTGAAGCACAGGGACACTCTTGGGACTCTTAGCCAAACAACTGCCAGGACAACACTCCCAGCCATCCTGTCAGCACAGCCAGCCCACCCCACAGGGAAGCAGAGTCAAAGGAAGGAAGCATGGGCATGCTGGGAAGGGGGTGGAGGCAATAGCATGATGGGAGTCGTAGTCACAGACATTGCTCAGCCTCACAACTGGCCCATCAACACCACCCTGAACCATGCTCACATCACAGGGAGTGGAGAAGGACTCACAAGATGGCTGACACTGGCTACTGCTGTGGGGAGCACAAGGCCCTGCTGCCAACTGTGCACCAACAAACAGCAGGACACCACTGACTGACATCCTGAGAGACAACTTACACTCCCTGCAATGCAAGCACGTTCCATGGTGGGATAACTGACTGGGTGGGTGGGTGGGTGGGAAGGAGGTCTGGCTGTCAACCAAACACAATCAATGCAGACCATGTTCACACCCCAGAGAATACATAGAAATGCCCAAATAATGCAGGACAATGTGCCACACCAATATCAACCCCTGACTGTGACGACTTAGGACAATACAATGTACAGGCCCGCACCCCGAGGCACAGTCACAACTGTCAGGTGTGTCAACCACTGATGCCTGCAGAAACATGACATACATTGTTTGTGTCTCCCAAAAACAGGTGATGATAGGGACACAGCAGCAGACGCTGAGGAGTCCCAGTCCCAGGCTCAAGAGGATGCCGAGCTCACTGGCGTCGTACAGCCTCTGTCCTCCTCGGACGATGAAGAACAACCTGGCACATCCGGTGCAAGTCAACATGCTGCACCAGCAGGACCACCAGCTGCAGCACCAGCAGGTCCACCAGCTGCACCCCTGCACCCACCCCTCCAACGACTGTCACCACGAATACCATCCCTGCCGACATGGACAGAATAAGGAACAACACCAGCGCAGTGACCCTGGACCAACCTGGGGCCATGGACACCACCACCACCACCAACCCCCAAGGTGGACCAGGGTTATCTGTGCGTGCAACTGCACACACTGCACATGTCAGCAGGGGTGGTGGGAGGGGTGGGAGACAGAGGTCGCTGCTTGCAGACGTTGCTGGTGTGCATGAAGACCCACAACTGGTACGCATAGCTGATGCGTACCAGTCCAGCACCGGAGAGCTCAGCCAGGTAGTGGGGCTCCTCAGAGACATCAAACAGCAGCAGGCTGCCCATCATGCCCGCTTGGACTCCCACATGTCCCAAGTGGAGTCACACATGTCACGTGTGGACTCCCACATGTCACGTGTGGACTCCCACATGACCCGCGTGGAGTCCAAGTGGGATGTACTACATGAGATGACGGCGGTGCACAGGGACATTTTACAATGCCTCCGCCAGATGAACAGCAACCAGTCCACACCTCCCTGTGTGCCAACAACATCTGGTACCGAACAAACTGCAACTGCCACAGGGAGGGAGGAGGACTCTGGCGGAGAGTCCCCTGCACCGCAGCAGCCTGCACTTGAGGGCCCCCCCAAGAAGAGGGGTCGTCCGAGGAGGGGAAAGTGAGAGGCTGATGGCCAAGCGCAACTCCCAGGAAGCCTGAACCTGTTCTGGATTTTCGCCTTTGTGCACAGACTGTTCACCCTGTTGATGGCAACACTACTCCCACACATTGCATGGGGAGTACAAGTTGGAACAATGTGTCAGACAACTGTGGCCCCGATACTGGGGATCCTGTCTACCTGGACTTTCTATTCATCTAGGAACTTGGGATTGCAAGATTCATGTACAGCACAATCCATCATATGCACTATTATCACAATAAACACACTAATACACCATACTTGCCTCTGTCGTGATTCCAACGTGGGTGCTGTTATGGGGATGATGAACTGCAAAATTACACAGTGTATGCGAACTGCAACAGCAAGGACAACACAGGCATGTGAGTACAGGCAACGTGACACATATGAGGGAGACACACCACCAGGGCTACACAACACATACACACCTAGGCCATCTGACTCATTGCCTACACTGATGTTGCCAGGGAAGACGGTGCAATGCACAGACACCACACCCATTCCCAGTTGTAGTCAAGTAGCCCACAGGTGCAGTAAGCAAATGGCAGTCAAATGTGTGACCACAGACAACGCACATCACTAAGTGAAGCACAGGTTTATTACACAGTAGCAACATGCCGTAACCACTACAGATGCAAGGTAACCCCACCTGGTAGCGGGCACACAGTCAACAACTGTAGACAGAAGGAAGTCCATGGGTGTGGCGCACATCACCTGTAGGGACACAACAGCTACCAGCCTGGATGTGCAATCACGTCGTCGGTGGACACAGTTGACCAAACGAATCTGAAAGTACCCTGTGAAGGACAGAAATGACACACAGTCAAAAGCAATGCAGTACAGGACAGAACAGCAAAACTCATGCACAATACATGTTACAAGATACCCACCCAGAACCAAGTTAGCATGTCAACACTGTTGGGGAGTACAGCCCACCTGTCACCACACATCGCAACACACATCCTGTCAAGTAGCCCATGGACACACTCCAACAGCACCAGAGCACCACCCACACATCATGCCAACTCACATCATTCACATGACACCTCAGGATACTCACATTCAGCTAAAGAAGTTGGTGATGAGCTGTGTGCGGACATCACCATCACCATCATCATCATCATCGTCACTGGCATCGTGGTCCAGGCCAGGATCCTCCACAGGTGGCGGATGTTGGTCATCGTCATCCTGGATGAGAGGCAACTCCTTCCGCACTGCCAGGTTGTGGAGCATGCAGCAGACGATGATAATCTTGCACACTTTCGCAGGGGCATATGGGAGGGACCCTCCGGTCTTGTCCAGGCAGCGGAAGCGGCTCTTCAGGAGACCAAAGGTCCGCTCAATCACTCTCCTGGTCCGACCATGTGCCTCATTGTAGCGCATCTGGGCAGGTGTCACAGGGTTCCTGAGGGGTGTCAGCAACCACGGCATGTTGGGGTATCCCGAGTCACCTACGGACAGACAAGTGCACATCAGCTGACTTGGAAAAGTGGGCGGAATACTACAGATCAGATCACACACAATGGCACAAAGTCAGTACACACCGACAAGCCAGGCACGCTGGTTCTGCATCTGTGCCATCAACCTGGGGATGCGACTACTCCTCATCACAAAGGCATCGTGTGCTGAACCAGGGAAACGGGCACACACGTGTGTGATGGTCATGTCTGCAAGACACACCACCAGTGCATTGACCGAGTGGTAGTGCTTGCGGTTCCTGTAGGCCTGCTCCTGGGCCTGTGGTGGTACCAAAGCCACATGTGTCCCATCAATGGAGCCAATTACATGCGGCATCCTCCCCAGGGCATAAAAGTCACTCTTCACGTCAGTGAGTCGTCGCAGTCTAGGGAAATAGATGTACCGGTTCAGGAAGAGCAACATTGCCGCCAAAACATCGCGGAGCACACGGCTGAACATGGTCTGTGACATCCCACCAGCAGACGCCACAGTATGTTGGAAGGTACCGGTGGCAAAGAAGTGTAGGGCTGCCATCACCTTCACCTTGGGGGTCAGCGCTGTAGGATACGGCCGGCCAGGCTGCAAATGTGGGACAACTGCACTGCCAAATCCTCAATCAGCTGCCTGGTGAAGCGGTACCGTCGGATGCTGTCCCGTTCCACCATCGTTGCCAGGTCTGGGAATGGCCGATGGACAGCAGGAGCCCTGCAGTGCAGAGGAGAAGTAAGCAAGATCGTCAGTCACCCCACATATGCGGCATTGAACACACTCAAGATCCCAACATACATCATCATGAGGCACAACTACATGAAGTGTGCAGTACCGGAACGACATTTATGGTACATACATGGCCAACATCTGTCAACACGGTCCTACAGGTGGCATCAATTTGTCCCAGGTTGGCCCATTGGATATCATGATGCTGTGTCACAGTCACCCCCAGTGACATGTGAGGACAGATGTGCCCCAGGCACCACAGCTCAACGACAGGCACATTCCCAGGGACCCTGTAATGCCACATGGACACTGGCATCACCTGGAGTATCATGTGTACACCACAACAAAACAAACATGACCCCCACAGGTAGTGGCCACACTTGCCATGCAGGAGAGCCATGGACGTCTGTGACACACACGCACAACATCAGAGTCCATGCACACACAACGTGGATGTGGAGACTGTCTCCCATTGTGCACATGAAATCAGAGACATTGTAAACACTACATGCACAAAGACTGTGGAGGGCCATCACTATTGTGCCACTGGGACACCCTGGCTCAAACATACCGTCCCACATGGGACTCACGGGGTATGTGACATGACATACACAAACACCACTGTGAAATGTGACCATGGCACATGCACAGATATGAACAGTTGCACATCACAGTGGTCACGTACACGTAACACCCAGGATCCTGTCCCCATTAACACGTGCACAGCCTGGGGGTGGCTGCCCACAGGTGACACCCACAGGACAACATGTACACCAACATACACACAATAGGAAATGCAGCCTTACATGCCTTATGATAAGGTTTGGACAGGCTGTCGTGATGTAGGTGTGCCCCTCACTCCCTGGGAGCTATCTGTGGCTGGCATATGTCCATCTGAGACAGGCATGCTGACATATGCCAGTCACATGTACAGTGATGCGTTGTACTGCAATGGACCGATCGGTGCCTCCGGCCGGCCCATTGCATTCAATGTGTGCGGGTACGCGTTGTACCCCTGTGCGCGTTGTACTGCAATGGACCGATCGGTGCCTCCGGCCGGCCCATTGCATTCAATGTGTGCGGGTACGCGTTGTACCCCTGTGCGCGTTGAACAGCAATGGACCGATCGGTGCCTCCGGCCGGCCCATTGCTTTCAATGTGTGCGGGTACGCGTTGTACCCCTGTGCGCGTTGAACAGCAATGGACCGATCGGTGCCTCCGGCCGGCCCATTGCATTCAATGTGTGCGGGTACGCGTTGTACCCCTGTGCGCGTTGTACTGCAATGGACCGATCGGTGCCTCCGGCCGGCCCATTGCATTCAATGTGTGCGGGTACGCGTTGTACCCCTGTGCGCGTTGTACTGCAATGGACCGATCGGTGCCTCCGGCCGGCCCATTGCATTCAATGTGTGCGGGTACGCGTTGTACCCCTGTGCGCGTTGAACAGCAATGGACCGATCGGTGCCTCCGGCCGGCCCATTGCTTTCAATGTGTGCGGGTACGCGTTGTACCCCTGTGCGCGTTGAACAGCAATGGACCGATCGGTGCCTCCGGCCGGCCCATTGCATTCAATGTGTGCGGGTACGCGTTGTACCCCTGTGCGCGTTGTACTGCAATGGACCGATCGGTGCCTCCGGCCGGCCCATTGCATTCAATGTGTGCGGGTACGCGTTGTACCCCTGTGCGCGTTGTACCTCAATGGACCGATCGGTGCGCACCCATTGACAATGGGCTTGCCTGGCAACGGACGCGTTTTCGAATATTCGAGCGAGTCGGTTGCTGGAAAATCAGTTGGTCACCCACAACAATGTTGCAAAATCATGTATGTCATGAAGTTGAAGATTTGAAGGATGCTGTGGGCGTGTTTTGGTGCTGCTATTCCATGGATTGGCCAGATTCAGAAGATGCAAACGACTTGGACCTATCACTTTGGACACAAGGGACAGTATCTGCCTCTCCAGCACATATATATTGCTGCATGTTCCCCTGAGAGCCCACTTGCCTGCACTACATGCTCCAGGACGACATCTGCCACTGCACTGCTGCTGTCTCTGCCCCTCTGGACCCTGCAATGGCACGTACTGTGGAGAGAGCCCCAGCCTTCAGCCTTGAAGAGAACCAGGCCCTGCTGGACAGCCTACTTCCACAGTACAGCAAGCTGTATGGGACACCAGGGGAGCAGGTGAGTGTTCTGTGCACTTCCTTTCTGAATGTGCATTTTGTCTGACTAGCAAGGCTGAGAGTCAGCACACCACTGGCTAGCAGGCTCACTGAGTAGTTGTCACCCCCCATAGTGTGTAGTGACTTGCACTGGACAGGTATGGTGCAGTGACAGTGCTTCTGAACAGGGTTCTACTCCCCATGCTATGATACCATGTAGTGACTTCTGGAAAACTGTCCATGGGCAGCCGTGCACTGCCTGGGTACACCATGTGCCCCTGTGATTGCGACATGTATATTCAACTGTGTCATGCACGGATATGTTGCATGTGTAGTAATGTCCTTATCACTTTGTCATCCTGACAGGCTTCTGCCCATCGGAAGCATGAGATCTGGAAGGACATCGTCCGGGCTGTCCGGTCCGTGGGGGTCTACAAGCGCCGGATCCGCAACTGCCAAAAGAGGTGGCAGGACCTTCGGGGCTGGACCCGGAGGATTGCACGGGTCCAGCTGAAGCTGTCGCCTCCTCGCAGGAGGGGCGGAACACGGACCCTGACCCCCACATGCTCAGGATCCTGGCGGTGGTCTTTCCAGACCTGGATGGGCAGCTGAAGGCCAGAGAGCAGCAAGGAGGGGGTGAGTCAAAGACTGCACTGTGTACTCTGTCTAACATGTTATGTGGCCTCCTCGGGCCAGGTTGAACTGCCACAGTACAGCAGTCATGTTGTCCAGGAGCCATGTCCCTCTATTGTGCACTGCCCACTCCTCATCTGATACCCAGGTGTGGCCCTTACATGCAGGGAATTCTGTCACTTAGGACTGTGTCCTTGCAGTTTGCTTGACTCAAGGTGGGAGACAGCATCTGTTTCCCTGACTCTGTGGTGGGCATCATGGGTGGGTCCATTGCTTACACAATGCCTGTATTCTGACATGTATTCAGCGTGTTACTTTGATCTGTGGTCCAATTGCTGAGCTGATCCACCACATGTGGCTGGGGTACCTGGCACACACCCATGCTGCGGGTGGGAACAATGTTTGGGCCCCAGGAGTATGTATATGACGTGTGTCACACATACTTAGCCAGCTGCCTACAGTCCAGGGCTCATCCCTCATTCATGTGGGGCTGGACAGTCATGCCTACTCCAGGCCATACAATACACTCTGTACTCCCACTCCCGTGTATCAGAGGACACATTGTGCACAGTGATTTGCCCCTCAGGTGTCTGCCTCTGTGTCAGTGTGCTGTGGATTAGTCGCCAGGACTGCTGTGGAGTTTCTTGGTAGGGGCTCAGCATGCCACTGGAGATGTGACCATAGGAGACGATACTTGTGTGACACATAGGTGTCTGATCAGCTGCCCATGCAGACTGGGGCATGTAAATGTGAAGTTCAGGCAGCTGTTCCCCATGCACAGCAGAGTGTGAGGGCTCAGGTTCAGAGGGTAGTGTCACAGGTCTCCCATATGTCCAATAGGTATGACCTGGACAGATGAGGGTTAAGAGGATGTGTTGTGGGGGGATGTACATGTGCACTTGTGCAGCTCCAGGACTTGCATTCCCCATGACCTACTATTGTGACACAGTGCAGAGTGTTGTTGTCTGGCTGCAAAGTCATACATCACTGAGACAGTGATGTATGACTTTGCAGTCATGCCTCCGCCATGGCATGTGTCTACTGATTGGTGATCCTGCAGGGGAGTGACATGTGCTACATGCACACCATAGTGGCGCTGGCTATCAGGACATGGGTGCATCATGGTGTCTGTCGCTGGTATGCATCACATGCATTTCCTATTTGACTCTGGGCATCCCTTACATCCGTAAACCTGTACTGACTCAGTGGCAAGAGCTGTGATGTGTCCACACCGTGTCCTCTGCACTGTCCAACTACTGTGTACTTGGTGCATGTGTCAACACTGGGGTGTTGCAATCCAACAGACACCAGACAGATGGGTGCAAGGCCATGTGGGATGTGAGTGCCATGCTTGGCATCAGACTGACAATTGACTTCTCCTGTTCAATTAGTGCACTTTTAGCAATGTACAACTAATGATGCCAGGGCTTGCTCTGTGATGTGCTGTGCTCACAGTGGTGTGTGCGTTATGTGCAGGTGACTGATGTCTGTCTGTTTCCCCATTGTTTGCAGATACATCCACGGCCACGGAAGGGGACAGCTCCACGGACCAGGAGGAGCCGGAGAGCCAGACTGGGTCAGCAGCCGAGGAGTGGTCGGAGGGACCCAGTGGCACGGAGGGCGAGGGGAGCCACACCGAGGAGTCCTCAGCAGCATCCACCTCAGCTGAGGACCAGAGCAACTCGGAGGATGACTCCCTTGTGGAGGCGGGTGTCAGCAGCCACCACACCCCAGCTAGTGTTGCTGTCCCCGCCACCACCAGCACCACCACCGCCCTCCCATCGGCTCCCATTCCCCAGGTCCGTGGAGGCTCCCATGTCCGGGAGCGTGTCTCCTTTGGGCCAGGCACCGCACCCCCTGCCCCTGTGTCCCCTGCTGCCCTGAGTGAGGAGTCTGTGTACCTCCTTCGCCAGCTCCATGTAGGGCAGACAGCCATGCTGAGTGTCCTCCATGCGCACACCGCGCTGTTGACTCAGCTGGTGTCGTTCATGGAGGGCATCTCATCGGGCATGTCTGACCTACAGAGGGGCAATAGGTCCATGGACTCCTCCCTGACGGCAGCAGTGTCCCTCCTCAAACGGTCCCTCACCCCTCCTGCCTCTGCTCCATCCACACTCCCCAGCACCTTACCCATCCCAGGCACACACACACTGGCACACACCAGCACACACACATCCAGCACACTGACACACACGCCAATGACAAAACGCACACGCACGCACATTCAGGGGACTGAAGCCAGACTCACAGGGGATGGGGCCCTGGAACACACACACGCATCCACATGCACTGCGCAGTCCTCAGTTCCCTCTCCCTCCAAAGCACCCTCCCTTGCCTCACCTGCAACCCCAAAGTCACAGCAGCTCTTCCTCTGTGACCTCGGCCTCTTCCCCACCGATGAAGCTGCTCCAGCATCCCGGGGGAAGAGGAAGCCCACCCACACGGAGCAGAGTGCCCCTCGCCCCCGGACACCCTCCCCCAGGCGCAGACGGACTGAGGCCCCCACCCGCAAGTCCCCCGGAGTGCTAAGAGCAAGACCCCGCCACCGCCCTGCAGCTCAGGCACAAGGTCTCCGTCCTCCATCCCTCAGGCCCCCACTGCACAGGTGCCCCCACCACACCCTGCCCCAGGTTCCCCCACCCACAGATATACCATCCCCAAGATGCTCCGGCCTTCTCCCCCTGCCACTTGCTCTCCCAGCACCACACCCCCGCTGCGCTTGTCTGTGCCACTGATGTGGTGAGGGTGTCCCCCCTCTGTCCAACCCACCTTGCCTGTTCCCCATTCTCCTCCCCTGGAGGTAGGCACTGCAGTGGAGTCCACTACCGCCCTGTCTGACTTGGGCACTGCAGTGGCGGACCTGTCCACCCCATCTGCAGGGTCCACTGCAGTTGTGCCGGCACCCACGACATCTGTGTCATGCCCCCCAGTTGTGCCGGCACACACCATGTCAGACACCTCCACTGCAGTTGTCAGTGGCTCTCCAGCACCCACCACCCCTTCCCTGACTCCCCCTGGTGAGCCCTGATCCTGTCCCTGCGGTGCCTGGCCTGCCCCCGGTTGCCCCTCCTAGTGGATTGTCCCTGGTATTGTGCAGGCATGCGTAGGGTGACATCTGCCAGTGTCACCCTGTTTGAACTTTGACAATGGACTGGCCATTGGCCTTTGCTCTTTTTCAGGACTTCGTTTGGCCTCAACACATATGCTGAATAAAGCAACTTTCTTTTCTCTAGTGCTCATGCTTCAGATGTACATGTTGTTGGTGCAGCTAACCATGCCCTTGCTGCAGTGATGGTGATATCTGGTCTCATGATTATGAAGTGTTACTGTGCAGGAACCCATGTGGTCCAGGGGGAATGTGTCCTATCATGTGGTGTATCCATGTCATCAATAGCAGCATCTGAGGGTGTCATGTGTTCAGTATTTGGCAATGGGTTTCCTACTTACATTGGCAATTTCATATCTGTGGCTTCCACCCCTGCACATCTGTTGTGCCTGCCATCGTTGCATTTGTCTACTTCCCTGACCGTGTTGCCATCTCCAGTGGACATGCAGGTTTGGGCATCAATGGGGAGGGACTCATCCGTGTAGTCAGTGCAACATTGCCATACAAGTGTGTTGGATCTGTGCTGATGATTCCGTTGGCACATCCATGACCAGGCTGATGTGATGGGAGCCCTCATTTGGTGCTAATTGTTGATTGTGTGACCAAGTGCTCAGCTGACATGATGGGGCCCTACTGAGGCAACATATGGCACAGCTTTCCTCACACAGGAGTGGAGTCCCCTCATGGCAGTGTGTACACGTGTGACATTGCCTGCGCCCAAGGTGTGTGTTGTATGTGCATGTCTGTGTGTTCACTTCCATTCATCTGCGCATGCTGTGATCCCTAGTGTTGTACCTGTTTGTGATGCTTGCTGACTTGAGCTATGTTCCCCCAAAGTCTTCTCCCTGTGTTCTCTGTGATGTGGGTGCATGGCACATTACTGGTCATCAGGGTGTCACCCATAGGTGTGTTTGCTGTCAGGGCAGAGTTTGTGTGCTGACGCAGATGGGTCACAGATCAGGTTTCCCTTTGGCACTTGTTGTTTGCCCCTGTCATGTGATTTCCAGTTTGTGTTATCTTTCAGTGATTGTGACACGTTGTGTGTGTGACTGCTGGCACTCCTTAGGGTCCGGGCTGCAATGTTGGTTGTTGTCTATGTGTGTTCTTTGTGGGTGACCTTGGCTTCTTCATTGGTGTGTGACTGTGGCTGGGATCCCATTGGTCGGTGTGGTATTGCCGTCATGTCCATGTACAGCGTAGTGTGCAGTGTGTCAGACATTCAGGAGTCTTGTTGAGTGTCCATGTGTGATGTGTTTCTACACCTTGGTTCCCACCCACCACCCTGGAATAGTAATGGGTGCATGTGCAATGTCACCAGTGCATGTGTACTTCACTGCTGCACATTGTTGGAGGTCGAGGGTGTGGTCTTGAGTGTGTGCAGATGAGAGTTGTTGCCCGGCTAGTCCCCTGCCTCCATGTTGGCCTTGGCTTACTGGCCATGCTGATTGATTTGTGCTTGTGTAGGTGTGATGGTAGTTAGTTGCTCAGGACACCTGACTGTGGTTCACAGTGTGAACGACATTTAGCTTTGTCATCACAGTGGTATTTTTCTTCAGCCCAGGGTCACCACATTGTGGGGGCCCTGGGGGTGGTGCTGTGGTGTGTCTGTGACTTGCTGTGTCAGTTGTTGTTCCTACGTGCCTGTGTGACATGTGTGTTTTGTGCTCCCTCTCACCTGTCAATGCCTGCTTGCCCACATAGGGGATTTGGATCCATGAGTTACCTTAGTGTGGCAGTGTATGCACATCTGTATGATTGGTATTCAGCTCTCCTCATGTGTTGTGTTGTTGCCTGGGGACACTGGCACCCCCACCCCTCACCTGCTGTGTATGATGACAGTGTTGGTCTGCCTGTTTGTGTTTGTGCATCTGCACCACTGCATTGGCATATCTTGGGTGTGCCATTGGCTGTATGTTGTTTGGTGTGTTTCCCCTGCTGTCCCTGGGACTCCTAGGTCATCGGTCAGCACAGTGATCATGGTTTGTATGTCCCATTGCTGCCATGGTATGGTATCTGTTCACCTCACATCTGCTGTCTCCACAGGGTATCTGCATTTGTGTGCCCATTGGTGCAAATATGTGGTTCTGCATTCTGATGGTCACTTCTGTCATTGTGTCATTGATGAATGTTGACGGTCTCAGCCCCCATGGGTGTTGTTTGTCTGCACATGGCCAAAGGAATGTTTCATTTGCACTGCAGTATTTGGCTCCCCCAATTTATGTTGCAATGGGACACATACACTACTTTGCCACAGATGAGTTTTTGGTTCTGTGACCAGGAATGATCCATGCAGTTTGGCAGTTGCAGCTCTTTCTTTGTCAACAATTACCTTTTGGTCACTGTGATGATGAGGGTGTAGACCCCATTGCCACAATGGTCAAAATGTGCTTCAGCTATGGACCCCACACTTACCTTTTGGTCACTGTGATGATGGGGGTTTAGACCCCATTGCCACAATGGTCAAAATGTGCTTCAGCTATGGACCCCACACTTGCCTTTTGGTCACTGTGATGATGGGGGTTTAGACCCCATTGCCCAATGGTCAAAATGTGCTTCAGCTATGGACCCCACACTTGCCTTTTGGTCACTGTGATGATGGAGGTTTAGACCCCATTGCCACAATGGTCAAAATGTGCTTCAGCTATGGACCCCACACTTGCCTTTTGGTCACTGTGATGATGGGGGTTTAGGCCCCATTGCCACAATGGTCATGGGCTGCTTGCATTGTGGGTGCCACACACATATATGTGTGGCACATGTGCTAGGGAGTCACATTGTATGTTCAATGTCATGTTCGGTGTTGTAGGCATTTGACACAGCCTGCTCACACGCTTGTCATGGTGGTGGGGGGATGTCTTAATCTTGCATTCCCTAGGTTGTGGTGTGCTTGTTGTGTCATGCATTGTCCATCCTATGAGTGGGGGTGGTAGTAGTGGTAGGCATCCAGCCCCCTGGCTAAGGGTGGTAGTAGTGGTAGGCTTCCTGCCCCCTGGCTAAGGGTGGTAGTAGTGGTGGGCATCCTGCCCCCTGGGTGAGGGTGGTAGTAGTGGTAGGCATCCTGCCCCCTGGCTAAGGGTGGTAGTAGTGGTAGGCATCCAGCCCCCTGGCTAAGGGTGGTAGTAGTGGTAGGCTTCCTGCCCCCTGGCTAAGGGTGGTAGTAGTGGTGGGCATTCTGCCCCCTGGGTGAGGGTGGTAGTAGTGGTAGGCATCCTGCCCCCTGGCTAAGGGTGGTAGTAGTGGTAGGCATCCAGCCCCCTGGCTAAGGGTGGTAGTAGTGGTAGGCTTCCTGCCCCCTGGCTAAGGGTGGTAGTAGTGGTGGGCATCCTGCCCCCTGGCTAAGGGTGGTAGTAGTGGTGGGCATCCTGCCCCCCTGGGTGAGGGTGGTAGTAGTGGTGGGCATCCTGCCCCCCTGGGTGAGGGTGGTAGTAGTGGTGGGCATCCTGCCCCCCTGGGTGAGGGTGGTAGTAGTGGTAGGCATCCTGCCCCCTGGCTAAGGGTGGTAGTAGTGGTAGGCATCCAGCCCCCTGGCTAAGGGTGGTAGTAGTGGTAGGCTTCCTGCCCCCTGGCTAAGGGTGGTAGTAGTGGTGGGCATCCTGCCCCCTGGCTAAGGGTGGTAGTAGTGGTGGGCATCCTGCCCCCCCTGGGTGAGGGTGGTAGTAGTGGTGGGCATCCTGCCCCCCTGGGTGAGGGTGGTAGTAGTGGTGGGCATCCTGCCCCCTGGCTAAGGGTGGTAGTAGTGGTAGGCATCCTGCCCCCTGGCTAAGGGTGGTAGTAGTGGTAGGCATCCTGCCCCCTGGCTAAGGGTGGTAGTAGTGGTGGGCATCCTGCCCCCTGGCTAAGGGTGGTAGTAGTGGTGGGCATCCTGCCCCCCTGGGTGAGGGTGGTAGTAGTGGTGGGCATCCTGCCCCCCTGGGTGAGGGTGGTAGTAGTGGTGGGCATCCTGCCCCCCTGGATGTGGGTGGTAGTAGTGGTGGGCATCCTGCCCCCCTGGCTAAGGGTGGTAGTAGTGGTAGGCATCCTGCCCCCTGGCTAAGGGTGGTAGTAGTGGTGGGCATCCTGCCCCCCTGGGTGAGGGTGGTAGTAGTGGTAGGCATCCTGCCCCCTGGCTAAGGGTGGTAGTAGTGGTGGGCATCCTGCCCCCCTGGGTGAGGGTGGTAGTAGTGGTAGGCATCCTGCCCCCTGGCTAAGGGTGGTAGTAGTGGTAGGCATCCAGCCCCCTGGCTAAGGGTGGTAGTAGTGGTAGGCTTCCTGCCCCCTGGCTAAGGGTGGTAGTAGTGGTGGGCATCCTGCCCCCTGGGTGAGGGTGGTAGTAGTGGTAGGCATCCTGCCCCCTGGCTAAGGGTGGTAGTAGTGGTGGGCATCCTGCCCCCCTGGGTGAGGGTGGTAGTAGTGGTAGGCATCCTGCCCCCTGGCTAAGGGTGGTAGTAGTGGTAGGCATCCAGCCCCCTGGCTAAGGGTGGTAGTAGTGGTAGGCTTCCTGCCCCCTGGCTAAGGGTGGTAGTAGTGGTGGGCATCCTGCCCCCTGGCTAAGGGTGGTAGTAGTGGTGGGCATCCTGCCCCCTGGGTGAGGGTGGTAGTAGTGGTGGGCATCCTGCCCCCCTGGGTGAGGGTGGTAGTAGTGGTGGGCATCCTGCCCCCTGGGTGAGGGTGGTAGTAGTGGTGGGCATCCTGCCCCCTGGGTGTGGGTGGTAGTAGTGGTGGGCATCCTGCCCCCTGGCTAAGGGTGGTAGTAGTGGTAGGCATCCTGCCCCCTGGCTAAGGGTGGTAGTAGTGGTGGGCATCCTGCCCCCCTGGGTGAGGGTGGTAGTAGTGGTAGGCATCCTGCCCCCTGGCTAAGGGTGGTAGTAGTGGTAGGCATCCAGCCCCCTGGCTAAGGGTGGTAGTAGTGGTAGGCTTCCTGCCCCCTGGCTAAGGGTGGTAGTAGTGGTGGGCATCCTGCCCCCTGGGTGAGGGTGGTAGTAGTGGTAGGCATCCTGCCCCCCTGGCTAAGGGTGGTAGTAGTGGTAGGCATCCAGCCCCCTGGCTAAGGGTGGTAGTAGTGGTAGGCTTCCTGCCCCCTGGCTAAGGGTGGTAGTAGTGGTGGGCATCCTGCCCCCTGGCTAAGGGTGGTAGTAGTGGTGGGCATCCTGCCCCCTGGGTGAGGGTGGTAGTAGTGGTGGGCATCCTGCCCCCCTGGGTGAGGGTGGTAGTAGTGGTGGGCATCCTGCCCCCTGGCTAAGGGTGGTAGTAGTGGTAGGCATCCTGCCCCCTGGCTAAGGGTGGTAGTAGTGGTAGGCATCCTGCCCCCTGGCTAAGGGTGGTAGTAGTGGTAGGCATCCTGCCCCCCTGGTTGAGGGTGGTAGTAGTGGTAGGCATCCAGCCCCCTGGCTAAGGGTGGTAGTAGTGGTAGGCATCCTGCCCCCCTGGGTGAGGGTGGTAGTAGTGGTAGGCATCCTGCCCCCCTGGGTGAGGGTGGTAGTAGTGGTGGGCATCCAGCCCCCCTGGGTTGGGGTGGTGGCGCGCATTCAGGCCCCTGTGTGCATATGTGGCATTGGTGATGGGCATCCCGCCCCTATGGTGCTGCTGGTGTAAGTATATTCAGATTCCCAGTGTATGTGTGTGATGTGTCGTGTACGTGTTGTATGTGTTTTGTGGTTGGTGTCTGACTTACCTTCTGCGCCGTACGCGTCCGTGCCTGTTCCGGTAGTAGATGTAGAATATTGGTATGATCGGGACGAAGGGATTCATGGTTGGTTCGTGTCGTTCGTCCTTCTCGTTGCTTCGCGTCGTCCTCGTCGCTTGGCTTCGTCCTCGTCGCTTGGCTTCGTCCTCGTCGCTTCGCGTCGTCCTCGTCTGTGCTGTGTTCGTCTCGTAGCCGTGGATCGTGTTGTGGCGCGATTCGGAGCTTATGTGCGCCTCTCCCGGATGCTTTGACGTGCCGTGCGTAGCGACGGGTTCGGCGCGTACGGAAAGCGCATCGTACTTGTCCGGCCGGACGGGGCTGCATTTTCCCTTCCGTGCGACTCGATTCGGCGTTTCCGGATTCGCCTCGGTCGGAGAACAGGACCTGGTTTGGGTGAGTACGGCTCGGCCGGGATTTTTGCTGTTGTGCGCATCGTACTTGCTCGTTCGGTGTGCTGTACGGATCGGTCGGGAAACTGGCTTTCGCATGGCTTTTTTCCCGACCGAATAGTATTGGGTGCGCCTCCGACCGAGATCGGAATCGGCCCCTAGGTGTGAGTTGATTTTGATTTTGAAAGATTCGAAGAAAGCGGCAATGTCCACTATTAGCTCTTCCCTAAGCTCTTTTTTAAATTCTTGTAGGGATGAGAGGAGCTCATCTTTAGTTAAAGCCATGGCTGCCTCTAAGAAGGAGTCTGTACTGGATGCCCTTCCTTCTGAGGGGGTGAAGTAACTAGACATCCTGTTTGCTTGGACTTTAATTGGCGACATATAAACAATAGTGGCTGGTGAAGCTGGAAGGTATAGAGGGTCAGTTGCTGCTAAAGGGAGAGTCCCGCAGGTCTAGCAGTTTCCAACACTTCAGGCTGCATTCATGTTAAGATGGGTGATGGGTCATGCAGCTCCTGTTGGGGTCAGTGTAACACGGAGAGACTAAAAGGGAATGCACTCAAAGGTTTTTCCAAGTGTGAATCACTCCCCTGTACTGTGGAGGTATCTTCCCCTGCTCACCGATATTACTGGGAGGACCCATAGGCACCTGAGTCCTGCAATCGACCCGGTAGCACAAGATGAATGGGTCGTGGAGGCTAATTACAAAAGGGCAGGTAAGAACAGTCTAGTGCTTGCCCCCAGGGGCATTAGTAGTAGGATTGGCCATGTATCACCACAGTAGCAATTGCAGAATAGTTACAAATTAGCATTTAAAAAACCTTTTGAAATTCACTGAAAAAACCATAGGTTTTAGACACGTTATAGTTACAAATTAGCATTTAAAAAACCTTTGAAATTCACTGAAAAAACCATAGGTTTTAGGGACAGTTATAGTTACTTGGACATTGCACTCGTACAAAACCCGTGAAATTCCCCCGTTATAGTTAGTTCAGCTAACTATAACTCGCGCCCCCGCAATGCACTGCTGATGACGTCACATATTACATCACTCATGACATGGTCAGTGACATCACTGATGACATCACTGATGACATCTCAAATGACGTCAACCGGCAAGAGAGTTATTTCAAATAGAATGTCGCGGATTTCCTATGGATAATAGGTTGTAACTATAACTATCTACTGGCGACCGCCAGTAGATAATATATATATATATATATATATATATATATATATCATGCTCCTGGGGTGTCCAAAGATGACGGCCGCTGAGGAAGCTAATTGCGAAACGCGTCAGGCCAATCAGATGCTTTTAAGGGATCGAATCAACGGAACTCCCCATACCAGATGAAATGCTTTGGGGAAGGCACACGCACGTCGAGTGCGGCTCAATCTTTGGACACCCCAGGAGCATGATATATATATATATATATATATATATATATATATATATATATATATATATATGTATATATATATTTATATTTAAACTCACAATCCTCATGAACGCCGGGACTCGACAGCAGCGCTGCGCGCCAGGGTATGAGGAAGCCCTGTCTGTCTTCAAATTCACCAAGCAGCAAAAGCTACGAAGCGCGCACTCCTTCCACGCAAATATAAGAGGCCAAATCCATAAAGTGCAAGGGGTGGTTTATTCAATCCAAGCCGAAAACCGAACGCGTTTCGGCGCTTGTACGCCTTGATTGCGGGTAAAGACAACACCGTTTTTCGGCATAATTTAAACACAAAATACGTGCAGCGTGAATATCGTGGCATCAAAAGAGGACTGATCCAAGTAACACACAATTCATTGTACATTTTTCGTGTCGGCCATTTTGTAGCAGCAATATATCCCCATAGTGCAGTGAATGATCAGTATTAAAGCCACAAAATAACTTAGAATAATGATAATATCATGGCTAAAATGATTGGCATTATTTCACATCAACCAATTGTAACATAATACTCATGAGATATTCCAAAACATTTCTTTGTATTAAGCCTTGTGCAAAGAGCCGATTGGTACCACTAACCATATAAATGCTGAGTAGTACTACCCACTATAAAGTTCATAATAATTACGACAAAAGTAATAGTAATTAATCAGACCAGCAACACATTACATAATGGTCACAGGATAATCATACTTATGCACAAGAGAGTCTACTGAACCAAGGCAAGAATCAACAGAATTGGCAGAAGGATCGAGGACGGGGCAGAGGAAAGGCTCAAGGCGTGAGAGGCAGAGGAAGAGGAAAAGTAAATGGAGAAAAAGCAACATTTACAAAAAAACAAGGAAAGGTCGATGGAGCAAGAGCAGCAGCAACCCCAGTGGGAATGGAAACAAGGGATCAGAAGAGAGGAAGATGAAGAACAACAATGTGGTAAATCTGTCTAAGTGTCCCTTAAATGATATAGAACTTAAAGTTTTGCAGTATGGGCTTTCTTTTTGACCTACCACCCCTTTCAGCTATTCACAGGCTAGAATTGATCTATTTCATTTTGTGAGAAAATTGAAACTGCGAAAATGGTATAAACTGAAAGATAAGTCGGCCACTGGTTCCACTGCCTCTACATGGCCTAGCCCCAATGTTCTTACTATTGGTGATATCGATACCTTAATCATTTTGAATTAATTGAACACAGTTGACCCCGATCACATAGCCCCTGATGCACAAGCCATGGGTTTTGTAGTTGGTGACAGTTGCCCTAATGATTTTAAACCTAAATCATCGTTCAATCCCTCTCTTCCCCCGGGTGCCATTGACACGTTTGAAACATTGATGATCAAAGATTTGAAGAATTTGGCCAAAAGAAATAATTGGAAAAATGACAATTTGACCAAGAAAGAAAGATTGGCCTTGAGAACTTTACAATCTGATCATAGTGTGGTTATTCGTCAATTGGACAAAGGGGATAACGTTGTTTTGCAAAATACAGAAGATTACTTACAGGAGGGTATGCGACAACTGAGTAATGAGGAGTGTTATGTGAAAACTTCTAAAGAAAATATTGAGAACTCTAATACCTTGTATTTTGAAATGTTGAAAACATGGCATAAGAAAGGACTCCTAGAGTGGGATGAGTACGCATTTCTTTTGAATAGATCTCCCAAAATAGCTGTACTGTATCTGCTACCTAAACTCCACAAAGATCCTTTGAAACCGCCAGGGAGACCTATTGTGTCTTCTATGGGATCACTGTTAGAACATACCTCAAAGTACCTTGATTATCTTTTACATCCTTATGTACAGCTGTTACCATCTTACATTCAGGATAGCAAAGACTTCCTTAACCAAATCAGGAATATAGCATGGGAAGATAATTTTCTCTTGATATCTCTGGATGTGTGCAGTTTGTACACCTCCATCAAACATGAGGAAGGTCTTCAGGCTTGCAGACATTTCTTAAAATCTCGTTCTATTTCCTATCTGCAGCATACTGACATGATAATATCAATGATTGAATTTTGCTTGGATAATAACTTTTTCATTTTCAATGACACATTTTTCAAGCAGAAGCAGGGTACTGCCATGGGCACCTGCTTTGTTCCCAGTTATGCCAACCTCCTGATGGAGTGGTGGGAGCAGCAGGTGCCCCGGACTTTTGAACAATATAACGACCATATAAAACTTTGGTTACGTTATATTGACGATCTGTTTATTATATGGCATGGAGTCGTGATCAGGCTATCAATTTTGTTTCTCAGCTTAACATCAATGAGTATAATTTGAAATTTGAGGGTAACATCAGTGAGACTCGAATAGAATTTTTGGACACACAGATTAATGTGGTTAACAATCAACTGACATCTAGATTGTTTCGCAAAAAAACTGCAGGTAACACACTACTACATGCAGACAGCAGTCACCCTTAGGAATCTGATAAATAGTATTCCATATGGGGAGTTCCTGCGGGCTCGCAGGAACTGCAGTTTTGATCTAGATTTTCAGGAGGAATGTGATTGTATGGCAGCTAGATTTAAAGATCGCGGCTATACAGAGATGGTCATTGAAAAAGCTCGCAATAAAGCTACCAATTTGAGCCGTGAGACGTTACTCGCCCCTAAGATTAGGGATGCAAAAGGAGACGATAATGTGATCAGATTTATTTCTACATACAATACTACCTCACATGACTTAAAAAGATGTCTCATAAAACACTGGGACATCTTAAAAACCGAACCCACTCTAACAGACATATTGGAAGACCCTCCTAATATTTCTTACAGGAAAGGGAACTCTTTAAGTGATAAATTGTGTATGAATGGTTCCAACATATAAGGTTTTTATACATGCATGTCCTGTAAGGCTTGTAAATTCAGTACTAATGTCAAAAAAGTCTTCTCTCCTATCACTAACACTCACAGGCAGATTGAGAAGCATCTAACATGTCGATCAGATTTCTGTATATTTGTACTGACATGCCCATGTCCGAAGAGATATGTAGGTAGCACTATGTTTCCTGCAAAGAAACGGATTTTGGAGCACATGCGTGCGATCCAAAATAAAGACAAGTTATACCCAGTGGCACACCACTTTGAGGAAGTGCACAAAAGTAATAGAAACCTTCTTTGTTTCTATGTAATTGACTGTGTCCCTCAAACCACCAGAGAGGGTGATCGGATTCGCAAACTGAGACAACTGGAATCTAAATACATACTTGAATTCGACACTAAAGTACCTCAGGGTCTTAACTCTGATGAAGAATTGGCTGGTATTTGGGGGAATAATTTGCCTAGTTAGGATCTTTTCATGCAAGTATTTGAATGGTGCTAACTTGTGTCCCCCTGGTAAATGCATATGTATTTATATTTATATTCTGACGAAATTTTCTGTAAAAATGATATTGCAGTCTTCTGGAGTTGCATTTTATCTTTTATATTTAATTTTTATCATTATTATTATTTATGTCTAAATTCTTATGTGGACTGATAGTTCTAATCACGATTATCCTACATCTTTTGTGTCTCTTATAGGATCATCTGTGGAGCGGAATATGCTTAAGTACCCATAATGAAAGTGTGAATTATGCCATCTGAATTTAAAAGTTCACTTTGTCTTATATTGATTTATTTATGATGTGGTAAACATTATGGTTTAAAATTATACTTCAAAATTCAAAATGATGTGTTAATGCATTGGCTAGGATTGTTATTGAGGAAAGTGGTACGACAGTAGGTTGGCCCACTTGGGCAGAATTGTCTTGGTATAACTACCACATTATGGAGATAATATTTTGAAATTTGTATGATTTATTCCTATATATATATTTTCCTGATTCTGTATGGTGTGCTCTTGTGCATAAGTATGATTACCCTGTGACCATTATGTAATGTGTTGGTGGTCTGATTAATTACTATTACTTTTGTCTTAATTATTATGAACTTTATAGTGGGTGGTACCACTCAGCATTTATCTGGTTATTGGTACTGTTAGAACCGGGATTCCCTAGTTGGCTGAGGTAGGTACCTTAGGCCAAGTAGGGACCCTCGCTTCCACGTCAGGGAAAGGAAGGACGCCTTCTGAGATAGCCCCTGTTCACCCCCTTGGTAGCTTGGCATGAGCAGCCAGGCTTATCTTCAAGGCTAATGTGTAAAGTATTTGCAACCACGCTCTCAGTGACCCAATGATGACACCACAAAAGGACTCCACACGAGTTTCATAGAAAAACAAGTATATGTTTATATAAAAAGATATACGATGAGACCACACAATAAGAATCCAACATATGCGTATTTGTAATATTCCTCCTGGCCGGTTATTAGGCCAGCCAGCCCTTGTAGGGTCTGGCGGTATTAATGAGCAATTCTAGGTGATCCAATGCAATTCTAGTGCAATGCTATGCAGTTCATAAAGCAAGAATCAGGCACTTTGCAATGTAAAAATAATGCAGTTCGTTATGCAACAATCCAGCAGTTCATAATGCCAAAATACTGCAATGCGTAATGCAACAATCAGGCAGTTCATTATGCAAACTAATGCGATGCGTAATGCAACAATCAGGCAGTTCATAATGCAAAACTAATGCAATGCGTAATGTAACAATTAGGCAGTTCGTAATGCAAACTAATGCGATGTGTAATGCAACAATCAGGCAGTTCGTTATGCAACCACAATGCAATGCGCAATGTAACGATCAGGCAGTTCGTAATGCAAACTAATGCGATGCGTAATGCAACAATCAGGCAGTTCGTTATGCAAACACAATGCAATGCGCAATGTATCAATCAGGTAGTTCGTAATGCAGAAACAATGCAATGCGCAATGTAACGATCAGGCAGTTCGTAATGCAAACTAATGCGATGCGTAATGCAACAATCAGGCAGTTCGTTATGCAAACACAATGCAATGCGCAATGTATCAATCAGGTAGTTGGTAATGCAGAAACAATGCAATGCGCAAGGCACTTCGGCACCAATCACAGCGCTTCAGACGGTCTCTCTGCCTCTCGTACTGACTCGCGGTCAGCTTCCGCCAACATATGCCCCCAACACGGGTATGGTGTAAACCAAAGTACAGCTCAACACTCCGGCCCCGGTTCTGCCACTCCTTGGCACGTACAGGCCGCGATACGAGCTTGAGCAGAGGCTCGTGCTGCAAGAAGGGGAGAGGCCGAGAGCGTCCCTCTCCGAGCCCGCACCCCGCCCCAGGCGGCAACACACGTTACCTGGGGGGTGCGACCTCGCTCTCCTCTCCTCCTCTCATGACTTGGGCCTCCGATGCGACTTGCTTGATTCCGGGCCGATGGCGATATCGAAGATCTCAGCTGCAATAGGGCACACGCACACAGTGTCACTGAGACTCCCTTGAGCTTCTGGTGTGCACGGTCACAGGGCAATCCTCACGAAGGTCTCAGGCTGCACGAAGCACACGCACACAGCGTCGCTGAGACTCCCTCAAGCTCCGGGCGCACACGATCACAGGGCAATCCTCACGAAGGTCTTAGGCTGCACGAAGCACACGCACACAGCGTCGCTGAGACTCACTTGGACTCCTGGTGCCCACGATCACAGGGCACTTCTTATGAGGGTCTCAGGCTGCAAAAAGCACACGCACACAGCGTCGCTGAGACACACTTGACTTTCGGGTGTGCACGATCACAGGGCAATCCTCACAAAGGTTTCAGGCTGCACAAAGCACACGCACACAGCGTCGCTGAGACTCACTTGGACTCCAGGTGCACACGATCACAGGACAATCCTCACGAAGGGCTCAGGCTGCAAAAAGCACACGCACACAGCGTCGCTGAGACTCATTTGGACTCCAGGTGCCCACGATCACAGGTCAATTCTTACGAAGGGCTCAGGCTGCAAAAAGCACACACACACAGCGTCGCTGAGACACTTCTGTAAACTTTTGTGTTCCTGAGTTTCCACTAGAAACAGCGGTGGCAGGACGCGGAGCTTTTTGTTGGACCCTATATTCAATTCTGGAATTGTGATTATTGTCATCAATCATTCGGGCAAAAAATTCTTTTACCAATCTGGGAGGTTGTTACCCCCTATGGTGGCTGATTACGATTTATAGTGTGCCACTAAATAATATATGGAAGAAAGTAGATCTAGGAATATACGCCAGTATACTATTCGTGCTTATAAATCTTGCTAAGGTCCTGCTGCTATCCATACAAGAAATGTTGAAGGCCATTTAATTTGTTTTATTCTTGAAAATAAGATTTAGTGGTCACTACCTCCGACATTAGACTCCACCGTTCCAGTCGTGAACCTTGGAAATCTCATCAATAAAAATGTGTCCCCTTGTATCTGTATGATTGTTACTGTGCCTGATTTGGATAAGGTCCTGAAGAAGGTGGTTCATGTTCGTGACAACCCACCGAAACGCGCGTCGACCTCGTGTGTCCAGATCTTAGAAATTGTGTCATCTTGGAGGAAATAATTTACATCTTTAGTTTCCCCTGAGCCCAAATGTGTATAAGTGTTTTGTATGTATGTGAATGAGTGTGAGGAATGCATGAGTTTTATGAGAATTGTTTTGTGGGGAGTAATTATTTTGTTTTTTTATGCTGCATGTTTGTATATATGTATTCACATTTTATATAAAAATTACATTAAAAAAAGTTTATTGCACCTATTGAAAAAATTATGACATTTAATGCATTGGAAGAAAAAGAAAAAAGAAATCAATGACAAGAATAAATATTATCTTAACAAACAATGATGTTGCTCATATGTTATAAGTACCTGATGTATGGCATAAATGTACACCCATACTAGATTTAGTCTTCCATTAAAGAGATATAGGTCATAGGGGAGTGTTCCTTGGTTCTATTGGTTCTCTTAGTTCCCCTCTTACTCCCAGACCTTATTCGTTCCTTAGAGGGGGCCCTTGTTCTATTATTCCTGAGTTTCCACAACAGGGAGCCAGCTCTCCTCGGGCCCTTGGGGTTAAGTTACTTCAGGACACAGCACAGCAAAGTCCTTTCAAGCAGGGGGACACAGCACACAGCAAAGTCCCTTTAGCCTCTCCTTGGTTAAAGCAGCAAACTGCAGGCCAGCCCCAGAACACACAGCAAGGGTCAGTCCTTTCCTTCAGTCTATTCAGCTGTTTCTTCCTTGGCAGAGGTTCCTCTTGACCATGAAGTAGGTTCAATCCTTTACAGTCTTGAACAGTTCCATTCCCCAGTCCAGGGGTTTCAGCTCTCATAGTTATACCCCTAAATGTCTTTGAAGTCTTTGTGTTCAGGGGGGCACTGACCCCTGTCTAAACCAGTTCTGGGTGTCTCCCTGCCAGTGACACCTTCTGCCTTTGATAGTGGGGGTCTGGCTCCTTAATCACTCAGCAGGAGATGGAGCCATTGTTTTATGGCAGCAACCCAGGCCTCTTCACCTCCAGGGGCTACTCCTCCCCCCTACACTCCAGATGCAGGTCAGCCTGTTGCTGTCTCACCTCCTCCCCTGGGTCAAGACATTCCCCAGAGCCTATCACATTTAAATCCAGACAGTCAATCCACAAGCAGGCAGAGGCACACAGAAATGTTAGAGCACAAAAACCCAGCCACTTCTAAAAGAGTGGTTTCTAAACACGCAATTCAAAAACCACCTTCACAAAAAGATGTGTTATTAAATTGTGAGTTCAGGCACACTAAACTTCGCCTCTCCATCTTAAGCCTTTGGGAAGATAGGCTGGAACATATTACACAGCCTTCCCCATTCTGTCCTATGGGCAAGATGGCCTTTCAACAGTGAAAAACGAAATGGAGAGTATTTCACTGATAGGACATGATACACACCTTAGTACATGTCCTACCTTTCACATACACTGCACCCTGCCCAGGGGGGTACCTTGGGCCTACCATAGGGGTGTCTGATGTGCATAGAAAGCGTAAGGCCTGGCAAGTGGGTGCACTTGTCAGGACAACAAGACAGCTTAACAAACTGCGCGCAGGCACTGCAGTGGCAGGCCTGAGTTCTCTCTTTAAGGCTACTTGTGTGGGTGGCACAATTAGTGCTGCAGGCCCACTAGTAGCATTTGCATTACTAGCCCTGGCACACATAGTGCACTTTACTAGGGACTTTACTAGTAAGGCAAACATACCAATCATGGACAACCAACTACCATTACACTTTACACAGGGAGCACTTGCACTTTGACACTGATCAGCAGTGGCAAAGTGCCCAAAGGATCTAAGATGGCAACACCATGTCAGAAAAAAGGTCTAGGGGGAAAGCAAAAAGTTTAAGGAACTTTAGCCAAAAAGGGCCAAGTCCAACAGGTACCAATCAGCTCTTTGTACAAGGCTTAATACAAAGAAATGTTTTGGAATATCTCATGAGTATTATGTTACAATCGGTTGATGTGAAATAATGCCAATCATTTTAGCCATGATATTATCTTTATTCTAAGTTATTTTGTGGCTTTAATACTGATCATTCACTGCACTATGGGGATATATTGCTACTACAAAATGGCCGACACGAAAAACGTACAATGAATTGTGTGTTACTTGGATCAGTCCTCTTTTGATGTCACGATATTCACGTTACACGTATTTTGTGTTTAAATTATGCCGAAAAACGGTGTTGTCTTTACCCGTGATCAAGGCGTACAAGCACCGAAACGTGTTGGGTTTTCGGTTTGGATTGAATAAACCACCCCTTGCACTTTATGGATTTGGCCTCTTATATTTGCGTGGAAGGAGTGCGCGCTTCGTAGCTTTTGCTGCTTGGTGAATTTGAAGAATATATATATATATATATATATGTGACAATCCCGGTTTTCTCGAGACGTGCGTGCGGCGGTCTGAGAGGGGATTCCGGGACTCCCAACAATAACTGCAAAAATAACTTAGTTGATTTTATATTGCCCAAAACGGCCGTTGGACTATACTCTGGTCTTTAAAAAGAATTCCTTCCGAAGCAAGAAGTCTGTGGATACACTGGCACGCTTCCAATACAAAGTCAAATGTACGCATGCATGCCAAAAACCGAGCTCCTATAGTCTGGACTTCAGACAGCATGCTATCTAAGAAAGACATTAAAGCTCAGATTTATAGCTTGGTACAGCACAACAGTTGATCAGTACTTAGCATGTGTCTGGGACCTCTCAATAAAACTTTGCATATTTCCATGGTAACCTTGAGCTCTACTGTGGACGAAGTTCCTGACTGCTCTTCTCAGTAGCTTTTAGACCTGCACATGAGTCGGGCATGGATAAATAGCATGTTAATACACACACCAAACTAATACACTCGCCTAGGTTTGGAAATGCGTTGAGGCCTAATGGAGATGAAGCCACACAAAAAAAAAGAAGTTGTTGTTAAAAGAGAATTATTTTTAAGAAAGCATCAGACCACTGCCCTTCCAATGGAGCCACCCCATACCTGCCAAAGAAGACAGAAATTTCAGTGTGATGAGAGGGCGGGGCCTTGGAGGGGCATGGCCTCATGCCCCGGAAGCACCTGAGAGGCACCTTTGCCCTGTCCCTTCCCCCAATCACCCTTCTCCAAAACCAGAGAAAACGCTTGCTGAGTCTGGTGCCATGTCAGGCCTGGATCTAGCTGGTGGGCCAGGTGGGCCAGGCCCACCCAAATATGACCTTTGGCCCTCCCAGTCAGCAGAAGAGGCTATGAGGACGGCCAAACATTGTGATGCTTTTTCACTTTGTTTACATTAATTATCAATCTGGGGTAATGTTGTCAAAAGAAAATACCGGCTATTTGTTGTAGTTTTAAGAGTGTGCACAGGCATGGACATGATACTGAATAGAACTATGAAAAAAATTGTATGTATACATTTGTACCATGACTTTTCCGACTGTTTTTACTATATTTAATAGTCAGGAATCTTTGCAGCTCTAGAATCCATTTAAAAGTGTTTTCCATTTATATTTGCTGTTTGAATTAGGTACAGATAAGGGGTAAAAATTCTTGCTTTAGGTGGTTTTGCAAATTTTTTTACTAGCTGGGACATTAAAATACCGGTGGTGTCAGTAAAAAATCGGCCAGGTGGCAACCCTAGTCAGGTGTAATTAAGGAACCTCTAGAACACATTTTAAAGTGCATTGTTTTTCCAAATACTGTTCTAAGTATGCACTGTAACGGGGAAAAATGCTGACTTTGGGAGATTTTCTCTATTTTTACACTGGCTGAGACATTAAAATATTCATGTCAGAAGAGAACGGCATTGTGGCAACCGTACCTCATGTCGGAGGCAAGCTGCAGTTAGGTGGTGTGTATGAGGGAGTGGGGCCAGGGTGTTACCTGCCAATGATGCAGCAGGTGCAGTTGCACCGGAGCCCAGACCTGTGAGTTTCCTTTTGCACCTCAATTATTTAACATAACATGTGTATTTGTAAAATTCACGTTCACCCAAGGGTATCTTGGCCCTGAATAACAGAGGTTTATTGTTACCCAACTCAATGGTACTCATTTTATTGACTTTAGAAGGATGAAAGCCTGAGTGGGCCCGCCGGGACTTGAACCTGTGACCATGAGATCGAACACAGGCCCCTACAGTGGACACGTTAGTCCACCAGACCCGGCTGTTTTTGTATGTGGATTCTGAAGGTGTTTATGTATTTTAGTCTGTGTATGATGCACACAGTAATATACTGTAGGATGTGGCACACATTATAATATTCCCATAGTGACAGTGCATGCCTCATTGCATAAGCAGCCACAAGGGAATCATAAATGTTCGACCATTATCTAAGAATATATGTGGAATTATCCTCTTCAGATGAACTCATAATTTTTCATGTAAAACTAAGAAAAATGATTAATGATTCCTTTCATATGATGCAAGCACCGTAATCCAAGTGGTATCTAAAACAGACATTTTTCAACGTTGTGTTATGTATTAGTCATGTTTTATTATGGCTTTTATTATAACTTCAGCAATGTCAATTATTGTGATGTTATAAGGGTTAAGGTCATGTGACATCACTTTGTAGGAAGATTGAGGGTCAAAGGTCATATGCTGTCACTTCTTGTGATGTCATTAAGGTCAAGGATGTGTGATGTCATTTCCGCTACCCTTGGCATTTTGGTGAATTGATGTCCATATGTAACTCTAGGGCCTGTAGTCTACCTTCAGAATTGTTATAAATTTGGCCCGCATTGGCCCACCCAAATGCACCCTTGGGCCACCCAGATAAAAATTCCTGGAACCGGGCCTGTGCCATGTCCTGGGGTGTTTTCACACCCCTTAATGGACGTCGGTAGTTCAAAGCCTCCGAAAAAAAACTGGAAATCCACATTTGGCAGTGGATTTCCAGCTCGTTTTCGCTGCCACCGTGTGATATTGGTTCCTCACCGTGTGACTGTGTGAAGGGAGCCGATATCTGTGTCACACTGTGGCACCGTGCGTGGTGGCAGGTATGCCACCCCTATTGCGATGACCTCTGTATAGGCAACACAAAATCTCCGTTTTATTACAAAGTTCCATATAATGTCCTCTATTTTAGAACTTGCGTGGCTTTAAAAAAATGTACACTTTGGACATGGATGTGCTTAAATCGAAACTCCTCTCATCCCATCCGTGCGACAGCAACAACTAATAATGACGGCGAGGTCGAAGCCGAGCCTTTGTCGTGGTGACAAATACAGACGGAGAGACCTTCATGCTGACGCTAATCTTCGCTATAATAATCGTATCACCGTGTGCCACTCTCTTTCCTCCGTAAAGCGGCTATCTGCTGTGCAGCCCACAATGCGGGGCTGCTTCCTGTAGGTATTCGGCAGCTGATAACGCTTTTCACATCTTTTTTTCGTCTTGAAGGCCTGAAAGGTCAAGCTGACATTCTTGGAACATCTCAGGGGGCCAGCACACTCCATATCTGCGGACAATTCCGAGATAGTAATGCAATTTTTGAAGCAGTACCTGTCTCTTCAAGGTTTTTTTAAATTTTCTGTAGGGACAGTTCAAATGTAAGATTGCAGGGAGCATCATTTCTGACTACACTGTCACATGGTCTCTGATCACTGAACTCTGATTTCAGTTGGTTACTTTTGGTACATTTATTCTCGATGTCTCTCTAATGTTTCTTTCAGCATCGGCTTTCCTTTTGAAGTATTGCTCAGAAAGGAATGCCCTCGGGCGCCATTTTGAGGCTCGGGCTCTGTGCTGCACTAATTGCTGTTTGTTTTTCACGTGCACCGCTGCTCAGGAAATAGCTTCCAATCCCTGGATGCATAAGGGTTCAGCTTCTTCATGTTTGACAAATAAAAGAAACAAGAAATTCATCTCCTCCGCACAGTGCTCCATGCGTTCTGAAGGCTCGTTAGATGGTATTTACTTTGGGCCTGTCCCCAGAAGGTAATGTGCATATATACATGCCAGCATTTGGAAGCAGGACATTTTGAAAAATAAATCTGTAGAATTTATTTTCTCTATTGGTTTCCTTTACAGTGGAGGCAATGTTATTAGGGTGACCAACTGGCATGGGTGCAAATTCAGGACGGTGAGTGTAAAAAGTCAGGACAAAAGGTCAAAATTCAGGACAAAAATTCAGGACAGAAAGTCAAAATTCAGGCCAAAATTTTGGGAAAAAAGGTAAGTTTTAAAGACACATCAGAGGAGATCGCGCAATAATATATAAGTAAATAGACAACCAACATAAGTGCAAGTCAAAATAAGTTTATATTAGGTAAACACAAAGCTCTAACTTGTACAAATGCGTGGTCGATTGCATATGCTTGTTTTTTAAAAGTAACTGAACAATGTTACTTCCATCTAATTTGTTAAAAAAAAAAATCCTTGCCTTCAGGCCCACCACATGCCTTAATTGCCCAGAATGGCCCATTGTCATTCTGTATGAAACAATCAGCCGGCAGACAGAAGGACAATGGGACCATCACAGTCTGTGAGAGGCTGGGGAGGGGCTGCTCTTGAGCACAGAGGAGTGCAAGGCGGCCCCAGCAGGGAGTTCTCAGAAAACGAAGTCATTTCAAAGGTGAACAGTGCAGGTCGCTGTAACCCCCAAAATTACGGTCAAAAGGCGTCCGTAAGAGGGATCGTCACGGACAACGGACTTGACTTCCAATTAACGGACGGCCTGTGAAATTTACGGACGGCTGGTCACCCTAAATGTTATGAGAAACAAAGTTAAAATAGAGCAAGTTGAGCTTCACAAATCAGGGGTATGTTGCCTGAAGTAGGTGTGTTTGCATGTATGCATGCTTCAGCCGTCAAAAAACACTGCGGATTTCAAGACGTATATGGCCAGATGGGAAGTTGTATCTCCTGCAGTGGTGGCTCCAGCTCCTCCTTAATGGCGGAGGAGCGTCGCCCCCCTGCAGATGAAAAATAAAACAATAATAAAACAATTTTATTATCGTTTTATTTTTCACTGACAGCCAATGCTGCCGAGTCTAGGGTGGGGCGTGGCCTGGCTGTCCTCTATGGACAGACAGCAGCAATGTAAGTGTGCATGTCGGTTTGGCTGGCCATCTTAGGACTGCCAAACCGACATGCGTACTTAGATTTCTCGAACTCAGCTGTACTGTACAGCCAGGTGGAGAAATGGCACAGGCTCTCAGTCCCTTAGTGAGCGCCTAACCAGGCCGCTCAGACCAATTCTGGCCATGCTCTCATAGAACGAGGGCAGCATCTGGATTGGGTGGGGAGTCTGGAAGCCTGTGCTGGCCCTTGGACGTCTTCCGGGAAGAGAATAGCACTGAGGCAGCCGGCAGCTGGAGCAGCAGGTAAGTGCTTTTTTAGAAATTATTATTTGCCCCCTCCGCTCCACCACTTTATTTTGGCAGTAGCCGCCCCTGATGCGCTGCGATTCACTACATTACAGGGATTGCAACCACTAATTGGTTTTTAGTATGTACTAAACCCATCTTGCGCTTTGGTAAGTACTTGCAGAATCCCAAAAATGAATTTAGAAATGCATACCAAATAGCAATTTGGAAGGGGCGTGTTTAGGGCCCCTTCCAAATTGTGATTCTGATTTCAATGTATCAGTAGTTTGCAACCCATTCATAGGTTACTAATTGCTCAAAGGAGGTGGTAACCCATTATCAAATGAGAATCTGTCCCCTCTGTATCTCTTTCTCTTTGTGAATTTAAAAAAAAATTGTTTGGGAGTGGCCAGTGGTCCAGAGAAGTATTTTTTAAACACAACAAGCCATCTCACCAGCCTTGCTTCCTTACAGATACATACAAGTGGAAGAAATATTGAGTCTTCATGAACACATCCCACCAGAAGCGGATCTTCCTTCGAGCTCACCCACACCTCCTACCAAGTCTGCAAACAGACTCCTGCTGGAGCCCTCACATTTCCCGTCTCTCATGCATCCCATATTTTCACAACAGTAAGGGCGGAATATGAGCTTATTAAACATGGGTATAAGAGGTTAAGATTAAGGTTGGCACAACATTTATATTAACCTATTATACCCATGTTGAATAAACATCCGCAGATGGCAGCTAACATTTTCTAAACCATTTGTTCCTGTGTACTTCAATATAAATCTCAAGTGGAACCAGCATTTGCATAAAAAAAGAGCACTGTTAAAGCAAATAGGTCTGGTTCATATTGTGATTTACATGCTACAACCATTGGTTTTACCGATGTTTAAGGGCAGCTGGCGGAAGCAACTGGGGGTTCCTAATAGTAGCAGCAGCCGAGCCACACGGAGGAAGAGATGCCAATCAGCATTCTAGTGTCAGTGCAGAGGAACCATTGAGAGGGTATTAAAGCCGTTGGGTGCATGGAAAGAAAGCAGTGTCCTGCTGATGTGGGTGAAGACCATTGTAATATTGAATGAGTGAAGACTATATTTTCCAGAAAAAATATTGGATGTTTGATTATTGATTGTTGTTTGATTATTGAATATACTTTTCAAATATAAAATAGTCCCTTATGCATTTTATGCATCCCAATGGAGGTTGAAGGTTACACCCAAACATCCAATACAAAGACTGTCCCATTAAAATACTCATATATGCTGCCCAAAAATGTGATTGAGGATCTCTCAAGCCAATGCCTGAAGGATCCTGAACCAAAGAAGTCGATGGCTGAAGAAGTCTGACCTAAGGACTTCACTATGGATCTATAGCGTCTTAAGACAGACCTAAAGTAGCCTAATTCCAGCGTTTAAAATTACAGTTTTGGGGATTTCTAAATATTGACGTGAATCAGGACCTGGAGCCCATTTACCCACCAAAGGACCATTCACAGCTGAACAAGCCTCTGAATGTTTTTTAATACTGCAACTTTCTTGTCTAATCACTTTACTTAAATAATACTATCAATAATTGTGCCTACTTCCTAGTGTCCCGGAATATGTGTAAAGCAGGTAGGGATGAAAGCTGTCTTTATCATATCCATTTTCTATCCACACAAAACCATAGGGTATTGTCAATACTCAGGGCTGAAACAAAGGACAGAACATAAGCAGCGAACACAGAAGGCAGCTGTATGTCAGACTAGAAAAAAATATATATTTCCTGACATAAATATTGTGACATGATTATCGTTTACAAATATATCACTCCATTGAGTGTCGATTTTATTTTATAAAATGCAGTGGGTCAATATTTTTGTAAATGATATTTAGAAAACAATATATATAGGCTATGATATTCTGGTCCCATATTTAGGTCACAATATTCTTGTACCATATCCAGGAGTCAAAGACAGACAAGCAATCTCTCATGTATATGAAAATAGAACATATATCTGATTGGTTGATTTTTTTTTAATAACTACTGTAAAGCCATTCACAGCACACGCAGCACTGTGAAAACGAAATTGTCTATAAACAAAAGAAATATATACCAATATATACCATTAATTAAAGCAAGTTCTGTCCGTCATTGTACTCCATGCATATGATATTTATGTTTTATATCTATATCTATAATAATATATGTACATCTATATAAATATATCTATCTATCTATCTATATATGTATATATATATATATATATATATATATACACACACATATATATATATATATATATATATTCACTGAAAAAAACAAAGGTTAAAGTAACATTATAGTTTGGTGAAGTGTTCAGTAACAATGTATCGTTTCAAACTAAATAAAACACCAACAATCAGTTGTTATAGTTATAGTTAACTCAAGTAACTGTAACTTGTGCCCTAAGGTAACTGTAACTCGTGCCCCCACATTCTAGTACTAAATGATATATGTTAGAACGTAGAATGCAGGCAGCTGATTGAAGACACACAGGGGCTTATTTACAAGCCCCTTGCGCCCCTGGTGCGTCACTTTTAAAATGGGGAAATGTGACGTACCCGGGGCGCAAGGCGTTAGTAAATAAGCCCAAAGGTTGTCAGAGAAGATGAAAGTAGGAGCCTGTGACAGTGCCTCTCGTAGATGAGGCCCTATAGGGAATAACATGGTTATCCTCTATCATGTCATCTCAGCTAAGAGAGTAACTTGTTACACTAGTGACAAGCGTAAACATGGAGCGTAGTGAATGGCCCTATTGGATAGGGCGGGGCTAGGACTCACCCTCACCCACAGGCTTGTGCCATGCATAAATGAGGCAACCCTGGACACTTCCTTCAAAACACTACTAGACTCGTGGAAGACAGAAGAAGCACTGCACCCGCTGTTAAAGACATGTGAGGAGGACCAAGAGGCTGGACCTGCTCCCACTTGTATCCAGGAAGAAGTGGACTCCAAGGGTAAGTTCGCTGACCTCCTGTTAAGGTACAGAGACACAGCAAGATGCAAGGAGCCCTTTTCCAGAAAAGCCCAGCTGATCAGTGCCAACTGAACATTGCCTGGTCCCTGCTGATGTCCTCTGCTAGAGTGAGTCTTGACCCCCAAGTGCTGTTCCCGAGGACCTGGGACCCTCAGCTGTGTCAGAGTGTACTCCTCCTAACATCCTGAGAAACCTGGGACTTGGAAACTTTTTGGCCCCAAATTGCTCAGGAGAAACCTGCTAAGTCAATCTGATGAATGTGTGTTGCCGCTAGGCAAAAGATTCAGGTTGAACTTGTTCTGAGCTTTTCCACAGCAGCAACTCTGTTTCAGCTGGAGAGGCCATACGACCTCCTGGAGCCCTGTTCAGCAACACCTTTCAGCCTTGCCCCACTGGAGGAATCTGAGCTCCAAAAGAGTGACTTAGTTTGAAGGTGGGCGAAGCTGGGCGAAGGTGTCAAAGGTATCCAGCTAGTGAGGAACCTTCCTTTGGCTTGAAGTTTTAATTTTTACTGCTCGGAGCTTTTCTGTTAAAAAGTAAAAAAAAATCAACGGCTTCCCAAGACTTCATCCGACGACTATCCAGCTTCCAGAAGCCCATCTCGGCCATAGTCTGCCACCTTCCTGTTGAGGACTTTTTACTTCCATTTCAGAGACTTAGCCAGAAAGTACAACTTCTGACCAGGACGAACCTGGAGGCATTATTACAAGGGCATTGTGCCACCGAAGCGTCACATTTTGCGACGCTCCGGGGGTGCTGTGCCCTGCGCCATATTTATAAGGCGACGCTAAGTCACTTTGTGTGGTTTAACGCCGCCTTGTAAATATGGTCCTCCTTGATGCAGTTTTCTGCTGTAAAGGGGCCTGCAAGGGGTGTTGCTGTGGGTGGTCCCATGCAACACCCATTGCTTTTTGACCCTGCTCCAGATTTACAAGGATCTGTAAATCTGAGGCAGCACCAAAAACATACGCCTCCCCAGGGGAAGCGTAAGAGTGGTGCAACAAGGAGAAATACTTTTATTTCTCCTCATTTTTTGCTCTTTCTATGTGTGCTGCATTGTTCAGCACACATAGAAAGAGCAAAACACCACTGATGATTGTTTTTGTGCAGGAGGGTGTTCCTTCCTGCACAACAACAATCATCCCTGAAAAGCAGGCACCCTTGCACCATGGTGCAAGGGTGCCTGTGCTGGCGCTAGAGTGCTTTTCTGATGCCAGTTTGAGTACAGGAATGCGCCGTACTGTTGTAAATACGGTGCATTCCTGTACTTAGAAAATGATGCAGCTCAGCACTGCAAAATTGCTTGTGGCACCGTGCTGCGCCATTTTCTTGTAAATATGCCCCCTGGTTTCTGTATCTGACCTGCACTCCTTCGTGGTAAGCCTTAAATCGTGCCTAAGTATCAGTCAAGCACAACCAGATGACCATGGTTGGCACTTTGATGCTTTCTTCCCTTCTTTCATTTAAAACTTTAAAAAATCATATCTCAGTTCACTTAATTGGATTTTTATCATTTTGGTGCCATTTTGTTCATTAAATTATTCTCTACATTCATAAATTGAATTTTTATTGTGCTGTGTTTTTTACTTCTTCGTTTTGGTACTTACAAATGCTTTACACATTTTCTTAAGTTAAGCCTGTCTGCTCTGTGCCTTTGCTACTAGGGGTTGAGCTCAGGTTTAAGTTACTGAAATCTTTACTGGAACATGAATAGGTACATTATTACTTGTGATGGACTACCACCCCCCTCATCCCCCCCCAACGAATAATTCACTTTTTCACAAAGCGTTGCAGCGCCTAAATCGACAATAGTGTTATTGACTTCTTACCTACAACTTCTTCAAGCTTCAATTGAGGGAAATTCCTTGGTGGACTGATAAAAGAACAGGTACCCGAGTAAAGTTGAATTTAAGTCAGCTGTTTGAAAATTGCCATTCTGCATGCAAGTCGGAATATCTTCAATGGCTGTTGAAGTTGCATAAAACGTTATGAAGCAAAGTTTGCATGAGGCCTCTTCAGCTTTCTGATGGAACTGTGAAAGTGCTACTTTTGCTTTGTCACTCACCCTGAATTGAAAGTTGAAGATCATTATACAGGATCTAGCGTGAGCACTACTATTGCTTACTTTGGAGCACTTGAAGGTTGAAAAATAAACACAGGATCAGTGTGAGAGAATACCGAAGGCTTGCTCTGTAAATAGTTAAAGAAGCTTTTGTGTTTTTGAGCTTCCTGTGAATGCCGGGGCTGAGGCAGATACTATGGAAGCCAAGAGACATTGTTTGTGGGTAGGAGAAGCATCTCACTGTGTTGATGCATCTTCATGCGTCATGTCAGAATCGCGTCTTGACACATGCTGAACAAGTGCAGAGCCAATGGCAGTGTATGAAAGCTTATAACAGGAAACTTGTGGCACACTTGTACCAGTTGCCTCAGTGCACTGCAGTCAACATTCCAGTACAGGAATGGTCAAGGGGTGCCATGAGGCAACTCAAGTAGCACTGAGGTAGTCGATCGATCTCAAAGGGCTGAGACTTAACTTTCAGTGAGGCAAAGTGAAGTATAAAGACAAACTATTGCTGGAAAGAAAGAGACTTCCCAGAGGTGTAGCGCTAAGATCACATTAAAAAAAATGTTATGTGACCATAGCAGAACTGTTAACATACTTCCGGTGCTAAGTTTGACATACACCACATGAGTGAAAAATGATGGAAGCTCCAAACAAATAGGAGGTAGACGATACCCAAGCATCTAATCTGATGTCGGTGACAATGACAGTTTAACATTTTGTTTTGTGTATGTGTAATTTATTGTGAATTAACTCTTGTTTGTTTGTGACATTTTGCATTTTGTATGTGAAAAAAATGGAAAATGTTTCACCTTCTCTGTTTTTCTTGAACTCACCAGGAAAGCCACCTTTGCGGTAGCAAAAATTTAAAAAAAAGTATTTTCTGGTCCGCAAGAGTTTTGTGGTACAAATTTTAGGGCTGAGAGAATGACCTCAATATCACTACTTCATGAGCGTCAAGAAGTGTTTAACCACTTACCTGAACTGTCAAATGAAGATGTAGAGGGACTCAATGAATATGAAATAATCATAAGGAAATTAGGGGCAGATGTACGACCGTTTTTTGCGGTTGCAAACGGGAATTCGGCCCGTTTGCGACTGCAAAATTGATCTACCCCATGCACTAACCTATTACCGACTCGCAAAATATGGTTTGCGACTCGCTATGAGGAAGGGGCGTGCCAAGGGCGTCCCATCCTAATAGCGAGTCAAAAATGAAATGTATGATTGTTTTGCGGCCGCATTTGGCGTAGCAAAACAATCGCAGTTTACTACCTACTTCAAGTAGGTGGTAAACCACTCACAAACAGGAAGGGGTCCCCAGGGGACCCCTTCCCCTTTGTGAGTGTTTGCGAAAATATTTTTGAAGAGCAGGCAGTGGTCCCAGGGACCATTGCCTGCCCTTAAAAAATGAAACTGAAAAGTTTCATCTTCATTTTTAAATGCATCCCATTTTTCTTTAAGGAAAACGGGCTGCATTTAACAAAAAAAACAGCTTTATTTAAAAAGTAGTCAAAGACATGGTGGTCTGCTGACCCCAGCAGGACACCATCCCTGGGAGTGCTAGCCATTTCCAATGGGGTCACAAATTGCGCTTGCCTCATGAATATTGATGAGGCATGCAATTTGCGACCCCATTGGGAATCGCAAACAGTGTCTGAAACACTGTTGTACATTCACTTTAGCGAGTCGCAAATTGCGAGTAGCAATTTGGCACAATTTGCGATTCGCTAAAGTGAATGGTCGTACATCTGGCCCCTTGACCTTTATTATTTACCAACATTTTCCATGATGTTAGAAAGATTCCACTTTGGAGAGAGATGTCAAGAAAAGAAGAATCCATAGATGATTATGTTACAGATTTTAAAAAGCTGGCCTCCTCATGTAAATTTAGATAAAACATGGAAGAAAGATTAAGGGATCAAATGATGCTATGATGTGAAAATTACAAAGAGAGGAACTATGGATGAAAGATGGCCCCTCTTTAAGAGAAATAGTAATGTTAGACAAAAAATAGAACATAGAATGACTTGCGTGGAAAATGATACGACAACTACAATAGAAAAGGTAGAGGCGAATATGATTTTATAAAAGCATGACAAGAGTGGAAAAGTGTTTGTGAAGCAACAGAATAAAGCAAGAACGTTTATTGGCAAGTGTTATAAGTATGGAGAAACTGAACACATGGGCAACAATACAGATGTCCTGATAGGAGAGCAATGTGCAAACAGTGTAGAAGAAAGGGACATTATTTGAAGTGCTGTAAGACAGGGAAAATGCAAAAGAAAATCAACGAAGTCGCAGATGACACGTAATGAGTCTGATAATGAGAGTATAGAGAAGAATAAGATTGTTTTAAAGTTTGGTGGAAGAAAGATGGAGGGTCCAATAAGTGAGGACATTGTGGAAGGAATAGAAATAAAAATGCTATTTGATTCTAGAGCAAAGTTATCTTTAAGATAATTTTTGAGTCTTGGTTCAAAGTAAAAGTGAAATTATTTAAACCAGGTGCTAAACTTACGAGATATGGTGGCAAAACCATAAAATTGTTAGGGCATTTTTTGGGTGAGTTTGAATATCAGGGAAAGTTAAGTTCACAACAGGAAATGTATTTGTTACTGTAAAAGGTAATAATATGATAAGGTGGCTACACAAAAAGGATTAAGGGTTTTTGCATGATCCCAATTCTAATCAACCGATAAACTTGAGAGACATACCAATGGTGAAAGAAATAACAGGTGATAGTGAAGGAGCAATTACATTTGAGGAAGAGTTCCCTGAGATGTTCGACGGACGTTTGATTAAGTGCAAACAGCTCACTCCTTAAGGAGTATCCCAGCACTGTGGCCTAACACATTGATTAGCAAATAACAGGCAGACATAGAAGAAGGCCATTAGCTAAAACAGCCAGGTTTTAGCAGCTTTCTAAACGTGGTATAGCTGTAACAAGAACGAATATGTAAGGGCAGCTTATTCCAATGATGAGGTGCAAGGTAAGAAAGCGGGCGGCGTCAACATCACGTAGCCCATATGCAGCAGGGGGTGGCCATATCACATGAACTGAGTTTCATAGCTGGCTGGTAAAACGTGATCGTTGTGCATAGGTATAAAGGACCCTCACCATAAAGGGCTCTATGAGTGTGGCATAAAAGCTTAAAAATGAGGGGGCTTATTTACAAGCTCCTTGTGCTGCCGGTACATCATGCTACATGACACACCGACGGAGCAACCTGCTGCCCGATATTCACAAGGACATGTAAAGCCACCCTGTGTGGCTTTACGTATGCTTGTAAATATCGTCCCTTCTCACGCAACACTTTGCGTGTAAGGGGCGTGACATGGGTGTTGCTATGATTGTTCCCACGCAACACCCATGTATTCTGATGCATTTCCAGATTTACGAGAAATTGTAAACCTGGAAATGCAGCAGAATGCTACGCCACCCTTGGGGTGGCGTAGTGAGGCGCCACAAGGAGAAATGTTTACATTTCTCCTCAATTTTTCCTCTTTCAATACGCTGTGCATTCTACAGCGTGCAAAGAGAAAATCCCCTCAATGGATTGTTTTTTGTGCAGAAAGGTGTCCCTTTCTGCACAAAAACAATCTCCCCATGACGCAGGCCTCCTTGCACCATGGTGCAAGGGTGCCTGCACCGGCGCATGGCAGCCGATTGTGCGCCAATGCAGGGGAAAGCACAGGGATGCAAATGCATTGCATCCCTGTACTTTGAAAGTGAATCAGTGCGGCGCAGCCAAATGGCTTGCGACACGCACTGAGTCACTTTCATTGTAAATATGGCCCGCAATGCTTCCTACCAGGTAGCCAATGAAGGGATCTCAGAACTGGACCTATAAAGGTGCCAGATGGAAGATGGCAAATCAATCTGCTTCCATATTCTGGACCACTTGCAAGTGGGACAGGAGAGACTGTTTTGCTGCAACCAAGTGAGTGATACCATAGTGAAGACGATTGGTTATAAGAGCCTGAATGATGGTCTTCCTACAGTTCAGGGGGAGCCAAGAAAAAAACCTTTCTGAGCATGCACAAAAATTCAAAGCAAGTACTGCTTCTTGCTGTAACTTGATTTGCCATGCTAAGCTTATCGTCCATCAGAATGTTGAGATTCTTTACAACTTTTTTTGGACAAGGATTGCCCAGTTTCTTGGGCCACCAAATGTCTGACCAGATCTGGATGGGTTTGCCGAATAATAGAATTTTCCTCTGTTTAGTTGGAGACAACTCTGCTTCTTCCAAAATGCCACAGCATGCAGACAGTCACAGAACCTGGCTCTTGTCATTTCCAAGTTATGGCCGATCGATAGCACTAATTGGGTATAGTCAGCAGAGGACAGAATCTCCAGATCAAAACCCCTAACAACCTTTGCCTATGGGGTCACATACATATTAAAGAGAGTAGGACTCAGAGAAGATCCCTGTGGCACCCTGCAGGTGCTGCTGATGGCCCTAGATTCGAAAGGGGGCATAAATACCTCTTGAGGTCTGTCCTCTAGGAAGTCTCTCAGCCAAGCTGGGGCTTATGAGTAAACCCCAATGTCAAAAAGCCTCTCAATCAAAACCACATGAGAAACTGTGTCAAAAGCTGCGGGAAGATCTAAAAGTTTAAGCACAGCAGAATTTCCTTCATCCAGGCTGGTCCTGATTGGAAAACGACTTTTACAACGCGGTCAAAACACCGCAATACATTTACATTGCTGTTTTTAAAACGCAAGTCGTTACAACGACTTGCACTGGAGGCGCTCTAGACTAAGGAATAGTGTAATTTACTATTCCAACACCTTCCCTACTGTACGTAGACTGGAGTTGGAATAGTAAATCACACTATTCCTAAGTCAACGCCCTCCAGCGCAAGTCGTTGTAACAACTTGCGTTGTAAAAACAGCGATGTAATGTACCGCGATCTAAATGATCACGTTGTATCATCATACATCCGTCCTGATTGCATCAGATACTTTCAAAATAGTAGTTTCTGTGTGGTGGGCTGCCCTTAAACCTAATTGAGAGGAGTCCAGTATATTATTGGTCTCTAAGTATTGGTACAGTTGCTTGTTGATAACTTTTCTCCATAATCTTTAGGGAACGGAGGCAACAAGATAGGGCAGTAGATAAAGAGGCTGGAATTTAGGGTGTTTGAAAGCATATGCATATAAAATGAAGTTGAAAGAGGATTCTGTTCCAGTGTCGAGCAAGGTAAGGTTCCTTTTTCAGTGAAGGAGGCAATAACAAAAGGAATGTAAAAGTTGGAAGAGACAGGTGTTATGAAGAAAATAGAAGCCATACACTCATTGCCCCCGGTGGTCATAGCACACAAATCAGGAGGTAAGATAGGATTATGTATTGATTTGAGAGCATTGAAGAAGAACGTGGTGGTATACAAGTTCCCATTACTGAGTATAAATGAAATGATTACTTTATTGCATGACACCAACATATTCTCACAATTAGACTTGGTGTCTGTGTACCATCTGATTTTTTACATTAGAGCTCAAGAGACTATAACACATTTATACTTCCTAATAGCACTTTAGGTTCAAAAGAAGAATGCCTTTCAGATTAATATTGGCAGCCTCTGTATTTCAGAGGGCAATTCATGATATAATGAATGACATAAGGGCATCAAAGTATATAAAGATGATATATTAGTATTTGAAAAGAACTTGGAAGAGCATAATGAGAGGCTTAGAAAATTCTAGAAAGATTGAACAAGAGAGGCTTAAAACTGAATGTTGAGAAATGTAAGCTTAATAGAGAAGAGCAAGATTTTTTGGGTCATACATTGTAAAAACATTATGTAAAACTAAAGAAAATTTTATTGAACACTATTAGGAATATGCTAGCCCCTGATAACAAGATTGAATTGGTTTCCATTATGAGACTAGTGGAGTTATATAACATGTGTGTTGCTTGGTTTGCTGACAAAGCTCACAAAAGGAGATCTGTACATAAATCTAGAGTAGAATTTCTCTGGGATACAGAAGGTGAGCAGGAATTCAGTAACATAAAAAATGACTAGATAAATCCCAGATTCTATAGGGATTGCACTCAAAGGCAGATAACATCATAATAAAAGATGCATATAGCAAAGGGTTGGAGCTGAATTAGTTCACGAAGTAGAGGAGAGAGAGAAAACAATGTTAAGAGATGCAGAGAAAAGGTATTCTTGGTGGAAAGGTAGGCTCATGCTGATTAAGTGGCTATTAAGAAATGTTATTTATTCGGGGGGGGCAAGAACTTTATTGCAAAAACAGATCATAAATTGCTGAGGGAAGTATTTGAAAAGAAAGGAATTGAAAGTATTCTAGAAATGATTTGTAAATGGGTAATTGCCTTGCAGGAATTTGATTACAGAGCAGAATACATATCTAGTAAATATAATGTGGTGGCAGACTAGGATCTGCAGGATGAAAGAGAAAATTAGTATGGATTTTTGGTGGCCCGGACTACATGAGGATGTGGAAAGAAAGGCCAGAGAATGTATAGAATGCATGCAAAGTGACAACATTCAGAAAACCAGAGAACTACCAATGATCAATTATAAGATACCATAGGAAGAAATAGCATCGGATGTAGTTGGCCCTCTTCAAGAGGCAGGACAAAGTAAATATTTAATATTGTTAATTGATTATTATTAACTGAAATGGACTAAAAGGATCTATTTGAGTAAAATAAACACAAGTGTAATTATATTTTTAAGGAAAATTTTAGCTGTGAAGTTTTACAATGATGTACAACTTAGGAGATGCAAGAATATTTGAGCGAGAGAGGGATTACACACAGCAAATGCTCCTTATAAGACACAGAAAGGAAATACATTTTTTAGAGACTGAATAAAACATTGAAAGGGGCACTGTACATATCTAGGTATGGAAATTGGCAAGAAGAATTGAGGAAAGAAACATAAGTATATAACAACAGGCAGAATTCCAATTGAGGACATTACCTGAATACAATGATGATTCCAGCATGGATAAATTAGGATAGAGAAATCGAAGCAACAGATAAAGGTGGACATTGGAGAGTGTGAGAAGAAAAGAAACTGGAATTGAGGAAGTTATACTTTGATAAAAGGTAAGCTGAAAAGAAGACAAAAGTTCAAGGAGAGGTTATGGTAAAGAGTAGAGCACATGCGAATGCCAACAAATTGTCTACATATCAGCAAAGCTTAAAAGGAGGTTAAATTGTTCAATAATGTGACCCCCGCAGAAGACTCTCAGATATGGAATTTAAATAGAGTAGTAAAAAGCATTACTGTATAAAAGGAGAAGGTGTGTGGTATGTTCTGTATTCAGAATATTGCACATGTAATACATTCTAGTTTTAGTTGATGTATGTGAAAAGTTAGGTGTGCACCATTAATATCGAAGTCACAATACCAATGGCACGAAATATCGGAGACAAAATATTCAACAGTACCATTATATCAAGGTATTACCGGGGTTTTGTGTGGGTGGTTTAAAAAATGCTTTTAATTTTAAGGTTGAGTTGTTTAATTTAAATATTACAAATGTATTCCTAAAAAATGATTTTTTAAATGTAGTTACTGAAATAAACAAATTCAATCAATTTAAGAATTTAAATTTGTAATTATTTGGTTTTTTTATTTATGAAGTACTGTTTTGAATATGTAATTAATTTATGATGTAATGTATTTGTTGCTTTGAATTTTTGTAAAAAATATTGAGAAATATTAATTTATTCTTGTTTAAATGAATCTAACCTAAAATAATGCATCTATGCTGTCTTCTACATTCAGTGTAAATATTCAATATGTTATTATAACAAAAGTTCATTATTATGTCGGTTTTGTTAATGTGCAAGTTAATATATTTTGATTACTTTATTTTACATTTCTTTGTTTAAAGTTTATAATGGGTTATTTAAGTTATACTTTAATATATTATTTCTTGCTTTAATATTTTATTAGGTATAGATAGGAGTGGAAACATTAGATTGGAACTACATGCAGGTCAATAGGTTCTCTGACGCAATTTTTATTTGAGGGGGAATAGTACATTTGAAACAGAAAAGGCCTTATTACGACTTTGGCGGCCTTCCTGTGACACCGCCACTGCTCCATCTGCAGGAGTATCGCCAAGGCTGTGGTGCACTCGCCTGTCGGATTCAAAGTTGAATCCAGGTTGGGCGGGCGGTGCTGCGGTGGTCTCACGGCAGCGGCTGTGTTAGGCTCATAGAAGAGCCTTCACAGCAGACTGCCGCCGTGACAGCACCTGCAGCACGTTCCTACATGGTGTGGCATGAATGCCACTCCATGCAGAAAATGGGGTGCAATTCCAGGGGGGGGCTAAACATGTACCTCCCCCCCCATGCACCCCCAGGCCCAGGAGTGGCAATGGGCCCAGTTAGGGCCCTCTTAGTTGCCTCTCTGCCACCCTTTTCATGGTGGGCTCACCACCATGAAAGGGGCGGTGAACAGGCAACTCATAATACGCTTGGCGGTGCCACAGTGGCACCATAAACATATTGCTGCCCCTTCCGTTCCATGACTGTCACGGGATCCTGGCTCTCCAGCGGACACAGCGGTCCTGTGACAGTCCGACCGTCACACTCATAATACTGCGGGTGGACCCTCAGTGGTGGCGGTGGTCAGATCACCACCGCAAATACGGCTGTACTTGTAATAAAGCTCTTAATGTCCAACACTTTCCCCAATGCAACTTAGGTTGAAGCGGGAATAGTAAATTTAAACCCCTCAGTGCCCAACACTTTTCCCAGTGTAGCTTAGATTGGAGGGGAAATAGTAAACATAAACCCTCAATGTCCAGCTCTTTCTCCAATGTATCTTAGATTGAAATGGTAATAGTTAATCTAAACCTCTCAAACCCCAATATAGCTTTGATTGGAGTGGGAAAAGTAAATCTCAACTCCTCAATAGCCAACACATTCCCCAATGTACCTTAGATTTGAGTGGGGATAGTAAATCTAAACCCCTGAGTGTCCAACAAGTTTCCTAATGTAGCTTAGGTTGGAATGGCAATAGTAAATCTAAACCCCCAATTCTCTTTCCCCAATGTTGCATATATTGGAGTAGGATTAGTAAATTAAAACCTCTCAATGTACAATACTTACATCAACTTAACTTAGATTGATGTGGGAACAATAAATCTGAACCCATTAATATCCAAGACGTTCACCTATGTAGCTAAGGTTGGAGTGGGTATAGTAAATCTAAATTCTTCAGTCTCTAACACTTTCCCCAACATAGCTTAGATTGGAGTGGGAAAAGTTCATTTAAACTCCTCAATATCCAACATGGTACCCAATATACTTTAGATTGGAGTGGGAATAATAAACCTGAACCCCTCAATGTCCAATGCTTTCCACCATGTAGCTTCTGTTGGAGTGGGAATAGTATTTCTAAACCCCTAAATGTCCAACACTTTCTCCAGTGTTGCTTATTTTGGGTTGGGTATAGTAGATATGAACCCTTTATGGCCAACATCTTCTACAATGTAGCTTAGGCTGCAGTGGGAATATTAAATCTATCTAAACCCTTCGATGTCCAACACTTTCCCCATTGTAGCTTCAGTTGGAGTATGAAGAATAAATGCAAACCACCTCAATGTCCAAAACTTTCCCCAAGGTTGCTTCTATTGGAGTGGGAATAGTAAATATGAACCCCTTAATGCCCAAAACTTTCCCCAGCGTAGCGTAGATTGGAGTGGGGATCGTAAATCTGAACCACTTAAAGTCCAATACTTTTCCCAATGTAGTTTAGGTTGAAGTGGGGATAGTAAATATAAACCCCTCCATTTCCAACACATTTTCATCAATATGGCATAAATTGGAATGGGAATAGTAAATTAAAACCTCTCAATGTCCAACACTTACCTCTATGTAGCTTAGACTGGAGTGGGACTAGTAAATCTGAACCCCTTAATATCCAACACTTTTCCAAATGTAGCTTAAGTGGGAGTGGGAATAGTAACTCCAAATCCCTCAATGTTCAAGACTTTCCCCAATGAAGCTTAGATTGCACTCATCACCATAGTGGAGGAATTAAAAAAGATAATTGACCAGAGAGGAGCAGTGGCCATCATTCTCCTCGACCTAAGTGCCGCTTTGACACGGTCAATTTTGACATCCTCCTCAACAGGCTTAGGAGTGTAGGAGTGTCGGGAGGAGCTATCTCATGGATCCAGTCATACCTCAGTGGCAGAACATTCCAAGTAATTGCTGGAGAATCCTCTTCCAGGTACGTACCCCTGAGGTATGGAGTACCTCAGGGATCTTCCCTGAGTCTGACCTTATTCAACGTATACATGAGGCCGCTGGTGGATATCGTCTTGCCATTCGGGATAAAAATTGCCACCTATGTGGATGATACCCAGCTGGTAGTTTCCTTAAATCATCCACATAATGCTCCTTCTGACTTAGAATCCTGTTTGGGGAAGGTGGCAACCTGGATGCAACACTCCTGCCTTAGGCTTAATGGAGACAAATCTGAAATAATGTATTTGGGCAATCTGCCCAACGGGGACTTCAAACTGCAATGGCCAACATGTCTGGGACTTGCACCCACCCCAAAGACTAAGATCAAAAGCCTGGGGGTATGGCTTGATAAGTCATTAAAATTTGATCGCCAAGCTGTGGAAGTGGCCGGTATTTGTCAATGCATCCTCAGAATGCTGAGGAAAATTCTTTCTCTTCTCCCTAGGGGGGCTAGGAGAATTATGGTCCAGGCCCTGGTTCTCTCGCACTTGGACTATGGTACTTCATTGTATCTGGGCGCACCTAAATCTACCATAAGGAGACTCCAAGTTGCCCAGAATTGCGCTGCTAGGATGCTGCTTGGGACTCCCTGAACTCAATCAGCGAAGCCATATCTGAAGACTCTACACTGGCTTCCCATTTTGGAGAGGATCAAATTCAAATCCCTTTGTATAGCCCACAAAACCTTAATGGGCAAAGGTCCCTCATTACCTTGTATCAACCAAGGAAACTTCTCCGCTCCGCGAGCCTGAGCCTGGCCATCATCCCCAAAATCCAAAAGATACGAAGTGGGGGCAGCTCCTTTTCGTATTGCATAGCCAGACTCTGGAATACCCTCCCCTTGCAGTTACGTTCAGAGACCCATCATCTTACCTTTCGAAAGCACCTAAAAACATGGTTATTTCAGAACATCAGCCTGTAAGCTTCACTCCTCTTCCCGCTTGGCTGCTAGCGCTGGGATGCCTTAGGGTAGCTACGCGCTTAAAAATGTTAACTAATAATAATAATTGCAGTGGGAATAGCAAATCTGAAATTCTCAATGCCTAACACTTTTGCCAATGTAGCACAGATTAGAGTGGGAATACAGAACTCATAATGTAAGTCAACATTTTGAGATATATTTGTTACGTTGGAGTTTTTTTAGTGTTCAAATAGTGGTGGAAGTCATAGATTTTTATGTTGCTTGTATATGTGGTTTGTTTTGGGGTTGTGTATGGGGTTAATAGTGTTTTCGTTTTTAACTTAACATGCATTTACTTACATTGTTTTTTTAAATTTTAAATTTTATTTTTTATAGATGTAGATATGTTGTAATATATGACAAAATCACAGTGTACATGCCATATAATATATTTTCTTTACTTAAATTATCATAAAAACAATTCCTTTTTTTCAAATTATCTTTAATTGTCAAAGGAGAGCATATTTGATATACATTTTTGTTTATTTTTTATAAACCTAATTTTTTCATACTTACAGAAAAATATAAATATGCATTATAAATACATTTATATAATTTTCATTCACAAATAATATTTTGAGCACACTTAAACATCATTAATAAATGTTTACTTTGTTTACAAAAACATTTTCAAATGTACAACAATGTTTCATTTACATACATTTTTGGAATCGTTTTTACACAATTGTTTACTTTGTAAATATTATGTTACACCCAAAAAATACACCTTGTGACATACAATTAACATATATTTTCTATTTTGCATTGTAAAAACATTCAGAATGTTATATTTATTTTGAACTTTTTTTTATTCAAGTACATTTTTAAACAAATAAAATTATATTCTTATATTTTTATGCATAACTTCTATTGATGTTTAGTCTTTTTTATTTCAATTAAGAAGCCACTTTTTTACTGCACCCATATGAATTTAGGCGCATAACGTGGTACATACATGACGCAAAGCTCTAAGTCAAATTTATGAAGCCACGCAAAGCCACTTTGTGTGGCATTGAATGTCTTCAAAAATATGGAGTAATGCAATGCCTCACAAATTGCTGCATTGCATTAATCTGCGCAAGGGAGGCGTTCCATGGGCTTTGCGGTGGGCGTTCCCATGCAAATTCCATGGTTTTTTACGCATTCCCAGGTTTACCAAACCTGGTAAACCTGGGAATGTGCCAAAAAGATACACCTTCCCAGGTGAGGTGTAACAAGGAGAAATATGTTAATATCACCTCGTTTTTTCCTCTTTCTATGTGTGCTGATTTTTGCAGCACACATAGAAAGAGTAAAACATCTCTATGGATTGTTTTTGTGCAGGAGGGTGCCCCTTCCTGCACAAAAACAATACAGCCTACAATACAGGCACCCTGGGTGCCTGCGTTGATGCTAGGCTGCTGAAACAACACCAGCACAGGGGGGAAGGACCAGAATGCGCCGTGTTTGATATATACGGTGCATTTCTGCACTTTCCCTGTGATCCAGGGCAGCGCAGCATGATAACCTGCTGAGCAGCCCTGCGCAGCACGGTAACCTGCTGCGCAGCCCTGTGCCACAATTCCTGTAAATATGCCCTTAAGTCTTTTTTCCTTAGTTCAAGTTGAGAGCAGCCACATTCAGAGGGTATTGAGCATCTCCTCGGTTATGGTAAGACTTTTAAAATTTTACTAATGCTTTTATAGTTTATTGTTAGCATTTAGGGCCTTATTACAATTTTGGTCGGAAAGCAATCCGACCGACTCCTTGTTGGAATCGGTTCCGACCGACTCGGGTTCGGCGAGTCTGACCGATCGATTACGATGTTTCCAAACACCGTTGGGTCGGACTCCCAGTGAATTCAAAGGGAGCCTGTGTTCCGACCGACAACATAGGCTCCCATTGAAAAAAGGGATGGTTGCAGAAAACCTTGCACCCTGTCACAGGCACCACATGGTGCCTGCCACACTATGCATGGTTGTAAAGAGGGGTCCCATGGGTAGCCCCACGGGCTGCAACCGGAGGCCTCCGGGTGAAGGGGGGCCTGCAACGGGCCCCCAAAGTCAGTTTACGATAGTCGTTCCTCGTCGGACATACCAATTCAGAAAGGCTGTCCGAATCTGACATCGTAATGCGTTGGGTTGAAACGCGGTCCGTATAGCTGTACAATTCGGCTCCGACCGACTCAGAGTCTCTGAATGCCGGTCGGAACCGAGTCGGAAAGACCGAACTGTTACCTTCTATCGTAATTGGTCATTAGGAAAAGTTCAGATTTGTTTTACATTACTTTTTTATGTTTGGGTACGGTTGTTGTGACTGGTGGTAGTTTAGTTACTAAGGGCTTCCTTATGATGGCTGTCGGGCTTTTGTACGACCGCCATCCTGTCGGGAATGGGACCGCCCGAATAGCTGTCGGCGGTCCTGTCAACACTATTAGGATGCGACCGCATTCAAGGCGGTCACAATGTGTATCTTTTGTATTGAGGTGTGTGCTGCGGGCTGCATATTTCAAACATCCCTGTGCTTTGTGGCAGGCACCATGCCTGCCTGCTACATGGTGCAGGGATGTTTAGGGGGGCACCATAGGTGCCCCCTAGAGCCCATGGCAGAGGTCCAGGGGGACAGGGGATTTTCGTAAGGGGTTGTATTTTACAATGTTCTCATCATATGTGCTATGTATATTAAATATTGAGTATATGAATTATATTTGATTGTTTTATTTAATGTTATTTGCGGTTATGTTGAGTGGCATGTATTTCCATGCTTTTGTTTTACTGGAGATAAGAAGCTTTCCTTGGAGGAACTTTGGATGTTTTTTTAAATTAGAAATTGCGTTTCTGGTTGGCAGAGGTATGCATACTGTCCAAGCAGGAACTACAACCCTAGTCAGGGTGAGTGTAGTACACATTAAAAGTTTACCTGTGCTCACCCTCTGGTAGCTTGGCACAGAGAAGTCAACCTAAGCTAAAGAGGCAATGTGTAAAGTATTTGTGCACACACACACAGTAACACAGTGTGAACACTAGAAAAGTACTCCACACCAGTTTAGAGAACTAGCCAATATCTATCTGAGTAAAACAATACCAAAATGACCAACATCCAACATACACAAATCAAGATATGGATTTTGCAAGATTAAATCAAAATGCAGTGTTGAGAAGTCAATAGCTCCAACTGGTCACGTTTGACTGAGGCAAATCAAAAAGTTCAGTCCAACTGTGATGGAGCGCAGGCCAGATACAGGAGTCACGTAGATCCGTTGACAGTACCTTGGATGCATCAATGCTCGGGGACAATGTGTTGTAATATGGAGGTGATGTGTCACTGTTGCAGGTAATGCATTGCTTCTGAAGTCAGGCAATGTCGTTGATGCGTTGATGTCAAGAGTGATGTGCATCTTTTCTGAAACATCAAACGGCTGGGCTGAAGGTGACGTGCTGGTTAGAAGCCACGACGGGCTGGGAATGCGTCAGAGTTGTGGACGGTGCATCGCAGACGCTGGTGATGCATTGTCTGAGACTCACGCAGCAGTGGTGAATTGGAGGCGCAGCGTCAGCAAAGTCGGGCTATGTTGTAAGTCAAGGTCGTTGCTTCGAGCACTCAGCAAGCAGTGTCCAAGGCTTCATCCCAGGGCAGGCAGCAGCAATGCGTCGATTTCACAGAAAATGCACCAGAACTCATTTCTAAGGGCCTAGGAGTAGATTTGGCCCCACTTCGCAGAGAAGGACTCACAGCAGAGGAACCTAGGTGCTGGTAGCAAGATGCAGGTGAACATTTTGATCTCCCTGAGACTTCAGTAACAAGAAGCAAGCCCAAACAAGCCCTTGGGGAACCTTTCGAGATGCAGGAGTAAAGTCCAGTCCTCTCACTCCCAGGCAAGAAGCAGCAGGCAGTAAGCCAACACAGCAAAGCAAGCAGCAAAGTGGCAGTGCGTACAAGCAGCACAACAGCTCTTCTTTCTGGCAGAATGCCCTTAGTCCAGAAGTGTTCTCCGTGTATGGTGTCATGGGTCCAGTACTTATACCCATTTCAGCTTCTGAAGTAGGGAGATTTAAAAGAAAGGTTTTTGTAGTGCACAAAACCCAGCACTTCCTTACCCTGGCTCCAGGCACACTACAGGGGGGGGATGTAACTCTTTGTGTGGGGACAGGCATAGCCCTATACACGTGCAAGTATCAGATCTTCCCTCTCACTCTAGCTGAGGAAGACTCATCAGCCTGGTGATAGGCCATCATGATATGCAAGGCACATCTCAACTCCCTTTGTGTGTGACTGTCTAGAGAGAATGCACAAAGACCAGCTGTCTTCAAACCCAGACGTGTATTCTAGGGACAGGCAGAGGCACAGAATGGCTAAAGAAAGAAAATGACAACTTTCTAAAAGTGGAATTTTCATACCTGCAATTTAAAAACCAACTTCACTAAACAATGTATTTTACATTGTGGGTCCAGAGGCACCAAAAGTACTTTTCCTATCTTGTCCCAATTGGAAGTTACACTTGTAAAGTGTTACAAGGCAGCTTCAATGCTAACCAATTGGAGAGATCGGAGCTTGCTGTTGTGAAAAATGAATTTAGCTGTTTTTCACTACTCAAAAGTACATGTCCTACCTTTTAAATACACTGCACCCTGCCCATGCTGCTACCTAGGCCCTATCTTAGGGATGACCTATATGTAATAAAAGGGAAGATTTGGAATGATCTTCCTGTGCCTCTTCATTTCATCAATAAGGAGGGCTGTTTTAGGAAACAACCTAAAACATTGTTGTTTTCTACCATGTAAGCTAACATTATTTGTAATACCTTCCTCATTGGCAGTACTGAGACACCCTTTCGGGCAGCTGTTTGTCCTATACAAAAAGCTGTTTATTTGTTTTTTTGGATAATCTTAGGTTTAAAGTTTCTGATAGGGAATTGTGTTCTTTTTGCAGTATATTGATGAATTAGTATATGGTTGGATGGTGTATGCCAATTGTGACTTAAAATGAGTTGTGCCACCCTTCTGCTCAATTGTTTGTTTTGGATTCTTTGTTTAGGGTACTTTCATATACCGTCCACCAGTTAACGTGGAACCTGGATTGTGGTCTCTTTCCAGCGTGGTGGAGGCAACCAACCCAGTTATGCTCAAAGTAATCTAGGAGTCGGGTTAGGTTGTCCTTGTTTTCTTTGTAACATTTAGAATCTATTAATACATTGCAATATCTTGTAACTTCTTTGGGTTGCACAAACGCTGGTGCAAATAGTTTTTTTAATTTGGAATTGAAATGTGCTATTTGTGGCTTATTTTGTGGTGCTAGATGGTTCTGTTATAATAGAAATAGCACCATTGTATTTGTGTGCTTGGACACAGTTTGGATATTGTGTGTATCATTGCAAACTCAAAATCTATGGTTATTTTAGTTGGTGCATAATTGCTACATTTTTCTTTTACTGTATTAAATATTTCTAAGTAGGTGGGTTTTTTTTTTTGGGTAGTAAATTGAATAACAATTGTATTTTATTCTCATGCAGTTTCCATGGATAGTATATACGTGGTAGAAATGTGGTGAACATGCTTGGAAGATACCTTCCATTAGCTATATGGGACATTGTATTAATGTTTGCAGGGTTTTTTCTCTAGCAAAAGCTAACATTTGTTTTCATTATTCTCATTATCACATAGCAGCAAATTCTCTTTTGTGTGAGTAATTAATATATTATTGGGAATGTCTACCTCTGCAAAGGGTTTAGGGGTTGGGTTCACTATTTTGTCAGAACATTTTTTTTAGATATGTTTTTAAGCTTGACACAGTTGGTAGTGGTGCTATGCGATGGGTTGGAATTTTGTGGGTGTCCTCTTTAAGTATTTCTCCACTTGGTGCACTTGTAGAAGATTTCTTGAGGTCTTGAGCTATATTTCTGCCATATTTGGTGGATGATTATGCTCAGTGGTGCTTATACTTCATCATTTACAATAATTGCTCTTCCATTGGCAACTATTTGAGTAGCATTAGTACTTTTCCAGTGGCTATGTTCATTGGTGCTACATTCTTTGTTGTAGGTGTAGCCAAGATATGTTAGCAGTGTTTTATTTTCTGGGACACAGTGGATCTTGCTTCTTTAGACATCTTTAGACATATTGTAGTTTGTGCTAGATTTAAAAATATAAAGAGCATTATTTGTATGTGTGAGTAATATTAATTTTTAAACAATTTCCTTACAGCTCCTTTAGTTTGTTTAAAGCTTACAAATTGAAGGGGTCTTCTTTTTTGGGTTGGTTGATTAGTTTTTTTACTTTTCTTCTTTGGTTTGGATTTTCTTGTGCTTCATTTCTGTCTTCATAGTAGGTCTGTGGTTTTATGAAAATAACAGACATCCATGTACTATTTATTTTGTTATTTAAAAAAATATATTTTAAGCAAGTTAGGAGCTATTTAGCTAGGGAAATTATTTGTAGTTTACTTACTATTTTTGTAGTGGTCTGTAAATATTTGGGCAACAGGACTGGCTTTTTTCTTCTCATTTGGGTACAGACACAAGAATAATTAAAAAGTTTACTACCTTTATAGTGATTTGTTAATTGCCTTTGAGATTTGGATGGTTGCTTTACATTTTTAGGGCCTGATTCACAAAGGTAACTTACACTTTGAGTAATTGTAACTTACACTTTGGAGTAAGTTTACTACTATTCTGTATTCACAAACTGAGTGCAAATTTACTACAAAAGTGTAGGTTACATGCCTCCACCACTGGAGTATATCAATAGGCCTATTCTTGTGTGGGTGGGTGATGTCCCTCACTAAACCCTATCCTGTCCCTCCATAATATCCTCATACACCTCCCTAACTCCATCTTCTTATGGAATAAGTCTGCCCACACACATTTACTACTAAAACATATGCTTATTTATTTGCCAAATGTTGAGAATAGATTTGATTGCATTCATTTATTCATGCTGTATTGATGCTGCAATAACACAGTCTTCGTATCAGAGTGCATAATCTGAAATGGAACGATCCACAGCGGAGATATTGTACTAAGTGTAATGTTTGAAAATGCAGCAAATAAAGTTTTTAAAAACCCATGTACTTAAGTGTGCAGAGACTTCGCAGTTGGGGTGTAGAACTCCACACATATAAGTATAGGTATTTGCGGAGGCGTGAACTTCACATGTGGTTTGTTAATAGCACTTTGTAGTACATTTTGTAGTCCCATAAAATGTACTACAAAGTGCAGTTTGTGAACCAAGCCCCAAGTATTGTGACTGATGTATTTCAATTTGCTTGTAAGTTATAAAGTGTACGCTAATTGGCTTGTATTTGCATATTCTTGTATTGAGTGTGTTTATTACATTTTTAAACTTGTGTTTATACATATATTTATGGGTTTTTTCCTACAATATTGTGGTTTATCAATATTTTTTGGGTGTGCAATTATAACTATATCAATATTATGGTGTGCTATATTTTTATTCTCAATATCGTTCATTTTCGATATTTTTATTGAAAATATTTTGTGTTTCAAAATTTTAGCATTTTATAAAGGAACAATGTATTTTCAATATTTTGGGCTATGATATTGTGGTGTTGATATTTATATAAGCTGTTGATATTCTGCAGTACATTCATTGTATAAGAACTGCACAGGTCACAATCAAATCATTAAGCTCTCCTCTGTGACAGTCTGCCAGTGCACAGATACTGAGCTGAGTTCGACGGTAGTCCCACAGGCTCAGCCCGCACATGTGTGCACATGCCTGTGTGCACGTGTTCACATGCAACCTGCCCAGAGACTCTTACCCTAGCTGGGCAGCAGCGAACCTTATTGTAAAAGACAGCCACTGCCAGTTAGCACTCTCAATCCTTTTCAACAGGGTTTACAGTGAGTGAGACTCAGGTAGTGAGACTCACAGCAGAAATCCACAAACTGGGTAGTCTAAAAACAAAAAATCCAATATTTATAAAAAGGCGTAAGATATTAAGAGTTTCAATATGCTTATAAGGGTGGCCAAATTAGGAATTACAGCTTACTAATGTATGCTAATTACTTTACAGTGGCACATGAGTCAAGTAGAAAATAAAACTCTTCTTTCACAGAGAGTGCATAGTGATGAAGCTTGAGGTTATTATCCTAATCATAGAGAAACATGCTAGTGAACATACATTTAAGATACTCATCTCTTGTATGTTTAGTTTTTGGATTAACAAATTCAGTTCAGAGTGCTCATTAGGCAGATGTAATACAAAGGTATATTCATTCATTGTTAATGTAAATGCAGAACTGCAATGGTCAGTTACTAAAGATAGCTCTTATTTCCTTTGCAAAACCCATTACGCCTTGCGGACTCAGGTGCATTGCAGAAGAGATGACATAGAGTCGTGGAGTCCAGTGTCTCTGTTTTCTGTTTCATCCCATTCCTGTTTCCCATTTCTACCTCTGCCTCTGGCCCTCATATTCTTCTGTCTGTGGTCATTGGTGGAAGTGGTGAGACACACAAGAGTGCATTGTTCCCATTGAAACTTGAGTACGCTCTGACTGTATCGTCAGATAAACTTGTTGACTATTCCTCAGAATGTGAGGCAATGAAAAGAATAGATCAATTACTCCATGGGCTGGTCTGAGAGTTATAGAACTGGGGGGTTTATTTACAAGCCCCTTGCGCCGCCGGTGCTTTACTTTTAATGTGGGAAAAGTGACTTAACAGCGAAGCAAGGGGCTTGTAAATAAGCCCCTGGGTCTTGATTTAGAAAATGATTTATTGGCACCTAACACTTATAATGTGGGGTACGGTAAACACAAGACAGCTACTGTAACTTCAAAGAAAGCAGAGGATCTTGCTAGTACACGAGTGATGCAAAAACATAATAGGAATATGTTGATACATTTATTCCTTATTTTTCTTTTTTCCTTTGGGTATTTGTAGAATGATGGGTGTCACTTTTATCTCCACTTCAAAGCATTGTATTGACTTAGAGAATTTATGGATAAACCATTTGGAAGAGAGAAATAATTTCCTGGAATTTTGCTAAATTAAAGCTAATCCCCCTAAACACAGCGTGAATTTGGGGTTCATACATGTGCTACGACTCGAATACTACTCTGATAGTTTTTGCCTGTTTTCTTGAGGCTGGAGGCTGTCCCAAACTTGTGGGACATACCACAGTGACATACACTGGCTTTAAGCAGGGTGGAGTGGAATAGCCTTTTTGACAGGGAGAGTCCCCTCAATTCATTGGCTAGTAAGGCCTTTGTAGAGGTGAGTAGGAGAAAGGTGTGTGTGTGTGTGTGTGTATGCGCGAACATGTGTGGGTTTTTGTCTATCTGCTTGTTATGCCACAATTAAAAGTGTATGGCTCATGCAACCTGACCTTTCTCCATCCATAACCATTTCAACAAGCTATGCAACTGTATTGGTCAGGATATGGTTGCCATTACTAGCAACGCCAGGCTTGCTGTTGAAATTAGCCACACCAGTGACCAGTCAAAGCAGATGGCAACAGAACACCAGTAAATGATTATGGATCAGAAAGGAAATGAAAGAGAAATGGGAAAGATGGCAGACAATCCATAGCAGTATTGAGAAAATAATGATGATGATAATAATGTGGTTTTATACAGCACTTCATACTGTTATTCTACCATTTTGACGTACGGTAAATAAATAGCAGATGTTATTATCACCCAATTTAATGGCCCTCAAAGATGGCTGTAGAAAGAAATGAGGTTAGAAATGGGTGTGTGAGGGGATAATTAAAAAGGCAGAGGGAAGTGCTGGAGGTCACCATTGCTGTGGAGTATAAAAGAAAGCTCTTGTTATTCCAAAGAAAGAGATGTCTTTGGGACCACAACATACACTATAACCAAATCCTTAAACCTTAAAGCACTTGACCTGTAGCAATATAAGTATATGAAGTGAGGATGAATTAATTCCTACGTATGCACAATAACTATACGTCTCTTCCAATCCTCATAGGATGGAGCATTACCCTACCAAGTAGAATACAGAACAAGCATTTGCAATGCAAAGGTCTCGCATTTATAAGAGTTTAAGCTACTGCCATTGTAAATGACAATGCCTTTTATTCATCTGTTTTGATAATTAACACATAAATAAAAGGCATTGTCATTTACAATGCCAATAGCTTAAACTCTTGTATATGCAAGACCTATTTCATTTCAAAGAAGCGGCCGCCATTGTCCCTGGCTTCTTGGAGAGTGAAAGCGCGCACGGCACGCGGAATGTTGCAGGAAAGCATGCCATGCCTGCAGTAGGAGACACTCATTAAAGAAAAGAGTGCTTACAGACTAAATAAGACATACTGTGTAACAAACAGAAGTAAAAGGGCCAGTCCTCATGGGAGGTTACAAATGAAGACAAGGCTGTACTAAGGATGACTAACAAGCCTATTAACGAATCAGAAGCCAGCATTTACAAAGGACAACGACACAAGCAAATGAAAAATATGGGTGGAGCTTCAAGTCCATACTCGAATACAGCATGCCTCACAGAGCAGCGCAAAAAGGCAACCCTACTCGGCATAAGCTAAGCAGGTAAAAATCCAGTAGTCCTAGTGAGCAAAATATGCAGAATGGGCCACGTGACTTCTTGGGTGAATTATTCACTCATTAAATTCCAGTGAGTTTGACCAGCAAAAATTTACCCATGGGTGCAAATTTTATTGCATCTGCTAATTACCAGGCAAAATCAGTGCAAAGTTAATTAGACAGAATGGTCCTGTATGTGTAACAACTACGCAGACTACACTTGTACAATAAATATGGTGGTACAAAATGGAGAATCAGGAAACTCCACACACACCTAAATCAAGTACAACAGAGGACGCAACAGTATAAGCTAACACAACAGTCACACACACACACACACACACAATATCATACACCTTACCATAAAAGCTGTTTTCTTTATTTCATTATTTTAAAGGCTACTGGAATTATGCAGTAGTAAATGACTGAGTTATGAGGCAGCGTTGACCAAAGTATGTGGCAAAAAGGTGAATTATGCAGCTTGTGGGTCACCTCTTTCCATTAAACAGAAGTCTACAGGGCTGTACAGTACATTTCATGTCTATAATGGCCATATGTCTCTAGTAGGTACTTTAGTGTTCAAGATATAATGCCTTAAAAAGAGAAGCAACATATTTGTGATTTGTCTGTGTATCCTTTTGTAACAAGTGCAGCTTTCAGAGCAACATCTGTGCTATAAATATACATTTGTGTCCATAGGGAAATAAAAATCAGAGCAATGAAGGAATCGTTCTGTCCATCTTGTCTGAATTACATTTAAGAATGTAAGGCTTTTGCTTCGTGCTGCAGGCAAATGCACTTACCACGCCTCTTACCCTGCCATCAAATCGGGATGTTAACACTATCAGGGCAACACTTTTATCTATTTAAATGGCTAATTACACCAATCAAAAGGGGCCATTTAACTTTTTTAAACTGACTGTCTGGTTTGCATTTCACCCCGTGTGTAGAAATTGTAATACCTTTTGCATAGTTTGAGCCTGAAACATATTTTTTTGTGTAAAATATGCAAATGAATTGCCACATGATGAATTATGTGAGACTTTACGTTAACGCGGAAAACGCCACAGCTGCACAATGGTGTTTTTACTGTACGCTTATTTGTATCCATCTCCTTCTGCTCTGAAGAATTCCTTAGGGCTACACCCATTCCTGTGGTCCCCGGGGCTAAAAAAAAGGGCATAGTTGACAGCTGGGATGCTAAGAAGCATGATGGGGCGGTGGGAGGGTGAGGCAAGCACTGCTTGGGTGACACGTGGCTCGAGAGTGAAGGGCATGAATCCCTTGACCTCGTTGTTGACTGTTTGCCGGCTGTGACCTGTGGAAGGAAAGCATCTACAAATCCAACCAACCTTGATGGATATTTTGGGGCAAATTCGAGTACTTTGAAGAACTGGACCAAAATGCCGTTTGAGAATGTTTTGAGTTGAGAATGAGATGCAAAAGGCGTTAGTTTGTACAGACCACGACTTGAACCTGCTACCAGCAGCCAAATACACGGATTGGCCAGTTAGGAATAAAGTAGGTTTTCAAAGTCATGTGGCTTTAAAAGATTGCCAGGACTGAGGTATAGTTTGCATTATGACTGGAGAAGTGCCTCAGAAGGAGACTAGGGCCGTCTCAGAGTAAGTCAATTCCATGCCAGGCTTCACCTCTGGCCACACAACATCCCAGCTAAAAAAAACTTTATAAAACATTACCTGCACTACAAACTTCACCAAAAGCAGCACCACCACGTGCATCCCATGTAACACAATCTGAATCAAACACAGCGTGTACACGTCAAAGTTACTCCCAATAGCAGCCTACCATATGCAAATTCTGCCACATGCAATGTCTCCCACACACAACTTCAATCAGGCAGGCGTTTTCTTTACCAGGTTGTTAGTTTTGACCAGAGAGCTCTCATTCAGCCACAAACACTGCCTTAAATTAAGAGGCGGAACACCAAACGGGAAGTGATGTCATAGCTGCAAGTGATCAGAGATGAGTGGGTCTGCATCTAAGTCCACGAGGTAAGATGCTTCCCACAGCCGGATCCCTGAGCCAAGCGGTGACAGGGTTTGTACCCCTACTACCGAGTCCAACCATCAAGCACCTGAGACCCAGAGATAGCAGGTGCTTGAGGCTTTTATGCACAAATCCCATGAGGCAGCCAGTTCTTAAGGGGTGGGCTCTGCGCCCCAGTGCTATGCCACTCCAGAAGGCTCAGGCCCAAAGGTGACAAGGGTCCCAGGGTGACACAATGTGGCCCAAGCCAACCCAAAGAGTCACCCTGTTAGAGGCCACATACTCTGGGGTTCCTTCGCTCATTGCTCACTGAGGTGACAGCTCTTTGTGCATGTTCACTCTCTCGTGTCACTCATCATTGGAGGTGGCCGGACATGTCGCCGTGTTTGAAAATCTCGAGTCACTGTGGACCACAGTTCGGAGGCTTTAAAGAGCAGCAAAGCGAAAAGAGAACAAGCAGGGGGAAGGAGCAGGGCCGTTTCTAGGTGTTTTGCCGCCCTAGGCGAGAATTGAAAAATGCCGCCCCCTCCCTTTTACTACCATCACTCTCTCCCCCGGTCATCCAGGCTAGAAGAATTAATGCATTAGATATAAAAGAACTAGCATTCAACAAAAAACACATCAAACAATAAATAACTAAATAAGCACATACTCTTTGCCACATAACGGACGCACTTTCCTATCCTCAATGTGAAAGACTCCCTCCCCCATCATTCATCCCCACTCAAACATGAAGTCACTCAGAGACCACTTCCCCCACACCAATGGGCATTCTCCCCTCCCCCTTTTAACTTGGGTCCAAGCCACTGGGATAACTCCAGTTGAAACTCTTCCCTAGAACCTTTAAGCAGGCAGCAGTGTACAACGACGACTGTTGCTGCACATCTGCAATAATGGGTAATAACTTATAGGTACTGTCGAACATCAGGCATGCCAAGCTTCGCCTCTCATGGCGCCGGCGGTACCACTTCATAATCCCGTCCGATTCCATGTGTAAAACCTGGGCTCCATCCATCCAATCATCACATTTCACCAAAAGCCTCTGCCATGACACATCGCAAAAAATAACCCCTACCCCCACGACAAGTAATATGTAGGATGCCATCTATCTCCAGGTCATAGGACAGGACACTAAGGAAGCCACTACCAAAGGTGGGGTGCTGAAAATGCAATGGTAGTGGGTACTATTAGGACTTCCCACTGAGAGTATTATACTGCGTTCTAAGGAGGGCCGCCAGTTCTCCAAATTCATAGGCTTCAGCAAGCCCAAAGCTCAGCAAATTCCTTTAGAGGCGATCAAATTATAGCAGCCTCAATATCTCTGCAATGGCTTCCAGTGCATGTGAAGGTACAATTCAAATTACGCTTCTGGTTGATCAGATGCCTACACAATGTAACACCAGAATGTATGACCAGAAGAATACACTAATACACACTGACCAGGAACCCTAGGCCTCTCGATTTAAAGCTCGTGAGTTGGCATTAACATCAATTTACCTTCAAGGGATACAGGCTTTCTCAATTCATTCAGCAGCGCTGTGAGGCCCTGCACGCACTTCAAACCCCCTTGGCTCCAGACACGACGTCACAAGCTGCCTATTCCTGCCTAGTAGTGGTAGAAACGGCCCTGCTCAGCTACTCTAAAAGCTTCCCCATTCATCACCCAATGTAGAAGATTCAGTAGCATGTTGAATAGGCATGTTCTTTACACCTGCACGTCCCGGTACACAGCTTAGTGGTCCAATCTACCACCTGGAGAAGTACATGTCAAAGGTTTGAATACAGGCAGAGCAAGCATAGATTTTCATACTTCAAAAGGAGGTACTATAAGTACTAATGAGTTGGATAATAAATAATAGCACCTATTATCCAAGCGCTTACAGTTAACAAATCGTCATAACATAATTACATAATAATTACAACCCTTACTTCTAAGGAATTTTTAGCACAACTTCTTGGTCATCTAGATTGAGTGGCAGATCAGTCTTCTCTGAATTCAGTGGTCAAGACGGCAATGAAACTTGTTTGCCAAATGTCAATGCGACACCATTATAACCCCTAGGCCTCCCGCGCAGCCCTGCCAAATGCAGTTCCGCCTGTTGCATTTGCAACACCACACAGATCTCTCTGCCAAAGCCATTATATCTTGTCCTGGAGGATAGAATGCCTACACAAGATGCTTTATGGGGGCTTGTTGTTCAACACCTGTCTGCTGCGGTGTGACAGCTTGTAAATTCATGAGCCTAAAAAAATACAGTATCCTCTTCAGCAGCCGACCCCTCCCTGCACAACAAAAACCAAAGCCTATTCGTCCTTGTCTTTCACTAGCTACTCAGAGTTACTAAAGGCATGTTGCCCCAACACACAGCTAAGTTGCACGCGACTGGAACAAAAGACAAAAGGTGTACATTCCTCAGAGCTGGCAAGAGGTTTTTGACCAGGTGTGACCACTAGCCCACATCTGATGTCAACCCTCCCCTGTCCAATCTCTATCTTTTTGTAACTCGTATTCTCCTAAGTCCTCATGTAATGTAACTGGTCCTTTTGTAATTCACTCTAACCAGTGTATGTAGTAGACCTTTGTATTTACTATCATGCCTTTGTGATTTGAGAGTTTATCTGTTTGTATCTGTTTTATATCTCTTATGTATCTCATATAATCCAATGTCCTCATGTAATGCAACTGGTTGTTATGTAAAGCGCGCTCTGACACCTTCGGGTAATGTTCGAGCTATATAAAATCACATAAATAAATAAATAAATAAAAGGCATGCGCCCTGGAAGGCCGATGGCAGTGTCAGGCTAAGTAGACTGGAAGTGAAGAGCCCCATTGCACAGCCAGGTGTGCCTCGCCCTCGCCCCGAGGCACCGTCTGCCTGCCGCTGCCAGCCGACCCGGATCCCATCCCGATTCCCGGCCTCCCCGGTACCTCACCTGATAGGCCTGCAGGCGAGCCACAGGTAGAGCCGCGTAACTCTCTTTGCTCTGCGGCGCGCGCACAGGCACAGCCCCCGCGGCTGCCGTGGGTGGCGCCGAACGTGACCTCCTCACGTCACGTCACGTCACCCTGGTCACGACGTCGACAGTGTAATTAAAGGCGAGCCGCGCCCGCGCTAGTTACGCTACCTGGACAGGCTGGCAGTGGCAGATTCAATACTTAACTCAATAGAAGTCAGAAGAGACTAAAAAAAAAAAAAAGAAAAAGAACTCATGTTTTTAACTTTTGCCACGGCCGCCCCCCACATTTTGCCGCCCTAGGCAGCCGCCTAGTGCTGCCTAGTGGTAGAAACGGCCCTGGGAAGGAGCAGGCATGTGGAGCCCGAGGAGAGGGTGTGAAAGGCAAGACCAGGGGAGCAGGGGGAGGAGACGCAGCGTCCATGAAGCAGTGAAGACCGTGCTGAGCCAGGGAAACTCTTGTACAATTAAAAAAATATTTGCAATGCAATATGTCTTGCATATAAATGCGAGACCTATTGCATTTCAAAGAAGCGGCCGCCATTGTCCCGGCTGCTTCGAAAGAGAAAGCGGGTATGGCGCGCTGAAGGTAAGTAAAGCACATCATGCCTGCAGCAAGAGAAACTCAATAAAGAAAATAGTGCTTACACACTTACGAACACGTACCGTGTAACAACTGAAATAAAGGGGCCAGTCGCCATGAGAGGTTACAGATGAAGACAAGGCGGTAGTAAGGAGGGACTAACAAGCTTCTTTACGAATCAGACACCAGCATTTAGGAAGGACACTGACACAAGCCAATGACAAACATGGGCAGAGAGTGGGCGGAGCTTCTCTTCCGTACTCCACTACAGCAGTTTTGCTAAGCAGCGCATGTGCTCTGACTCAGGCTTGACCTAAAAAGGCATTTTCGTAAGTGTATTCACTCATTTATATGTGGGCATTGAAAAAGAGACAATGCACTCCCCACTTTGCATGTTTAAATTATAGAAAATGTATTGTGATAACTCTCTTGAGAGAGACTTTAACACTGTGCAACATTGCTCTTCCTTACCTTGTTTTGTATAGGTCTTCCAAAGCCTGCTATATACTCCTGGCCTCTCCCACAGCCCTCAGCATTCAATGGAAGGCTCCTAGGATACTGGCCTATCCCCTGCCAGCCTCCCATAGGAGATGGTGCCCTTCTTCAACCTTTGCTTCCCTAAGGCAGTGCAGGAAGTCATCCAACTGACCACTGTAGACCACTTACAGTCCCCAAGTTTAAGTAAAGAGCCGGGTACACCTTAGCCTTCTTCGCAGACAGGGCAGGCAGCTTATCTTACTTCTCAGGCCTTGAGCGTTCTACAGAGCTGGTTGTGGGTTGTGTATACTAAACTCTTACTGGTGACAACTCCTTAACAAGTTGACACACAATCCCATCATCAGCTCCTCCGCTTTTTCAGCAGTTCATGTGTTGCTTGCTTGCAAAGTAGATACTTTGCCAAAATGGCAGGTTTAGGCTCCAGTGTTCTGAATTCTCTGAGTCTACCCAGGTCAGGTGTATGGAAATCAGGAAACACAACGTCTATTTATTCTGGGCGCAGGTTTCTTCCTCAATGGGAGCAAGGATGAATGTCTGAGAAGGTTACACTGAAGAAAGACTTCCTCCGCACTGCTGCAACCTGGCATAAGACTGCCAACAGCCTGGTCTCAGTTTTCACCCTTTTTTGTGAATCATTCCTGCCCACTACCAACTGACATGTTCCCGCACTGCTTTCTAGTCATTACATTATCTTATGCTACGTGCTCTGGGAAGCAGTCTAAATGTTTGTCTGGCATGGATGCTTTTCATCAAGCCTTAATCATTGTAAGGCAGGAAGCCAAACAAAACCGAGGTAATTACTTATCAAGCCTTCAGGTAGCAACAAACATGATTTTTAAAAGTTACCTTTTCAATAAATGTGCTTTTCAAATATCTACTTGCACAATTGAACAAGGACCTTTGAATGAGGCTTTAGGACTTTACTTGCCGAAAGCCTCAAATTCAACTTTTAACCGCCTGTAGGCGTGTCAATAGAAAGAACCACACTTTGAATACACAGTGAAAATGAAATAATCCAAAAAACGCCGTAATAACTTATGTAACTTTATTAGCATGGGTAATATGCAACCGACATCCATAACCCACAGAGGAAAATGACAGTTGGCACCGGGAGTGCCGGTTAGAATCTTCACAACATTCTATTTCTAGAAGCATTCTAAGCAGGTAGAGTGGAGGGGTGGAGGAAGAAACCAAGGTGGAAAAGAAACAATAGAGGATACAACAGAAAACAACTCTTGAAGCGAAGCTCTACACTGTACACAATAGTTTGATATAGAGCATGTCCAACTTTTACACAGGCACCGAGCCTGGGCTCTACAAGGCACACTCAGGAGCGACATTTATAATGTATAAAAAAATAGGTTTTTTTCCTACATGTTGGATTACTTTCCTCTGACATGCTACTGCAGGACATTAAGTTTCATACAGCCAAACCACAATGGTGACCCTGGAGCCACGCTTTTACGGTTAAACATGTGGGTGGTGCACATGTACTTTGCAGCCCGCATGTTCTGCAACATGTGTTGCGGCACAGTGGAAGGCCCCTTGCAAAGGTTGACTGGTCTAATTTCTATTGCTATCTTAACCCCATTTAGATCACTGCAATCTGAGGATCAGTGCCCTAAGGTGACACTTGGAGTTAGGAGGTTGAGTTTTCTCAGTTTGAGACCTCCGCTTCGAATAGATGACTTAAGAGATGAGCGTCATTGCAGATCATGCCGGTCTTCATTGAAAAATTAAAATACGGCTATTTCAGTTGAAGTGCAGTTTTCCGTTTACTTTCACCAGCTGAGTGTATGTTTCAATTAGGTCCTCAGGCCCAAGAAGTCCTAGTTAAAGTAATCCCATCAGCCGAATAACGTCCACATTTTTATTCATCAAATTATCGGGACATCACTGCATCTTGATTTTGTTTTCAAGCTTGGGCGTAAATCAGATATAATTCCTGCCTCCATGTTCTGAGTGCAGATAGGATAATTCACGTAAAATTTTGCTTAAAGTAATGCAAGCACTGTTAGCAGCAGTCGTCGCTGAAGTCTATGACCAATTGCTAGGTGAAATCAGAAGCTTGTGCATCATCTATAGTCACTTGTATATAAGGTAAAACTCAGCCCGTCTTCAACGCCCACTGCTACAAAAAGTGGAACTCCATAATAAAATTAAGTTGGCATTGATCCATTACATAGATATTATAAAAGAAGCTCCGGCTGCATAAGTAAGGATGTAATTGTCCAAAGCTGACGTCATCGTGTCCCGTGAAAAAAATAACCCAAAGAAACCCCCCAACGTTTGAACTGCAACTGAAATCAGAACAACGAAGTAGTAAAAAAAAAAAAAACGTCTCAAAAAAGACCTGTGTGTTCCGCCCTAAAACCACGGGCTCGACCAAGTCCCCAGGGGTAGCCATAGCAGAGTCAGGCAAACCTGAGCCTCATGCTCATGATAGCATGGAAATAGAAAGTATAGTATTTTTAAAACAACATTACTGTGGTAAGTTTTACACTATTTGTTATTTCATTCAGGGTTTTACCATTTACATGTTTCTTGTGATGTAACATAGAATTGTTCCTATGTCATTTGGAGTTCAGTGATGTGGGTGGAATTCTATGATGTAACTGTGATTGTTTTACTGGGAGAAGCGGTTGGAGTTTACTGGAGCGGGACGTCCTTTACTCTTGCACCAGTGGGTCTGTAATTTGGCACTAAAATAAATAACCTTGTTTTATATACTTCACGACTCCCTCGCTTCTTTACAATTACGAATGCTGATAGCATGGAAATAGAAAGTTTAGTATTGAAAGCATAACATTACAACTAGCTAACCAGCGTTAACACATACCTATCCCCGAGATGCTTCCTCTCGCTGGTATGCGCTCGGGTATGTCCGGTCTCTGGAAAACAGTGCTTGTGAAGCTGACTCAGCACCAGTTGGCCTCGTTGAGGGGAGCACGCACCCCGCCCGGAGCAGTATCTTATCCGCGGGGGACTTTGGAAACAACCCCGCTCGGACAATCATGGGGCAAGGTGTGATTCTGGTGTACGGCAGGACACCATAAAGTACCTGGAGCACGCGCACTGCGTGATAATCTCCTTACCTCAGTTCGTACTCCCCTCAAGGCATGTAATATACCACAGAGCGCTCTGAAGCCCCCCCCCCCAGCAAAAACACTGTGTGTTAAAAAGACCAAGGAGCGTATTTGGTGAGTGCGTATTGGGGGCACTGTTATGTTGATTTGGTATGCGCTTCCTCGGTTTAAAGTGAGCAAGTGGAGCATAACCCATTATAAACAATTCGACAGGATGGATTAGCAAGAAACAAAGATGCCGTGTGTGACGGCAAAGCTAAAGCCGTGAGCGTCCGCTGGGGACGCAAGAAACAGTGCTGTGAGCATTTAATTGAAAACAATGGCGCGCTGAATGTAAAGGAAGCACGTCGTGCCTGCGATAAGAGAAACTCAATAACGAAAATAGTGCTTACAAGGAGGCATACTGTGTAACAACCGAAGTAAAGGGGCCAGTAGCCATGGGACGTTACAAATTACCATATGGCCGTCATAAGGAGGGACTAACAGCCTATAAACCAATCAGAAGGCAACATTTAGAAAGGACAAAGACACAAGCCAATGAAAAAGATGGGCGGGGGAGTGGGCAGGGCTTCCCTCCCGTATTCAACTACCCCAGATCAACCCCAGAGCAGCGCTTGCACGCTGGCTCAGGGCTCAACCTATAAATGAGTGCAAATACACAACTAAGTGGCTGGTTCGCTCACCTCCAAAATAACTAAAAGACAGGAACGAGTGCTGACTCCATTATTAATCAGAGCGCTTAAGGCTGATGTAAGATTTTTCTCTACTTCATTGCCATTTGTTCCAGAAACCACTTAGGAAGATGTACACTGCTGACTTTATGGATCTAAAGTTTCTGTCTTACCTTTAACTTCACTGGGCTGAACAAGATAATTTGCAGCATCCAAAATCCAGCCAACACTGACTCATGATAGGTATAGCAACGACAAATATTATGGTTTTTGGCCATGCTATGCTGCAAAATCAATGGCATCAGAAAGTTCAGTAGCTGCACTGTACTAGCAAGATAGGATAATTTCTGACGGTGTGTTCGAATCCGTTCCCCACCTTATGGTGTTAAAAGCAAACGCTAATCATGAACATTACCTGCGCCATCTTGTCTGGTGGAATTCTATGTGCACATAAGTTGCAGTCATTTTAATCTATCACAGCCATTTTGTACTCTGTTGGTCACCTTTGTTTCACCCTGCCCTTACTAGCATCCCTCTGACCCTCTGACCGACCTGGTATGTGTGCTGGGGGCTATAAACTCTATTGCCACAACAAACCTCAGCGCCACTTGCTGCCACAAACTCGTTTTCCTCTCATCTCTGTTTTCAGGCAAACCTTTGGACACTCTACCCCTCACTGCACCTTGTTACACAAACAGGTTCCAAACACCAAAAAGACTCTTGCAACATGATTTATTGCACTGCAAACAGCAAGACTTGTTGTTACCAACAATGGGGCCTGTTTTTATCAACAGAACGGACTCTTAGATCTGGCCGGTCTCACATGTTTTAGACCCTGAAGCAAGGTCCAGCTGCAAGATAAGATTGTCTGTTTGACCTGGGTGGGAAGAGAATTACTGTTGGGCTTGTGTGACAACCTGCCCGGGCGGGACCCCAAGCTTGTGTAACCATGTTGACAAAACAAATGCATTGTGTCAAACCTGTATAAAAGGAAGAGCCAAAGGAGTATCAGCAGAACACTTCCCTCAGACATCCCGGTGTCTGCAGTTGACGTGATCTCCTCATGAGAAATAAACCTTTTTCTTGTCTTCCAGTTTCCAGCGCTTGCCTCATTATTTTGATAGCGAACCCAAAGTGAATTAGAGGTGGAACCCTGCACCGGGCAGCATTGAGGGTCTTAGAAGACTCGCTGCCTTTCACAAATTGGCGCCCAAACGTAGGGGCCCATCAGCGACGCGTGGGTCCGGTAGAGAGGTCCTAACGACGGAGTGAACGACTAAACGATTGGGGTATACCTGCCTGAGAAGACCCTTGTCTGGCTGCCGATCGACTGAACTGCACCGGTTCCGAATGGACCTCTCTCGAGTGACCTGCGGTCCTGACTGGGACCTTAGAGGAATGCCGCATTGATTGTTGGAGTGGGAGGACAACCAGGCGCTGGAAGGGGAAGACGAAGAACTGTCCATACGGTCCGGGTAAGGTCGTGAAAAAAACGACTTAAATTGATTGATTGATTGAATAGTTTGATTGAAATACTAGTATTCCTTTTTTGATATTGAGTTATTTGCGACATTTCCCTGCTTGCAAACAACGAAGAATAGGAATATTCTCTCTCTTTGCAGGCAGCGAAGGACAGGTAGTGCAGACTTTTTGTCTAAATTGATTGATTGAGATATTCATTTTTAACCAATAAATACGTCATGCCTGTTTTCTCTAGATTGTTTGATTGTAATTGTTTTGGACCCGACCGTTCGTTAGAGGTCAGTCAGCCGGCACCGCCGGAAGGCACCCCTAACAAGGACATGTACGTAAAGTATGGATTAGCCACCGTAGCTTATAGCAAACTATGGCATAAATACACTAGGAAGGACCGGGTAAATCAGTGGCCACTGACGGGATCTTTCGATCCCGCTAAAATAGAAACGTTAGAATTAGCTCTCCACAAAAAGAAAACTAGACCAGCCATGTTTGACAGTTTTGGTTTATGGCGAAAAGAGGCAGCTCAAAGAAAGAAAAGGGACGAAGCTAGACAAGATAAAAAACGCGAAAATCAGCTTACCAAGCCTGTAAAAGATTAGAAGAAAAACTAAAAGGAAAGGAAATCGATAAAAAGGAACAGGAATCAAAAATATCAGGTCAATGCCCTGTTAGAACGCCCTCGACTCTTTACCCCAAGTTACCAGCAAAACAAAGGGTAGATGATGATTTATTGTTAGGTCCCCCAATCATATACATGCCACCCCCTTACGCCCCTACTCATCCCGTAGCACAACGCCAGGACCACCAAAGTATAGCCGGAGATGGCACGATCGCCTCAGTCTCCACCGCCTCTGCTCCCACCGAGTCACCCACACCAAATGCCTCATCAAAGGATACCGTAGTAGAGGTAGGATCAAAAGAAAAGGAGCGCCCAGGGTCCCGCGATTAAGTAAAAATGAGCGAGCAGGCATTGATAAAATAGTTAAATCCCTCATAGATAGGAAGGAGACAGAAGAGTATGTAACTGACATATGCAACTCCTATGTTGAAAACCACATAACGATACTTTATTGTAAGTCTCTGTTACCACACTCTTACTGCATATGAAGAGAAGTACCAAGATGTAGGGCCCGAGCGGCTAGTGGCTCTCTATAGGAAGGTAGACACCGGAGATGAAGCGACAACGATGTTACAGAACTCTTTTCATCCACACTGGAGGTATTCCGTCACCTCGTGGAACAAGGACGGATAGATAAGGACAGGACATCTAAGATAGCAGGACCCCGGTGGAAAAACCAGATAGCATGATGCCGATAAAAGAAGCTGCCCCTTATTGGGTACCTCCTAGAGGGCAAGGGACTGATGATGATATGAACCATCAAGACGCTAGAGGAAGGGTGGTCTACAATTGGGTGTATCAACCATGGGACAGACAGGACATTTTGACGTTCCGTAAATCTTTACGGATTCACGAAAGAACCCCACCGCCTTTTACACCGAGCTAGGTACCGCTCTGGGATCAACAATAATGACACTTGCCGACATAGACTTGTTCTTCGGGTTATGTTTGCCAGCAGATGTGTGGAAACAGATTAGGAAAATAGACCATACCGAACTGCTTGGTCATACCTGGGAACAACTCAACACATTAGATAAACAGCGGAACCCTGGTCAAAAACCGGTTAAAGCAATATTGGACCTCCCTGACAAAATAGTGCAGAAAGTGAAAACGCTGATCCCAGAGAAAAAGATAGACTGGTCCATAGTAACCGCATGCCGCCAGAAACCACAAGAGGATGTCTCAGAGTATTTCCCCAGATTTGAAACGGTGTTCTCCGATTACAGTGGACAAGACATGTCCACCGCAACCGGACACTACTTATTTGTGCAGAACTATGTCAAAGGACTACTGCCAGATGTATCCCAGAAATTACAAGCCAGCGAAAGTAGTTGGGCAGCATCTAAACCGGCGGCCATTCTCCAAATGGCCCAGTACTATGAGCATCAGAAAAACGAAAATGACAGGGCTACAGAAAGGAAAAAGAAGGACTTGAAGGAAAGGGTAATGGTAGCACAACTCCAGGGGCGAATACAGGAAGGGAACAATATAGGGGAGGATACCAGCAGAATACCCCTAGAGTACAGCCACCTAGAAACAATTCATCGACATCATATGTAGGACGCCAAGACCTAGGACAGGATCAATGTGCATTTTGCAAAGAATATGGACACTGGAAAACCCAATGCCCGGCTTTGTTAGGAGCTGGTAGGGGCAGAGGGGCGAGGGAAATAGCAAGTGGACAGAGAGGAAGAGGACGTGGGGAGAGGGTGCGCGAGTGAAGCAAGCGAGGAAAGGCCAGGAAGAGTGAACACATTTGACCATCCCAAACAGAATCAGTACCAACAGACAGATTATGACAACACGTACGACTTTGCATAGGACAGCCAGGGGCAAGGGAGGGATCCAGTCGAGCTCTATGTTGATCAGCAAGGCCCTTATGTTACCGCTGAGGTCCTGGGCACAAAGTCGCCATTTCTGGTAGACACGGGAGCAACACGTAGTGCACTATCCAAACGACTGATTCCAAGGGCACCCTTGTCAGGCTCACATGTGACCTCAATAGGATTTGACGGTACGCCCTCCACCAACCCTTTGTCCCGACCGATCCCTTTTAACCTTGACAACAATAGCGTCGAAACGACATTCCTCCTCTCTTCCAACACCCCAGACGCCATTATGGGTCTCGACCTTTTGAAACACTTCCATGCGACTATCAGATGCTCACCAGACGGAGTGCGTGTCGTCCTGTATGACAACCCCCAGCGCCATAGAGAGAACCTTTCTCAGCACATGTTTCCCATCTCCGAGACTGACGCATCCCTACTGGACACTTTGCCATCACACTTATGGGCTAGGGCTGATTCAGACGTAGGACGAATGATGATTGACCCAGTACACGTAACAATACGACAGGACGCAACCCTACCGAAAGTACCGCAGTACAAAATATCGCCAGAGGGTGAGAAGGCACTAACAGAGATCATACACTCTTTGGTAGAGGCAGGGGTGGTAGAGGAAGTAGTGAGCAACGTTTGTAACAGTCCCATACTACCGATTGTAAAGAGACAGGGAGAGGGAGACGAAAAAGCCTACCGCTTCATCATTGACCTGCGGGAGATAAACAAAATCGTTGTGCCACAATACCCAGTAGTTTCCGACATCACGACAATTTTGACTTTAATCCCCTCCACTGCCACCACCTTCACTGTAATTGACCTCAAAAACGCATTCTTTTCCATACCTATACACAAGGACAGCCGCTATCTATTTGGATTCACCCTAAACTCCCGTTCGTACAGATTTTGCAGAGCACCTCAGGGGTACACTGAGAGCCCAAGCATCTATAGCCAGGCGCTTAAAAGACAGTTAGGACGCCATACAATTGCCAGATGGAGTGGCACTAATACAATATGTGAGACGACATCCTTCTAGCAGCGGACACCATACCAATAGCCGTCACCGCCACCATCAAACTACTCCATTTTCTTGCTGAGAATGGTCACAAGGTCTCCTGAAAGAAATTGCAGTTCTGTAAATCACAAGTGACCTATTTGGGTCACCTTTTATCCAAAGAAGGGAGGAAACTCACGCCTGACAGGATCCAGACAATTCTAGACACCCCTGTCCCCAAAGATCAGAAACAAGTCCGCTCTTTGATAGGTCTCACCTCATTTTGCCGACAGTGGTTACCGAACTTTAGCCTCATTGTCAAACCCCTTCTCTCCCTCCTAGCTAAAGACATCCCCTCACCTCTCCCTGGACCCCGAATGCCAGTCAGCCTTTAAAGAACTACGCAATGCCCTTTGTTCAGCGCCTGTCCTAGGAACCCCGGATTACTCCAAACCATTCTTCCTCTACACGCACGAGAGGGAAGGATGTGCATTGTCTGTCCTAACACAATCAATTGGTCACAAACAACGCCCTTGTGCATATTTCTCTGCCACCCTCGATCCAGTAGCCAGAGCGCTGCCAGCGTGCCTGCGCGCTGTGGCAGCTGCAGCAGTATCGATACGCCAGAGCGAAGGAATAGTACTCTCCAATCCAGTCACTGTTTTAGTACCCCATGCAGTCGACACACTACTAAACCAGACCAAAACCCAACACTTGACTAGCGCCCAACTGACAGGATATGAGTTGACCCTGCTAGCACCGCACATTACCCTAAAGCGATGCACCACCCTCAATCCAGCCACACTGTTACCCCTACCCGAAAATTATCCTAGCGTGACTCCACTACACGACTGTGTGACACTAACCGATGAACAAACAAAGAGTAGAATAGATCTCAGAGACACCGCCTTTCTAGAACCAGATGGAGAACTATGGGTGGATGGTTCAGTGCATCAAACTCCCCGACGGCACCACCTCAGCTGCATACGCTGTCACCACAGCCCGAACCGTTCTGGAAACAGCCCGTATTCCCCAACGTTCAGCCCAGGCTGCAGAACTCATTGCCCTCACACAAGCATGTATCTTAGCGACTGACACGACAGTTAACATATACACCGACAGCCAATATGCCTTCGGGGTGGTTCACCATTTTGGGATCTTATGGAAAGAAAGAGGGTTCCTGACTTCACACGGTACACCCATCCTGCATGGAGATTTAGTCTCCGCCTTGGCGCAAGCAGTCCTCCTCCCCAAGAAGTTAGCAGTGATAAAATGCCAAGCACATAGGAAAGTGACTGATCTCATTGGACAGGGAAATGCACTAGCAGACGTTACTGCCCGAGCCACGGCAGGAGACAGAACTACGACACGAATGTATGTGACCAGGTCACAAGCTGAACGATAGACTGACGCTAGGACCACTGTAAGGGACATACAGACTACAGGCACACAAGACGAATTGACCGAGTGGGAAAAGGTGGGACTAAAAGACGAGGAAGATTGCTGGAGAACTAAAGACGGAAATAAATGGCTGTTACCCAATGCCTACCTCATCCCCATATTGACCATGGCACATTTACCAGCACACATAGGCTCCACCCCCATGATTGAACTAATCACCAGAGTATGGCATAACGTCAAGATAGCAGAATCTGCAAAACACCTAGTACAACAATGTATAGTCTGCCTACAACACAACCCAGGGAAGGGGACAGTAGTACCACGGGGAGGGTTTGGAGTCCCTGACCACCCCTTTGAAATCCTTCAAATGGATTACATTCAACTAGAGAGATGCCTTGGTCTAAAATATGTCCTGGTGGTTGTGTGCGCTTTTAGCAAATGGGTGGAGGCATATCCCACCCGCGACAATACCGCCTTAGCCACTGCAAAAGTATTGCTGAAAGAATTCTTCCCCCGATATGGCCTTTGCGAATTTTATGGAGCGACAACGGCCCCCACTTCGTAGCCGAGGTGATACAGAACATACTGAGAGGGTTGGGGGAAAAACAAAAGTTCCATGCCGTCTTCCACCCCCAATCAGCGGGCCTGGTAGAGAGACACAATGCAACATTGAAACTAAAACTAGCCAAAATAGTTGCCACGACCGGGTTGAAATGGCCCGACGCCCTCCCATTGGCATTGTTATCGATGCGCTCCACCCCAACCCAACACCGACTGACCCCGTATGAGGTGGTCTTCGGCAGGCCTATGAGCATTTGGGCGGCACCAAGACCCACCTCCATTAACGATGTCCCGAACATATTAATGTCGGATTACTTGCATAAATTGACAAGCGAGCTAACAATTATCCACCAACAGGTGCAGCAAGCCTTGCCTGACGTATCCAGGGGCCCGGGACATGAAATAAAGCCAGGCGACCATGTATTGATTCGCAACTTCCAAAGAACGAAGAATCTGGAGCCTAGGTGGACGGGCCCCTGGCAAGTCTGATCACCACCCGAACTGCCCTCCGAGTGGAAGGAAAACAGAAACTGGCTGCATGCCCACCACTGCAAACGAGTCCCTCCAACCCTGGCAACCTGTGAAGGGGTGGAGGTGCAGAGGAAGTACTCGCGAGAGACCGACCAGCTCTGAGTTGCTACCCACAAGAAGACACCCTCGAACTATCAGAATTTCCGACCCCACGGTGCCATCCAGGAAAGGGTACAACCTAAGATCGACGAAAGGAGGGAGCTCCAACGACCAGGCCACCAACTAAGTCAAGGTCTCAGATCGGTAGCACAGTCAAACAACGCTACCAGGAAAGCGCCAGACAAAAGTCTGTGGTCCTAACAGTTGTTGAGCTCCTCGAAGATGATGGAAGAAACTGAACACCTGCAAAACCACCGCAAAGACACCAAGACTGCTAACCTGCACAGCATAAAGACAATTGCACTTGTAGCCGCATTTCTCACCTGTCTCCTGCTAATGGTCGCACTCTGGATCATTGAAGAGAATGCACCTGCATACAGAACATTGTCACCCACCATGCAACCAACCACCAAGAAAGAACACTTCCTGGTATCACTAGCGCCACATCTCCGAGAACGACGCAAAGAATTCTGGAATAATTCTTTCGTGCTGATGTTGCACCAGCACAATCTTGCCACCAATGCTACCAACTGTTGGGTCTGTGGGCTGTTACCACATGCCACTGAACATTCCATCCCTTTCATCCCTTCGCCCTTTTCTATTCACGGATCTTGCCTTGCCTGGATGATGCTCCTACAAGAAAGTTACAAAGACAATGCCACTTCCGACGGAACAATCGCCCAGTTCTACAACGAGTTCTGGCGAAACAAAACAGGAAGGACAGCCGCCCCCTTCTGCCCTCACACCTTCAATGCGACATTCCAGATTAATGTCCCCTCCAAAGAAGCGAGTGGAAATGCAAGTGTTCAATAATCCTAACAGAGCCACATTTTCTTACCTGAAGAAAAGAACTGCTGCAACACTGACTGTGGCCCTATCTGTGGTGAACGTCTCTGGCCTTGTATGCATTGAAGGCCGTGGGACTAAGAATGTGGGTCACAGCACCTGTAGCATTGTAAGGACTTTGAACACTGCCAACCCCCAGCGCTTGTTGCATCACCCAATATGTACTTTGTTTGTGGAACCAAAGCCTACACCTGGCTCCCAAGAAACTGGGGGCACGTGCTACATCGCCTTTGTTTTGCCACCAACCTACACAGCCCCTGCAGAGCATCATCGAGAAAGCGTTCTAAAGACATTGATCAAGCAGACTCTGCCTCATCACAGTTCCTCGACGCAGCAAAAAGGCTCGTCCCGCTATGAGGTCCGATGGCAAACAGCCGAGCCATCAGACATCTGTCCCAAGCGGTAGAGACCGCCCTGAACGTCACTGCTGGCATCCTCACCAACAACACTGCTGAGCTCCAAGCGATCCGTCTGGTTACCCTGCAAAATCGCATGGTCCTGGACGTGGTACTAGCGGACCGTGGAGGAGCATGCCGCATCATCGGTGCCAGCTGCTGTGAATACATTCCTGATAATTCACCTTCTGTCTATGAAGCAATCGAACATCTCCATAGACTATCTTCAGAAATTCATCAAGGATCAGAGACTTGGACAATTGGAAGTTGGCTTTGGGGCATCTTGAAGGAGTGGGGTTGGAAAATATCAATGATTCTCTTGGTCTCAGTATTGACAATATGTGGTTGTTGTTTGGGTATACACTGTATACCACCTTTGTGTTCTCTTTGCATAACTACCTTGCACCCTAAGAATATGGACACTCAGCTAACAAAAATGAGAGTAATGTATGATCAAGAGATACGGGACATTATGGAGATCGAAATAGACTGACAAGCTGGCTAGTTATGTTCAAAGGGGCCACTGTTAAAAGCAAAACGCTAATCATGAACATTACCTGCGCCATCTTGTCTGGTGGAATTCTATGTGCACATAAGTTGCAGTCATTTTAATCTATCACAGCCATTTTGTACTCTGTTGGTCACCTTTGTTTCACCCTGCCCTTACTAGCATCCCTCTGACCCTCTGACCGACCTGGTATGTGTGCTGGGGGCTATAAACTCTATTGCCACAACTTACCTCAGCACCACTTGCTGCCACAAACTCGTTTTTCCTCTCATCTCTGTGTTCAGGCAAACCTTTGGACACTCTACCCCTCACTGCACCTAGTTACACAAACAGGTTCCAAACACCAAAAAGACTCTTGCAACATGATTTATTGCACTGCAAACAGCAAGACTTGTTGTTACCAACAATGGGACCTGTTTTTATCAACAGAACAGACTCTTAGATCTGGCCGGTCTCACATGTTTTAGACCCTGAAGCAAGGTCCAGCTGCAAGATAAGATTGTCTGTTTGACCTGGGTGGGAAGAGAATTACTGTTGGGCTTGTGTGACAACCTGCCCGGGGCGGGACCCCAAGCTTGTGTAACCATGTTGACAAAACAAATGCATTGTGTCAAACCTGTAAAAAAGGAAGAGCCAAAGGAGTATCAGCAGAACACTTCCCTCAGACATCCCGGTGTCTGCAGTTGACGTGATCTCCTCATGAGAAATAAACCTTTTTCTTGTCTTCCAGTTTCCAGCGCTTGCCTCATTATTTTGATAGCGAACCCAAAGTGAATTAGAGGTGGAACCCTGCACCGGGCAGCATTGAGGGTCTTAGAAGACTCGCTGCCTTTCACAATGGCACAAAGTGCAAACACCATAGCTGTGGTTGATGGCACCAAGCAGTATAATGACAGGCGTGGTCGTTCCTCTTGAGAACTGATGAGTCCCATAGATAAAGTCAAATTCGCAACTGCATTGTTGTTTTGTACAAGGTTTGGGATATGTGCCTACAATATATAACTATCAAATTAGACAAAGTGGACAAAAAACGGGAACAATTTTCACCATTGATTGGATCAGATTAGGGCCACGCTATAAAGGTATCTGTTGAATTACTCAGGTGCATAAATGAATACAGCTGCAAGGACAAAATCTAAATATTCGTAGAATCAAGATTAGGGGAATTTTGCCATTGAAAATTGGATTTGCACACACAGAATACTTTACTGTGGTGGAATTTCAGCATCTGCAAAAAAGGGCTACTGGGGTCATTCCAGAGCTGTCTAGCTTCAAAATTAGGAATCCACATACAGACTGCCATAGTAAAGATTTTAAGTGCCCTGGATAAGACATATTTTGGGGTCCTTATTCGGGAGGAACTTTGAATCTACTACCCGTTTTCAGCTAACTCAATCCCTCCTGATGTCCAAGAATACTGAATTATACGTTAGCCTTTCAGAAACCTGGCTCATGCAAAACGGACAAAAACTCAAACTGCCCAGCGAGCACGAGCCAAATAGTAACAAATAGAAAGCTTGAACAAACACTGATAAAGCTGTTCTTTCTGTGTTTGGATCAAAACATTTGTCGTGCAGTAACGTTTTATAAAGAATTCACCAATTTGTTTCAGCATTCTGCTTCACCCATTGTAGGAAATACATGGCTTGCTGCATGCTTACTGGACTACTTCATAATATTAAAATGAAAAATATACACATTGAATTTAAAATTGGAACATTTTGTGCAGTATATTCGTAATCACAAAATAAATTCCCCTTTATACCATTCCATCTTGTGAAATCTGATATTTTTCTCCTGAATACTTTCTAATCACATTTCCATAAACAGAATTATTCATGCATTTAAGTGCTTTTGGGTCTTCAGAGCTTGTATGATTTGCTTCAGTAATCCATTTCAATATCTGAAAAGTTGGGTATTTTCTGCAAACTCCATAGTCATCCCATTGGAGCAAATTTCCAAGGCCCTGATTTAGAGTGTGGCACTATAGGCTGTTGGCCCTCTGGAGGGCAGCGTCAGGTCAGAGGTTTGAGACAGCAGAGCCAGCTGAGAATTTGCAGTTAGAAACCCAGTGCTTCCCTTCACTCTAAATTGAGTGGGAAACTGCATTTTTGGCCGAGCAGGAGCACAGTTGGTTTATTGCAATGCTCGTGCTCCACGAAATTATCTAAATTCTCCTCTTTGCCGACATAGAATTTGGACTCACATAAGCAGTATTATCAGGTAAAGGAAACTCTCAAAGTTTCCAGTTCAATTGTTTTAAACCTGGTAGCAGCCTGCTGATTCAACATATCTGTCAGGCTACTTGTCCATGATGCCAGGTTAAAATAGACGATTTTCTTTGTTTTAAAGAGTTTTTATTGGTGCTTACTTTGTGGAACAATTCATCCAAAAATAAGAGCACCATCTAAACGTTGCATCCACAAAAAACACAAGCCACAGAGAGTTTGGCACAATGAGAAGTAGGGAAGACAATTTCATATGGCATTACATTTTTAAATGTCTCAAAAACCAGCATATAAGCAAATTTTCCCCACTATCCTTAAGAGAAATAAAGGGTAACCGATTTAAAACAGTGCATCAAAGAAGTGTACCTTTTAATAAGGAGGAGCAATAGAATACCAGCTATAGGTGGGAAAGGTACTGGGAACCACCACAAAAGGGAGAGCAGAGAGGAAAGAGGGACGGTATCAAGGACAATGTAGAGATGAAGTAAGCACAGGACGCATCCAATAATTCAACGCCCTGCAGGGGGACAAGAATCAGGTTTAATGTATGAAAAGCAACATTGATTGAAAACGGAGCACGCCAGGAGGCTTCTTAGTCCCGGCAGTCTGTTGTTGTGTCCTGCTGGACACAGTCTAGTTGTTTCTGCCAGCCACTCCCCCGAGGGCTGGCCCACACACCCCCCCCCGCACCCATCCAACACGGGCGTCACCAGTCAGGTGACCCCGCAAATAAAAGAGCCGGAGTGCACGTGCTCTGGGCTAGTGTGTAGTACCCTACTTATGTGTCCGTGTCGTCCTTCTCACATTATGTGGGCCTAGGGCCCAGAACATAACACTGGCGACGAGCGGGACTTGCCCGCCTGTGTAGCAGCCGTTGGTGAAGGTGGTGTAAAAGGGGAAGATGTGCTGCCCGTGCTGTGGGCACCCCCTGTCGATGGTTAGGACATCATCGGAAGACCCGCGGGGCATGTGAAGAGCCCCGGGGTGTAGAAGATGAGCGGGAGCCCACCCCGCATCTGAAGTGCCGACGCAGCCACCGAAGAGAAGGTGAGAACCCTAAGTGGGGCACCGAACAGTGAAGAACAAAGCCCCTGTGCCGTGCCCCGCAGTCTCCGGCAGCAGCTCCTGGACCCCCCCCCCAACCCGCGCAGCGGATGAACTGTGAGAGGCTGCTGCGGTGGGGGTGAAGTAGGGAGAAATGACCGTGTGGCCTGCGGCTGCTCTGAAGTGCTCGCACAAAGTTACAACGCCCAAGCTACTGTCGAGGCATGTGGTGCCCCCCCGCCCCTCGCATAGCCTAAGGGACAATAAACTCACTGTGCCGGGGAAGGGGGACCGCGTGTGCTGCTGGCCGAGGAGAGTGCCTCCGGAGGTGTGTTGTTTCAGGAGCTGCCTTCCGCGTCTGTGCCCCGCCCGCGGGAAGAGTGCGCGCATGGTGGCAGGCACGAAAGGAACTGAGGCCGTGCAGGTATGCTGAGAGGTCCCAGTGCAGCCTGGTGACACGGGACTGCAGGAGCGTCCGCGTGAGGGAAGAAGCCACAATGCGAGGCCTGCAGCGTGTGCGCAGCTGCTGAGGCCGAGTGGAGTGCTGCAGAGATTATTGCAGCCCAGGCGGCCTCTAAGCGAAGGGGCCGCATGCGTATGAGGATTGCCGGTGCGGAGTCAAACACTGCACATAAACAAACAAAAAAGACAAGCAATAAAGCGCCTACCTGGCGTGGAATGCCAGCGCCGCCAGAATGAGGGGAAGAGGGGCAGCCGAGGCCCCGAGGGCATCGTGAAGAGAAAATGGGAGAAGCTGACTCGACGAGAAAAGCAACACTGCCATCTAGTGGCCGTTTGGCGTTACTGCGGTGGAACAGAGGAAAACCTTAATGGTGTAAGGGCAAAGCCTGTAGAAAAGGGAACCCGTTTGCTGCAGCCGGCAATCAGTGCAAAAGGTAGAGGCAGCTAAATCCATGTTCTTCCTGAGAAAAAGAAACAAACAAACAACAAATAGGGATACATAATGTGCAGCATTCAAGAGGAATAAGTTACAGGACAAAAGACTGCCAAGACATGCAGATACTGCAGAAGGAGAGGCAGCCCCGTGTGTAGGTGAAAGAGGGGACAACACAGCACCAAGCAAGTGTACAGCAGCACAGGAACAGCTGCTACAGTCCTATGAGAGTGAGTGAAACCAAAACTAGTTTTCCAAAAGCGGCAGTGCTGATGAGGTCATTCGTATTGCCCTCAGGTGCTGCCTGAAGAGACCGCGCACAAATGGGAGAAGACACCTCTTTGCCTCCCATACTAATCAGACTGTTGGGCAGCAACTTGTGAATCGTTACCTGAGCACCTCTCGTTGGTCAGAGCATCTTCCTCCTGTGGTTACATTGCATCAGTTGCTGGCTCGCTAGAGAGAGAAAAGCCCATGAAGACACGGCGCACAGGCGAAACCCCCCCCAGGCCGGTGGTGGAGAGAAGAAGAGACCCCCAGGCCGGTGGAGAGAAGAAGAGACCCCCAGGCCGGTGGTGGAGAGAAGAAGAGACCCCCAGGCCGGTGGTGGAGAGAAGAAGAGACCCCCAGGCCGGTGGAGAGAAGAAGAGACCCCCAGGCCGGTGGAGAGAAGAAGAGACCCCCCAGGCCAGTGGAGAGAGAGAGGGAGACCCCCGCCCCAGGCCGGTGGAGAGAGAGAGACTCCCCCGACCAGAAGGGAGAGAAGAGGCCCCGGGCGGCCCAAACGCAGGAAGGAGAGAGATTGTGATCACCCCACCTGCATCAAAATCGCCCAGCAGTGGGCCAGAATTCATTCAGAGAGTGCCTCCAATACTGCCTTATGACCGTGGGGTGCATCGGTCCGTTACAGGCATGAAGAGATTCCTGCACTCCGAGTGGCGCGCCGCCACACCTGACGCAAGAGAAGGGAGACACTTACCTCCCACAGCGATCCTAAGTTACAGCCGGAATACTCTGTCGAGGAGAAGAAGGGTATAGAAGGCGCTACAGAACGGATCCATCAAGCACACCTACCTCCACTGCCGTCCCTGAAATGCTGACGCACCTGGAGAAGACGCCCAATCCTATCTGATAGGACCGGACCGGTGAGTGGTCCATGACGGGAGAAGATGCGAAGTCCAAAGAACACGACGGAGTGAGCAGGAGGTCCCTGTGAGATTGCGTGGCCCTTTTTTCGCCACATTTTTCAGAAAAGATACGGAGTGGAGAAATATAGGACAGTAACGGTCCTAGTACAAGAAAGCAGACGACAACTGTTGCGCAGTGAAAGTCAACAGAGGGACGCCGTTCACCAGAGTGCACCTTCTAACACACGCCAGCCACTGGGGTGCGGGGACGTCATTCTTCTCAGTGACCGTCACCCACCTGTCGCCGGCTGCGTAAAGAAAAGGGCATCCCTGTTCTGTTTACACAAATGCCAAATCAGAAGAGCTGCACCAAGTGTCCGACGAGTATCATGACTGCAAAGATTCGCCAGTCATCCCTACTCACTGCCAGTCATCACCACCTGTTGTACGAGTCGTCTCATGGCACCCACTCCATCATCTGTCATGTGCATCACAACCATCCTTGGAGCATCAAGTACAATAACTGGAGTCCTACACCACTTGCCAGAACAAGCGACGATCTGAAGATACAAAGAGCCATCGGTTTTAACCGGCGCATATCCTGATCCTGGTAGCGAGAGCATGTTTCTGACCGAAGACACATCCACCCCTGAAGTTTGCACGAGTGACGAGGCGGCTCCAGAGTCAGAGCCCAGATGCAGTCCCGGGGCAACTCATCCAAGGGGCCTCCCAGAGCGTGAGAGATGGACGTTACTTTGCCCCACCAATGGATTCCAGGAAGCAGCCAGGCCCTGCAATAGAGAATCAACAGATCACACAATGCCAAGACTGTCGTCAAAGGATCAAGCGACACAATCGTCTGGTGTTTTTACAGTGGACTCCTCCCTACGCTCCTGATGCACCCATGTTGAACAATAAGACACTAATTGCCTCACAGCAAGAGTACGCTGGACCGATGAACATCACGTAGGTGGACCATCCCTCAACTGAAGCGAAGCTGAAAGGTCCAGATATCATCAGCACCGTGTTCGTCCCCAGATATACCTGGTTAAAGTATGGACATGTGCCAAGACGTCCGGGTGCTCCCAGCTGCACCTGTCCACCGCTGTCCTGCGAGCTACATCTCTGAACTGTGAGAGTTCCTTGATTTTAGTTGTTTTTTCTCATTCTTTCCCATAGGTTGGACTCGTGTTTGTTGTTTTTCGTTTTATTAAAATTTGGGAGGAATGTTGTGTCCTGCTGGACACAGTCTAGTTGTTTCTGCCAGCCACTCCCCCGAGGGCTGGCCCACACACACACCCCCTCACCCATCCAACACGGGCGTCACCAGTCAGGTGACCCCGCAAATAAAAGAGCCGGAGTGCACGTGCTCTGGGCTAGTGTGTAGTACCCTACTTATGTGTCCGTGTCGTCCTTCTCACATTATGTGGGCCTAGGGCCCAGAACATAACATCTGTCTCCGTAATAAGCTTGAGTGGCGGATATTGATATTGGGAATCAGCACAATTTTATCTAAGGCTAACCAATCGGATGTTGCAAGTGGTTTGTGCCCCAATGAAGGGCATCAGTGAATGCTGATTTTTGTTTTTGGTCTTATCATTGTGGACCATACGAAGTGAGAGACTTGAATATTGGAGGGGAGTCGAACTACCTCTGTGATACAGACTCTCCTATTACGAATTGAGAGCAGTGGCGAGATTGTATGTCCGTCCGTTCTTTCTTGACATATTGTGAAGATAAGAGTTAAAAGATTGGGTGTGCTGGAGGAATTAGGTCCCCGCTCAGACAACCAACTTCAACAGTTGTTGATAAGAGTGCTGGGAGACATCTTTTATTAAGCCTGAAGAAGGTGGTTGGACCAACTTTTACCACCGAAATGCGTCGCTTCTTGGTCTTTAGAAATACAAAACTATAGGGGTTCTTATGTACAAAATTTACTATATGTTGAACCTGCTATAATCATTGAATTTGTTGTGTATATTTGCCTGCACTTTGTTATTATTTTTCCCATACTTTGTATGGCATGAAATGATTTGATGCTAATTGCTGTTAGCATTTGAAATACTATGCATTGTGTATATTTTAATCATTTTTAATTTTAATTTTATTGAATAGATCTATCAAATAAACATTTTTATATTGGTTTTTTGGCTACTATTATACTTGCTGATGATTGACTGTTGGTTTGAATGTGGTGTGCAAACTATATGGAATGCTCTTGAGGAATCCCAAAGGGAGTCTGTTTTTGACATAGTGAAAAGCAAGAGAAGCAGCGAAATGGGGCCATCAGTATATCACACAGCAGCAGACAACTCTAATGATAAGTTTATCTACCGTAAACCGCAGTTCACCTGCTAGTAAATTCACTGCAACAAAGTTGTACTCTATATTAACTCATGACCATTGAGGTAAAAATAGCGATGTGGAAAGTGTGAGGACGCTTTGACACCTCTGGGCCCTTATAGATGGTAAAGCAGCGCTGGCGTGTGTTGGAACACTTGACTTGTGAATTACAAAAAGGGTTGAAACGCTTGCTTGCCATGTGAAAGGTATAACGTCAGCTGGACATCTGCAAATGTAAGGCGAGTACTCGGATGACACATCAGGGAAAAGGGCGTCCCGTCCTTCCTAACGGCCTGCGATCCCTTACACAATGTCCTAGCAAGTGTTGCAATGTGCCTGGCCATGATCCACACGTCACTTTCACCGGCTTGTGGGAAGAGCTTTGGACATTATGAAATAAACATTTTGAAAAAAGCTAGCAAACTTCGATATTATGGGCAGTGCTTAACTTGTAAAAATAGAAGTGCCAGGGCCCTCTTCAGGAGGCCACTTCCGCTTGCACTGCCAATTGCCGCTGTCAGTGCTGCCAATAACAGGAACAACACAACTACTAACCATCACACACCTACAAGTGTGACAATTCTGACTATTCCAGAGCCCCAAAGCTAAAAGAATTGCTTTGGCACAGGTATTAGTCATTTTGAAAGTGCATTGAATTAATAAACAGCTGTTGTTGTGCTCGTCTTTAAACGAGACAAAGAGCACCACCAATAGCAGACTGCCGTAAGTGCCTGTGTTGACAATTAAGTACCGGTGCCAAGCACCGAAAACCACCAGCTCAAATTAAGCACTGATTATTGGCCAGATTTTCCAAGGGCTTGTGTTGCCCTTGTGTCACGCAAGGTGACACAAGGCAACACAAGTCCTTAACTGGGATTTACTAAGCCATGCAAAGCCACCTTGTGTGGCTCTTCATGATTTAGTAAATGCAAGTTAACACAAGGCAGCGCATTTTGCTGCCTTGCGTTACACTGCGGCATGGAGACGTTCCATAGGTGGAGTGTGGGTGTTCCCAAGCATCCACCCATAGATTTTGGCATATTCACAGATTTACAAAGAGTTATAAACCTAGAAATGCGTCAGAATTGTTTGGCCTCGCAGACCCAGGCGTAATGAGGAGAAATGCTTTTATTTCTCCTTGTTGCTTCCTTTTGTCTATGTGCAATGCATTCTGCATCACACATAGAAAAAGGAAAAGGCCATTAAGTATTGTTTTTGTGCCGAAGGTGTCCCTTCCTGCACAATATCAATCCTGCTTTTAATGCAGGCACCCTTGCACCATGGTGCATGGATGCCGGCATTAGCGATAAGCAACACACAGTGCGCCAGCGCAAGGGGTCAGCAGAAACGCACCATATATTTGTAAATATAGCGCATTTCTGATGTGTTCTTTTCATGCAACGCAGCGCAGCAAATTGCTTGCTGCGCTGCGTGAAATGTTAGCAAATCTGTCTCTGTATGTATATTAGCACAGGCCTGTACCTAACTTCCAGACTCCGTACACACTGTGGATCTTTGATTCCAAAACGCCTCGCCATGGGCAGTAATCGCTATATAACTGCAAATACAATTTCTCTTGGAATTTACAGGTAATAAAGCTCATCTGACAGTAGTAGCCTATATATGCATATAAGAAGCCTTACCAATAAGCATAGTATGTTCTAAGCCAGTGGGTGACATGTCTTAAGTGTCTAATAATTGAGACTCATTGAGAATGGCGTACAAACCCTCTAACGCACAGATCAAATTTAACCTTGACTTCTGCAGACCTTTTACTTTACTAAATTTCAGCAGGTGCCCTATCTTGCAGGTACAGTTTCTATAGCTGTTTGGCCAAAAGAAAAACATGTTCAATACGAGTAGTGAAGTATTAAGCCGCCTGCGTGCCTCCTAAGTATCATAAAAGCTGGAATGGGTACAAGTATGATACACAAAGGGGACCCTGAAAGATTGCTGTTTTCCAAACTGTCATGTTGATATCCTACGTCATTGAGATTAGACTTTCTTTCTTCTGGTGCTAACTGGGAGCCAAGTCGATTCGGAGTTCAGTGCATTCTGTACTCCTGTCCTGAATCCCCTCAGAAGAAAAGCTTTGTGCTAAAATTTTAAGTTGGTGAATCAGCACATCCCGATGGCCTTTATCTTTTCACCTTGCATCTACACATACCTGCCTTTATCTGCACATACAAGCTCTAAAGTCTCTTTCTTTTTTTGTGTTTAATAAGCTTTATTAGCAACAAGATTGCAAAGAATAAAATACAATCATTACATGTGAAATATCAATTGGTGATGCTGATAACTATTCAGCAGAAAAGAAAGCTGTTTACAATTTTTAACAAGAGCTATGGGAAGGAAAAAGGGGGGAAGGGAAGGAAAAGGGAATGAAATAAAATGTACATCATACAACTGAGGGTCGAGTAACATTGTACAATAATATGGAATAACTTAAACGATTGAGATAACTAATGGGTGAGTATAGCGGCAAAAATTACTGAAAATAAAAAGAGCAGAGAAACAATTAATGGAGGCTTAAAGTTTTCAGAACAATTGTGAAGTACTTGTCGCTTTGCAACCCGATTCAAATAAGAAGTTAATGGTAACCAAAATAAGTCTCTATTTATGTGCGGTACACACGAAGAAGCAAATGCAACATCCATCCTATGATAATGACAAACATTATTCCACCAAGCTGTAATTGAAATTTTTGAGGAGGATTTCCAATTTATTGTAACTTGTTGGAAAGCTAAAGCTAACATTAGATCAAATAAACCACGTTTACAGGAAGTTAATCCCAAAGTGTCAGATAGACTTCCGAGAAAAAGTAATACATTGGACAAGGGAAATTGTAAGTTGAAGATGAGCAAAGGCGGGACCAATCACTTTCCCACAATGAGGCAGTATGAGGGCAAATGAAAAGAAGATGTAGTAAATCTGCAAAAGGGTGGCCACAGGACCAACACACCGAATTATTTAAACGAGAACAAGTAGCAATAGATACCGGTGTGTGGTATAATCTGTGATATACAAAAACATGGTTTGAGTAGTGGACTTGGATCTAGAGATCCTCAATGTTCTAATCCAAATCTTGCCCCACAGATCAATGCTCCAAACACACCCCAAGTCAGTCTCCCAAACAAGTTCCAGTTTGGTTTTACTGCACTCAGAATTTGGAGCTGATAGATAGTTATAAATCAAAGCAGCTTTTGGGAAAAGAGAAAGTATCTTGTGAAAATTATCATCCGGAGGGGTGTCAACAGATGCCGGAAGTGAATAGAAAACATCCAGAATTGCTTCGATAAGGATTGAGTATTTATACCAAAAGTAATGAGGACAATTAAAAGTAGTCTGAAATTGAACCCAAATTATGCCTTTGAGTCTCCAAGCCTTCCAATAGATAGGTCTATTATTGAGACTGATAAGAAGATTATATCATAGGGGGGACTGGAGAAAGTCATCTCTAGAAAGAATCCTGGGCTGATAATAAGGTCTCAGCAAGGAGCATGTGTGCCTAAATAGTGGGGAAGAGGTGACAGAAGTCTTTGAGGAAAAAGATAGAACTTCTTTCACAGAAAAAGGTGTCAATGAAGAGTGTTCAATAATACACAATAAGGGTAAAAAGGGAGAGGAATCCGAAAGGAACCATTTACAGGCTTGCCGAAGACAAAAAACTTTATGATAAAGTCGAAAATTAGGAAAGCGTACCCCTCCATTAGATTTAGATTTCCTAAGATGAGCTAAGGAGATTCTGGGTTTCTTATTATTCCGAAGAAATTTAGAGAGCATTGAATCCAACCTTTCATAATAAATGGATGGAATAGGGAGTGGAATCATAGACAAAATATATAACAAAATGGGGACAATCCTCATTTTAATAGAATTAAGACGTCCACACCATGAGAGAAATAACGGGTTCCAAGAAGAAAGAAGCTTTTCAACTCTGTTGAGTCCTTCCTTCATATTAATTGTAATAGTGTCCATAATAGAACTAGTAAACCAAATACCTAGATATTTAATTTTAGAACTGTCCCAAAGAAAACCAGTAGAGTCAAAAGATTGCTTTACACAAAATTTGGTAATAGGAAGAATCTCTGTTTTATCTGAATTGATTTTGTATCCTGAAACTAAAGAGAAGTCAGAAATTTCCTGCAATAAAGGGGGGGATATAGATATCTGGATTGGAAATAAAAAGCAAAATATCAACAGCATAGGCAGGCAGTTTAAGGTGTCGATCATCATACTGAAAGCCAGAAATAGATTTGTTATTACGGATACGAGATAAGAAAGGCTCAAGGGCTAAAATAAACAAAAGAGGTGATAAGGAGCAACCTTGACGGACACCCCGCTATAATGGAAAGAACTGGGAGGTATGTCTATTGACTAAAACCAAAGCACTAGGGGCTTTATAAAGTAAAGAAATAAGTGAAACAAAAGAATGATCAAATCCATGCCAAGTAAAAGCTTTAAGTAAAAAAAGACCAGTCAACTCTGTCAAAAGCTTTTTCTGCGTCAATGGAAACTACCGCCAAAGAATAAGGAAGACAAGGAGCCTTATTTAAGACATTGAAGAATAACCGAGAGTTATCCGAAGTTAATCTACCTTTAACAAATCCACATTGTTCTTTACCAGTGAGGCGCGATAGGACAGGGTCAAGTCTCAGAGCAAGCGCTTTAGCAAAGATTTTATAATCTACATTTACCAAAGAAATGGGCCGATAATTCTTACAATAAACTGGATCTCTACCCTTCTTAGGAATTAGACATATAGTGGCTTCCTGAAACGTACCACACACTCTACCCATCTCATGAAAGTAAAGAAAAAGTTGTAAAAGCTTAGGGAGTAATACATTTGAAAAATGCAAATAAAATTCCACCGTAAAACCATCCGGTCCGGAAGTTTTGCATTTTTAAGGAAGTTTGAAGCTTTAGAAATTTCCTCCAGCGATAAATCGGAATCAAGAGACTTGAAATTAAAGGTGTCTTGAAAAGGAGAAGGAACCTCACTAAAACAAGTATCAATAAGAGAGGAGGTAGCAGGGGACTCCGGGGTATATAATTGTTTATACAAGTTCGTAAACTCTTACAAAATATCCCAATCTTTAAAGAGGAGGGTCCCATCCGTCGAGTGAATGGATTTAATGAGAGTGCGCTCCCTCCGTGATTTAAGATAGTTGGCCAAAAGGGACCCTACCTTATTACGGCCACCATAATAGCGAGCACTACTACGTAATAATACAGAAGAGGCCTTCTCATTAGAGGACTTATTAAATTCAAGCTTAGCATGAATACGTTCCTGTAAGGAGATGTCAGAGGAGGTAGTATAAAATTGGTGCTCTAAGCGTTTAATGTTTGCTAAGAGAACATTATGCTGGGTAAGAAGATGTTTCTTTTTTCTGGAAACATAATCAATAATAAAGTCATGGGCAGCAGCTTTAAAAGTATTCCACAATAGTTGGGGAGTAGTATCAGGTGATACATTCAATAAAAAAAAATAATTAGCAAAGGAAATAAATGAGGAAGTAAAACCAGGATCCTTCAAAAGAGAATTATTAAATCTCCATCTATTAGACTTGGGGTGTGGAGGGAGCAACTCAAAATCAGTAACAACCAGGGCATGATCAGAAATAACAATAGGTTCAAGTGAAGAAGAAATAAGGTTTTGAGACAAAGACTTAGCAAGAAAAATATAATCCAATTGAGTGAAGGACCCATGGGGGGGGGGGGGTGAGAAAAAAGAAAATTCTATTGCATCTGAATTGCACAAGTGCCAGACATCTACAAGGTGAGTTTGTGAGATTGTAGTAAGGAATTGTTTGTGAGGTTTATGAGAGGCAAAACGGACATTAGATTTCCGATCCAGAAAAGGATCAACAATCTGGTTACAGTCACCCCCTAAAATAAAAAATGCATCTTTATATTGAATACATTTTTTTGTAACATTAGGCCAGAATTAATAATCAGGTTGAGTTGGGCCGTAATCATTAAAAACAGTTACAGAAATACCATCAATAAGCAATTTGACCAACAACCACCTTCCCTCAGAATCTATGTCTTTAGATAAAACAGAACAATTCAACTTTTTATGGCAAAGAATAATAACTAAATTTTTCTTGGTGGACGTAGGAGAGACTAACACTAAGCCAACCCAATTACGTTTAAGTTTGATGGCTTCAGCCTCCGTAAGATGTGTTTCTTGTAAAGAACCAAATCAGGGTTATAGGAAGCCAAATGAGACAAAATTCTCTGTCTCTTAATAGGATTAACAAAACCTTTCACATTCCAAGATACGACTCTGAATGTAAAACATTAACAAGACATAGGAAACTATACGACCATCAGTAATAAGAAGAGAGAAAAGGAATGAAGAATAAGGGTAGCTATGAAAGAGAATATATACCAGAGCATTCAAGAAAGGAGAGAAAAGAGGAAAAATAGAAAAGGGAAAGGAAAGAAGGGACAAAAGACACAGCAAGAAGTGACAGTACATGTCAAGCTGAAGAATGTACTACGTACCGTTTAAGGGAGAAATAAGGACAACACTAAGGAGTGGTGACAAACAGATGAAGATGGCACAACCAACAAGAGGGGAGGTATCACATCAGGACGCCAACATGATGAATAGGGAAACGGGCATTAGGACTTCAAATAACCTGCAAAGGAATTAAAGAAGAAAAATGACATCAAACAAGTGAGAGAACAAGCATCAAAGTGCAACTTGTAAGGGAAGCATACATTAGTAAAACAGACACAACAAACAGTTGCATAAAATTCAAGTGAAAGAGGAAGGAACAGGAATCTCCATCGATGATGTCGAGTGAGAGTGAATGAATTTCCTTAGGTCTGCAGGATCCTCAAACGTAGAAGTATTATTCTGAAAGGTCACTTTAAAGAGACATGGATGAAAAAGACCATATTGTGCACCTTGGGCCTGAAGCGCACTCTTAGTTCAAGGAAGTCTTTCCGCCGCTTCGCTGTTACTGTAGAGACATCTTGGGAAATAAAAAACTTCGCACCAGACCAAACAAGATTTGTTTTGTCTTGGCTGCATTTAACACTTGGAGAAGGTCAGTGAACTGCAAAAAGAGAAGAATAACTACATAAGGTTTTGATGGAGCCGATGAAGAAGATAGGCAGGGACCCAGTCTGTGTGCTCGCTGGATATTCAATTTAGTCAATGCAGGAAGATCTAGAAGGTTTAGAAAAAAGGAAGTGGAAAAAGCCACCAGATCATTCCCTTCAAGACATTCCGGAAGACCATATAGGCGAAGGTTATTACATCTGTTTCTGTTTTCAAGATCCTCAGCTGACTTTTTAAGCAAAGAGATATCTACTTCAGATTCGCAATTTTTTCAGCTGCATCCTGTACATCACTAACGCGCTGTTCCACCAAGGAGAGACGAGAATCCATAGACGATCACCTATTATTCAGTACTTGTAGGCGAGTGTTAGTCTCCTCAAAAAATGGGTGCAGAGCACGTATCTCCACCAAAACAGTATCTAAAGATACAGGGGCGAGAGACTTAGGTCGAGAAGGAGGGTCTTGCTTGAGGCGCTCGTTAGCGGAAGATGTTGCTTGCATCTTGGAAGTTGACAAGGGCAGAGGAGCTGACCGAGAGGCAGAAGACTTAGCCATAACATCTGCAGAGTGCGAACAATCCATGGAGGGCACAGTAGAAGAAGGGTCAGATTTAGGCAACTTGGCAATGTAGCTCTTATTTGAATGTAATAAACTTTTACTTCTGCCCATAAGTAAAGTTGAAATAGGCAACAAAATAGGCAGCCAAAGGTAAATATACGGAGCCTTCCCCCAAATCACTGCTCCCAATGCAGAAAAAACAACTAGCCAACCAAATGGCGGAAAAAAGAAAAAAAAAACGTACGTTTTGGCAGACCAAGATGCTCAGAACAAGTAAAACAGGGAATGCCCAATAGCGTGAGGAAAAGAAAGGAGAAAAAAGTGCCACAGATAAGGTCCAGTGCTGAGGAGACTTTTGAAGGAAAAACAAAATGGCGGCCGCAATGCAGATACAAAGCTCAGGTGCCCACAATGGATGAAAGCACCCAAGAATCAGAATAAAAAGACTGTCCTTCCGTGCAGGAGATGCTCCAATGCAGTTACCTGCCCGTTTCCAGCGTTTTCAAGGTCGCGGAAGCCGCATTACAATAACGGCGTTCTTGACGCGACACAAAGCTCCGATACTAGGCGGCCATCTTAGGTGCCGCCACGAGTGCTCCCCCTCTAAAGTCTCTTTCTAAAGCTGGCAATGCCAACCAGCATGTGCAGTGGTTACAAAATTTAGAGAGAATAACATGACTTTTAGGAATTTAAATTGTCTCCTCCTACACCCAAGATTTTTTCCTTGCGATCACTTTCTCCTTCATCTTTCTCAGAGCAGATTTTCCAGTCAGAGACTCTGCTACTCTAATAGTGTTCACTAAGCTAATCCATAGGTATCTTTTATCTTGCTGTTCTAGATCAGTGGCTTGATAGTTTATTCTCTTGCAAATTCAAAGCGAGTCATGGGGGCTAATATTATGCAAATATTTTTAATGCAAACTCAGGAATAGAAAAACAAGCTGAAGTAACAACACATGACAACACAGATGTGTTACAGGAGTAAAGACTGCTGCATCTCCTGGAAGACTGTTGGACTGATCTGTTGGGCACTTTGGCACTGCCAGGAAGGCCCGCTTTAAAAGGGCCAGTGTATGGGCTGCTTTTTTTTGTTTGGTCCTGTGAGCTGTGACAGGACCAAAAACAACCATTGGCAATACCTATAGGTGTGGCTTGTGAATTAAAGTGTCTCTTGCATCACTGAAGAGTTTAGGCACTTAATAGGTTATCCTACATGTACTGTGTCACTCATTTTTGCGCTCATGCATCCATTCATCCATCTACTGACTCATTCTTGTATTCACCATCTGACACAACTGCAATAAAGCACACACAAATCTATCAGCATATGCATAATAAGTTAAAAGAATATAAGGGAAAAAAGAAAACCTGTTGCTGCTAAACACGTATAACATATGCTTGCAATAAAGAAAATAAACCTAGTAGCAGGTGTCTGTCTTGCAGAGGTAGTGTAAATCGTCTATCATTGTTTTAAAGTTCCAGCATGGCTACTACTTTTAGTAACAACATTTTGGCCATCTTGGAATGGTAAAATAATGATACACTATGAACAACACAATTTCATCATGGTCTCCTTGAAGTGGCCATGTAGGATGTGGCACACTGCTGATTAAATGAGCAGCACACAAGTGACCCATTACCACTGCCTGGAGAGCTGCAGTATTGTCTTAAGAAATATTGAAATAAAAAGAGGAGAGGCAAATAAATGAAAGGGGAAGGATAAAAGGAGAGAATTATAAAACCAAAGGACTGGCAAACCATTCCTGACACTGAAGCACTCATTTTCCGGTGGATGTACACGTGATAGGAAAATGCAAGTCATTCATAGTGCAAGAGAGCCAATGACTGATGTGGACTGAGCCATTACCCCATGCACTTAACTGTCATAGATGGAAGCAGAGTGTAAATGACACTCAGATGGACCAATGGTAGAACAGAGCTGACTCAAAGGCCCTCTATGTTCCTATATGGATATATATTTATATATATGGATGCATGTCTTACTTAATGAGTTTCTTTGTTACAAGATCCTGACAGACTGCTAAGAAGAGATTGTAGTAAGAATTATTACAGTGTAAACCTTCTACCACTATGGTTTGCCAGAGACAGTAGTAAATACCAAACCCATTCCCTACGCAGCTAACTTTCTGACATTTCACAAAAGATACCTATCTGTAAGCTTTAATAAAGAGAAATAACAATCCACCCTTAAATAGCCAATGACTTTAAAATATGTGTTTCAAAATCAATATGTCAGGCCTACTGCGTATCTCATAACATTTCATAATAAACAATCAGGCTGATAGCCTTTATTATTGGCATGTTACATAAGCAGCTCAAGCTTACTTGTGTAAGGAAGTGGGTTTCTGTTGCAGTAACCCCCCCACTTTTTGCCAGACCACTGATGCACTTTGACTTGATGTGCCCTGGGTCCCTGCCAATCAGGTTCCCAGGGCCTGTGTTCTTTCCCCAAAACTAACCCAATTGGCATCTCTAGCCACAGGTCAGCCCCTGGTAAATGGTACCACAGGTACCCAGGGCACTGTGACCAGGGAAGACCTCTAAGGGCTGCAGCACTTATTGTGCCACCCTTAGAGGCCCTGTACCTTTTCACACACACACTGCCTTTGCAGGCTGCGTGTTTTGGTGCAGAACAAAGTGAAGAGTCGACATGGCACACATCCCTGCGTGCTATGCCTACAACCCACTGCCCTGGCATAGATCAGTCACCCCTCTAGCTGGGTGCCCTACGCCAGTGGTGAGGGTACAGGTGCATGAGCCCTGTACCCCTACAGTGTCTAAGTCCATTCTTAGACATTGTAAGTGCAGTGCTGCCATTAAGAGTATATGGTGCTGGGAGCTTGTCATTACGAACTCCACAGCACCATATTGGCTACCCTGAAAACTGAGAAGTTTGGTATCAAACTTCTCAGCACATTAAACCCACACTGATGCCAGTGTGGGATTTAATGAAAATGCACACAGAGGGCATCTTTGAGATGCCCCCTGAAAAACGACCAGCCTCTTGTGGGTTCCCTGACTGGTACACACCAGCCTGCCACCACGAGACATGTTTCTGGACCCCTAGGGTGGGAGCCTACGCTCCCTGAGCCCAGAAACAAAGCCTTTCCTGGGCGGAGGTGTTCACACCTCCCCCAGGCCAGGAAGAGCCATCTGTGGCAGGGGAGCTTCAAAGGACTGGCAGCCTTTGTAATGCGACTCCCAGCCTCTCCTGCTATCAGGAGCAGGCCCCCTTCCTGTCTCCCCTCCCTTTCGGCGGGAAGACAGGCGGAAAAAACTAGCCAGCACAGGAGGTGTGCCCACCTCTGCCAACTCCACCCCTCAGGTGGGGGAGCGAGGTGAAGCCCACTCTCCAGTGCTCGCCATCTTGCAGATGGCAGGCACTCCCAATCAGGACTAGGATTGTGCTCACTCCCCCACGTGGGGTGAGCACACCAAGGGTGTAGTCACCCTAAGGTCTGTAGCTCATTGGCTACTGACCTCAAGACCCCTAAACGCCCCCTAAATACAGTATTTAGGGGGCTGCCCTGAACCAAGAACTCAGATCCAGCTTACCTACAAGAAGAAAAGAAGAAGAAGGACGAAGAGCCGTGCAGAGCTAACAAGAGGACGCCGCCCAATGACTTGGCCCCAGCCCTACAGGCCTGTCTCCCCTCGAACCTGCTCCTGCGAAATCCCGGCGTGTCCAGCAGCCAGCAACCTCACAAACCCCGGAGGACCTGCCTGCCTTCACTTCCAAGACTGTTTCTCCCGTGAACACCGGACGTGTTTAAACTGCAGCTTCTGGCTCCGGCCGGACACCGCGAATCCAGCCCACTCTGCACCCGCCGAACCCGGCCCGAGCTCGAGTGGAAAAACACCACGAGGAGGTCACCCCGGCGATCCTGACCCGAGATCCGGTGACTCCTGACCTGCCTCAAGCCTCCAGACGACGCCTGCAGCCTCAATCCAGAGGATCCCCTCTACTGCGACCAGAGCGGGTAAGAAAATCCGACCCTAAAAGGCACCCCTGCACCCGGTGCCCCACGGCCTTGTGTGCCCAAACCAACGGTGCCTAACCAACCCAAGACATCCCAACTTACCCCTCGAAGTGGTGGTCGCACCAAGAAGATCCTTGTCCCTGAGCCTGCAGTGCTTCTTCAAACCGGAGGTTCTCCATAGAAAACAACAGGTCGTCGGACGCCGAAACAGCACTCTGCACCCGGCCGCCCCAGTGCCGCTGAGGGTGCACTTTTTGTGCCAACTTGTTTCCCCAATTGCCCTGACCTAAACCCTAGGAGCTTTGCTCCCACAACCCAGTGGCCTGCTTGCCAGCAGCCACCAACCGGAGACCCCCTATCCTCGATAGGATAACATTGGGCCTCAACACTCTGCACCCGGCCGCCCTAGTGCCGCTGAGGGTGCAACAACAGTGCATCACTGACCCTGGGGGAACCCTTGTTCTAACCCCAGAACCTTAACTTCCACAGTCGCTAAATTACCTATGAACCGATAACCTACTTTCCTCCATAGGATAACATTGACACTTTTTCTTCCAAAAAACGACTGTGTGGAGTTTTGAAAACTAAAGATATTCTTTAAAAATCATACAAGTAACCAAAACGTAATTACTTGCAGGAAATGTCCCAGTGCTGAATCTAGGTATCCAGCACTGAGTTAGAAAAGTAACGTAAAAAGTAACTTACCTGCAATTTACAGAAAAAGCCTATTTATTTCAATGCACTGTTTTCTTCCAAAAAACGACTGTGGAGATTTGAAATCTGAGAATATTCTTTAAAAATCATACAAATAACCAAAAGCGTAATTGCTTACCTGTTTGCAGGAAATGTCCCAGTGCTGAATCTAGGTATCCAGCACTGAGTTAGAAAAAGTAACTTGAAAAGTAACTTACCTGCAATTTACAGAAAAAGCCTATTAATTTCAATGCACTGTTTTCTTCCAAAAAACGACTGTGGAGTTTTGAAATCTGAAAATATTCTTTAAAAATCATATGATTAACCAAAACGTATTTACTTACCTGTTTGCAGGAAATGTCCCAGTGCTGAATCTAGGTATCCAGCACTGAGTTAGAAAAGTAACTTGAAAAGTAACTTACCTGCAATTTACTGAAAAAGCCTATTCATTCCAACGTACTGCATCTGCTAAGTGTTGCATACTACTGCTCCCCTGCAAATCAAACAAAGTACAATTTCCATTGCATTTTCAAACTGTTCGACATTCAGTAACTTATTACTACAAAGTATTTTATGCTTACCTGTGCCAGGCTTGCTTGGTTCTAAAATAAAACAGCAATATATTTTTATACAAAAACAATTGGCCTAGAGTTCAGTTCTTGAGTGTGTGAATTCATTTGCTGACTAAGTGTGTACATCAAATGCTTAACACTGTCCTCTGATACTGCCTTACTGCTCGACCAAGCTACCACTATTAGAGAGTAAGGTTCTATGTAACTTTAACCTCTGCCTACCTCTGGAGTCACCTGGGCCCTATACACACTATACCTCAATTTGGTGTAGTATATATAGAGCCAGTTTCTTACATTGGTGGATCAGCGGTGGGATATACAACTTGCATTTGTTGGACTACTTGGTTACCACCTGATCACACGACAGAACTCTTAAATTGCCTTTAGAATTCTGATTTTTCAAATTGGCATTTTTACCAAACTACTAAAAGTCTTGTTAGGGCCTTGCTTAAGTCCCTTTAGAATTTTAGAAAATAAAAAGTCACTATAGTCAAGGGTAGAGGGGTTAGAACTTTTTTTTGTTAGAATGTCTCAAGAAAAGAACCCAACTATTAGTGAAGATAATAATGACATGCAGGACATGGTTGAGGAGCTTGACCTCACCCCTTACCTTCACTTGTCTTTCAAGGAAGTAAGGTCCTTATGTAAACTTAAAAATATACCAATGGGCCCTCATCCTACCAAACAAAAGCTCCAGGAGCTATTGGCTGAGTATTCAAAGGCCCACCCCTCTGAAAATGGTGATGACCAGTCAGAGGAGGAAAGGAGTGAGGAGGATGGAGATAGGTGCCCACCTCCACCACTTCCTAGGGAAGAAAGGGTCCCTGTACCCTTACTTCCAAGAGTTAACCTCTGGGGACCTAGAGGCCACACAGGTGGCTCAGGTTCTGGTGAGGACATTGAGGACAGCCTCAATGAGGAGGACAGCCTTTTAGCAAGGCTGGCCAAAAGACTGGACCTAGAGACCAGACTCCTGGCTCTAGAGAAAGAAAGAAAGGAGATGGGATTAGCACCCATCAATGGTGGCAGCAATCAAAATAATAAGGATGAAGAGCAATCTTATGATCCTAAAATCCCCAAAGGGATTGTCCCTAAATATGAGGAGGGTGATGATATCACCAAGTGGTTCACAGCCTTTGAGAGGGCCTGTGAAGCCAGAAGGGCGAATAAGACTTTCTGGGGGGCACTCCTTTGGGAACTGTTCTCTGGTAACTGCAGAGACAGACTCCTGACCCTTTCTGGGGCAGATGCTGGGTCTTATGACCTCATGAAGAGAACTCTGATTGAGGGATTTGGACTCACAACTGAGGAGTACAGAATTAGATTCAGGGGGCTCACAAAACCCAAAACTAGTCCTGGATTGATTTTGTAGACTACTCAGTAAAAACACTTGGTGGCTAGTTAACTGGAAACAATGTGCTTGACTTTAATGGAATTTACAACCTGTTTATGAAGGAACACATATTAAGTAATTGCATTGATGAAAAGTTGCATCAGTACCTGGTAGACCTAGGTCCACTTTCTCCCCAAGAATTGGGAAAGAAGGCAGACCACTGGGTCAAAACAAGGGTTACTAGGACGTCCACTGGGGGTGACCAAAAGAAAGGGGTTACAAAGCCTCCCCAGAAGAAAGACAGTGAACCCCTTAAAGATAAAAGTAAGGAGTCCCAGGTAGCCCCCCAAAAACCTGTCCAGGAGGGTGTTATGTTATGTTATAGGAACTTATAAAGCGCAGCGGTTACCCGGAGGTGTCCTGGCGCTAGTTATTATCCCTTGGGTAAAGAAACAGTAGACTGCTATGACAGGTTGGGCCCAAAGACACCTCACAAACTAAGACAGGGTACCAAGGTAAGAATTGGGATCCCAACAAAGTATGGTGTCACACCTGCCAAAAGGCAAGACACCACACCAAGGACCCTAGCTGTCCTAAAAACAAAGTCCCTAGCCCAGCTCCAGGGGTGACTAGTGTAGCTCCAGGGGTTGCCAGTGTAGCTTTGGAGGAAGGGTCCTCAGACGAGGAAGCCCTCATAGCCTTCAACTGGAAAATGGGCCCACAAGGTAAGCTGGAGATTCCAGAGGGGAGTAGACACTTCCACCACCTACTGGTGAATGGAATCCCAGCCCTTGCCCTGAGAGATACCTGTGCCAGTCACACTGTGGTGCATGACAGGTTGGTTCTCTCAAACCAGTATGTCCCAGGGGAAACAAAAAGAGTAAGGACTGTCCCAGGGGTGTCACTGTTAGGCCTGTGGCTATAGTGCCCCTAGAAGTAGCTGGGTCACTTAGATGGAGAAAGGTGGTAGTCAGTAAAGACCTCCCCTTGATTGTCTCCTTGGGAACGACCACCCAGAGGTTGGTCTGAGCCAAAGAGAGGTACTGGTCCAATGCCAGACCTCACCCCAGAAACCTGGGGGGGCTCAACCTGCAGTTAGTGCAGCTAAGCCCCAAAAGAAAAAGAAGAAACAGTGTAGGAAAGGTGGGCAACTGTTAGCCACAGTTCCAGTGGGCCAGAGAGATTCTATCCCAGTAAGGGAGAACTCCAAACGTGGCACTGGTGAAGTCCCCCCTAGCCAACACAAAGCACTGACTAGTCAAACAACTGTCCAGCCTGAGTTGGTGGCTCCTCAGCTGGCAGAACAGAGAGTGGAAGAAGGGTGTTCCCTACCAAGTGTAGTGACCCCCCACACTAAAACAGCAGACAGGCAACCAGAACCCAAAGAAGCCTGTTAGGTAGCCCCTTCACCTACCAGTGAGGAGCTAAAGGTGTGGTTCTGGGCACTGACAGCTGTCAGTAGCCTCTGCTGGGTGTTAGCCTTCATGGCAGCACTGTCCTTGGCATGGTGGCCTAGACCCCTGCCAAATAGCAAGTTAGGCCCCCTGACCTTATTGGTCATGGTGGGGTTGCTCAAGCTGTGGGTAACCTCTGTGGGTAAGCTGGACTTTGCCCTAGCTAAGTTAGAAATTGCAGAGGTAGGCACCTCTGAACCCAAACTAAAAAGATGGGGTGAAGGCACTAAAGAGATAGGAAAGGAGCATTGGGAATTAGGTCCTGAAACTGTTGAGGTAGGCCAGCTCCCTAAAGGGGCTGACCTGGACAGAAGTATGTAAGGCAGAATAGGCCCTGCAACTCCCACACCACTTCCTCTGCTCTTCCTCGCCTGAAAGACTAGGAAGACTCTCCCAGCTTTGGCTGAGTCTCCTGGCCTTTGGGCTGGGGGGGGGGGCTTGTGTAAGGAAGTGGGTTTATGTTGCAGTAACCCCCCCACTTTTTGCCAGACCACTGATGCACTTTGACTTGATGTGCCCTGGGTCTCTGCCAATCAGGTTCCCGGGGCCTGTGTTCTTTCCCCAAAACTAACCCAATTGGCATCTCTAGCCACAGGTCAGCCCCTGGTAAATGGTACCACAGGTACCCAGGGCACTGTGACCAGGGAAGACCTCTAAGGGCTGCAGCACTTATTGTGCCACCCTTAGAGGCCCTGTACCTTTTCACACACACACTGCCTTTGCAGGCTGCGTGTTTTGGTGCAGAACAAAGTGAAGAGTCGACATGGCACACCTCCCTGTGTGCCATGCCTACGACCCACTGCCCTGGCATAGATCAGTCACCCCTCTAGCTGGGTGCCCTATGCCAGTGGTGAGGGTACAGGTGCATGAGCCCTGTACCCCTACAGTGTCTAAGTCCATTCTTGGACATTGTAAGTGCAGTGCTGCCATTAAGAGTATATGGTGCTGGGAGCTTGTCATTACGAACTCCACAGCACCATAATGGCTACCCTGAAAACTGAGAAGTTTGGTATCAAACTTCTCAGCACATTAAACCCACACTGATGCCAGTGTGGGATTTAATGAAAATGCACACAGAGGGCATCTTTGAGATGCCCCCTGAAAAACGACCAGCCTCTGGTGGGTTCCCTGACTGAGTACACACCAGCCTGCCACCACGAGACATGTTTCTGGACCCCTAGGGTGGGAGCCTACGCTCCCTGAGCCCAGAAACAAAGCCTTTCCTGGGCGGAGGTGTTCACACCTCCCCAGGCCAGGAAGAGCCATCTGTGGCAAGGGAGCTTCAAGGCCTGGCAGCCTTTGTAATGCGACTCCCAGCCTCTCCTGCTATCAGGAGCAGGCTCCCTTCCTGTCTTCCCTCCCTTTTGGCGGGAAGACAGGCGGGAAAAACTAGCCAGCACAGGAGGTGTGCCCACCTCTGCCAACTCCACTCCTCAGGTGGGGGAGGCGAGGTGAAGCCCACTCTCCAGTGCTTGCCATCTTGCAGATGGCAGGCACTCCCCAATCAGGACTAGGGATTGTGCTCACTCCCCCACGTGGGGTGAGCACACCAAGGGTGTAGTCACCCTAAGGTCTGTAGCTCATTGGCTACTGATCTCAAAACCCCTAAAACGCCCCCTAAATACAGTATTTAGGGGCAGCCCTCAACCAAGAACTCAGATCCAGCTTACCTACAAGAAGAAAAGAAGAAGAAGGACGAAGAGCCGTGCAGAGCTAACAAGAGGACGACGCCCACTGACTTGGCCCCAGCCCTACAGGCCTGTCTCCCCTCGAACCTGCTCCTGCGAAATCCCAGCGTGTCCAGCAGCCAGCAACCTCACCAACCCCGGAGGACCTGCCTGCCTTCACTTCCAAGACTGTTTCTCCCGTGAACACCGGACATGTTTAAACTGCAGCTTCTGGCTCCGGCCGGACACCGCGAATCCAGCCCACTCTGCACCCGCCGAACCCAGCCCGAGCTCGAGTGGAAAAACACCACGAGGAGGTCACCCCGGCAATCCTGACCCAAGATCTGGCGACTCCTGACCTGCCTCAAGCCTCCAGACGACGCCTGCAGCCTCAATCCAGAGGATCCCCTCTACCGCGACCAGAGCGGGTAAGAAAATCCGACCCTAAAAGGCACCCCTGCACGCGGTGCCCCGCGGCCTTGTGTGCCCAAACCAACGGTGCCTAACCAACCCAAGACATCCCAACTTACCCCTCGAAGTGGTGGTCGCACCCAGAAGATCCTTGTCCCCGAGCCTGCAGTGCTTCTTCAAACCGGCGGTTCTCCATAGAAAACAACAGGGCGTCCGATGCCGAAACAGCACTTTGCACCTGGCCGCCCCAGTGCCGCTGAGGGTGCACTTTTTGTGCCAATTTGTTTCTCCAATTGCCCTGACCTAAACCCTAGGAGCTTTGCTCCCACAACCCAGTGGCCTGCTTGCCAGCAGCCACCAACCGGAGACCCCCTATCCTCCATAGGATAACATTGGGCCTCAAAACTCTGCACCCGGCCGCCCTAGTGCCGCTGAGGGTGCAACAACAGTGCATCACTGTGTGGAGTTTTGAAAACTAAAGATATTCTTTAAAAATCATACAAGTAACCAAAACGTAATTACTTACCTGTTTGCAGGAAATGTCCCAGTGCTGAATCTAGGTATCCAGCACTGAGTTAGAAAAGTAACGTAAAAGTAACTTACCTGCAATTTACAGAAAAAGCCTATTCATTTCAATGCACTGTTTTTCTTCCAAAAACGACTGTGGAGTTTTGAAATCTGAAAATATTCTTTAAAAATCATACAAATAACTAAAACGTAATTGCTTACCTGTTTGCAGGAAATGTCCCAGTGCTGAATCTAGGTATCCAGCACTGAGTTAGAAAAGTAACTTGAAAAGTAACTTACCTGCAATTTACTGAAAAAGCCTATTCATTTCAATGCACTGTTTTTCTCCCAAAAAACGACTGTGTGGAGTTTTGAAATCTGAAAATATTCTTTAAAAATCATATGATTAACCAAAATGTATTTACTTACCTGTTTGCAGGAAATGTCCCAGTGCTGAATCTAGGTATCCAGCACTGAGTTAGAAAAGTAACGTAAAAAGTAACTTACCTGCAATTTACAGAAAAAGCCTATTCATTTCAAAGCACTGTTTTTCTTCCAAAAACGACTGTGTGGAGTTTTGAAATCTGAGAATATTCTTTAAAAATCATACAAATAACTAAAACGTAATTGCTTACCTGTTTGCAGGAAATGTCCCAGTGCTGAATCTAGTTTTCCAGCACTGAGTTAGAAAAGTAACTTGAAAAGTAACTTACCTGCAATTTACTGAAAAAGCCTATTCATTTCAATGCACTGTTTTTCTCCCAAAAAACGACTGTGTGGAGTTTTGAAATCTGAAAATATTCTTTAAAAATCATATGATTAACCAAAATGTATTTACTTACCTGTTTGCAGGAAATGTCCCAGTGCTGAATCTAGGTATCCAGCACTGAGTTAGAAAAGTAACTTGAAAAGTAACTTACCTGCAATTTACTGAAAAAGCCTATTCATTCCAATGTACTGCATTTGCTAAGTGTTGCATACTACTGCTCCCCTGTAAATCAAACAAAGTACAATTTCCATTGCATTTTCAAACTGTTCGCCATTCAGTAACTTATTACTACAAAGTATTTTATGCTTACCTGTGCCAGGCTTGCTTGGTTCTAAAATAAAACAACAATATATTTTTATACAAAAACAATTGGCCTAGAGTTCAGTTCTTGAGTGTGTGAATTCATTTGCTGACTGAGTGTGTACATCAAATGCTTAACACTGTCCTCTGATACTGCCTTACTGCTCGACCAAGCTACCACTATTTGAGAGTAAGGTTCTATCTAACTTTAACCTCTGCCTACATCTGGAGTCACCTGGACCCTATACACACTATACCTCATTTTGGTGTAGTATATATAGAGCCAGTTTCTTACAACTTTACTGAGCGTAAGATTTCTACAAGGCAACCATCTGGCATACAGACATAAATATTCAAATGTATGCAAAATTATAGTTAGCAAAGCAGAATACTATCTCTCCAATAAGAGTCTAAAAAGGGTTATTGTAATACATATTTCTATCTCCACGGTTTATTCAGGTGAATGCCCAACACCCACACTCTCATCTAGTACAGTAATCTGTGAAATTCCATGTAACAAAATACCTGCCTACAGGCGATAGCCCAGTGTAATAATAACCATTCCTTAAAAGCCTGTTGTCTTTAACACATGCTTTTCACAATAAGTAGGTCAAACTAACTGGCTTTGTTGTGCGGTTTCATAATCAACTGATCAAGCGTATGCAATCTGGCATTACTTTTCCCAATGAACCGATGAAGCCTTTACCGTTTACCATTGGCTTTGCACCTTACAAAACACTGGCCTATTCAAGTGCATGGAAACTGGCAACCAACAGTTCTAAAATTATAAATATGTAGAAAGATACAGGTTGAAGAAATATAGATCCTTTCTCAACAAGATTCATCACTGTGAAAACCCCAGGATTTGTCACAGTGGAAGGCCAACGCCAAAACCCTTGCCTACTACGGTAATCTGTGAGATTACATGTAACAACACTCTTTTCTATAGCCTTTAACACAGTGTGATAACAACCAGCTGTTAAAGGCTTACTGGCTTTAACAAATGCTTTTCACAATAATCTAAACCAACTTCCTTTTGCATAATGGTCCATAAAAAGCAGACCATAACTATAGCATTTAATATAACGTTTCCCAGTGCACCAATCAAGTGTCTGGCTTGTCCCCATAACCAACAGGTTTCGATCACAAACTTTTCTTCAAGGCAACCATTGGATTCACAGTCATAAAATTAGAAAGGATTGCAAAATTGCAGTAATCTAAGCAAAATACTATCTGTCCTAAAACAGCCTAACAAGGATTCTCATAGAGCAAACCTTCTTTATCCAAGGTTTGTCACACAGGGTAGCCAACACCAAAACCATTGTCTACGATGATAATCTGTTGGATTCCATGTAGGAATTAATATAGAGTAATCAACATTTAACTGCCTATTGACTTTAACATATGATTTTCACAATGAATATGTTAGGCCTAGCGCCTTTATCATACATTTCATAAACAGATCACATCTATAGCCATGATCATTGGCTTGCCACCATAACCAACTCAGTCCTATATCCAGTATACACTTTGCCACAATGCAAAAAGTGCAATACAAGCAGTCTTTTCAGTGAAAACACACAAATTCAAACCAGTCAAATCCTGTTCTCAGGGGAACATGCATGTGGATAGATCCTAACCCCCTCTCTCAGTAGTACTCTGAAAGTTCTTTTTTGTTGATCACATAAGTTCATGGGGCAGTTGCACTGTCAAACCAGACCTAAAAATGCATGTAGATGGGTCTCCCATACCGCTCTCAAACACAACTCTGCTCTCTGAATTCTAAAGTTAATAATGGAAGGGGAGGGTGCTGGGACTGCAAACCATTCCTCATGGCTGCCGTCGTCCCATCTGTGCTACTGCCAGAGAAAGACAAACACCATAAATTATATAGTTATCTAATACACTTTTACAGCATTACAGTGTCATGTGGGTGGCCCTGATAGATCAAGCTCAGCCAACTGGATAAACAAAATGATTGCAGCTGCGTGGAGGGCAAGCACTTTTTTTGAGGAAGCATACTACATCTGCCCAATTAAAACATGTACTCCTTGCTCTCAATATGTGGGCGGAGCCAAAAGCCGCCTTCTAGTGACCCTCACATAATTGTCTGGTGGTAGCTGCGATGTGAAGCCAGACCATAAATATACTCAAAATACTCCTGCGCAGCAGGGTCTGCCTGCTCTCAATGATACTTTCTTTGAGAGTGGTGCTTCCTTTTTCTCAGAGTACTTCTTGAGGATAGTCGGTTTGCATTACTATGAGCTGGTTTACCTGACAGAGCCTTGGTGAGTACAGACTCAATACTATATACTAAATATTTTAGAAATAAATCTCTAAAGTAAATCACCCCTCAAAATAGCATTCACTAGAATTGCTAATGATGTCTGAACAGAACCCATTCTTAAAACAATTCATTAACTTTAAACACTTTTGTTTAGAATAATTATGAAAAACAATGTATAAACGAAGCCTGGCGTAGTAAATAAATTCAATCTGATGATGTGAGAAAGCTTGAAAGATACCATTGTAGGTGTAAAGAAATTACTTTGATCCTTGGACCACCTCAAATCTGCAAAACATATTATTATGAGGAACATTTGAATCGACGCTCATTATTACCGCACATCTCAGAATCTTGCTCTGATCCACCGCCATTACCTCAAATTCAATTTTCTTGAACTGTTCAGAATGTTGAAATTTGCAAAAAAGGTAAATGACAGGGAGGACTCAGTCGGATTTTTAAGACGGCACTTCTTTATATAGGCACGGGGCAGCAAGTTGATCTACTTATCTTCTCAAGCATCTTGCAGCTGTCACGTGGTAATACTTCTCCAAATTTGGAAACACCCAGCCACCATGTGCCAATGAATGGTGTTAGAAATTGAGGTTTCAGGTTGGCAGAGTATACACCCTGTTCAAGCAGGAGCCACAATCCTAGTCAGGGTAAGTCAGATACGCAACCTAAATTAACGTGTGCTCACCCTCTGGTAGCTTGGCACAGAGCAGTCAGGCTGAACGTAAGAGGCAATTTGTAAAGTATTTGTGCAACACTTTAATACAGTACCACAGTGAAAACACCAGAAAAAGAATCCACAGCAGGTTAGAAAAATAGAAAATATTTATCTGAGTAAAACACAACCACAACTACAAAGATCCAATCAGTAGAAGTCAAGATATGAATTTTTAAAGATTAAATCCAAAAACAGTGCTTAGAAGTCAATAGCACTAAAAGGTTATTTGAGTTTGCAATAGACCGGGGTAAATCCAAAGTTCAGGCTGACCGCGATGGAAGGCAGGCCCACTAAAGGACCCATGTAGGGCCTGCTGAAAAAATACCTTGTACCGAGCAAGCGTCGGTGTCGAAGGCTTTGCTGCGTCTGTTCCGATCCACGCAGTCGGGTCGATGCGTCGGAGTCAAGCCTCGCAGTTAGGGTCGGAGGGTCAGTGCTGCATCGATGTCAAGCCTCGCAATCAGTGTCGAAGGATTGGTCCTGCGTCGTCATCGAACCTCGCAGTCTGGACCGGCGTTGTCGTCGAATCGGCACTGCGTCGGCATCGAAGGGCACTGCATCGGTTCTGATCAGCACAAAGATGTCACTACATCAATTTTTGCAGAAAACAGCTGCACAACCCCCTTCCGAGGGCCAGGACTGGAGTGGGCACCTCAGGCAAGGGTAGGCCTCACAAATGGCAGAGTCCAGCAGCACCAGCAGAGTTGCAACAAGTCTTTTGTGACCCTGAGACTTCAGAGAACAGGATGCAAGCCAACAAGCCCTTAGAGAAGCTTGGGTCAAGGATGTAGAGAGCAGGTCTAGTCCCTCTCATTCCCAGGCAAGAAGCAGCAGGCAGCAGGTCAACACAGCAGAGCAGGTAGCAAAGTGTCAGTCCCTCCTACAGCAAAGCAATCAGCAGGCAGCAGGCCAACACAGCGATGCAGGTAGGAAAGTGGTAGTCCCTCTTACAGCACAGCAGCTCTTCTTCCAGGCAGAATGTCCTTGGTTCCAGCAAAGTTCTGATTTGGGGGTGTGAGGGGTCCATTACTTATACCCAAATGTGCCTTTGAAGTGGGGGAGACATCAAAGAGGCCTTTGGAGATCACAGGCTCCCTTCCTTTCCTGCCCTGGCTCCAGACTCACTACAGAGGGGTATGCAGCTCTTTGTGTGGGGACAGGCACAGCCCTATTCAGGTGCAAGTGTTAGCTCCTCCCTCCTAATCTACCTCAAGAATGCCCATCAGCCTGACGATGGGCCATCAAGATGCAAATATCACATCCCTTCTCCCTCTGTGTAACTGTCCAGAGGGAATGCACAAAGCCCAGCTGTCAACCAACCCAGACATGTATTCAGAGATAGGTAGAGGCACAGAATGGTTAAAGTAAGAAAATGCCAACTTTCTAAAAGTGGCATTTTCAGACTTACAATTTAAAATCCAACTTCACCATAAATTGGGATTTTAAATTATGAGTCCAGAGACACCAAACTCCAAATCTCTATCTTTTCCCAATTGGAAATTAGACTTAAAATATGTTTTAAGGCAATCCCAATTTTAACCTATCGGAGAGACAGCCCTTGCAGTAGTGAAAAACGATCACTATCAGGATATGTAAAACTCAAAAGTACATATCCTACCTTTTAAATACACTGCACCCTGACCATAGGGCTGCCTAGGGCCTACCTTAGGGGTGAGCTATATGTAATAAAAGGGAATGTTTGGGCCTGACAAGTAGGTTGACTTGCCAGGTCGAAATGGCAATTTAAAACTGGACACACAGGCTCTGCAGTGGCAGGACTCAGCCCTGTTTAAAGGGCTACTGAGTGGGTGGCACAATCAGTGCTGCAGACCCACTAGTAGCATTTAATTTACAGGCCCTGGGCACATATAGTGCACTCTAATAGCGACTTATAAGTAAATTAAATACGCCAATTGTGGATAAGCTAATGTTACCATGTTTTAGTACAGAGCATATGCACTTTAGCACTGGTTAGCAGTGGTAAAGAGCCTAGAATCCTAAAGCCAGCAAAAATGTATACGGCAAAACAGGAGGTCAGGAGCCAAAAATTCAGGGGAAAGCACACCAAGGATGCCAGGGCTAACTTCAAGTAGAGACATGTATCCATAAATACAATGCAAGAAGGTTCTCAAAAGAAACTGTACATGGGACGTGGCAATGCTGAAACAAGACGCTCCAACACATATTCCAAAGGCTGGTGGATCTTCTGCCATCTGGCTACCTGGAAGGGCACCCTGAGTAATTGAGGAGTAGACTGTCACAGGCAAACCCCCTGGGAACCTGGCAGTGTATCCGGGGTCCAGGGGACACCTGATTTGGTATAGAGGCATACTTATTGTTGTCCCTCCCCCTCCTAGTACATTGTACATCACATGTTGCATTGCCACATGTTACTCGTTCTCTTTGCATACCCATGTCCTGTGCACTTTTTCTGGGAGAAGCCCAGTACTTAGTGGAGTGGGTTGTTGGTTCCATAACAACTAGTGATGAGAAGGGCACCATATTGCAGGTAAGGGATCCCTTTTCAGGTTGGTTCTTAGCAGACCCATTATCAATAATCTGTAAGAGATTTAGCAGCAGTTGAGTACAGGAGATTAGTATTCCATGCTTCTGTTGAATCTCCAGGTATTTCAATTGTTAATCTTCTGTTTCAGGAAGTGTTTTATGCTGATATTCGTCAACAGCATATCTGTAAGAGAGCTCGAAGTTTACAGTGGTTACAGATGTGGCATGCGCTAAAGAAACCCCAGGTAGACATGGACGTTATTTAGGGGTCACCAGGGGTCACAGCTGCAACCCTTTGCTTGCTCCCTGTTCCCCTGGCAATGCCTTTGCCACCTCTGGACCAAGAGCTGGAAAAATCAATGCCAAGAAGACAGAGGCGGCTTCGATTTCAGCTTTTTGATTATGCTAACGTGAATAATTGTAAATTATTCACTATTCGTGCGATAAAAACTGGAGCATCGGGTAAGTAAATTGTTTTGTAATGAATGTTGTGTGTGTGCTTGCAGGTGAGAATGTGTTTGTGTGAGAGAAAGAGTATTTATGTGTAAGCATGTGTGTATGTGAGCATGTGAGTGAAAGTGACAGTCAGTTATAGGAGTGAAAATAAATAAGGTTAGATGTCAGTAAATGAGTATGAGTGAGGCAGGATGGATGAGAATGAAACAGTTTAGAGTAAGAGTGAGTGCAAGTGCGAGTAGGTGTGAGTTAATCAGTGTCAGAATGAGTGACACTGTGTGAGTGAGTATATCAATCAATCAATCAATCAGAGGAATTGTAAGCGCACTACTCACCCTTGAGGGTCTCAAGGCGCTGGAGGGGGGGGGGGGTTAAGCAGCTCTGTTCAGTCGAAGAACCAGGTCTTGAGTGTCTTCCTGAAGATGTTCAGGGAGGGGGCGCGTCTGATGTTGATCGGGAGCTCGTTCCAGGTCTTGGCCGCGATGTAGGAAAAGGCTCTTCCACCTGTTCTGGTTCTGTGGATGCGAAGGATTTCGGCGAGGGTGAGGTCAATGAATCGGAGGTTTCTTTTGGGTAGGTGGAAGGAGATTCTTTCGTTGAGGTATTGGGGTCTGGTGTTGTGGAGGCATTTGTAGGCGTGGGTGAGTATCTTGAAAGTAACTCTCTTCTCAACGGGGAGCCAGTGGAGGTTCTGCAGGTGTTGGGTGATGTGCTCGTGTCGAGGGATGCCGAGTACGAGTCTGGCTGCGGTGTTATGTATGGTCTGGAGTTTGCTGAGTAGAGACTTGTTGATCCCGGCATAGAGGGCGTTTCCGTAGTCGAGTCTGCTGGTTATGAGTGCGTGGGTGACGGTCTTTCTTGATTCGGGGGGGATCCATTTGAAGGTCTTTCGGAGGATGTGGAGGGTGTTGAAACAGCTGGAGGTGACAGCGTTGACCTGTCGGGTCATGGAGAGGGAACAGTCGAGTATGATGCCGAGGTTCCGGGCGTGGTCGGTGGGAGGGCTGCCAAGGGTGGTGGGCCACTAGGTGTTGTCCCATGTGGAGGGGGACGGTCCGAGGACGAGGACCTCTGTCTTCTCCGAGTTGAGCTTCAGGCAGCTGCTGCTCATCCAGGATGCAACATCCTTCATTCCTTCCTGGAAGTTGAGTCTGGTGGTGGTGGGGTCCTTAGTGAGGGAGAGGATGAGCTGGGTGTTGTCGGCGTAGGATGCTATGCTAAGTCCGTGCTGTCTGGCGATGGCTGCGAGGGGGCCATGTAGATGTTGAAGAGCGTGGGGCTGAGTGATGATCCTTGGGCTACTCTGCAGTTGATTTCCGTGGGTTCGGATAGGAAGGGAGAAAGTCTGATTCTTTGGGTTCTGCCGGTGAGGAATGAGCGGATCCAGTCGAGGGCCATTCTTTGTATGCCAGCGTCGTGGAGTCTGGCAGTGAGTGTGCGGTGGGAGAAGGTGTCGAATGCTGCCGAGAGGTTGAGTAGGATCAGGGCTGTGGTGTGTCCTTGGTCGAGGAGGGTGCGGATGTCGTCTGTGTCGGCGAGAAGAGCGGTCTCAGTGCTGTGGTTGCTGCAGAATCCAGATTGGGAGGGGTCGAGGATGGAGTTTTCTTTGATGAATTTTGTTAGTTGTGCATTGACGTTCTCCTCTGTGACTTTGGCCGTGAATGGGAGGAGGGAGATGGGCCGGTAGTTCTTGAGGTCCGTGGGATCAGCTGAGGGCTTCTTGAGCAAGGGTCTGACTTTTACGCATTTCCAGTCGTCGGGAAAGATGCTGGTCTTGAAGGTGGCGTTGATGGTGCGTCGTAGTTCTGGAGCGATGGGGGTGGCGGCTCTGTGGAAGATGTGCGGTGAACAGGGGTCCGTGGGGGCCCCTGAGCGGATGCCGTTCATTGTCGAGACGGTGTCTTCTGTGGTGACTGGGGTCCAGGAGGAGATGGTGGGCTGGCTGGCGTTGCTGGAGAGGGAAATGGTTTCGGGGTCAGGTGTCTGGTCATTGAAATTGTCGTAGAGGCTATTGATTTCCAGATGGAAATAGGATCTGAGCTTGTTGCAGAGGTCCTGGGAAGGGGTGATGCCCTTGGTTTCGCTGGCGGGCTTGGTGAATTCCTGGATGACGCTGAAGAGTTCCTTGGAGTTGCTGAAGTTGGCAAGGATCTTGATGTGCATGAAGGTCCTTTTGGTGGATCTGATGCGTTGGTGGTATTCTGTCATGGCATTCTTGTAGGTGGTGCGGTCTTCCGGCGTTTTGCTGTTTCTCCACTTCTTCTCGAGGCATCTGCAGGTGCGTCTGGATTGTTGGAGGTCGGCGGTGAACCAGTTGGCCAACCCTGTCAGGGTTGCGCAGGGGTGCGAGCTTGTCTGCGCAGTTGGAGATCCATCTGTGGAGTTCTTTGGCTGCAAGGTTGATGTCGGTCGAGGTGGTGGGTGCGTCGTGGTTGAGGGTGGAGTTGAGCTGCTCCTCAGTGACTTTGCTCCAGTTCCTTCGGGGAGGGCGTGGTGCGGGTTTGGGCAGCATGGGTTTGTTGACGTGGAAGTGTATGCAGTGGTGGTCCGTCCATGGAGGTTGAGTGGTGTGGCTTAACTGGATGTTGTTTCCTCCTGCGAAGATGGGGTCGAGGGTGTGTCCTGCCTTGTGAGTAGGCACAGTGATGAATTGTTTCAGTCCCATGTTGGCGAGGTTATCCAGGAGGGTGGTGGAGTTGGGGTAGTTGGGGTTGTCGAGGTGGCAGTTCAGGTCTCCAATGAGTATGTAGTCCATGGAGGCGATAGCGTGGGGTGCGATGAGGTCGGTGATGGTGGTGGCGAACGGGCCATGGGGACCGGGGGTCTGTAGACGAGGGTGCCGCGAAGTGTGGTTCTAGGGCTGGTCTGGACCTGGAAGTGGAGGTGTTCGGCGGTGGAGGAGGAGTTGCTCGTGGTGGAGGTGGGGAGTAGGAGGGAGCTCTTGTGTGCGATGGCGAGTCCTCCTCCCGGGCGGTTGGGGCGGTCTTTCCTCTGGATCTTGTATCCGTCCGGGATGGTGGTGGCAATGTCAGGGGCGGTGGAGGCATTAGTCCAGGTTTCTGTAAAGAAGGCGACGTCTGGTGAGAGGGTGTCGAGTAGGTCCCAGATCTCTACGGCATGTCTGTGCAGGGAGCGCACGTTGAGGAGGATGCAGGTTAGGGCTCCGGAGGTGTTGGCGTTCGTTGTGGGGGCGGTGTCTGCGGGGCATGGTCGGAGGCGAAGGTCTGGCGGCAGTGGCGGCAGGAGAACTAGCCGTGGGTGGTGTTGAGCGTGGACAGTTGGCAGTTGTTGTTCCTCCCTGGGTTGAGTGTGCGGAGGGCAGCAGGGTCATAGCGGTGCGTGGTCTTAGATCCAGGGGTTCTGGCGCTGGTTGTGGTCGGGTTGAAGATGGGCGCAGACAGGCTTGCCTTTGGCATGCCCTCGACGCGCCAGCGGCGCGCCCGCTGCACCTGGCCGCTGCGCAGCCGCGCAGCAGCTGCCATTAAATAAGGAAGGAGGAGGGAAAACGCAGCTGGGAGGCAGGATCGGGAAAGCGGCAGGGGGGAGGGGCCACGGGGGCAGCAGCGGCGGGAAAAGGGCAGCGGAGTGGGCACAGAGGGAAAAGGCAGCAGGCACAAAGGGGCACAATACAGGGGCACAAGAAGAAAAAGGCACAAGTCAAAATAAGAGGCACTATACAGGGGCTCACAAAACAAGTATATGATTGAGTGCAAGTGAGTGAGAATGCATAAGTGCAAGGAGGTGAAAATGATTGAGTTACAGTGAGCAGGTAAGCATGAGTGTGAGTTAGTGAATGTAAATTAGTATGAGTGAGAATGTAGTGTTATGCTTGCGAGTCTCAGTGCTTAATTTGAGCCGGTGGTTTCTGGTGCTGAACACCAGCACTTAATTGTCAGCACCAGGACTTTTGCCAGTCTGCCACATGGTAGCGCTGTATATCTCATTTAGAGATCAGGACAAGAACAGTTTTTTATTCATTCAATATAACATAAAAATGACTAATAACTGCCGCCCAAACCATTCACTGGGGGCATGAAATAGTCTGAATTGTCACGCTTATTGCAGTCGGATGGTTAGAAGTTATGTTGGTACTGTTATTGCCAGCGCTGACAAGGGCAATAGGTGTCGCAAGCTGCAGTTGCCTCCTGTCGAGGGCCCTGGCACTTATTTATTTACAAATTAAGCACTGGTGAGTCTGCTTTTGGCCCTGGCAAAATACTGGTGTTGGTATAGTGGAGGCAATTATTAACAGACAGGGACCTGGCATATACGAAATACTACTTTATGTATGGAACATCCATGGCAAATAGCTGGCACAGGCATACTAGAGGTAGTTCTTGGTATGGAACAGCCATGGCAAAATGCTGGCACTCGCCGTTCGAGGTAATTATAGGCATAAAGGATGACAGCTGTGGAATATAGGAGGGGGGGCAAACATGACACAATGCTGGCCGTACCATACTAGAAGTAAATCTAGAAGTACATTTTGACATAAGGGTCACCCATGTTGCATGGATAACATTAATAGCAAAATTCTGGGACTGGCATATTATATGTAATTGTTGGCATAAAGTGGCACCCATGTCATATAGGGGGAACTCAAGGCAGAATGCTTGCCCTAGCACGATTCAGGGTCGATTGTCATATGATGTCACTTTCTTTGATGCCGATAAGGTCAAAGGGAGTTTGATGCCACTTCAGCTATCCCTGGCATTATGGTGAATCAACATCCATGCAAGTAGGTGGCAGTGGTTCCAATTTTTATTCTCCTAAGAAAGAATAACACAGACAGACTTCCAAGAGGGTTTGCCCCCTCAGGCCCTCTTCACCCTTGAAGCATTCACTGCAGTACATGTTGCAAAATATAGAAGGAACTTCTAGGAGATTGATAGGAAGCTGGATGTGACAAATGAGGCCTTAATGGAACAGGGGACTTGAGTGGACAAAATGGAGGGTGAAATTTGGCAGCAGAGCAGCAGACTGCATACATAGGCCAGACCACTGAGATATGAGAACAAGGACGTAACCTGCAAGCTGGTCATGGATAACACAATGTTGGTTAGTCATATGTAGTGAGTGGAGAACCATGTGAGAGCTGCTTACTTGAGGGTCATCAGATTTTTATATGAGGGGGACTAGAACTTAAGGAGTTTTCTGAAGGATGGGTGAAGTCGAAGTATGGTTTTGCGAACAAGGAATTGCACATAGTGGACTGCCACCTTGTCAGGAGCCTCACAACATAGGCAGGGTGGTCCCACGACCATTGTTCTGTTCAATAGTGAGTTGGCCTGGGAAAATGTAGAGTTTGCCAAAGGGGGGATCCTTTTCAATGACTCTTGAATCTTCATTTTCCCTAGCATGGCTAGTTCTACTGAGATAAGATAGAAAGAAATGGAACCGGTAAAGTAAGCCTTCCTGTACATTGGAGCGGAGGTGGGGGTGGGGGGTGGATTTTGTTCTCTGCTACATTGAGATTTATCAGAGATGGCACACAATATTTGATTTGGACTCTTAAGGAGACCGTAAACCTCTTGTCAGAATGGCAGAAAGATCAAAGGACATCTGATGTCAAGGGTGAGCAAGACTGGGGCACTTGAAGTTCTGAGTTGTGGAGATGTATACGTTTAGTGTTGGATCTCTTATATACTGGCTGAGTGCTGTATGTTTGGAGGGGTTGAAGGTGCATGCCTACCGGCAGAGGTGAACTGGGATCCCCATAAGGCAGAGGTCTTCAAACTTTTTTACTCTGAGCCCCCCCTAAGCAAAATGTTTTGAGGTCGGGCCCCCCTCCAAAACTTTATGGCAGGATTGGGGGAGTGGGAGGGACATGGCTGCGTGCAGGAGCGGTGCTTATGAGAGGATTTCAGGAATACGTTTTCTATAGCTTATGAACCGCACTAAATGAGACTTATAAAACAGAAAATGCATCAAACAAAAACAGATATCCCAAACAAACTGCTCCCCATAATTGGGGTGTTGTGAGCCCCTCACACTCTTTGACCCCAATGCAACTATACCTGCTGCACTAATGATAACTGCAGTCCTGAGTAGCAGGCTATCTCCTCTGCATCTTTTACCTCTTCCCCACCATGACGGATCTTCAACTCTGTCCTAATGCTTGAAAGGAAAATAAGCTTTGATGCCCCTTTTTTAAAGGTAGACAGTCATAACTGTGATGCAGTGGGCCCCTCAAATCCCTGGGCCCCAGTCCTGCTGCATCTGCTCCTTAATGATAACCAGCAGTGGCCACTTACACACTTGGCAGCAGTACCAGCTTCACTAATGAATGCCCCTTTAAAAAAAAAGAAAACTTATATTGTCCCCTTCTTTGGGGTATCTCTCTGAAGAAGCTGCCTCTGGCCATTTGTAAACACAAAAATGAGTCCGCATACAGTGCTCCCTATTCTGGGTCTACTCTTTGACAATATCTATGAATCTCGCTCCTTTCCTCTGTCTCTTGGACCATTACTGTGAGGCCCCAGGGATCGAGAGGATTAGGGCGCTGGATCTGAATGCAACCCTTCTGGCCTGCTACCTGCCACCCCATGGACTCAGCTTTCACAATGCCCCTGAATGGTTAATACTGACTTTGAGATGCCTCTGCCTGAAATCGAAGGGTGTGGTGGTAGTGCATAAAGTTAAAAAAGAAACCAGCCTTCTAACCAGCCAATAATTGATTGAGTCACTAAAAGCCAGGGCCACTGGAATTATGAGTTTCTGCAGCAGCAGCGTTTTCCACATAATTATCAGTTTACTGCATTTGCTACATAATCTGCAGATTTTCAACAAAAGAAAACTAGATTCTAGCTCAAACAGAACAAAAGTTACTTAACGCGTGACAAAGTGTTCCAGAGCAGTGGAAGGCCCTTTGCAAAGATTGACTGGTAATCTTGTAGTTGCTTACTGCTGTATTTGGGTGTTAAACTGGTACTAATGGGGTGAAATATTTCCCCTGACAGGGTTACCTTGAGTTAAAATGACAAAATAATGAAGTAATGCTAACCACAAAATGTGGCGCATTATGCCGCATAATTTACCTTTTCTTGCTGCATAATTTAGTCAAACCTGCCGCATAATATTGTCCTCTTCTGCTGAATAATTCCAGTGGCTCTGCTTAAAGCTTCATGGTGGCAAAGATCTATTCTTTTTGAGATGTAATGTAAGGGTGTTATCAGCTGAGATCTGGAATAGTGGAGACACTTACAAAAATGTCTGCATTAGATACAGTTTGATTAATTATTACTAAAAAGTATATTTTGTAAGAACTTGTTTTATCTCAATCACTGCATCATTTTGCAGCAGCCTAGCTTAGAGTATGTAAATACTGTTTTAAAATAATGACTTACATATTCACAGTGCTTTCTGCCACAGGCTGGGACCTCATAGCACTATAAACAGTGCCATTGGAATTATGCGGCGGAGAAGGCCAGATTATGCAGCATGGTTGACTAAATTCAGCAGCAAGCAAAGGTGAATTATGCTGCATATTTTGTGTTAGCATTGCTGCATTATTTTGCTATTTTTACACTTGTTAACACTGTCCTGGCCTTTATTGCCCCTCATAAGTATCACATTAACACCCACATATAGCAATAAGCAACAGAAAGGTGACCATTCAACCTTTAGAAAGGGCCTTCCATTGTGAGGTAACGTGTTGCTGCATTTTTTTATCTGCAAATTATGCAGCAGATGATGGATTATATGGCAAATGCGGTAAATCCATAACTATGCGCTGTGAGTGCAGGGTGAGCGTGAAAGTGAAGGGTGAGAATGAGTGAGTTGTCTGAATGAAGAGTGCATTCCCAGACATTTGAAGTAAATCAGCATGTTATTGACGGGGTGTAGGGTTTCAGATATAAGTTAAACTATTGCTATTATGGTATTAATCTGGGATTGAGGGTGGAGGAAATAAATAATGTGCTGATCGTGCAACAAACTTCCAGTCTTATGATTAGGATTGCCAGCTCATTATTTTGATGTCGCAGACGGTACAAAAATACACAGTCACCTAAAGCCCTATTTTCAGCACTTATCTGTGCGTACTTCGAAAAGCAAATATAAATAGAAAGCACTTTTAAATGTGTTTTAGGGCTGCCTGAATGATTCATGAATGAAAATAAAGGGAACAGACAAAGTCAGATTACAAATGAATACATACTTTTTATTTAAAACCCTGTTTATTGTCAAAACAAGGTCTTTGCAGGCTCTTTAAACATACATGGTGGGCATTTTTCTATTGGCAACCCTTTTTATATTCCTTTTCATGAAATGCATTTTCACACTACAGCAGTAAATTTAAAATACAAATGTAAGGAATAGGCAGAGTCGGGGCCCAGGGGTACTGGAAACAGAAATAAAAATTAAGCCTCGGTAACTAGTTTCTAAAGGTATGCAAATGGTCCTTAAAGACCTGTGAAAAACTCGGGCATGCCGGAGTCTTAATAAGACTCCAGACACTGCCCAGCGGAGCCCCCAGCAACACACTCACTGACCTCCGGCCCCAGGGCACTCTGAGGGCTTCGGAGTAAATGAAGACAGCCTGGAAATGCAGCAAATAAACATCGCCGCACTTCCAGGCGTCTTCATTTACATGTGCTTACAGAGGCCTTTGCGCCCCCCTGGGAACCCATCCACGCCCCCCCAGGGGGGCGCGCCCCACACTTTGAAGACCTCTGCCATAAGGCCATGAAGAGCTTTTTAGTTTGCTGTCAGTAACCCCAACAAACTAAAACTGTGAGGTGCTACCAGCTTATCTCTTACATGGCCTCGGCTTTCTTTCAATAAAGATACAGTAAATAGGAATTGCACACCAGTCTTTGTGCTAATAATAAGGAAAACTACTTAAAAAAGGTTCATAGTTCAAACAATATTTATGCACTTATTTATTTAAGAACTTTTGTATAGCACTGACCATTTGACTTTCTAGCCCCTTCAGAGTGTTCAGTGTTGAATGAGTCACAAAGTCACATTGGATCAACGGATAAGGAACTTAGGGGCATATTTACAACTAAAGTCACGGAGCACAGGGTTAAGCCAAAAAGGCTAACGCCATGCCCCGTCACTTTAGAAACGCAGGGCTACACCGTATTTACAACAATATGGTGCAGCCCTGCATTTCTCCCTGCGCTGGAGCTAAATTTAGCTGCCTAGCGCAAATGCAGGCACTCTTGCACCACAGTGCAAGGGTACCTGCGTTGTGGGAAATGGTTGTTAATGTGCAGAAGGCATACCTTCCTGCACATAAACAATCATAAATGGCGATTTGTAACTTCTATGGGCCTCATTTATGAGGTTGTGTTGCAGGGCAGCGCCAAAGGCCTTCCTGCTACGCTGCCCTACGACAAAAGAAAAGGGAATGAATGCGCCGTATCTATTAGATACAGCGCATTCCTGTCTTTTTCCCCTGCGCTGGCGCACAATGGGCTGCCGTGCACCAACGCAGGCACCTCTGCACCATGGTGCAAGGGTGCCTGCATTGCAGGGATGATTATTTTTGTGCAGGAAGGGCAACACACATAAAAAAGGAAAAACAAGGAGAAATAGAAATAAAGATATTTCTCCTCGTTGTGCCTCCCTTACGCCTCCCCTTGGGAGGCATACTTTTTTGGCGCTGCCTCAGAGTTACAATTTCTCGTAAATCTGGGGCAGTATCAAAAAGCCATAGATGTTGCTGGGAACGCCCCCAGCAACACCCATTGCACGCCCCTTTAACGCAGAGAACTGCGGTAAGGGAACGATATTTACGAGGCAGCATTATGCCCAAAAAAGTGGCTTAGTGCTGCCTGGTAAATATGGAGCAGGCTCCTGCGCCACTGAACGTCACAAAAGTGACGTTCCGGCGGTGCATGTGTGCTGCTTGTGCAGCACACTAAGAAGTTGCTGTTTCTATGTGTGCTGCACAATCCAGCACACATAGAAACAGGAAAAACAAGGAGAAATAAAGCATTTCTCCTAGTTTCGCCTGTTTAAGACTAGGTTTTCCCTGGCCTTAATTTTGGTGCTGCGTCATATTTACAACACCCTTGTAAATATGGGGCAGCGTCAAAATCAATGGGTGTTGCGACGGAACGCCCACCGCAACACCCATTGCCCACCCCTTTCATGCTAATTATAGCGTGAAAGGGCGCCTTATTCACAAGGCGGCGTTAAGCCACGTTAAGTGGCTGAACGGCGCCTTGTGAATAAGGTGAGAGTAGGAAATTAATTCTTAAAAGGGAGCGGTAAGTAATATACAGAGGGACATGTAGGTCAGTATATTATTCCAGAACAATAGTATTCAGGTGCTCACATAATAAGTGACAATAAGCGTGACGTGAAAAGTGAGTGTGATATTAAAATAAAGACATCGCATTGACAATAGTAGGAACTCCTTAGAAAACTTTTACAGAGTGAAAGGAGTTCATGTTGTAGGGGGTCGACGGCGTTTCGAACTCAATTATTTGAGTTCATCTTCAGGACATGCAAAGGTGAGCAAGCTGAATCTAAAATTATGGGCTTGAATGCTGTTAATTAAACATCCGGGGTGGCAAGCGCCTGCGAATTGCTGCGGTCTTCTTTACGTGAGCGCGGGAGACTGGGCTTGAATGCTGTTAATTAACCATCCGGGGTGGCAAGCGCCTGTGAAACGCTGCGCTCCTCTTTACGTGAGCGCGGGAGACTATTGTGCAGAATTAATTAGCCCAATTCTGGAAGAGCAGCTGGGCACTGCAAGGCATCGTTCAGGGCCGAATATTTGTTTTAGGAGAAACCAGGGCACTTAATGAGAGCCTGGAGACGAAGAGCAGAACGTGTTCTGCTGCTGCGGTTGCCGCGCTCACGTAAAGAAGACCACAGCAATTCGCAGGCGCTTGCCACCCCGGATGTTTAATTAACAGCATTCAATCCCATAATTTTAGATTCAGCTTGCCCACCTATGTATGTCCTGAAGATGAACTCAAATAATTGAGTTCGAAACGCCGTCGACCCCCTCCAACATGAACTCCTTTCACTCTGTAAAAATGTTCTAAGGGGTTCCTACTATTGTTGTCAATGTAATGTCTTTATTTTAATATCACCCTCACTTTTCACGTCACGCTTATTGTCACTTATTATGTGAGCACCTGAATACTATTGTTCTGGAATAAACACCTGTCATATACTGACCTACATATCCCTCTGTATATTACTTACCGCACCCTTTTAAGAATTAATTTCCTACTCTCAATCATAGTGCTCCCCACAGGGTCACTTCTGAATGGACCTTTAGGCCACACCAGAACCATTGTTTTCCAAAACAGCTTACCACCCCAGGTTCACATATTGGGGTACCCTTGTGTTCTCTATTACTTGTGAATAAGGTGAAGCCTCTATCGCCACAGGAACGTCGATAAAAGTGAGGTTCCTGTGGTGACAGGGGATTGTAAATATGCCCCTTAGCTTATTAACAGGGGTGTTGGCTCTCAGATAGGTCATGATGAATGAAGTGGCTGACAACTGGACAAGGAGTTGAGGTGGTTGCATTCAGATGTTGAAGTGCTGATGGTGTTTTCTGCATGTGGACCAAAACAGAGAGATCGCTTTTAGAAATAGACAAACTCAAAGCATTTCACAAAGTCTCTGGTTTTAAAAGCAATTATCTAAAGTCACATTCGCTGAATAATTCAGACGAAAGTGGTACCACTGCTAATCTCTTTGCTATTTCTAGAGAAACTGCTGTTACACTTTCTCGTTTTCTGCTGAAAACCTGAGAGGATGCAGCACTGGAAGCGCTTTCTCTGTGCGTCAGTACCATGACATGCGCTACTCTGTATCTCCTGAACAAATGTTTCTTCAGAGCAGGAAGATGGAGAGAGTGGGCGCCACCTTGACTGAAGCCTTGCATCTCGAACGGATGTGCTGTGCGAAATACCTGAATAGACCTGAGATGGACTACATGTGCCATTGAGCCACAGGCCCTCTTGAGACTTGCAAACGGTGGCAGCCTTCCTAAAAGATTAGAGTATACATACCTCATGGACCATAGTGTCTTTGCTAGGCTCTCATTATACAAAGTTGCTGCAGTCGGAAATTGTGGCTTAGAAGTTGGAATTCTTGCAACCAGTCATTCTGATAAGGAGATGAAAGACAACTTTCAGTTAGAGAAGTATTATCGCACCACACTTGTATAAGGATATAGATTTGCACTTGTTCATCTTTTGCACTTTGCTAGTTTTCACAAGGAGTCTTCCATAAGGATTACAATCTTGTATTTTGTACTTTGCTACATTTCACAAATAGTCACTCACCTGGACTACACAATGTATTTTTCACTTGTTAGGTCCACAAAGTGGCATCCAGTAAGATTTTGAAATCAATATCAATTTACATTATTTCTACTAGGGAAGCCAGTGGAATCACATCTGACACAAACTATCAATTGTAGCAGGTAAAGACACACCCAGGCACGGTGAGTTACAAAATAAAGTAGGCAAGATAATTCTGAAATTCCAATATTGTAACAATAAATGGCAAGGCAAATAGTCAACCAGTGTATATTTACTTCATTTTATTTTTTACCTTTTTAAAAAAATATATCAAAATGTTTCCATAATACTTTTTTATATATCTTTAAATATGCACATTTGATACATATTCATGAAAAGTGATGCTACGAATTCATGAAATATTGTTTAAATTCATTTCTAGTTGTCTTACTTCACATCATTATTATAAAAAACAGCATTATGAACATGTTTTGCAAAATTAATCTTCCTTTGTTTCTAAACAATTGGTTTATCTATAATTAGTGCTCAAAAGAGGACAATGAGATGATGATGTGCAGAGACTGGCGGCATGTTGTCAAACTACGCGCGTTTCGGCTAGGCCTTCGTCAAGACTCCGTGACAGTGATCACTAAATGAAGTAATAGACAACATCAATATCCAGAATTAAGTTGCCCACTTATCTAATAAGTAAAAAAATTATTACACTAAAATTGCAGGTTACGACAAATGGTTCTACATATGAAAGCATTGTGTCTCTGGTTGGTGTTGATAACTGAAAGAATAGACAAAGAAAGCCCAGGTCAGCTAAAAAATGTCATGTCAAAAGTACCCATGCTTTAGTGCTCAGGACCTTATAGTGATTTAAAAGTCATGACATGCATACAACATATCTCCAAAAAGAAAAAGTGTTGTATTCACAGAAAGTAGTTAGTGAAAATAGTGTAAAATATTCCTTATATGCCTTCTTGAGGCCAACCTAGTTATGCCTTTATTTCTAGCACGTTAACTACGAGTGGCATACCTATTATATATTCGATCTTAGAAATTCAACAGGAGGATGTACGGCTACTGGTTCTTGTAGATGGGGATTTCAGCTTTATCACCCATTCTTTGTATATGTATAAAGTATAGTACAACATTATATGGATAACAACCACACCCCTGAATATATACAATGGTATATCTTAGAAAAAATCCACAATAAACCAGGATTAACTAGTGAGGCTATACGAAAACGCAGGGAGGTGTATTCGATCTTTATGTTGGGAACAGCAAAAATGGGGTTGAATCAGGAAATACCTTGGGATCAGGCAATAAAGTATAATACTTAATTTGAATCACTGTCTTTACCATCTTGGTCCATCATAAATGAACAGAAACGCTATTTGCCATGGTAAGTCCAACAGAAATGTATAGATAGATTATTTAGGGCATCTTCTGTACATTTAGGGTTGCTTCACACTGATACCACATTTTCTATACTATCACATCAGGGACCACACATTTTCTTGAAGGTTTATGAATATTCATTAAGATATAAGGGTTATTAACAATTGAATTTAATCATGTACACGATGATGGCATCTCAGGATTACCTCACCCTGAGCGCTTTTGAAATTGAACAAAGGAATAGACATACCATAGGTTCTAAGTACACTATACATATATATTCAAATCCTTTTTTTCCCTTGGGTATCGGTTATTACACATCTTCTCTTTTAACATAATTGCAAAATAATATTTGTTCTCGGAGTACGATTCAATATAAACCTAGGAATCATCAAACAGATTTATATGTATGTTGATTTGAGATTCCTCCACACTCGCAACATACTTGGTAAATAACATATCTAAAAATAATTCCTTTGGAGTTCATTTTTATATTTATCTGTTATGGTTTACCGGGTTACATAGACCTGGAACCACTCAAAAATGGCGCTCATGAATACAGCGATTTTCACCCAACTCACATCGCGTAAATCGGAAGTTGTATACACGTAAAGATTCTGGTAGAGTGACAGTATAAAATGGTAGGCATACATCACGGACATGAACCGGCGTTTTTTTGAGAATGACGTGATAACACACCCAGATGGTAAGTCCAGCGTGTTAGAATGAAGAGTATAGGAAGGCATACAAGATAAAGGGTTTTAGCAATTGGAGAAGTGTTTCTCTTATATAATATCGGCAACTATGTTTTAACCGGTAAAGTAGGTCCCAATTTGAATGTATAGGCATACACAATACAACTTGACGATGTGCGCTAGACATAGCATAGTCACTGTCACAAAACGGGCACGCATCGGTTTAAACATTGAAACGATTCCCATATATTTGAAGGTCATTAAGCCCATATTATTCAACCCTTGGCGAAGAGGCATTTTGAGCACACATAGAGGAACAGACTTAAATGGCAAGCTTTCCATGTATGAATCCCAGTTAGGGGCGGCATGTACAACAATTGACTTAGCAGGTCGATATGCCCTAGGTATAATTAACAAGCAAGATAAATACCCTCTGGCATCAAAGAAAGCTATCGGCATGCATAATGTTTGATAATTGAGCCCGCATAACAAATAGTGTGATCGCTAGTTATTATCAGGTGGGTCTTTGTTACCCACTGTTCATAATTCCATCCTAATGGGTACATGTAATTTGACCATAGAAAGAGTTTTATCGCCACCTCATGGACTAACAGCCACCTAACAAGTGATATTTTATTGAGTTTTTGAAGACGATACACAGGACCTGAATTCCTAATTATTAGAGACATGGTTCATAACATCCAAACAGAAAATCTTTAACCTTTAACTAATTGCCCACCCTGTTATGCATTAATCTATTCCAGCTATACAGAGGAGTTGGACCACATTGAGAGACCACTGCAATTATATATATGTCATGCCACAAGGACATTCTTCAATAGCCACGAATATAAGAAAAAATGTTTCACCCAATGGTTAGTATTTAGACATATTTTTTACTTATAAGTAGGGAAAGATATCCATCAGAGGGTTGACCCCTTTTTTCTTTTTCTTTATCTATCCATAGGGTATTGCTGTTCATTATATTCTTTAGGATAAGATAAAGTCATCTGTCTCAAACAATAAACACTTTTGGTTGTGTTCGGGTCAGCAAAAAGACAGGTAAAGACTATATCACTCATCTTTTTAATCTGGTATATGGCATTTTACCATATCAAGGAGGAGTGCATTAGCTAATATACACATCTCTCTTTTCCTACCTGATGTCTGTCAACCTTTAAACATTAGATAAACATCCGTATCCATTAGCTTTTTCTTCGTGGCATGAGAGAAACAGAGATCCATCTACTGAATAAACGCATCTAGCATCTGAAAGGTAATTGTACACCTAATGCTGCAACTCGCCCATTAATCTAGCAGGCTACTAATTGCCAATATGAATATATTCATGTTTATTTCTCTTTATACATATACAAAGAATGGGTGATAAAGCTGAAATCCCCATCTACAAGAACCAGTAGCCGTACATCCTCCTGTTGAATTTCTAATATCGAATATATAATAGGTATGCCACTCATAGTTAACGTGCTAGAAATAAAGGCATAACTGGGTTGGCCTCAAGAAGGGATATAAGGAATATTTTAGATTATTTTCACTAACTACTTTCTGTGAATACACCACTTTTTTCTTTTTTGGAGATATGTTGTATGCATGTCATGACTTTTAAATCACTATAAGGTCCTGAGCACTAAAGCATGGGTACTTTTGACATGACATTTTTTTAGCTGACCTGGGCTTTCTTTGTCTATTCTTTCAATTATCAACACCAACCAGAGACACAATGCTTTCATATGTAGAACCATTTGTCGTTACCTGCAATTTTAGTGTAATAATTTTTTAACTTATTACATAAGTGGGCAACTTAATTCTGGATATTGATGTTGTCTATTACTTCATTTAGTGATCACTGTGACGGAGTCCTGACGAAGGCCTAGCCGAAACGCTCGTAGTTTGACAACATGCCGCCAGTCTCTGCACATCATCATCTCATTGTCCTCTTTTGAGCACTAATTATAGATAAAACAATTGTTTAGAAACAAAGGAAGATTCATTTTGCATAACATGTTCATAATGCTGGTTTTTATAATAATGATGTGAAGTAACACAACTAGAAATGAATTTAAACAATATTTCTTGAATTCGTATCATCACTTTTCATGAATATGTATCAAATGTGCATATTTAAAGATATATAAAAAAGTATTATGGAAACATTTTGATATATTTTTTAAAAAGTAAAAATAAAATGAAGTAAATATACACTGGTTGACTATTTGCCTTGCCATTTATTGTTACAATATTGGAATTTCAGAATTATCTTGCCTACTTTATTTTGTAACTCACCGTGCTTGGGTGTGTCTTTACCTGCTATTGTTTATTCCCTGTCAGGGCTTGTTTATCCATGACACAGGGGCCCCAGTTCTTTTCAAGACATTGTTCCTGCAGCCTGTCTGCGAGAGGTATATTTGTTCCATATTGACGTATCAATTTACAGGTAACCTTATCGTTAAATATAATCCATTGTGTTCTCTCGTTGATGTACCTTGGTTTCACACTTAATAATCTCTCTTGACTGTGTAAATATACTTTTCTGTTTTATTTCACGTTTCAAACAATTTTTCTTTATTCACACGGGTTGGTGTTTCAATTTCTTGTATATTTTCAACCATCACCATCTAATAGCTCTAGGATCTTAACTAGTATCATAAATATGGCAAACCTACAGACCTTTGGGTTTACAGATGAGCAGTTTGCCAATATGGTAGGAAGTACAGCGAGTTTTGGTCATCAAATGACATCAAACACAGATAAAAATGATGACATCACGGCCCTGTTAGCACTTAGAAAGAAGATTAAATGAATAGAGCTGCATGGCCAATATATGCTGGAATATCTTAAAGCAGGGGTAATTCCCCAAGGCCTGAGAGTGAGAAATATCCCTGGTTTGTTTGTCCAGATTAAACAATTCTTGGAGCGGTGGTCAATGATAGCCAACCGCTGCTCACGTGACTTTATGATGCTTATCGTTGAAACCACACAAGAGGTCATTCAACAATTAGCAGCAGAAATATTAGACCTTGAAAACAAAATCAAAGCTACAGTAGCGGTAGACGAGGCCAAAAAAAAGTTGGAGGACATAGAAAGGGATCTTAGCTCCTATACTGAATATTTAACTAAGCGGAAAATAGATAAATTAAAAAAAGATATCCGCTTTTATAGTAAAGAAAACACATATCCCTATCTATCGGATAACTACTATAACCAACCAGATGGAGGTCACAATGAACAAACAGCTAACAGATAATATGGCTGCAAGGTGACCACATTTTCCGATACATCTGACTCGGACAATGAAGGCCCTAATAATCATTATGAATCTAGAGGAAATGGCTACAATGCCAGGAGACAACGAAATGGACAGCCTTTTTTAGGGAGGTGCTTTGTGAGACGAGGCAACTGGAGGCCTCAATACCAGCCGAGATTCCAGGTAAATCCACAGATGGATTACAACCAGTATCTGGTGACTCGCAACGCCCAGTACTGGAGGGAATAAAGACCATCCCCATCTTCATTCTAAGCAGTTCCCCTCTCACTGAACCCACCTATTCCTTACTATCTAAAGGTCTAATGTTTGCTCCTCATTCAGGACTAAACAAATTTGAACTATTCAGCGATTTGATGGCCTTTCTCAGAAAGATCCGGTTGCGGATATTTTTTGCCAACCAGGAGGTGCAACCCTCACAGTTGAATGTGTCGGGATTATCCCCCAAATCGACATTTACACCCTCAGTTGACCAACTTCCACCTGAAGTAGCAGTCTTTGAGCAAGTAGTATATGAAAAGATCACTAACATTACTAAACATGTGACGAAAACTCCATTCAATTTAAACAGAGAAGAATATAAAGCTTTAGAAGATCTTAAGCAGACACCCACCATCACAATAAAAAATTGTGACAAAGGTGGAGGTATTGTTTTATTTGACACCTCTGCGTATGTCTCCAAAATGGAAACCATGTTAGGAGATCGGAACTTTTATTTACCCATAACACGAGACCCCACAACCATCACAGGGAACAAGATACGCAGGCTGACCAACAAAGCCCTAAAAGATGGAGGCATATGTGACAAAGAATGGACATTTTTTTTTTTTTTTTAATTTTTTATTAAACAGTTCCAGAATATACATATATGTGAAATAGTAAATAGTGATAAAACCAGCAATAAATTACATAACAGATTAGTAATAAAAAGGCAGTAGTTATATAAAAAGGAAGGAGTCTTATGAATAATATAGTACAACAAATATAAAAAAATAAAAAAATAATAATAGTTAGGTCTAATTAACGGGTAGTTTAGCCATAAATATACAGTACTTTTTGGAAATATTTACAAACAGATCGATCTATTCATTGGAGCCTATACCCAATAGTGCTAACCATTATTTCTATTAATTCCTATCTATGGCCCCCTTACGTTTCTAGTCCAGGCGGCGATAAATGCCCAAACCTTCTGGCCCCGGATTTTAGCCTGTCTGCCCCTGCTGGCATAAATAGCCTTTTCTTGATTATAAATTCCCAGGAGCCGGGCGAGCCACATTTGGAAAGTTGGGGGTCAGAATCTTTCCATCTTGCAGCGAGTAAAATCCTGTATACCGCTGCCCCCCAAAAAGACAATATTCCTCCTCTACGCTTAGCCCCAATGAGCCATCATAGCCAAGAATCAGCAGAGTTCGTGATAATTCTACTCTATGTCCCAGTACTTCTTCCCAGTATCCTGATAAGCCCCTTTTCAACAGAGTTAATTCGTCACAATCGTAAAACATATGAGTCAGAGTAGCTGGCCCTAGCCCACATCTAGGACAGTGGTCATCTATCCTTTTCCCCCATGTAAACAATTTAGCTGGTGTAAAATATAAGTTAAAAATAGTTTCATATAATTGGGCTTTTAAGCTTGAGGATAAGAGTATTTTGGATGTTAAAGAAAGGCTCATATAAATATCAACTTCAGGATTAGCGAGCTTCAATGCCCAGGATGATTCCGTTTTTTCCAAATCATCTGGGATCTTATCAAGAAGCAGGCTATACAGATTCCTAATTCTAGTGGATTTCCTAGATATGGTATGTAAAAGTGGTATCTTATCAAGTGTAATCTTAGGTGTTTTTAAGGCCAGAATGTTTTTGATCTGATCAAATTTAAAATACTGATTATTAGGAATATCAAAAACCCTTTGTAGTGCTGAGAAATAGAAATCTTGTTCTCCCCCAGAAAAATCCCCGATTGTTCTTACGCCCATCCTTTCCCATTTCTTTGCCATATCATCATTAACCTGGGGTGATAATAGTGATGAATGCCACAGGGGGTATATCTATTAAACTTCGGGATTGCCATAAAGCTGAGACCTGCTTCCAAATTTTCCATGCACTACGGATTACCTTAAATTTGACCTTTTTATAATAACTTGGTTCTAATTGTTTCAATAAGAGCCCTGGAGCTTTCTTCCCAATAGAGAGTTCATATATAGTAGGTATTTTTAAACCTTGCTCTGTTCCGTTATCATTCCCTAGAATAAACAAAGAAGTCATTTGATGGAGAAGGGCCGCCCAATAATATAAAGTGATATTAGGAATTGCTAAGCCACCCCTGTCTTGTGGTAGAGCTAAATATTTCATTGATCTTCTAATTTTCCCATATTGCCATATAAAATTGGAAAATAATGATTCTAATGTTTTCAAAATGTTATCTTCTATAGCTAGGGGTATAGCCCGAAACAGGTACAGTAGCTTTGGAAGCATGGTCATTTTAACAAAATTGCCCCTCCCAATAATAGACAAATGTAAACAGTTAATTCTTCTTAGATCATTCCCCATATTTTTAATCAAGGGTTCGAAATTACATTTATTAATTTCTTCTATTTTAGCACTTATACAGACCCCCAGATAGATAGCCGTGTCTACTTTCCTTGGATCATTATACTTAATATTGTCTGTACAGAGAATAACAGTTTTCCCCTTGTTCAATGCGTACCCCGAGAAAAGCCCAAAATGCTCAGCGATTTTATTTATTTCTAAAATGGCCTCAGCTGGGTTTGGTGTTACTACCGCCACGTCATCAGCATAAGCCAATACTTTAGTCTGATAACCCCTGTAACAATTGGCTTAATATTCTGGCTCTGTAGAAGTTTAACAACCAAGGGGTTGATATATAGAGCGAATAAAATCGGAGAACAGGGACAGCCCTGCCTCGTCCCTCTTGATATATTAATAATATTAGACTCCTTCCCCATAAGTTGCAATCGGGCCCTCGGTTGAGAGTACATGGCTCTGATTGCTTTTATAAGTTGGGGTCCAAACTTATTTATTTCAAGTATCTCCCATAAAAACTCCCAGGACACCCGATCAAAAGCTTTCTCAGCATCGAGGAGGATCATAGCCATCCGGCCCCCGTCCCGGACATGATATCAAAGAGCGAGCTAACTCTACGGGTATGGTCAGTCGTTCCCTTGCCCGGGATAAAACCATGTTGCCAGGGGGAGACCAGACGTCCAATGACCCTCCCGAGCCGGTTAGCCAGGATTTTAGAATATAGTTTAGAATCAGAATTGATCAGGGAGATTGGTCGGTATGAGGATGGGTTGTCCACCGGCTTACCTTTCTTAGGAAATATTATTATATCAGTCTCTTTCCAGGACTCAGGGGGTTCCACTAAATTGCACTCCCTTGAACAGGTCCAGTAAGAGAGGTATTATTATTGTTCCTAGGATTTTATAAAACTCTAGCGGGATTTTGTCGGGTCCTGCGGATTTCCCCGAAGCCATATCTAACAAGGCTAAGTGAACTTCTTCTATAGTAATTTCCTTTTCTAGTTCATCTCTTATTAGCAAATCCAAACCCCTCCAGATTCAGTACCTGCAGTCAGTTCTATTAGGGCTTGCCTAACTTCAGCCGTGTCTTTCTTGATATCATCTTGGTACAAAATTTGATAATACCGTTGAAACTCTTTAATGATATCATCCGGATCTGTATATTCTTGTCCATCTATTTTAATAGAGGGTATTGCATTAAAAGAGATCTTTTGCCGGGTACGTAAGGCTAGCCTCTTTCCTACCATCTCTCCATTTTCATATGACCCATTCCGATGTGATTGAAATGTTTCAGCTGATCTCTGGGTTAGCCAGCTATTTAGTTCTGTTTTTAGAGTGATTATTCGGTGTAGAATGTGGAGCCCATCTTGTCCCTGTATTATTGCTAAAACATGTTCTTCTTCAGCTATAAAATTTTCTGATTTTTACTTGCCTGTTCCTTCTTTGCCCTGGCCGTGTAGCTAATAGTTTCCCTCTAATAGTGGCCTTAAAACAGTCCCAGACAACCCTCTGGCCGCGCTGAAGCGATTCATATCAAAATACTTTTGTGCCCAATCCTTAATGAAATCAATATAATCTTTATTCACAAGAAGCTTTCTGTCAAACGTCCACTTAGTGCGGCTTCTTATAAAGTTGGTTAGTTCTATTTCTAAAATCAGAGGGTTATGGTCCGATATTAATTTAGGGAGCTTCATAATCTTAGCCTGTGCAAGCAAGTCTCTTGTTCCAAGGAAATAGTCAATCCTGACATATTTATTATGCGGGCAGGAGAAGTATGTGTAGCCAGGGTCGGGCGAATTTTTTAACTCCCAGATATCCACCAGGCCATGGCTACTTTTAAGATAGCTTAGGGCCCTATAAACTCTAGGCTTCCGCCCAGAATATCCCCCTGCCTTTGTTTCCTAGAATCTATATCTAGGGAGATGTTTAGATCTCCGCAGAAGATTAAAGAGTTTGGCCAAGTGGCAAGCTCTATTTCAAGATCCTCAAATATTTGAGGGTCATCTTGATTTGATCCGTACACCGAACATATCGTAATTCCAGATGTAAGTTCTACAATGACCCATCTCCCCAAAGTGTCCACTGCTTTACGCTTAGCTAACCCTAATGGATATTTGGCTAGGATGGCCACACCACAGATATTAGAGGTCTGAGTTGTACAGGCAAGAGTGTTATAGCCCCCGACCTTTAATAGTTCTCTTTTCTCCCAAGGAATATGTGTCTCCTGTAGACAGACTACATCCAAAGAGTTAAGCCTGATTATTTCAGCATAGCGGACCCTCTTAGCCTTATCATTCAGCCCGGCCACATTCCATGAACAAATCGTTATCTTCCCCATTGAGATTTAGTTCCAAGTTCCAGGAGTCCTTTTATTAATAACCTGATGCCCCCGTGTTCCTCCAAAATATAGCTTGCCTTCTGTCTTTCATTAATCTCTTTTGATTGTTCCTTTATTTCATTACTAAGTCTGGAAATGCATTTTTATCTTGTTTTTTACCCCCGCCTCCCCCCACCTCCTCCCCTCCCACCTTCCCAGCACGCCCACCTCCCCTCCTGAGGCGTACAGACTCAATCAGAGTCTGTTCGTGATGAAAGTGCGCCACATAGCCAGAGCTCTAGTGTTGGAACCTTCCGCTAATACTTAACAGATGCTGGTCATAAATTTCCAAGTCGCGCGGTTGCTCTTTAAAGTTGTGTTTAATTTTCCGAAGATTTCTTCTTCTTTTTTTTTCCCCCTTTTTTTTTTTTCCCTTTCTCCCCCTTAAAGACCTTTCAAACACGTCAATTATACCAAAAACACACCAAACACAAAAACAGAAAACCTTCTAAGTATCCAGTGCCACCTTATCCCTACGTATTTGATTAACTCCCCATTGTAATAGTTATTCTCCGGCAACCCTTATTATTTTCTATGAATCAGGGTCTAAACCTAGCCAGATAGACCATCCAGATATTCTCTAGCCTTTATTTCGGACAAGAAGAATTTGGTTTGCCCTCCCAGATCACTTTAAGCCGAGCTGGATTGTTCAAATAGGCCTGGGCTTTTTTATCTTGGAATGGCTTAATTAACTGAGCAGAACCTCCACCGCCTTTCGACGGTGGAGTGACAAAAATCTGGGCGAACAAAATAGGAGATCTCATTCCTAGTTCTCTTTGATTCCGGTCTGGCCATCTCAAAACCGCTTGGCGTAGTAAGAAATTACCGAAATACACCAAGATGGCACGGGAAAGGCCCCAGCCTTTGCTGGTTGTTTCAAAGCAAAGGGGACGCGATGAGCACGTTGCACTTCCAAAGCCCAGTTCCACTCAGTGAGTTCTGGCAAAGAGTCTCGAAATAAGTCTACCACATATGAGCGAACATCCCCTCGACTCCCTTCGGGAACCCCCAGCACACGTAGATTGTTCCTCCGCTGGCGATTCTCGAATTCTTCTAGTTTCCATTTGACATCAACCAGCTGTGCCTCATGGGAGTCCACTCGCGTTTGGTTTGAGGCCAGCTCAGACTCATTAGAAACAGTCCTAGATTCTAGCTCCGTCAGCCGCTCCCCAAATGCGCTGCATGTCTTAGTTAGCTTCCGGACAACCCCTTGCACCTTACGCATGGTAGCTTGAGCCTTGCGCCCATCTTGGCGCGTTTCTTCCCGGTGCATCGAGATGGCCTGAAAAATAGCATCTAGTGTTGGGGCGGTTGTTCCTGGATGCTCTGAGCTAAGCGGATCGGGTGTGAGATGTGAGAGGGATTAATGAGCTGATTCGTGGGAGTATAATCCCAGGCCAGATCCTTTGCCCCCTGCCTTTTTTTCTTTTTCTTTAGAATAGTTTTTAATTTAGAGCCAGGATCATCTCCCTGATCGCTGCAGCTCTCATCCGTCGTAGATGAGATGTCATCCGACCACTCACCCCCGTCTGATAAAGAAAAAAAGTAACTAGGCTCTTTTTCAGGCTCCGTATCGCCTATATTAGTTCCGTTGATTTTAAGGGCTGGTTGGGGCTGAGATTGATAAGTTTGGTCAGTTTCATATAGTAGTGTCTGGGATGAATGTGGTGGGGTAGATGATATGTTCCCTCCCACTATTTCCCCAGCCATATCCAGTGGATCCCCGGGATTGTGAATACTGGGGGGGATCCTAGTCACTATATCTCCATCAGGTCTCCTCAAGCTCTCTACCCCTCCATTATCCATCATAGTCACATACTCGGGGGGAGAGCCTGACATACCTTCCTTATCCGTAGGTCCCCCGTCCCTTGCACTCGGCTCCGGGTTAGGGAAGCCCTCTGTCTCTATCTCGCTCCGTGTTTCTGGTGTAGCCTGAATCGCTCTCTGGACCTCACCGACAGCCACTTCATTCGTGTTCACGCTCTCGTTGGGACCAGCCTTGCGCTTCCCATCCCAGCCTGGAACTGCTTTCCCGGCCGACCCTCGCAGCAGATCAGCCACAGTAGGGCCGGCCGGACGCCCCTTCTGCACTGCCCCGCCTCTTCCTCGTCTTGGAGTTTGCGCAGGCGATCCCAGTGCTACCGGCGCTGCAGCTTTCTCCCCTCCGGCATCACCCGCCTCGGACGCTTCCCGTAGCGCCAGCCTGGCCGTCCTAGCCTTGGCAGCCGCCGCAGCTACAGCCGTCTTGGGAGCCATCCCTTCAAATTCAGCGGTGCACCCAGCGCGCTCGTTCTATCCGTGAACGGCAGGTGAGAGTTCCCGTGTTGATTTCCGTCAGCTTTGTGAATTGCTCTGCCCAGGTATCGTAATACAGCCAGACCAATAATAGTTCCAACCAAATGTAAATATCGCCCATTCAGCTTTAGCTCTTCCTCGCAGATCACCGCGTTCATTTCCTGTACAGGTTCTTCTTAATCAGCATCTTCCGTTGATTGTCTCGAGCTCTCTAGGCTCTGTGCGCACAGCAGTCTCAAGCGACCGCCATCTTGCCTCAGAATGGACATTTCTTAACGTGGAACATCCAAAAATGACCAGTATATATGGAGTCCCAAAAATACATAAAAACGAAGTGGACCCCCCATATAGACCAATAGTGACCACCATTGGTTCGATCACAGAACCGCTCTCTAAATATGTTGATGCCATCTTACGCCCCACTGTCCCTCAAACACTTGCTTATGTCCAAGACACTAGGCATATTATAAATCTGATTGAAGATACACCTTTCCATGCTGAAACACAACATCTGGTCACGATGGACATTGAAGCATTATATAGTAACATCCCGATTCATGGGCAACAGAGGCGGTAAACTGGTTTATTACAACCTACAAGATCACATGTTCTAAAATCTTCTTATTGGAATGCCTGAAAATTGTACTGGAAGACAACGTCTTTGAGTTCAACAACCAGCTATACAAACAGACAAATGGTGTCAGCATGTGGGCATCTTGTGCCCCCACTGTGGCCAATATATACATGTCTTTGTTTGAGAGAAAGTTTATCTATAATGAAATAGCGCCATTTTTCGAATCTGTAACCAAGTGGTCAAGAGTTATAGATGATATTTTTTTCATTTGGATAGATACACCTGAAAACCTTAGACAATTTCTTGACTGGCTCAACTTATGTGATGACAACATCCATTTCACAAGTAACATAAGTAACAACCAAGTTGAGTTCCTAGATGTTGTGATCAAGAATGAGGTAGGCTTATTGGCTGTGGATCTTTACACTAAACCAACTGCACGCAACACGTTGCTGCATTATGACAGCTTTCACCCGTCTGCACAAAAAAACAGCATACTGTTCGGCCAATTCTTACGCCTACGGCGTAATTGTACAAACATTAAAGATTTTGACATCAAATCAATCATAATGAAGGAAAAATTCCGAGCGAGAGGCTACCCAAAGAGGTTAATCAGAGACTCCATGAAAAGAGCCCGTTATTATGACAGGCAATATTTGCTCCATAATACCACTGACAAAACAAACTCTTCGGAGTCTTTGTCACACGCCATTCTATGATAAATGAAAGAATATGGCAAGCGGTATGCTCTAGTTGGCATATCTTGAACATTCATAAATCAAGCTCTGGAGAAAAAATACCTAAGCCGCTTTTTGCGTATAAGCGCAACAAAAATTTGAAGGACCATGTTGTCCATTCAAGAATGCAAACCAAAAACACCTTTGTGCAAAAAACTATTGATGGTTCCAGACCGGTGATTGGAAACCATAAATGCAATGCATGTAAAGCTTGTGCATCAGCTATAGAAGCTTCCTTTCTGCAATTCAATGGCCAACACATACCTTCTACTTGCTTCACCAACTGCAAGACGAAGGATGTCGTCTATTTGCTGATATGCCCATGCAACTTGGGGTACGTTGGCGAAACAAGTAGAGCTATCAATACACGGTTAACAGAGCATAGATCCGCGATAAGAACTCATAAAATTGCGGCTCCCATAGTACAACATTATATGGATAACAACCACACCCCTGAAGATATACAATGGTATATCTTAGAAAAAATCCACAATAAACCAGGATTAACTAGTGAGGCTATACGAAAACGCAGGGAGGTGTATTGGATCTTTATGTTGGGAACAGCAAAAATGGGGTTGAATCAGGAAATACCTTGGGATCAGGCAATAAAGTATAATACTTAATTTGATTCACTGTCTTTACCATATTAGTCCATCATAAATGAACAGAAACGCTATTTGCCATGGTAAGTCCAACAGAAATGTATAGATAGATTATTTAGGGCATCTTCTGTACATTTAGGGTTGCTTCACACTGATACCACATTTTCTATACCATCACATCAGGGACCACACATTTTCTTGAAGGTTTATGAATATTCATTAAGATATAAGTGTTATTAACAATTGAATTTAATCATGTACACGATGATGGCATCTCAGGATTACCTCACCCTGAGCATTTTTGAAATTGAACAAAGGAATAGCCATACCATAGGTTCTAAGTACACTATACATATATATTCAAATCCTTTTTTTTGCCTTAGGTATCGGTTATTACACATCTTCTCTTTTAACATAATTGCAAAATAATATTTTTCTCGGAGTACGATTCAATATAAACCTAGGAATCATCAAACAGATTTATATGTATGGTGATTTGAGATTCCTCCACACTCGCAACATACTTGGTAAATAACATATCTAAAAATAATTCCTTTGGAGTTCATTTTTATATTTATTTGTTATGGTTTACCGGGTTACATAGACCTGGAACCACTCAAAAATGGCGCTCATGAATACAGCGATTTTCAACCAACTCACATCGCATAAACCGAAAGTTGTATACACGTAAAGATTCCGGTAGAGTGACAGTATAAAATGGTAGGCATACAGCACGGACATGAACTGGCGGTTTTTTGAGAATGGCGTGATCACACACCCAGACGGTAAGTCTAGCGTGTTAGAATGAAGAGTATAGGAAGGCATACAAGATAAAGGGTTTTAGCAATTGGAAAAGTGTTTCTCTTATATAATATCGGCAACTATGTTTTAACCGGTAAAGTAGGTCCCAATTTGAATGTTAAAATCGGCGCTTTGTTCTTGCCGTGAGGGGAACGGCTTTGCAGACATTGATATCGCCGTGAGGGGAACGGCTTTGCAGGCACCTACATCGCCGTGAGGGGAACGGCTCCAACACCCCCAAGGGACTACATCACCCAGCAGCCCCTGGCTGGTGCGAGACAACAACGTCATCCTTGCACCCGGAGCCCCAACATAAGCGCTGCTGCCCTCGCGCAGCGCGGGATGCGCTAATCGGTGCTTTGTTCTTGCCGTGAGGGGAACGGCTTTGCAGACATTGATATCACCGTGAGGGGAACAGCTTTGCAGGCACCTACATCGCCGTGAGGGGAACGGCTCCAACACCCCCAAGGGACTACATCACCCAGCAGCCCCTGGCCGGCGCGAGACAACAACATCATCCTTGCGCCCGGAGCTCCAACATAAGTGCTGCTGCCCTCCCGCAGCGCGGGACGCGCGCAGGCATCGCCCGGGCTAAGTTCGGGCCAAGGGCGGGCCCGTCCTTGCCCGTCATTGCCAGGAAGAGGCAGGGCAGGGCCACCCCCCTTACTCCCAGGGCTTAGGATTTCGTCCTGCGCCAGGAGGCGACTGAGAGGTACTGTGAGTCCCATCCTTGACTGCCCCGTTATTTGTAACTGGTACCAGCACCTGCACCTCTATTCTATTTGTAAAACTTGTGTGTACCGTGGCCAAGCTGACCGGGCATTACTAAATAGTAAGCTTGAATTGATTGGACTCCTCGGGACTAGACATATATTAATCAGGACATTGCACGTTGCACTTTAGTGTCAGTACTTTGTTCAAACGCCCTTGCTGCTTTGCTGCTAAAAAGTTATATGCACGCTGCACCTTTCCTTGATGAGGCAAGGTTTTTGTTAGCCTCAATACCCTGCTCCTTATGGTTCATGTTACTGTAAACACTGCACATCGCACTTTGTTCTGTAAGTCGGGAAGTATTCTAACAGTATACCGAACTCTTTATCTGTTGATTATTGGATATTTTTGGACATAGCACGCTGCACTTCGCCTCTTGGGGTCTGTTATCACTATTGATAGCACGTTGCCCTTTATACCTCGTGTGGGGAAGATAGTGAATTAAACCCCTGAGGTTTTTTAGCCCCTGGTTGTACGACCTAATTTGCTGATCATTGAACATGGGGAAAAGGAAGCAAACAGCAAGCCATGTATCCAAATCATCAAGTAATCATAGAAAAGTCAACATGACTCTGCTTAACTATTTAACAGGGGCAGTTGGAGACATTGAAAGACAGATAACCTCGGTAGAAGAAACACTAAATATAGACTCAATAGACTCATTAGGCCCTAAACCGAAGGATAAAATTATCACGCTAGTAGATATAGGGGCCAACGAAACTGATACTCCGGGTAAAACACCTATTGAGCAGATAAAAAATGGATGTATTCAGACAATTCCTGATGATATTTCCACTGGCGACCTTGATACTGATCACTTACCTCCTTCCAAAAAATCTTGTAAATCACCAAGCTTAGAAATACTTGATTCCTCACCAAATGGAACACATACACCTCAACCCACCCTTAGACTAACTAAGACCCACTCAAGGAAATTACAGGGAAAACCGCAGGGCCCTAAAAATAAAACTCAGACGAAAATAGGCACTACCAATGCATTACGTGTAAAAAATAAATGTAATGCTCCCCTAGGCAAGACTGCAAATTTGTACATGGCGATAAAAGAATTAACTGAGTTCGTTACACAGTCTGTTAATACTCTTACTGGTAGACTGGACAAAATAGAAGCAGGAATAGAGAAAGTTCTCGTAACTCAGAATATGGCCGCTCAAGATGGGATAATGCAACCCAAGAAGCCAACCAGTACCATCACACAGTCTGAGAGGGCAAACCCGAAAGCTACCCCCTTAACAGTAAAGGGACAACCAGGGGTAAGAGAAAAGGGTGAGGGGCCTGGAATTGATCCCAACATAACCGTAAACACGAAAAATACCACCTTAAATGAGAGAGACGTGTGCAGAAAAAATGATACAGGAAGGATGGGTAACTCCGTGGGTGAAAGACGGGCGGGTGAGAAAAACACAAGAATGAACCTAATAAATAGTAACACCCCAGAAGATGTACGCAGCCCACAGATCCTAAATTTGCCACCGGCTGCTACCCCATACACTGTTATTTTAGCTAATGTTCCCCTCTCCTCACCAGCTGAAAAGGAAACCTGGTCTGCCTTAAGAAACAAAACCATTTATTGGCTTGGAAATAGAACAGGCCTGACCAGTGCCCTTTTTAGAGAATTTAAGATGGTGAGGAGAATTGGTTGGGTGGGAAATAGTAACAAACTTTTCCAAGGTGACTGTGTTGTTCTTTCATTAGGATCACCCTCACTGGTAAGGGCAGTCTTACTAAGAACACAGGATCCTAACCTTAGTTACACGAATAGACTCGTTTTTCCCTTGGACTTTTTCTATCAATCTATGCGCCCAACAAGACAAAATAATTCCTGCCCACCTAAACAGTTTATAGACAGCTCTCTTTTTAACCTGGAGACATCAAATAGATTTGGGCCTTTATTGACCCTGGACGAAAATGATTGACTACCCACTAGTCAGAACTCAGCAGGGAATGACAATAACTCCTGTACTGAAACCCTATGCGTATCAGCTCTGAATAGTCTAACTAGGGCTGAACTAATGGATGAGGGGGACAGTAACCTTAAAGGCGACGAAATACCCGGGTTAGATCATACTAGTAGGGATCATATAGAAATGAACAGTGTTGGGGTCTCCAACCCAGCTTCGCAAATTGAGTGTGACTAACAAACCAGCTCGAATTTGTCCCTGAAATAACTCACCCCAAAACAAAAAATTTCAGAGTTCTTTTTTGGAACGTAGCGGGCCTTAAGAATAAAGTGAAAGATACGGCCTGGAAAGACTTTATAAACAATTTCGACATCTTGTGTGTACAAGAGACCTGGGTTATAAACGAAGTACACATTAACGGCTTCAGGACATTGCACACACCAGCAATTCACTCATCGAGCGGAAGACCCAAGGGTGGAATCTGTGTATATGTTTCAAATCTGATTGGGGCTTTAAAGATTGAAATGATTAGCTCTGAAATTTATTACCAGATTGTACTGATCCACATGGATGTGAAATGCATATTGGCCGTAATTAATTTTTATAATAATGTTGAAAAAGGGCAATTGGGCGTTATAATGAAGAAGCTTAGCCAGGATATCAGCAAACTAAAATCAAAAGGCGAGATTGAAATAATTCCTATCTGGGGCGGGGATTTTAATGTTGGTTTATGTTGGCTAGCCGGGTTAGGAAAATGTGGTTTAACAACGGAGGAGTATGACCCGGCAATTCACTTCTCCCACTCAGATAGAGGAGAGATGTTTAATGAGATCTTATTCCTGCATGACTTTGGTTTTGCAAGCTGTTTATGCTCGCCTAGGGTAGATTTTGGGCACACCTTTATAGGCCGAGGTCCAGAATCCACAATAGATTTTATAATCGTGCCAAACCGATATGCAAGATATGTTACTGGCTACAACATCCATCGAAATGTAATGAGTGATCACCTGCCCCTAAGTGTAAATATAACCATCCCAACTATTGCAGTAAGGAAATATTGCAATCAAGTAGCATGGGTACAAAATGTAGCATTAGGAAGACAAAATGGTTACACATTACGTTGGTCTAGTCTGGACCCTTTGGAGTTGAGTAAACAAATTGTCACTAAGGCGTACGATTCAATCTTAATGTGCCTAAATGACAGTCCATCGCATGATAATATCCTGAAAGCTTTTACCCATATTACTAAGGTTGTTAAAAACCAGCTGCAAGTAGAAAGCAAAGGTACCCGTAGTTGTAGAAAGGGATGGTTTGATAACATTTGCACTAAAACCTACACTAATCAAAAAAAAGCCTTAAATAAGACAGTAAGAGATAAGGAGGAAATTAGGAAATGTAGGAAGCTGTACAATGAAGCTAGAAAAACTAGGATTAATGAAATGAAAGAGAAGGCTTGGGAGAACCTTAAAGAAGCTTCAACGAGTAAAGACAGCTCCCTATTTTGGCAGGCCGTGAACGCACCGTTTTTTACTAACAAGCACGATGCGCCCTCCATTGAGGTAGCAATAGAGGAAAAAACTTGGGTGGACTTCTTTTCAAATGTTTACTCCCTACAGAAGGCCACAGAGAGGGAAACAGATTGCAGGCGAGAGCTTGGGGGGGACCACCAGGTTTTTCTGCCTATTGACTTTCATATCACTCTGGAAGATGTAACCATGGCTATAAATGCAAGCAAGAGTGGCAAGGCCCCAGGCCCGGATGAGGTGCCAATTGATTTATTTAAGTCAAATCCGCAGCTGTGGTCCCCAATATTAACACGGGTTTTACAAGCATGCTGTGCTAAAGGATTCATAGATACATGGTACGAATCGATTATTGTCCCAATTTTTAAGAAGGGGGATCGGGAAAATCCCGCCTGCTACCGCCCGATATCTTTATTAGATTCCCTTATGAAGGTAGCAGGAAGGATTGTTTTAGACCAGTTGCAAACATGGGCAGAAGAAAATAATATTTTAAGTGATGCACAGTATGGTGTTAGATCTGGTTTAGGAATCAACGAGCAGGCTCTTAATCTCAGTATTTTAATTGGAAAGTACACGCAGGCTAAATCAGGGAAATTTTATTTGGCATTCGTCGACCTTACAGCCGCATTTGACTGTGTTATACACAGCAAACTGTGGGGCATTCTTTTTTTTAAACATCTTTTTATTGTAAACAACAACATAAATGCTTTCCATTCCAATTATCAATTATTCAGCAGTGGGTCGGCAGTTCCTAGTACAAAAGGTAAATCAAAACGTACATTCCCTCAGACCTCCCTGTAACCCCCCCTCCAGCCCCGGAATCCACCCTAGTCTAGTATATATTCCCTTCAATCTGACCATAAATCCCCCCTATACCCCATCCAAGCCCCCCAAATCTTTTCCCATTTGCGCGGGCAACCTCTGCTCTGATACACCACCCGCTCCGCCCTTTGGCACCAGTCGAGATCTTTTTTCCATCCTCCCACAGAAGGCACCTCACTCGCACCCCATAGTCTGGCTACATTTCGCTTTGCCACTATACTCGCTAGTGCGAGCCAAATTGTCTCCCACTTGGGCCAAACCACCTCCCCGGTCACTCCCAGGACAAACCACCTGGCATCCAGCGGGACCGTGGACCCCACCACCTCTGACATGACCTGGGCAACTTTCGTCCAATAGTTCTGTATCAAGGGGCACTCCCACATAATATGAAAGAACGTCCCAGTCTCATTACACCCCCGCAGACACTTATCAGATTCACAGTAACCAATACGATGTTGTACAGTTCGCGGTACATAAGAGCGGTGCAGGATGCGGAGCTGGATCAGTCGAAATCGGGCCCTAATTGCTATCACCCTTGGACTTTGTAGGGCCTCTAACCAGTCATCGTCCTCGAGTATGCCCACATCTGACTCCCAGGTTTCCCGCAGTGGCCCCAGGGGATCCGGCGCGTTGTTCATAAGTTTTTTATAGGTAAGCGATATAGCCTTGTCGATCATGGGGTCGAGTAGCAGTCTATCCTCCAGCGGGGTGTATTCAGCCAATCTCTCCTCCTGCACATGGCACCGCAAAGCATGCCGGACCTGGAGGTATCGGAAGTATTCCCCCTCCCCCATCTGATATTCCGCCTGCATGGTGGCGAAGGGAATCATCTCGCCCTTTTTCCAGATATCACCCAATAAATCTATGCCAATATTGCTCCAGCCGTGAAGACCTCGCAGGTTCGCCACCTCCGAGAGAAAATCCCCGTGCCACAGCGGTGTCTGTTCAGTGTGTCTGGCCTCCCACCCCGTCATCCTGGTCGCCTTACGCCATATGCCTATCACTGTCTCTGTATGAAGCGGGCGTGCAGACACTCCCCTCCTCTTGGAATAGAGGGCTGCGAGATACCCGCCCTTCCCCAATGCCATCCGATCCACCCGATACGCCGGCTCCTCAGTGGGGGAGAAAACCCACCCATTAATATTTACAAGTTGCGCGGCCCAGTAGTACCTTCGCAGGTCTGGCACAGCCAGTCCCCCCTCATATATCCCCCGTAACAACTTTCTCAGGGCCATCCTGGGGCTCCCACCTCCCCACAACAATGTACGCTGCTCCGCCTCTATAGAACGAAAGAACCTCTCCGGTACCAAGAAAGGAGTATTCTGCAGTACATACAGGAGGCGCGGGAGAGCCATCATTTTAAACAATACAGCGCGCCCCATAAGCGAGACCGGCAGCCCGCGCCAGTGTAGGACATCTTCCTTCACCCTATCCAACTGTGAGAGGACATTAAGACGCATGAAGGCGGCCTCAGATTTCGTGATCCAGATACCCAAGTATTTGAATTCCGTTTACACGTCAGGTCCCTACATTCCGACGTCAGCGCTGGGGGCTCGCCCGTTAGCACAAACACCAGGGACTTACCCCAATTAATACGGTAGCCCGAGTATTCTCCAAAAGATCTCAGAATGTGCAGGAGTCTATGGAAAGTCTGCCGGGGGCGATGTGCATATAACAAGACGTCATCGGCATAGAGGGAGATACGCTCCTCCCATCCTCCCCCAAAATCAATGCCCCTAACCACCGGATCTCCCCTCACCCAAGACGCCAGCGGCTCCAGCGCAAGCGCAAAAGGATCGGGGAAAGAGGGCATCCCTGTCGCGTGCCCCTGTGCAGCCCAAAAATCCTGGAAACGGACCCGTTCACCCTCACTCGCGCCTCGGCCCCGTGTAAAGGAGCCGAACCCATGCCCGGAATTTCGACCCAAAGCCAAACTTATCCAGGACCGCAAATAGGTAGTCCCACTCCATACTATCGAAGGCCATGTGGGCATCGAGGGACAGGAGGGCGGCCGGCGTATCAGGGCGCTGCGATACCATGTGCATGACACCATAGAGGCGACGAAGATTCAGCCGAGTGCTCCTATGGGGCATAAAGCCGGATTGGTCCGGATGTATCAGCTCCAGGAGGTTCGGGCCCAGCCGATTGGCCAATATCTTTGCCAGTACTTTGGTCTCAAAGTTCATCAGGGATATCGGTCGGTATGAACTGCATAAGTCCCGCGGTTTGCCCTCTTTAGGGATCACAACGATGGTCGCAATTCTAAGATCCTCCGGCAGGTGGCCGGCCAGCAGCGCCTCGTTAAACATCTTTAGCATGTACGGTGCAACCGTTCCCGTCACGCACTTAAAACTCTCCGCCGGAAACCCGTTAGGGCCCGCCGCTTTCCCGGCCTGCAAATCCCTCATGGCACCCTCAACTTCTTCTACCGTCAAGTCTAGGTCCGCTGCATCTCGCTCGCTTTGACCAAGAACTGGTACCTCTATGTCTCTTAGAAACTCCCGGCACTCCTCCTCCCTGCGGTCAGTCCGTGACTGGTAGATCTCTTCATAATATTGCGCAAAAGCCTCCACAATCTCCTCCCCAGCCAATATTCCTGTACCCTCTCTTGGTTGAATGCCTGCGACCCAGTTCCTACACTTATCTCGCTTCTCAAGCCACGCGATCACCTTATTGGCCTTGTCCCCCAGATCGTACATACGTCTCTGCGTCCCTATGGCGTATGCGCGTGCCGCGTTCTCACTAGTGTCCCTGAGCTCCCGCTGTTTAAGCTGGAGGGCATGACTACGTCCCGCCCCACCTCCAGATCCTGGGTCCGCTCCCAATTCTAGCTGGGTTATCTCTCGCTCTAGGTCATCACATTGTACCCTTCTCTCCTTACGTCTAATCCCCACCTCAGCCTGCACGAAATCCTCGCCACCGTCTTGTACGCCTCCCACAGCACACAGTGAGATCTCACCGTCCCGACGTTTTCTTCAAAGTATTGTTTCGTCCTCTCCTGATATCGTCCCTGAAAGTCATGATCCCTGAATAAATAGGGGTCTAATCGTGGGGGTATCGTCCAGTCTTTCTCCGGGCCCCATAGCCACACCTCCACAGGAGAATGGTCTGATATGCCCCTGGCCCTATGACTGCTTGCTCTGAATAGTCCAGCCGACGTCGTGTGTGTAAAAACGTAATCCAGGCGAGCACCACTGCCATGTGCCGCTGAGATATGGGTAAAGTGTTGAGTGTCTGGGTTAGTGCGCCCTCCACAGGTCCACCAACCCCATCGCATTCACAAAGGCTGTCAGCGGGCGCGCCCTGAGCTCTATGCGCTGGCGAGTCTCGGTCAAGGTCGTGTGACATAATCTCATTCATATCGCCCCCATAATCAAGGTCCCATTGGGCATATCCAGCAGTAATGCACTAAGATCGGGAAAAGTCGCCCCATGCAACCTTGGTGGTATATAGACCGAGCATACATTCAGGGTGAGACCCTCCCATATCCTCGTGAGTGCAACATAGCGGCCCAGCGGGTCGCACCATGTGCGATTGGGCACCAATGGCAGGGATTTCTTAGCCAGGATCGCTGTTCCCCTGGAGCCCGAAGTAAACCCAGCGTGGGCCAACAGGGTATAGCCAAATCGATTCAAAGCCAGATAGTTATTTCCTTTCAAATGTGTCTCCTGGAGGAGAACTATATCCGGGGTGTGGCGATGGAGATACTGAAGTACCATGGTTCTCTTAATCCTATCTCCGAGGCCATTCACATTCCAAGATAAGATCTTGAGTCATTTAGCCCGCTGTGTAGCCATCAGGAAAATGCACCTCGCCTCCTCCCGTCCCTAACCCACCCAGGCCACCCCCCACCGCCCCTCCCATCCTTGCAAATATTGGAAAGCATTGAACACATTATAAACCCCAAACTAAACCCCTCTACTCTCCCTCCCCCTGTCCTACCCAACAACTATATCCTACCCCCCTCCCTGCTACCCTGCTCCGTGGGCTTAAAACCACCCACATCCCCTAACTAGCAGAGCGCCTGTCGCCCACAAAAACACAAAAAAAAACTAGAAATTGGGGACGTGTATCTTAGCCCATCAATGGCTCCGTAAGGCCTCGTTTAGCCCCAGATTTTAAACTAAACAGCTGAAAATAGTCAATAAGTCCAAAAAACAAAGTTCTCTAGGCGTGCAGCGGCACCGGTTCCCCCTATAATAAACACTGCACCCATTTATAAGATACCAAACTCAGGCAGTGGCAGACAGTGTCCTCGTTCCTGTCAACCTCCAGGGCCCCCAGAGGACGCCAAACTCCGTGACCTGGATCGTCGGAGGCGTTGATCTCGCCCACTTCCTCCTTCATGCCCACTGGTGGATGCCGGAGACCGATCTCGAGTGTCTCTCCATCCCCCTCCGCTCTTGCAGGATCTGACTGTGACCGTGGCCCGTCCAACCACGATTGGACCTCCGCCGGGGTCGTGAAGAACCAGGATTTGCCCCCTGCTATGATCTTGAGTTTCGCCGGGAAGAACATCATGTACTTGATGCCCCTGTCTCTCAGTGTCCATTTCACCCCATCGAATGTCCTCCTCTCCTGCTGCACCTTCAGCGTGAAGTCCGGGAAAACCGCACCGTCACGTTCTCATATTGAAGATCTCCCTGCTGCCGAGCCGTCTGCAGGATAGCATCGCGGTCCCGATAGTTGAGTATCCGCGCGATGATCGTTCTAGGGGGCGCCCCCGGTTTCGGCGGAGGGACCGGCGCTCTGTGCGCCCTTTCCACCGTGAATAGGGCAGAGAGTCGTTTAGGCTTTAGGTGTTGCAGTATGAGCTCTTCCAGGAATAGGTCCATGCTGGGCCCTTCCACTCCCTCCGGAACCCCCACTACCCGAACGTTGTTCCTGCGGGCCCTTCCTTCCTGATCCTCCATCTTCAGAGCCATCTGTTGATGTTGTTTAATCAGCTGCTGGACCTTCTCCTCTAAGCCCCTGGTAGAGGACTGCAGATCTCCAATGTGCGTTTCCGCGGCCTTGACCTTCTCTGACGTCTTATTCATATCTGCACGCAGGAGGTTCATCTCAATGGAGACCTTATCTATCTTGGTCTCCAGTGTCGTGCCCAGTGTCTGTATTGCCGCCATGATGGAGCTTAAGGATGGTTCGGGGGCCGGGGCCTGTCCCCCCGCACTTTCATCGTCCGTCGCCGGTGGCTTCGAGACCGCATACCGATCCAATTTATTTGTCTGGACCGGCGCCCCCCCCTTCGGCTTCATCATGTGGGTCAAGAAGTACCGCCCGGTGCTCTGTCGCCACTATCTTGTCCCTCCGTGCCGGTCGCTGCGACGATCTCCCACACCGCCTGGCCGTCCCGGTGGGCGTGTATTCTCCGGTCCCCCAAACGCCAACTCTCCCCTGGGGGACCCCGCGGGTTCCCGGTGCCTGGGATGTTGCTCCGGTGCGTCACCCAGCCTCTTCCACGGCTCCGCACCCCCTTCGGCGTGCCACACCAGCCAGGCGCAATGATCCACAAGGCCTCCCCTATACGCCAGGCTCTCAGAGAACCCCACACAGTCCCGGCGCTAACCCACCTCTTAGCAGGGCACGCTCCCGGCCTCCAATAGTGGGCGCCCGCACTGTTTGTTTGCTCCGGCAGGTAGATCGCTCCCGGTCCCACCAATGCTGGCTCGCCTCCGCGAGAACTCCACTCGTGCCAGTGCCCTGGGCCGCTTCACATCGCACTCACTTCATGCCCCTCGGATCGGCTGCCTCAGCTCCTCAAGTCACCGCCGGGCATCGGGGTCCCCGCAGGACGCAGACTGTCTTTGCACTACTCCGCCGCCCCCCCAGCAGCTCCTGCTTCACTGGGCCCTGCCGCTCGCTTCCACGGTGGGCGCTCCTCCGTCACTCCTCGCGCCGGAAGACTCGCAACGCCAATCGGCGCTCACCCCTGCCTGCCGGCCCTGTCCGGATATATTCCCTGCCGCCGGACCACAGTCACTCACTGCACCGCGGGCCCCGAGCTCTCTCACCTCGGGAGCCTGCAAGGATGTCCTCCACTGCGTTCCGCGCGGCTCCGAAGGCTCCTCCTCTCCGGCGCTCAGGAGCTCCGGCGCCGCCGCAGACCCCTTATTTCACTCGGTCGGCGATCGGCAGCCGCTGTTCGCTTCTGCTCTCCGGACCTCGCAATCCACGGCCGCTCTCCTGCCGCACCGCTGCACCGCTTCTCCTCGTCAGCTGCCGGATTAATATCGGATTTCCCGGGCTTATGTCCCGGCCTCAGCGGAGCTCACAGCTCACACCGCCATCTTGTCCGCTGCCAGGCCACGCCCCGCCCCCTGTGGGGCATTCTTAGTGATCTTAAGGTCGACCCAATACTAATCCAGTTTTTAAGACAGTTATACTCTGGTGCTACAGCTAAAGTTCGTTATGGACTTAAGGGAGAGTGTACCGCACTGTTCAAAGTGGAGAGGGGAGTGAGGCAAGGATGCGTTTTGGCACCACTCCTGTTCACTTTTTATACTAACGCACTGGAACAGGAGTTGGTGGCAAACGCTAGGGACCCGCCATATGTAAATAAGCGTCCGATAGTCTCCCTTCTCTACGCGGACGATGCAGTACTTATGGCACGTACCCAGATTGGTTTACAAAGGGCTCTTACTTTTTATACTAGTTTTATGGACAACCTGGGTTTGAAAATGAATGCAAAGAAAAGCTTTATAATGAATTGTGGGAGAGGGAAACAAAAGTGTAGAAGCTTTCAAGCTGGGGGAAGCAGGGTAGAACCAATTAACTCTTTTACATATCTGGGTGTCTTATTCAACCGTACTGGGTCTTGGGCTGAGGCGATCAAGACTAGGAGCCTCTTGTTTATGAAGTCTACAGCGGCCTTAATTAATTTTACTAAAAAACTGGGCAAAAGGCCACCCGAAATTCTCCTGAAAATCTACCAGGCTAAATGCGTGAGCATAGCAATCTTTGGGGCGGGTATATGGGGATTTCACGATTGTGCACCAATCCAACATGTTGAAAACGCCTTTTTAAGATTTATATTGGTAGTTCCCGCCAGCGCCCCAGTTTTTAACTGCCACAGCGAGTTAGGAGTATCATACATCCCAGACTTAATTAAGGTACAACCTGTGCTGCTCTGGCATAGAATTTGGACCTTCACCAGCACAGGTCTAAATAAGGAAATCCTAACCGACGCAATGAAATTAGATCATGCCAGCAAGATTACTTGGCTAAAATACGTAAAAAAAATGATGCAGGATATTGGGCACCCAGAATACTTTTCCCTACCTGAAGCAATGAATTCTATACACCGGAAGGAATTCAAAAAAGCTTGTATGACCTTTTTGGAAGAAAACAGGCTAGCTCTGGAAATGAACAAACGTATGGTGGTTCAGCACCAAATAATTACTATAACGTACAACATCCAACCGTATCTATTGTGCTGTATAGGGGGATACGATAGGTACGTGTTAACACGTTTTAGATTTGGGACCTTCCATCGTTTGATTAGTCACCCAGACATGAACAATTGGTCAAGGGAATTATGCCCGTGCCCCTGCGATAACATCTCTTTACAAACAACTATCCATGTAATTCTATTCTGTAAATTTTACGTAAATGAACGACGTAGATGGATTATACCTTTATTAAAACAGGGGGGATGTAGACAATGCCGCCCTGCTCTTTTACATTTACAGATGTTGGATAACTATTATTGCATTGGAACTATGGTGGGTTTCCTAAAAAGCATACTGAGAGCAAGGAAAATTTTAAATGCTTAGACGTCTGATGGAAAACATATGAGATGTGCCAAAATTGAGATGGATTATTTTTAGTACAGATGCCAAATATTTTTATGTTTACGCACTAGAAATAGCTACAGTAAAATGAACTGTTTTATGAACTTGTACATATTAATGTTTACCACTGTATTTTTAGAAGTAGGATGAGATGTTTTTTAATTGACTGCTTTTATGATTTTACATGCCTAAAATCGAATAAAGCTCCTTTTGATTTGATTTTGATTTGAATGTATAGGCATACACAATACATCTTGATGATGTGCGCTAGACATAGCAGAGTCACTGTCACAAAACGGGCACGCATCGGTTTAAACATTGAAACGATTCCGATATATTTGAAGGTCATTAAGCCCATATTATTCAGACCTTGGCGAAGAGGCTTTTTGAGCACACATAGAGGAACAGACTTAAATGGCAAGCTTTCCATGTATGAATCCCAGTTAGGGGCGGCATGTACAATAATTGACTTAGCAGGTCGATATGTCCTAGGTATAATTAACAAGCAAGATAAATACCCACTGGCATCAAAGAAAGCTATCGGCATGCATAATGTTTGATAATTGGGCCCGCATAACAAATAGAGTGATCGCTAGTTATTATCAGTTGGGTCTTTGTTACCCACTGTTCATAATTCCATCCTAATGGATACATGTAATTTGACCATAGAAAGAGTTTTATCGCCACCTCATGGACTAACAACCACCTTTCAAGTGATATTTTATTGTGTTTTTGAAGACGATACACAGGACCTGAATTCCTAATTAGTAGAGACATGGTTCACAACATCCAAACAGAAAATCTTTAACCTTTAACTAATTGCCCACCCTGTTATGCATTAATCTATTCCAGCTATACAGAGGAGTTGGACCACATTGAGAGACCACTGCAATTATATATATTTCATGCCACAAGGACATTCTTCAATAGCCACGATTATAAGAACAAATGTTTCACCTATGGGTTAGTATTTAGACATATTTTTTACTTATAAGGGGCCGATTCCGATTCCGGTTGGAAACCGTACCGACCGACACGGACCGGGAATGTAGACCGACCGACACATACCGGTGCCTTACGACCTGCGCAGTACGATGCAATGCGTGTGAATTACAACCGACTCGTACGGAACACAAGCCGCACGATCGACCCGTATGGAAAACAGTGATTCGCCCGTAAACGGACCGGGAAACGTATCGACCGACACGCATCAGGAATGGACCCGACCGACACGTACCCGCGCTGTACGACCCACGTAGTATGATGCAATGCGTGTGAAACGAGACCGACTCGCACGGAGCACAATCCGGAAGACCGAGACGTACAGAAAACAGTGACTAGCAAACAACATACTTCTTTGCGACCGACGCGTACGCCAACGATGAAACACAGCACAATGTCAGTGTGACAGACTCGGATTACCCCGCAAGAGCCACTGGCAGCGTCCGACCTGGTCAAATGAACGTCTCCATCATGCTCAACAAAACCAAAGGAAAAAAGACAAAAAAGGACCAAACAAACAATGACAAAGCCAATAAATAAAAAAATAAAAAATGGAACAAAGACACACCCACAACTCCACCTACATAAAGGCCAGAAATCCCTACCATGATCCTTTGCAAACTACAGACAGAGGACAGCAGACAACACCACCACACTGCAGAGACACACCACAACTCACACACCACACAACATCTACACCAGTTGCACCTCTCAAAAAATCAATCACACATTCACAGAGAAACTCACACCCACCACACTCACTTACACCCTCACACACACATCAATACCCACAACCACCCAGCACCATGCCCCCCAAGAAGAATCCAAAGTTCACAGATAGTGAGTTGGAAGTCATGCTTGATGAAATACTCAGAGTAGAGCCACAGTTGTTTGGCACATTGGTCCAACAGACCCCCATGTCACAGAAAACCAAGATGTGGGAGAGAATCGTCGACAAGGTCAACGCACAAGCACCTTGTCTGCGCACAAAGGACGATATTCAGAACAGGTACTATGATGTGCGCAGGAGGGTCAAGAAGCTCATCGACAGGGATCATGCCTTGAGCAAGCAGACTGGCGGTGACCCTCCTGCCAAACCAAAACACATCAGGTCCTGGGAGGAGAAGGTGCGGGCCATCCTACCACTAGAGAGCATCCATGGATTAACAGGAATACCAGAGCCTGGTGAGTACACAACCAATATACGCAATATTGTGCGGCAATACACATATATCACTGTCAAGGGGACAGTGAAACCAAGTACTGTCAGCAAAGCCATAGCAACCGAAAGGCAAGTATCCTGTGACGTGTATGCCAGTCAGACAAACACAATACCTGACATCTCATAGTAATATGGAACCATGACATAACATGTACAAAACTAACAACAAATACAGCAAGGCAGTGACATAAATCACCAACAAACACTGTCAGCCATTTTGCCACCACTGTCACACTACCTCACAGGGAAGCAGATTCACAGGAAGGATGCTTTGGGATCTGGGAAGGTAGGTGTATCCGATAACATGATGGGAGTGGTTGTCACAGCCAATAGTCCACATCCCACCTGGACCATCAAGCTCACACTGAACCATGCACACCTCACAGGCAGTGGAAATGTACTGATAAGATGACTGACACTGGGCTCTGCTGTGGGGAGCACAAGGCCCTGGTGAGACTTGTGCCCAAACAAACAACAGGACACCACAGCCTCACATCCTGAGTGTTAACTTCCACTCCCTGCTCCCACCATTCCGATCCGAAGCCTCCGAGATCATCTGCGGCGTACCCCAGGGATCGTCCCTCAGCCCAACACTGTTCAACATCTACATGGCCCCGCTCGCACGCATCGCCAGACAGCACGACCTCAACATAATCTCCTACGCCTACGCCGACGACACTCAACTGATCCTCTCCCTCACCAAGGACCCCCTCGCCGCCAAATCCAACCTCCATGAAGGAATGAAGGCCGTCGCCGATTGGATGAAGATCAGCCGACCAAAACTGAACACGGAGAAGACAGAGGTCCTCATCCTCGGCTCCAACCCCTCAGCCTGGGACGACTCCTGGTGGCCAACGACGCTGGGAGCAGCCCCGACACCCACCGACCACGCACGCAACCTGGGAGTCATCCTCGACTCAACGCTCTCCATGGCCAAGCAAGTCAACGCAGTCTCATCCTCCTGCTTCAACACCCTCCGCATGCTTCGCAAGATCTACAGGTGGATCCCGACAGACACAAGAAGAACAGTCACCCAGGCCCTCATCAGCAGCAGACTTGACTATGGGAACGCCCTCTACGCGGGAGCCCCGGCCAAACTCATCAAGCGACTGCAACGCATACAAAACGCCTCCGCACGCCTGATCCTCGATGTACCACGCCACAGCCACATCACCCCCCACCTGAGGAATCTGCACTGGCTCCCCATCGACAGGAGAATCTCCTTCAAACTCCTCATCCACGCACACAAGGCACTCCACAAGACTGGCCCAGCCTACCTCAACAGACGACTCCTCTTCTACGTCCCCAACCGCCAACTCCGCTCCGCCGACCTCTCCCTCGCCACCCTCCCTCGCATTCGAAGAACCACCACCGGCGGCAGATCCTTCTCCCACCTCGCCGCCAAGACCTGGAACACCCTTCCACTAAGCCTACGACAGACCCAAGACCTGCTGACCTTCAGGAGGCTACTCAAGACCTGGTTGTTCGACCAGTAGCAGCACCCCCCCCCTTTTTTTCCCCAGCGCCTTGAGACCCTCGCGGGTAAGTAGTGCGCTTTACAAATTCTGTGATTGATTGATTGATTGATTGAAGCATGCTGCATGGTGGGATATCTGGCATGGGGGGAGGAGGACCACCAGCTCTGACTACATCTACCAGCAGCCCCCATCACACACACCCCTCCCACCAACACCAAAATACACACCTGGGACCATGCTCCACAAGAGAGTGAGTGAAAAGCCACTTCCAAGATGTCTGACAATGGCGCTCTGCTGTGGGGAGCGTAAGGCCCTGCTGGGACTTGTGCTCAAACAAACAACAGGACACCACTGTCAGCCATCTTGGTAGCACCGTTACAATACCTCACAGGGAAGCAGAGTCAAAAGGAAGGAAGGTTGGGTATGCTGGGAAGGGGGGTGTAGACAAAAGTATGATGGGAGTTGTAGTCACAGCCAAAAGTCATCCTCCCACATGGCCCATCAAGCCCACCCTGAATCATGCTCACCTCACAGGGAGTGCAAAAGTACTGACAAGATGGCTGACACTAGGCCCTGCTGTGGGGAGCACAAGGCCCTGCTGGGACTTGGGCTCAAACTAACAACAGGACACCACTGCCTGACATCCTGAACGTAAACTGTGACTCCTTGCAATGGAAGCATGCCACATGGGGGATTACCTGGCCTTTGTGAGTGAAGGAGGGCCTGCAATGACTCCAAATGCTACCAAGGCCGACTCAAAACACACCTTCTCAGCCAGAACAAATAGCACCCTTGGGACCAGTCACTCCGAAAGTGAATGCCCTGGCAAGATGGCTGACACATCGTCCTGATGTATGAATTGGCTGCAAGTCACACCTACGCACTGGCCAACTCAAACACATTTACACTCACAGCCATTGGAACTGTAGGTATCTTCTCACTGTCTGGGGATGCAGGGCCTGATTCACAGAACTAACTTACGACAAAATCCTAAACTTACTACCATTTTGGTATTCACAGAATGAACTTACTCATTTTGGTATTCACAGAATGAACTTACTCATTTTGGCATTCACAGAATGAACTTACTCATTTTGGTATTCACAGAATGAACTTACTACCATTTTGGTATTCACAGAATGAACTTACTCATTTTGGTATTCACAGAATGAACTTACTCATTTTGGTATTCACAGAATGAACTTACTACCATTTTGGTATTCACAGAATGAACTTACTCATTTTGGTATTCACAGAAGGCACTTACTCATCAATGAGTAAGTGCCTTCTGTGAATACCAAAATGTGTAAGTTACACAAAATGAGTAAGTTACACAAAATGTGTAAGTTACACAAAATGAGTAAGTTACACAAAATGTGTAAGTTCACACAAAATGTGTAAGTGCCTTCTGTGAATATCAAAATGAGTAAGTTCATTCTGTGAATACCAAAATGAGTAAGTTCATTCTGTGAATACCAAAATGAGTAAGTTCATTCTGTGAATACCAAAATGGTAGTAAGTTTAGGATTTTGTCGTAAGTTAGTTCTGTGAATCGGGCCCGCAGTGTCCCAGGGGTGTCCCCTGACCTGGCTGTGAAGGTGTGTCTCGTAGATGACAATTGGGGAGATGCAGACATAGTACATAGCACCAAGCACACACAATGTCACCTATACATTATTGACAGGGGACACCTGACAGTAACTAGAATGGACACACCCATATAGCTGACATGGTAGCATGGTGTCATTCCCAAAAGGTGCAGTTGTGAGCTGCATTTCAATCCCACATCGTTCTGCGTTGTATGCATCATTCACACAACACATCACTCACTGTCATAGACACTCCAAACACAATGACTAACCTGGACTGCATTGGAGGAGGCATGCAACTCACAGCAGCAGAACTGCAACACACACACCCCTGGCCATCACTGTCATGAGCATGGAAAAGTAAGAGAGCTGCTGTGCTCAATCCCTCTCACCTTGGAGGAAATTGACAAGACAAATGACGTTAGCACGTACAAAACTCAGCACCAACATCATCAGCTACGGTAACACCATGACTTGTATGAAATGAGATGTGAACTAGGAACACAGACAACCAAATAGTATCTCCCATTAGATCTCAGGCATACCGGACTGTGACCATGTTGTTCAGACACACCAATGTGACGCACAAAGACAAGCAAAAACTGCCACCACACATGCCCCAAGCTTGCAACATACCCTAAGTGGAATTGTACGTATGTCATCGTCAAAGCACAAATGTGGACAGGGATGACACAGCTGTGTCAGGCATGTGATGGCACTTGAGTAGCAATGGCCATGTACAGACAATTGATCAATACATGAGCTGGTCATGCACACAGCTTGACGTGCACATTGAAATGCCTCAGGTTGCCATGACAAACTGCCTCAACAATATCAACCTCTGTCTGTCACAACTTAGGACAATGCAATGTACAGACTCTCATAATGATGTCCAGTGGCAACTGTCATGTGTGTGAAACGTTGATGTGTGTAGAACCATAATATACATTGTATGTCTCTTCCAACCACAGGGGATGCTGGGGACACAGCAGGAACTGAAGAAGAGTACCAGTCCCAGACTCTGGCGGACCCTGAGCTCTCTGGTGTGGATCAGTCTCTGTCCTCTTCGGACGACGACCACGAACGACCTGGCACCTCCGGTGTGAGTCATCGTGCAGCACCAGCAGTAGGAACATCAGCACCCCCTGCAACCACTCCTGCCACATCTGACAACAGTCAGAGTACCCCTACCGACACGGACAGACCAAGGCCACAGAACACCGACGGCACAGGTACACAGGGCACCCTGGAAACAACGGACAACACCACCAGCGCCAACACCGAAGGGGGCCCAGTGTTGCCTGTGACAGCCACGGCAGGTCCTGCCCGTGTGGGTAGGGGCGGTGGGAGGGGGGGCAGGCATAGGACACGGCCTGCAGAGGGGGCTGGACTGCATGATGAGCCACACCTGGGATGCATCATAGATGCGTACCATGAAAGCACCGGAGGTTTTGGCCAGGTAGTGGGGATCCTCAAGGACCTCAAACAACAGCAGACTGCCCATCATGCCCGCTTGGACTCCCACATGTCCCGGGTGGAGACACACATGTCCCGCATGGAGTCCAAGTGGGACAAATTGGATGATCTAACAGCGCTGCATAGGGACATACTGACATGCCTCCGCCAGATCAGCGGCAACATGACCACACCTCCCTGTGCGCCCACGACATTTGTTGCCACAACATCCGCAACTGCCACAGGGAGGGAGGAGGACTCTGGCGGAGAGTCCTCGGCACTGCAGCAGCCTGCACTTGAGGGTCCCCCGAGAAAGAAGAGGGGTCGTCCGAAGAAGGGCAAGTGAGACGCTGATGGCCATGCACATCCCACAGGAACTCAACACCTGTTCTTGATATCGACCTTTGTGTGCAAACCATTTAACCTTGTTGACTGACACCCAACTCACCCACTTGACATGGAGGGTCTAAGTTGGAACAATGCATCAAATTACTGTGAACTTTACTCTGAACATTTCATCTTCCAACACTACCAACTCACCTGTGAACTTTGGATTACCATCACACTGTACAGCACTTCCAATTACGTTCACTATCCTCACACATGTTTGTAAATAAAATGACAATCACACAATACTTGCCTCTGTTGTTATTTAAACTGGGTTTGTGTCATGGAGAAGATGATCTGCTAAAGAACACTGTGCATGCAAACTACTACAGCAATGTAAACACTGTTATGTGAGTCATGGTAATGTGACACATATGAGTGGAGACAAACCACTAGGGCAACACAACACATACTCACCATGGCCATCTAACTCATCGCCTACACTGATGTTGACAGGAAATACAGTGGAATGCACATACACCACACCCATCCTGAGTCAGTGGCAATCAGCCCACATGTACAGAATGCAAATGACTGTTGGATGTGTAGATACAGACGAAGCACATCCCAAAGTGAAGCACAGGTTTATTAAAGATTTACAACCTGAGGATTCCACAACTGATGCAAGGTAACCTCACGTGACAGTGATCAAAAAGTAACCAAGTGGTAAACAATGAAAGTCCAGGGGTGTGTGGCACATCATTGGTTGGGACAACGACTACTTGCACTCTGGAACAGGAATCTGGGTGTCGGGGTTCAGACCTTACCATACAGCAGCCAAAGTACCCTGTGAAGGACAGACAGAAAACACAATCAAATACACAGATTTACAGCATACAACTACAATATACATGCCCAAAACAAATCCCAAGCTGCGTAAACACAACCCAGTAAACAGGTAAACACTGTTTGGGAGTACAGACTACCTGAAAGGACACATCACTGCAAGCATCCCGTCAAGTAGCACACAACCACACTCAAGCAGCACCAGTGCACCACCAACATATATCAGGCAAACACAATACTTTGACAACACATCACTGTATACTGACATTCATGTGAAGAAGTTGTGGATCAGCTGGGTCCGAACATCACCCTCACCCTCATTATCACTGGCATCATGCCTCAGGGCAGGATCCTCCATGACTGGCGGATGTTGGTCAGCGTCATCTTGGATGAGAGGCAACTCCTTCCTCACTGCCAGGTTGTGTAGCATGCAGCACACTATGATGATTTTGCACACCTTAGCTGGTGCATATGGGAGGGCCCCTCCTCCCTTGTCCAGGCAGCGGAATCTGCTTTTCAGGAGACCAAATGTCCGCTCGATCACTCTCCTGGTCCGACCATGTGCCTCATTGTAGCGCATCTCCGCAGGTGTCACAGGGTTCCTGAGGGGTGTCAGCAACCACGGCATGTTGGGGTATCCGGAGTCACCTACATACAGACAATTGCACATTAGATGAGTTTGAAAACAGGGTGGAAAACAACATTACCAAACACACACAATGGTAAACAGTCAGTACACACCGACAAGCCAGGCACGCTGGTTCGGCATCTGTGACATCATCGTCGGGATGCGACTACTCCTCATGATGTAAGCGTCGTGCGCTGAACCTGGGAAACGTGCACACACATGTGAAATGGTCATGTCCGCCAGACATACCACCAGAGCATTGATTGAGTGGAAATGTTTCCTGTTTTGGTATGTCTGCTCATGTGCCTGTGGTGGTACCAAAGCCACATGTGTCCCATCAATGGAGCCAATGACATGTGGCATCCTTCCCAGTGCATAGAAGTCACTCTTGATGTCAGTGAGTTGTTGTGGGGTTGGGAAATGGATGTAGTGGTTGAGGAAATGCAACATCGCCTCCAACACATCTCGGAGCACACGGCTGAACATGGTCTGTGACATCCCACCAGCAGAAGCCACAGTGTATTGGAAGGTACCGGTGGCAAAGAAGTGTAGGGCTGCCATCACCTTCACCTTGGGGGTCAGCGCTGTAGGGTATGGCTGGCCAGGTTGCAAGTGTGGGGCCAACTGCTCCGCCAAATCCTCAATCAGCGGGCTAGTGAAGCGGTACCGTCGGATGCAGTCATGTTCAACCATGGTTGCAAGGTCAGGCAACGGTCTGTGGACAGCTGGTCTCCTGGAGTACATAGATGAGCAAATAAAGGTTGTCAGTTCCCCTATCTATGTGCCAGTGTCCCGCTAAATAGCACATGAAACATCACAACAGGACCCAAGTACCTGATGTGTGTGCTGTTGGGTAGGGGCACATATGTCAGCTACATGCCCATCATCTGACATCTCTGCTCTACATGTCTACACAACAAGGTCCATGTTGTGCTGTGACAAATCTATGGGCTCTGTCACAGTACATCAGTACGAGTGTCACATACCTAACACACACCACAGTGACTAGTGAGGACAGATGTCTTCCCCACATCACAGGTTTTTGACAGACACACACACAGGGACCTTGTATTGCCACAAGGACACTATCATGATGTAGCGTCTCATGTACACGCCACAACGCACACATGACACCCACATGAAGTGCCACCTGATTTGTTTGCAGGTCAGACATGGATGTCTGTGACACACAGACGCAACATCAACTCACATTGACAAAACACATGGATGTGGTGACCATTTGACATTGAGCACATGAAATCAGAGTCATTTGCGTTGCAAAATGCACACATACTGCGGATGAACATCACATTTGTGGCACTGGGACACCCTGTGACACACATACCATTCCACCTAAGAGTCAGGGTGTATGTCACATGTCATACACAATGTATCCCTGGAACTGTGTTCATGCCTTGTGCTCTGAACTGTACAGTTGTCAATCACAGTGGTCATGTGCACAACGCACAAAGGTATCTGTCCCCATGACACCTTGCACAGCCTGGGAGTGGGTGCCACTAAGTGCCACATACTAAATCACATGTTGACCCACATACACACACAGGTAATGCTGCCTGACATGCCTTTTGACATACTGTGTCACAGGCTGTATTGTTGTAGGTGTGCACATGGGTCCCTGGCAAGCTATGGTGGGTGGCATCCTTTTGCCCATTGACTGCAATGGTGACAGACGCGGGTGGGTTTTCAAAAGACGCGTCGGTCACCTAGGGACCAAGGCGTGCGCAGGCCTTGGGCCCGGAATGTAATGGTGACATATGCGGGTGGGTTTTCAAAAGACGCGTCGGACACCTAGGGACCAAGGTGTGCGCACGCATTGGCTATTGACTGCCATGGAGACTGACGCAGATTTGATACTTGTTCGATTCGTGTGCTGAAAAATCTGTTGGCTCCCTACAACAATGTATCAAACTCATTGGTGTCATGAAGTTGAACTTTTTAAACGATGCGGAAGGCATGTACGAGGCGTGCAATGCGATGGATTGTCCAGATTCATAGGATGCAAACGTGTCGGACCTATCGCTTTGGACGCATGGTTCATAATCTGCCTCTGCAGCACAGATATAAGGCTGTCTGTTCCCCTGAGAGCTCACTTGCCTGCACTACATGCTCCAGATTGACATCTCTGCTACCACTGCTGCTGTCTCTGCATCCTCTGTCTTCAAGAATGGCACGTACTGTGGAGAGGGCCCCAGCCTTCACAGAGGAGGAGAACCAGGCCCTGCTGGACAGCCTCCTTCCACAGTACAGCAAGCTGTATGGGAAACCAGGGGAGCAGGTGAGTGTGCAGTCCACGTCCTTTCTCATTGTGCATGTTGTCTGTCTAGCACTAATGGCATTGTGTACACCAGTGGCTAGCATGCTCACTGAGTAGTTGTAACCCCCAAAGTGTGTAGGTACCTGTAGGGAACAGGTACTGTGCTGAAAAAGTGCATTTTTACACGGTCATAAGACCAAGGCAATGTTTCTATTTTGTTAATGCAGGACAACTGTCCATTACCATAGTTGCACTACCTGTGTACATCATATGCCCTTGTGATAACAACATGTATATCCAACTGTGTGATGCACAAACATGTTGCATGTGTAGTAATGGTCTTTTAACTTTGTCATCCTCACAGGTTGATGCCCATCAGAAACAGGAGATCTGGAAGACCATCGTCCGGGCAGTTCGATCTGTGGGGGTCTACAAGCGCCGCATCCGCAACTGCCAGAAGAGGTGTCAGGACCTTCGTGGCTGGACCCGGAGGATCGCAAGAGTCCAGCTGAAGCTGTCGCCTCCTCGCAGGAGGGGCGGACGACGGATCCTGACCCCCCACATGCTCCGGATTCTGACGGTGGTCTTCCCTGACCTGGATGGGCAGTTAAAGGCCAGACAGCAGCAAGGAGGGGGTAAGTGCATGCCTTTTCTATGAACTATGTCTCACATGCTATTTGCACTCCTTCAGCCTGGTTACACTCCCACAGTTCGTCTGTCCGCTTGAACAAGAGACATATGCCTAAATTAGGTGATCGCCCATCCTCATCTGATACACAGATGTGGCCCTTTCAGTCTGTGACTTGTGTCACTTGGGTTGTGTGTCCCTGCTGTTGTCCAAGAATAAGGTTTGAAACAGCATCTGCATTGTTTTGGGCTTCATGAGTGAGGCAATTGATTGACATGTGTCTGCACATTGCCAGAAAGCTGACATGTACTCTGGTGGGCCATTAATATGTGTACTAATTGCTGCTCTGGCTCACCATATGTGTCTGGGGTATTTACCACACACCCATGCAGCAGGTGAGACAATGTTGGGGCCTCAGAAGAATGTGCATCATGTGTGTCACACATGCATAGACACATGCCTAGTGTTCAGGGTTATCCCATGTTGCACATGGACCAGGACAGGTATGCCTACTCCGGACATGAAAGTACACTCTGTTCTCCTACTCCTGTGTGCCAGCCTACATTTTGTGCATTGTGAAATGGGCAATCAGGTGTCTGCCTCTGTGTCATTGTGGAGTGGCCTAGCTTTTTAGACTCCTGGGGTGTTAAACAGTTTGGGGTGGGCAGCCAGCTGAGATGTGGCTGTTGGATCAGCACAATGGGGTGAAACATAGGTGTGTAATCACTTGACTGTGCCTAATGGTGTATTCTACATTAAGGTGCAGGCAGCTTTAATTCGTTCTCATCAGACTGTGATGTGATCATGTTTACAGATTTGTGCTTGCAGTCACTCAACTGTAGCATTTGTATTACGTGGGATCATCAGATGCCTTAAGATGTGGGTAGCAGTGGGTGGACATGTGCACTTGACAGCTGCAGAGCTTACATTTCCCACAAAAACATGATTGTGACATAGTGCAGACTGTTTGTTTTTGGATGCACTGCCCCTGTGACTGAAGCCAGTAATGACTGATTAGCCAGACTGGCCTGTAGCATGGTATACCACTTGCAAATGTGTATCCTGCATTAATGTCAGTTGTCCTGCATGCACTCAATTGTGGCATTGACCATCAATACATGAGCACATCATGGTGTCTGGTGAAGGAAGCATATCCATATTGCTGACAATGACTTTGGCCATCCCTTATCCTGACACATGTACTGAGTCAGTGGCAGGAGATGGGATATGTGTGTACTGACACATTTCAATCACAAATCCTGCAGTTCAGACAACTGTCTATGTGGTGCATGTGTGCACATATGAGTAGTGGCATACTACATGCACCAGACAGATGGGTCCATGGACGGAAAGGATATGAGGGGCATGGTTGACTGGCAGACTGACAAGTGTCTTGTTCAAATATGTGTCAGCTCATTTTGCAATATTTTGCAAATGATGTCAAGGCGTGCTCTGTAATGTGCTGTACTGACTGTGATGTGTCAGGTCAATACAGGTGGCTGATGTGGATCTGTTTATCCTGTTTGTTTGCAGATACATCTACGGCTACTGGAGGAGACAGCTCCACGGACCAAGAGGAGCCGCAGAGCCAGACTGGGACGGCTGCAGAGGAGTCGGAGGGACCCAGTGTCACGGAGGGTGAGGGGAGCCACACTGAGGAGACCTCAGCTACAACCACCTAGGCTGAGGAACACAGCAGCTTGAGTGATGACTCCCTTGTGGAGGCGGGTGTCAGCAGACCCCAGACAACACCTAGTGAGTCTGTCCCTGCCACCACCACCATCTCCACCCTCCCATCTGCTCCCATCCCAGATGTCCGTGGAGGCTCCCATGTAAGGGAGCATGTCTCCTTCGTGCCAGGCACTGCACCCCCTGCCTCTGTCTCCCCTGCTGCCCTGAGTGTGGAGGCTGTGGACTTACTTAAGCAGATCCATGTAGGGCAGACAGCGATGCTGAGTGTCCTCCATTCTCACACCAGTCTGTTGACACAACTGGTGTCCTTCATGGAGGGCATTTCATCAAACATGTCTGCCCTACAGCGGACCATTCAGTCCATGGCCTCCTCACAGACGGCAACAGTGTCCCTCCTCCAACAGTCCCTCACCCCTCCTACCTCTGCCCCATCCACAATCCCCACTACCCTACCTGTCCAAGGCACACACACACCGGCACAGGCACGCACCACAACAGACACAAGCAGCACACAGCCATGCAAGACAAAATCCAGATGCACAAGCACGCACACTCCGGGGACTGATGGCACACACACAGGGGATGGGTTACAGACACACAAACAGCCATCCACGAGCACTCCGCAGTCCTCAGATGCCTCTCCCTCCAAAACCCCTTCCCTTGCCTCACCTGCAACCCCCTTCCCAGCAGCTCTTCCTCTGTGACCTTGGCCTCTTCCCCACCGATCCATCTGATCCAACTTACAAGGGGAAGAGGAAGTCACTCACGCACAGAGGGAGTTCCCCTGCCACACGGACACCCTCCCCAGGCGCAGGAACACTGAGGCCCCCATCCGCAAATCCCCCGGACCCGTAAGGGCAAGACCCCACCACAATCCCGTACTTCCACCACACAGTCTCTGTCCTCCAGCCCCCAGGCCACCACTCCACAGGTCCCCCCGCCACACCCTGCCCCAGGTTCCCCCACACACCGATACCGCATCCCCAAAATGCTTAGGCCCTACCACATGCACTTCCACCCCACCTCACACGCTCAGCCTGTTCCTGCCACTGGTGTGGAGACCGTGTCCCCCCCTCTGTCCTGCCCACCTCATCTGAACCCCATTACACTCCTTTGGAGATTGGCACTGCAGTAGAGAGCACATCCACATTGTCTCACTTGGGCACTGCAGTGGAGACCCCGTCCACACCATCTGACCTGACCACTGCAGTGGTGCCGGCAACCACCCCATCTGACTTGAGCCCTGCAGTGGTGACGGCGCCCACTGTGTCAGACACCTCCACTGCAGTTGCCAGTGACACTCCTGCACCCACCACCCCTCCCCTGCCCCAGTCTGCTATCCCCTGATCCTGTCCCTGCGGTGCCTGGCCTGCCCCTATGTATGCCCCTCCAAGGGGAGATGTCCCCTGGCCATAGCAGTGCAGGCAAGCAATGGGTGACAACTTGTCACATGTCACCCTGGTAGGACTCTTGAGTCTTGATATGGACTGGCCATTGGCCTTTTGACATTGTGGACTTAACAGTTACAAGGATTTATGTGCTGAATAAAGCCAATTGTTGTTATCCAGTGGTGTTGCATCTAATGTACATGATGTTGATGATGAGTATCATGAACTTGCTGTTGTAATGGTGTTTTGAAGGAATAAGAGATCGATTTGCTGATGTGATGGACTCCATGTGGTCCATGGGATATGTGTACTATTCTGGTATGTATCCATGTCATCCTTTGCTGCAATTTCAGGGTGTAGTGATCGCAAGAATTTGGGACCAGGATTTTCTCCTTCTGTTTGCTACTTCACATCTTTGGCATACACTGTTGCACATATGTTGGGCTTACATTTGTGCACATTGTAAGATTCCCTGACTGGGCCCATCTCCACTGGACAGGCAGGTTTGTGCATCAATGGTACACAAGTCATCTGTGTCATCAGTGCAACTTGCTATACATGTGTATTGCGTATGTGCAGATGACTTAAGGGACACTCTCATACACAGGCTGATGTGACCAGAGCTTTCATTGTGCTGTAATTGTTGGCTCACTGAGCAAGTGTTATGCTGACATGGCAGAGCCCTGCACAGACAACGTTTTGCACAGCTGACCTTCCCCAGGAGTGGAGTCCCCTCATGGCAGTGTGTCATTCCGTGACATTTCCTGAGCCCATTGTGTGTGTTGTGTGAGCATGTCTGTGTGTGTTCCCTTCCCTTTTTCTACATAGCCTGTGTTCCCTACAGATGTTCCTGTTTGTGGCGCTTGCTGAGTTGCCCTGTGTTCATCCAACATCCTTGCCCTGGGTTTCCTGGGATGTAGGTGCATGGCAAACTACTGGTCATTAGGGTGTCATCCCTAGGTGTTTTAGTTGTAAGGTCCGGGGATGTTGTCAAATGCATGTGGGACACATTCAGGATTCCCCTTGGCACTTCTGTGTTACCAACATCATGTTGTTTTCCCTATGTGGTATCTGTCAGTGAGTGGGTCACTTGTATGTGTGCGTGACTACTCCCACTCATCAGGGTCAGAGCTGCAATGTTGGAAGGTGTCGACATGTGTTCTTTGTGGGTCTCCTTTGGTTCCTCATTGGTGTGGGAGTGTGGCAGGGATCCCAATGATTCTGGTAGATTTCACGTCATTCCCATGTACTGCATACTGTGCAGTGTGGCAGACATTCACAAGAGTTGTTGACTGGCCATGTGTGATGATTTTTGGGTACCTTGGATCCCCCCACCACCCCTGGGATTGTCATGGGTGCATGAGCAATGTCACCAGTCCATGTGTGCTTAGCTGATGCACATTGGTGCAGATCAAGGTGTGTGGTGTTGAGAGTGGCCAAATGTGAGTTGTCTCATGGCTAGGCCCCTACCTACATTTTGCCCATTGATTACAGGCCATGGCCAGTGATTTGTGTTTGTGTAGGTGTGATGGAAGTTTGTTGGTCAGGACACATGACCCAGTGCGCACAGGTGACTGTGCTCCACAATATGGGCAACATCTACCTTGTCATCACAGTGGGATTATCATACAGGCTACTGACACCCCAATGTAGGGTCCCTGAGGGTAGTGCTGTAGTGGGTCTGTCTCTTGCTGTGTTGGTTGCTGTTCCACCCAGCTTGTGTCACATGAATCCGTTGGGATCCCACTCATCTGGCAATGCCTGCTTGCCCACAAAGGGGTGCACAGTTCATGAGTTACTTTTGTATGGCACTGTGTACACATCTGTGTCATTGGAGTTCTGCCCACCATCATGTGTTGTGTACTAGCCTGGGGACAGTGAGACACACACACATGTTGTGTTTGATATGCAGTGTGGGGCTGCCTGTCTGTGTTTGTGCATCTGCACCACTGCATTGGTATGGCTTTTGCGGACCATTGGCTGGATGTTGTTTGGAGGTTTTTCCCTAGTGTCCCTGGGTCTCCTAGCTCATCAGCCTACACATTCATCATGTTTGGTATGTCCCATTGCTGCCATGGTATGGGACTTGGTCACCTAACATCTACAGTCTCCACAGGATTCCTTAGTTTGTGTGTCTGTTCGTAAAGATATGTGTGTATGCATCATGATGCTCACTTTTCACATAGTCTAATTGGACACTGGAGGCATTGTCAGGGATCATGGCCGATGCTTGTCTGCACATGGCAGAGGGTGTTCTTGTGGTACACAGCAATCTTTGCCTCACCAAATCCATGTTTGTATGGGACACAACCACTACATTGCCACAACATTGCTTGTGGTGTTGGGACCAGGAATCATACATGCTGGTTTGAAGATGCTGCTATTATTATGTCCACACTCACCTTCTGGTCACTGTAGTGATGTGTGGTTTAGACCCCATTACCACATTGTTCCTGATATGCTGGTGTTTTGAACCCCACAATCACCTTTTGGTCACTGTAGTGATGGGGGGTTTAGACCCCATTACCACAATGATCCAAAAATGCTGAATTTTTGAAGCCCACAATAACCTTTTGGGCACACATGTGATGGGAGTCACATTGTATGTTCACTGTCAGAATCTGTGTTGTAAGCATTTGACACACAAAAAAACAATCTTGCCAAGATGGTAGGGGGGGGGGTTTGGCTTAGATACCCTATGTGTGTGAATGCTGGTAGTGCTAGGCATCCAGCCCCCTATGAGTAGGGGATACTGGTAGGGATGGGCATCCAGCCCCTATGAGTAGGGGATACTGGTAGGGATGGGCATCCAGCCCCCTATGAGTAGGGGGTACTGGTAGTGATGGGCATCCAGCCCCCTATGAGTAGAGGATACTGGTAGTGATGGGCATCCAGCCCCCTATGAGTAGGGGATACTGGTTGTGATGGGCATCCAGCCCCCTATGAGTAGGGGATACTGGTAGTGATGGGCATCCAGCCCCCTATGAGTAGGGGATACTGGTAGTGATGGGCATCCAGCCCCCTATTAGTGGGGATGGTAGTAGTGATGGGCATCCAGCCCCCTATGAGTAGGGGATACTGGTAGTGATGGGCATCCAGCCCCCTATTAGTGGGGATGGTAGTAGTGATGGGCATCCAGCCCCCTATGAGTAGGGGATACTGGTAGTGATGGGCATCCAGCCCCCTATGAGTAGGTACTGCTGGTAGTGATAAGCCCCCCCCCCTATGAGTGGGGACTGCTGGTAGTGATAGCCATACACCCCCCTATGAGTGGGGACTGCTGGTAGTGATAGCCATACACCCCCCTATGATTAGGGACTGCTGGTAGTGATGGGCATCCAGCCCCCTATGAGTAGGGGATACTGGTAGTGATAAGCCCCCCCCTGTGAGTAGGTACTGCTGGTAGTGATAAGCCCCCCCTATGAGTGGGGGGACTGCTGGTAGTGATAGCCATACACCCCCTATGAGTAGGGACTGCTGGTAGTGATGGGCATCCAGCCCCTATGAGTGGGGATGGTAGTAGTGATGGGCATCCAGCCCCCTATGAGTAGGGGGTACTGGTAGTGATGGGCATCCAGCCCCCTATGAGTAGGGGATACTGGTAGTGATGGGCATCCAGCCCCCTATGAGTAGGGGATACTGGTAGTGATGGGCATCCAGCCCCCTATGAGTAGGGGATACTGGTAGTGATGGGCATCCAGCCCCCTATGAGTACGGGATACTGGTAGTGATGGGCATCCAGCCCCCTATGAGTAGGGGATACTAGTAGTGATGGGCATCCAGCCCCCTATGAGTAGGTACTGCTGGTAGTGATGTGCCCCCCCTATGAGTGGGGACTGCTGGTAGTGATAACCATACAACCCCTATGGTTTGGCTGTTGCTGGTGGAAGGGATATCCACCCCCTATGTGTGTGTAGCATTTCGTGGGTTCGAGACGTTTGTTTGTGTGGTGGGTGTCTGACTTACCGTCTGCGACGTACGCGTCTGTTCCTGATCCGGTCATAGATATACAGTACTAGGATGACCTGCGCGATGGGATTCATCATTGGTTCGTCTCGTACTTGCTGATTGTTGCTCCGTCTCGTACACGTTGATAGTTGGTCCGTCTCGTAGCCGTGGATCGTGTAGTGGCGCGAATCGGACCTGAAATACAGCTCTCCCGGATGCTGTGACGTGCTGGAAGTTGTGACCCATTCGGCGCATAGGAAGTACGCATCGTACTTGTCCGGCCGGAAACTGCTGTGAAAATGCTTCCGTGCGACTCGAATCGGCGTTTACTGACCCGGCTCGTACGGGAAATGTTGCTGGAATGGGTGCGTACGTGCCGATCCGGATTTTTACACATTTGCGCATCGTACTTCATCGCCTGGACGGACCGGCTCCCGGAACGAGTCGGTCGCAAGGTAAGGCTACGGACAGCTCTCGTAGGGCTGTCCGAGCGAGATCGGAATCGACCCCTAAGTAGGGAAAGATATCCATCAGAGGGTTGACCCCTTTTTTCTTTTTCTTTATCTATCCATAGGCTATTGCTGTTCATTATTTTCTTTAGGATAAGATAAAATCATCTGTCTCAAACAATAAACACTTTTGGTTGTGTTCGGGTCAACAAAAAGACAGGTAAAGACTATATCACTCATCTTTTTAATCTGGTATATGGCATTTTACCATATCAAGGAGGAGTGCATTAGCTAATATACACATCTCTCTTTTCCTACCTGATGTCAGTCAACCTTTAAACATTAGATAAACATCCGTATCCATTAGCTTTTTCTTCGTGGTATGAGAGAAACAGAGATCCATCTACTGAATAAACGCATCTAGCATCTGAAAGGTAATTGTACACCTAATGCCGCAACTCCCCCATTAATCTAGCAGGCTACTAATTGCCAATATCAATCAATCAATCAATCACGGCATTTATAGAGCGCGCTACTCACCCGGGAGGGTCTCAAGGCGCTGGGGGAGGGGGTAAGTTACTGGTTCCAGGGGTTCTGGCGCTGGGCGCGGTCCAGTCGCGGACGGGCGCAGACGGGCTTGCCTTAGGCGCGCCTTCGGCGCGCCAGCGGCGCGCCCGCTGCGCGCGGCCGCCATTTATGGGGAGGTGGGAGGGAGGAGCAGCTGGGAGGCGGGAGGCAGGGGCAGCGAATGGGCAGTCAGGAGGGCGGGGCCGCAGGGGACGCAGCGGCGGGAATGGCGAGAGGCAGCGAGGGGCACAGAAAGGAAAAACGGGGGGAGAGCAGGCAAAATCACGGGCACAACAACAGTGGGGCAGCGAGGGGCACAGAAAGGAAAAACGGGGGAGAGCAGGCAAAATCACGGGCACAACAACAGTGGGGCAGCGAGGGGCACAGAAAGGAAAAACGGGGGGAGAGCAGGCAAAATCACGGGCACAACAACAGTGGGGCAGCGAGGGGCACAGAAAGGAAAAACAGGGGGAGAGCAGGCAAAATCACGGGCACAACAACAGTGGGGCAGCGAGGGGCACAGAAAGGAAAAACGGGGGAGAGCAGGCAAAATCACGGGCACAACAACAGTGGGGCAGCGAGGGGCACAGAAAGGAAAAACGGGGGGAGCAGGCAAAATCACGGGCACAACAACAGTGGGGCAGCGAGGGGCACAGAAAGGAAAAACAGGGGGAGAGCAGGCAAAATCACGGGCACAACAACAGTGGGGCAGCGAGGGGCACAGAAAGGAAAAACGGGGGAGAGCAGGCAAAATCACGGGCACAACAACAGTGGGGCAGCGAGGGGCACAGAAAGGAAGAACGGGGGAGAGCAGGCAAAATCACGGGCACAACAACAGTGGGGCAGCGAGGGGCACAGAAAGGAAAAACAGGGGGAGAGCAGGCAAAATCACGGGCACAACAACAGTGGGGCAGCGAGGGGCACAGAAAGGAAAAACGGGGGGAGAGCAGGCAAAATCACGGGCACAACAACAGTGGGGCAGCGAGGGGCACAGAAAGGAAAAACGGGGGAGAGCAGGCAAAATCACGGGCACAACAACAGTGGGGCAGCGAGGGGCACAGAAAGGAAAAACAGGGGAGAGCAGGCAAAATCACGGGCACAACAACAGTGGGGCAGCGAGGGGCACAGAAAGGAAAAACGGGGGAGAGCAGGCAAAATCACGGGCACAACAGTGGGGCAGCGAGGGGCACAGAAAGGAAAAACGGGGGAGAGCAGGCAAAATCACGGGCACAACAACAGTGGGGCAGCGAGGGGCACAGAAAGGAAAAGGGGAGACAAGCAGACAAAACGGGCACCGGGGCCACAAGCGGAGGGCGATCTTACCTACAGGAGCAGCGGGCAGACAGCGCAGGCGGAGCTGTGTGGTGGGGAGCGACCTACCTGGCAAGGTCAAGGGTCGCTCTCCTCACCGTGCAGCGGCCGCCATTTATGGGGAGGTGGGAGGGAGGAGCAGCTGGGAGGCGGGAGGCAGGGGCAGCGAATGGGCAGTCAGGGGGCGGGGCCGCAGGGGACGCAGCGGCGGGAATGGCGAGAGGCAGCGAGGGGCACAGAAAGGAAAAACGGGGGAGAGCAGGCAAAATCACGGGCACAACAACAGTGGGGCAGCGAGGGGCACAGAAAGGAAAAACGGGGGAGAGCAGGCAAAATCACGGGCACAACAACAGTGGGGCAGCGAGGGGCACAGAAAGGAAAAACAGGGGGAGAGCAGGCAAAATCACGGGCACAACAACAGTGGGGCAGCGAGGGGCACAGAAAGGAAAAACGGGGGAGAGCAGGCAAAATCACGGGCACAACAACAGTGGGGCAGCGAGGGGCACAGAAAGGAAAAACAGGGGGAGAGCAGGCAAAATCACGGGCACAACAACAGTGGGGCAGCGAGGGGCACAGAAAGGAAAAACGGGGGGAGAGCAGGCAAAATCACGGGCACAACAACAGTGGGGCAGCGAGGGGCACAGAAAGGAAAAACGGGGGGGAGCAGGCAAAATCACGGGCACAACAACAGTGGGGCAGCGAGGGGCACAGAAAGGAAAAACAGGGGGAGAGCAGGCAAAATCACGGGCACAACAACAGTGGGGCAGCGAGGGGCACAGAAAGGAAAAACGGGGGAGAGCAGGCAAAATCACGGGCACAACAACAGTGGGGCAGCGAGGGGCACAGAAAGGAAGAACGGGGGGAGAGCAGGCAAAATCACGGGCACAACAACAGTGGGGCAGCGAGGGGCACAGAAAGGAAAAACAGGGGGAGAGCAGGCAAAATCACGGGCACAACAACAGTGGGGCAGCGAGGGGCACAGAAAGGAAAAACGGGGGAGAGCAGGCAAAATCACGGGCACAACAACAGTGGGGCAGCGAGGGGCACAGAAAGGAAAAACGGGGGAGAGCAGGCAAAATCACGGGCACAACAACAGTGGGGCAGCGAGGGGCACAGAAAGGAAAAACAGGGGAGAGCAGGCAAAATCACGGGCACAACAACAGTGGGGCAGCGAGGGGCACAGAAAGGAAAACGGGGGAGAGCAGGCAAAATCACGGGCACAACAGTGGGGCAGCGAGGGGCACAGAAAGGAAAAACGGGGGAGAGCAGGCAAAATCACGGTCACAACAACAGTGGGGCAGCGAGGGGCACAGAAAGGAAAAGGGGAGACAAGCAGACAAAACGGGCACCGGGGCCACAAGCGGAGGGCGATCTTACCTACAGGAGCAGCGGGCAGACAGCGCAGGCGGAGCTGTGTGGTGGGGGAGCGACCTACCTGGCAAGGTCAAGGGTCGCTTCATGTTTATTTCTCTTTATACATATACAAAGAATGGGTGATAAAGCTGAAATCCCCATCTACAAGAACCAGTAGCCGTACATCCTCCTGTTGAATTTCTAATATCGAATATATAATAGGTATGCCACTCGTAGTTAAAGTGCTAGAAATAAAGGCATAACTAGGTTGGCCTCAAAAAGGGATATAAGGAATATTTCAGACTATTTTCACTAACTATTTTCTGTGAATACACCACTTTTTTCTTTTTTGGAGATATGTTGTATGCATGTCATGACTTTTAAATCACTATAAGGTCCTGAGCACTAAAGCATGGGTACTTTTGACATGAATTTTTTTTAGCTGACCTGGGCTTTCTTTGTCTATTCTTTCAGTTATCAACACCAACCAGAGACACAATGCTTTCATATGTAGAACCATTTGTTGTTACCTGCAATTTTAGTGTAATCATTTTTTAACTTATTAGATAAGTGGGCAACTTAATTCTGGATATTGATGTTGTCTATTACTTCATTTAGTGACCACTGTGACGAAGTCCTGACGAAGGCCTAGCCGAAACGCGCGTAGTTTGACAACATACCGCCAGTCTCTGCACATCATCATCTCATTGTCCTCTTTTGAGCACTAATTATAGATAAAACAATTGTTTAGAAACAAAGGAAGATTAATTTTGCAAAACATGTTCATAATGCTGGTTTTTATAATGCTGATGTGAAGTAAGACAACAAGAAATGAATTTAAACAATATTTCATGAATTCGTATCATCACTTTTCATGAATATGTATCAAATGTGCATATTTAAAGATATATAGAAAAGTATTATGGAAACATTTTGATATGTTTTTTTTAAAAAGTAAAAAATAAAATGAAGTAAATATACACTGGTTGACTATTTGCCTTACCATTTATTGTTACAATATTGGAATTTCAGAATTATCTTGCCTACTTTATTTTGTAACTCACCGTGCCTGGGTGTGTCTTTACCTGCTATTGTTTATTCCCTGTCAGGGCTTGTTTATCCATGACACAGGGGCCCCAGTTCTTTTCAAGACAAACTATCAATTGTCCTTAAAACAACAATGGCGTTAAGGTTTTTATTAGGATAAGCACACAGTTGTTTTAAATCCGTAGGAGAGCCACATCATATTAATGAAAGCTTTCCAAAGTACAGTTATCAATAGTTACATCAAATGTTACCAGATTTACAGGAGACTATTGCATAATATTAAACGTAGTTCTTTTAGTAAACAATGTATCACTCAGAGTGATGTTTGCAGTTACCATATCAACTTTAATTTTATTGCAGCTCAGGCGAAATTTCGAACTTTGTTTCAAAACAAAAAGTAAAAAATACAAAGAGTGTTAGCAGGTATATCAGATATAATATCAGAAGTTAGATGCCAATGTCAATACCAAAGCCATAAGTCTTCTTTTGTCTTTAGACGTCAATGTGCCTGCGGTGCAGCTCAAGCCCAGATGTGCAGCAAGGCACTGTGACGATATCCAGCATCTCTCTTTGTCTCACTTGTCTCATATCTTTTTACCCAGGTCTACTTTTAACCCACATGTTGTTAGTATAAGGTTGGCTTGGAAAAGTGAGAAAGTTCACATTGCGCCAGTTGAAATTGGATTACAAGGTTAGTTCATGTTGACAAAATCCTTGATTTGGGCAGATGAGGGAAGTAGGAGGTATAGGGATTTGGGCAAACAAACTGTATCAATATGAACATTCTTCTGCACATCCTATATGCATCACAGACCAAGCCAAAATGTACCAACATGTGTACTCAGGCATCAACAAAAAAGAATAATGAAATTCATATGGGCTAACTTACCATCTACATTCACCAGTGCAAAGTTCTTTGCAAGACCAGCCATGTCAGGTACTACTTATTATGTTACTGCAGATTACCGAAACTCTGTCCTAGAGTGGATGGGGACTAAATTAAATTAGATCAAGCTCCAAAAATCAAGGTGGGGAGAAAGAAGCAGTGATTCATTCAGCTTCCATGCATAATAGTAATCAATCATGGGGGAATGAATTACGTGTCATGGAATGCCAGGGTCTATGAGTGTGTACAAAGGCCCTCATAAACTCTAACTAGTTGGTAGCGGTATATCTTGATTCTCCGCTTGAAGAAGTTAGGTGAGTGGTTTCATCATTTGGTCCTTTTCCGTCTGAGTTTCCCGTTCTCCAGGCAGTCAACTTTCTTCCGCCTGGAGGGAGACCATCTGGTTCTGTGACGGTCGTGATTATTACATGAAAGTTAGCAGAAAAAAGTGTGGAGTTAAAAATACCTCCTTTCCTATAAAGAGTATTTTATTGATCAGGGAGGGATACGATTAAAAACAGTGCCAGATGCTATAGTGGACGTGTAAGTGGTCCACTGCACCTATATAGTATTGACATCGGTAGTCGACATGTTTCAGTCCTTAAATATCTCTATGTATCGGCGGACTTTCATCAGGACCGAGAAGAAAGCGGTGTGAAGTTAGACCGCTCTGTGGTAGATAAGTTTAAGTCGACTTACCTATCTCCGTCACTGGGTTCATTGACTCAATTTGTGACGTTGTTATAGGTTATTATACTGCCTATAACTTTGGATAGAAAAAAGGGGGGAAAGGAAATAGACAGAATGTAGCTGAACATAAATTACACATAGGGGCATATTCTCAAGAACGTGTGATAACTACCGCAAAAGTTGCTTAACGCAACTCTTCACATCGCAGTCCATCGCGGGAAAATAACACCGTGTCAACGTGGTATTCCCAACCCGGCGGCACCATGCGATAGTAGCAGGACAACGCGCCAAATGACCACCCAAAAATTAACGCAACGCCGAAAAAATGTGAAACACGAACGCGAAAAAACCTGCGATGCCCCAAATCGCGATACAAAAATCAGCGGCAACCAGCGACAGGCCTGCAATTCCCACGCGTCATGCGGGAAAATGCACTATAAAAGCAACCAAAAAACACACCAAAACCAAATCAAACTGCGTAGCACCATGGATGCACCCAGACCGAGTGCAGAGGACAACCCGAACCCCACAAGCCCCACGGAGGACCAGCCAGGAACCCCGTTTCCGGGGAAGGGCAAGGAGAAGAGGAAGACGGGGTTCAGTCCGCAGGAAGACCGGATCATCGTCACGGAGGTGATAGAACACTACCAACAACTGTTCGTCACCTCCACTGAATCATTGGCAACACAAACGTTAATATGGCAGTCCATCGTCACCAACGTGAATGCAGTCGGAGTGTCGAGGAGGTCAATGGAGGAGGTCAAGAGGCGCTGGCATGAAGTGCACAGCCAAACCAAACAGAAACTCGCTGCCAACAGGAAGGAAAGCAAAGGCGACTGGAGGTAGGAGTCCTGCGCCACAGGAGGAGCTGGATGAGATGGAGGAAATGGTGGCCACAGTCATCAGTGTGGAGACGGTGCAAGGAGTTGGGGGTCTAGATACAGCTTGATATGACCTGACCCAACAGCAACAGGGTGAGTAACGACCAGGGACTGGGGGGACGGGGGCAGATGGGCACAATGGCACACATGCACAATCATGTGCAGCACACTGCACACCCACAATGAGTGCGGAACATGTCCCTGATACCCTTGGCACACTGCAGCACACATAGAAACACCAAGTAGGCCCCCGTCCACAATGTGCACAAATGGGCCCCCCTCCATATCACCAATGCCACAACCTACCCATCCACATGTGCTGAATCCAGAAAAGCAGCGGCTCTGTGAGCCACACTGACAATGCAAGTGACACTGCATGACAGATAGCATGGCTGAAGTCACAATACATGACATGGTGCACGAGACGACATTGAGTTGGCTGAGTGTGGACCACATCCGTAAAGGAGCAGGTCACACTCTGACACATCCACGTGCACCTACAACCCATGACGTCAAAAACACATCTGCAGACAAAGAATGCACACGAGTACAAAATTTGTCCAGGAGCACAAATGACCCAAGTCGCAAACATCCCAGCACCCAAAAAGCACACAAGTCAAAGGCACACCGACTCAAAGGGATAAGGGTCCGCCATAGCAGAGCTGCAGGGGCGAATCGCCAACAATGCAGCACACACACATAGCAATCACAGAACATCAACATTGACGACAATGTGGCACAAAGTGCAACCCCTACACCACAGGACAGAGGACACAACTGGTGCCGCTCGTGCGTAGAAACTGGCCAATCACATCTGGCACTGCATGACACTGTGAGATGACAATGTACGAGTACAACCACACATCCGTCATGAAGTCGAAATGTCCACTGTCTCCCATCAAATAGCCAATGTACATTGTCATGCAGTCTGAATGTAAACATCTACAATGCGTCAACATCCTTGGAACACACTGTTAACCTGCATCTCCCCTTTATATTGCAGAGGGACAATCAACACCCCCTGCAGAGTAGACCACACATCTCTTCAGTGATGATGAAGAGGACACACTGCACATTTGCCCAGACACACTCCAACGGATCGTGGACAGCCTCCGCACCCCACCTCCAGGAGCAGGGCAGCCCAGCTGCATCGCGGTGACCCCACACCCTGCACAGACCACACAGCAGGAAGCACACACCACCACGGCTGTCTCCCAGGACCCCCAGGAACAACACATGGAATTCCAACGCCGTGTGTTAGGGTGCCAGGAGAAGATGGCTGATCAGCTGCGGGTGGGGTTCGACTTAATGGCAGCCAAACTCGATGCCATATGTGGGTGCCTGAGTCCCATCAGGGAGCACCTACAGTCCCTAATGGACACCCACTGTCCGCACCATGCTCGCCTAAAATCCCTGGCTGACATCGCTGGGGCCATTACTCGGATACAAGAGCTGTCTAATCAGACAGGCTCCAGCGATGGCAGTACAGAGTTGGCACAGATGCGAAGGACAATGGAGACCATGGAGCCGATGCAGGCTGGAAGTATGGCTGCCATGACTGAACACCAGCGAGATGTAGCTGGGATCTTCCATGCCCTGCAGATCCTCATCTTGCCATTGCTGCCACTGAGCCTGTACCAGATGACTGCTGCAGGAACCTCGACACACACATCTCCGCCCCCTGACGTGTCAATGGCACACAGTGATGCAGCCCTATCACCTCTGCACCCTGATGTGTCAGTGGCACACAGTGACGCAGCCATAACCCCACCACACACACCTGACACACGGGACACAGAAGACGTCTCAGAGGAGTAAGATGTGGAGGGTAATGACTGTGTGAGGAAGGAGGTAGTAGCATCCGTCCCCGCCATATGACCTGGCCCTGCCTGGTTCTGCTCTCTGCATCATGCCCTGGAACAACACCTCCCACTGTCCCCCGAAACACTCTGCGACATTCACCTGGACCCCGACATGGACTGCCATATCTGCTCTGGTACCAATGACACAGCAATACGGCTGCGGACTGAACTCTTCCTCTTCAGATGAACTTTGCATTCCCCCAAGGACTCTGGTTGGCCCACCACTGGGCAACCATGTTATGTGGGCTTGAAATGGCCATGTACTGCTCCAGCTCCGACACTCCCCAGAATGTGAATAAAACATTCCAAATCACACAGATGTGTCATGTCTAGGTTCACTCACGTATAAAGGTTTGGATGGATGTAGGGACATTGATTGCACTAAAAGGTCCACCCTGGTAAATGTCATCAATGCGCATGTTTGACCCTGACCCACATGGCCAATTAGATGACTGTGAAGGTGTGAACTAGCAGTGGCCTCATTGCACATGAACAACAATCTCGTTACCCCCCAACTTAGCCCCACGTCCATGTATTAAATAGGGCTGTGTGTAGAAATGTCAAATTCGGTAGCAGTCCTGAAGTGGTGTCCCCCATCACATGTGACAACAGAACGTCTCTTCGCATACCTACTCACACACATCTGTGTGGACACAGTCTGTTCTGATGAATAACCTTGATCTACATGGCAAGAGGTTGGACACCATACTCACATTGCTGGAGACACGTAAGAGCACAGGTCTGCCAGCAACTATCCCAACCACAATGTCTGGCTCACAGAGGTGGAGCTGTCAATAGGGACTCACCCCCAATTCACAAGCGTCAGTCAATCCCTCCCCGTGTACGGACAATGCACATGTAGGCACACGATATGTCATTATAATCAACACGCATCACAGTTGTACACTAGTGAAGTTGCGTGGACTTTATTGGCATGTGCGTGTCAGTACGGGCAGGGCAAGGGCCACAACATGCAGACCAATGTTTAAGACACTTACAGGCAGCTTAGGAACATGTCGAGGTGGCAAAAGTGAACACACATCATTACGGATGTCAACGGTCTCAGCCCACCTTGCCTTGCTGGACGAGTCATGTGATGTTTGGCGTCTGCTCATTGGCCCGTGTCAGGGGACACGACTCACAGCCCATGGGATCTGCATAGTGCAGTAGCACCGGACTGCGCTGACTGTGTGCTCTGTGGGATCATGGTGGTTTTGGGTTTTGGGGTGTAGGGGTATTTTTAGGGTTCAGGGTGAGTTTGGGTTTTGGGGTGCCCAGGGTAATTTTAGGGTTTAGGGGAGTATGGGTATTGGGGTGGTAAGGGCAATTTTAGAATTTTGGGGGTGTATAGTTATTGGGATACAAAGGGTAATTTTGGGGTTTTAGGGGGTATTTAAAAATTATATATATATATATATATATATATATATTTCAATATATATATATATATAAATATATATGAATCTATACATATGTAATATATATATATAAATATATATCTATATATCTATATATATGTGTATATATCTATATATATATATATATAGATACTTACCTTAACCACTTTTACAAAGTATATGCCTTTGCGTTGTAATGGCATGCGTGGTAAAGGCATATGCGATGTAAAAGTATGTGTTGTGATGGAAACGCGTTGTAACAGCACTTGCGTTGTTACAAATGCGTTGTGATGGTTTGCGTGGTGTTGAAATACGGGGTAACGTCATATATTCGGCTGCTGTATATCGTTCCTTTACCTTGAAGCTGCTATTTGAGCCTCATTCGTGTAGCTTCCTACCGTGACCCGGACGTTGACATCGGTAATCCTGGAAGTGATTCATTTGTAGGGTGGGACTAACCGTTGAGAGAGAAGAAATTTCTACAGCCATAAGTGGGAGAAAAAAGACTCTGTAATTATAACACAAAATCAAGGATGGAATTGTGTTTTTAACAGTTCCATCAGATGTAGGCTGTAGTGCGTGTAATAATTAAAAATACAATGTGAATTTTATGATGGTGAAATCACGATCCTGTATCCAATCTGGAATGGATTCATTTGTAGTGGTGTGGCTAACCGTAGAGAGAGAAGAGGTTTCTCTAGCCACGATCAAAAAGAAAAAAAAGAGAGAGGACTCAGTCATTGTAAAAACAATGGGACAGTGCCTCTTACAATTCTGTGTAATCATTAAAAACTATAAATGTGAGATTTTCAAGACTCAATTCGGTTTCTGTTCTTCTGTTCTGGAATGGTACTGTCACATGACGGCCGTCATGTGTGTGTTCAATAGGAAAGGATCTACATCGGCTATATCCTTAGTCTGTATCCTTTATTTTTAGGCATGAGATTTTATGTTTGGAATTTGCATTTTTTATCTAGCTATTTGTAGTCACAAAATTAGTGTTATTGAGTGTTACTACGGTTCCCAGGTTTTTATGTGATGTTTATTCAACAAGAGTTTTGTTATCCTTATTTAAAGAAGACGAGTTTGCTTCAGTGTTTAAGCGATAGCCATGGGATGTTGTTGTTCAATCCTTTGTCGTATGTGTGTAGGCGGTACACCCATCGTTGTTCCTTTTCGAAAAGGATGTTTTCAGCTTTGCGGTTTTGTTTATTATCCAGAGTCTGTATGATGACCCACTCCATGTCCTTTGTTGTGTGGTTCATGTTTAGAAAATGGTCGCTCATGCATGTGGTTGATTTTTTGCATTTAATATTGCTGCGAGACTCACAAATCCATTGTTTAACCTTACGGCATGTCATGCCAATATATTTCAATTGTCATGGGCATGTGATCATGTATATCACATGTGTGGTATTGCAATTTGTGTGGCGTTTGAGTGTCCATTCCATATCGTCCGTCAGCTGTACGTTTTTATTTCTTTTGCTCAGGTGGCATACAGAGCACTGGCCACGTGGATAGTGTCCTGTAGTAGGTCTGCTTGTCCAAAATGTTGGGTTGGGTTCTTTACAATGCTGTCTTGGTTTTGTATGGACTAGCATATCATGAATATTTTTGGTTCTTCTATTCGCAAATCTGGGTTTTGGCCATTTGAGGCTACCTGAAGTGAGAATGTGCCAGTTTTTATTGACTATCTTCTTGACCTGGTTCGAGGCTATGTTGTATGTTGTTACACAAGTTAAAGTATTCGTGTCGACCATTTAAGGTATGGTATCAAGGAGGTTGTCTCAATTCTGGTTCCTCGCTCTTTTTTGACATTTATGAATGATTGCGTCAAGCTACTGTCTTTCTTTGAGTTTTTTGCTTATATCATTCGCCTGTTGTCTGTATACTTGTATATTGCTGCAATTTCTCCTGATCCTAAAAAACTGGCTATATGGAAGGTTTTCCCTCAAGGGTCTTGGGTGGAAGCTGGTAAATGAGAAAAGACTGTTTTTTGCAGTTGGTTTGTAAAATGTCTTGGTGAATAATTTGTTGTTTTCTACGTAGAAGGTAATATCTAGAAAATCTAGTGTTGTTTCATCAGCAGTATATGTGAATTTGAGGAATTCGTCTTGGGTGTTCCACGTGTGGAATTCTGGTAAGATTTCTGGTTTGTCTCCCCAGATCATTAGTACATCATCTATATACCTTTTCCAGAAGAGGATCTTTGTCCTAAATGGGTTGGTTTCACACAGAATGTGTTCTTCTTCAAAGGTACTCACATAGAGGCCTGCCAAACTGTGGGTGAATGTGCTGCCCATTGAGGTCCTGTGCATTTGGAGGTATAGGGTCCCATCACATTCAAAATAGTTTTCAGTTAAGGCTAGGTGGCAACATTCAAGAATGAAGTGTCTTGGTGTTTTGTGTGACCAATTTTCTTTAAATAATATCTCTTCCATAGTTTGCAATATTGCTTCTTGGGGAAGGCTTGTGTACAAGCTCTCTATGTCTAATCCTACTAAACAAGTGGTTCCTTGTTGGTATGTCACATCTTTAAGAAGGTTCAGTAGGTCACAAGTGTCTTTGAGGTAGGTGGAGTTTTGTTGTTCAAGAGGTTTCAGGTAATGTTCAGCGAATTGGGACAAGGGTTCTAACACTGAACCTATCCCTGAGACTATCGGTCGTCCTGGCGTTGGATTCCTGTTTTTATGGTTCTTTGGTAGGGAATAAAAATATGGTAACCGTGGATTCATGGCTCTTAGGAAATCCGCCTCATTTTTTGAGATCCAGAAGTTCATGAGGGAGAATCTCTCAAGATCCGACAGAAAGACTCAAAAGAACTATAGACAAAATGACCGAAGAGGCAGAAATGAACCTCTGGAAAAAATGAGGCGGATTTCCTAAGAGCCATGAATCCACGGATACCATGCCAACTTCCCCCTGCACCCGCAGGAACTTTAACAAAACTCCTATTGAGGTATGACCACATTATTGACAGACACAATTTACTGACCGCATGCTACTAATCTTATTTTTCACAAACGACTCTTCCCCTTCACTAGTTTACAAGCTAGAAATGTGACACATATCATTTGTCGCTACTACACACTATTATCCTCAACGATAACTCTCATGTAATCCTTTCCAATTACATGATGAAGATACCGCATCCAAATGCACAACATAATATGTTATTTAGACTAATACCACCAATAACCACCAATACAGTCGCCCTTGCCCTAACTTTTGATAGCTCTCCGTGCACCTCAACAACGAGGCGCCATCTCGAGATCGAATGATATTTGATATGCTAAAATATACCCCTTACAGGAACGTACAGCACTGCATGTATATATAAACCACCTATAAACTGCACAAAATAAATGATGAATGTATTTGTTAAGTTAAACAAACAATCACTTGTTGATAAATTCAATGATCATAGTGTCTAATAGGATGAGACTATGTGTAATTTATGTTCAGCTACATTCTGTCTATTTCCTTTTCCTCCCTTTTTTCTATCCAAAGTTGTAGACAGTATCATAACCTTAAACAACATCACAAATTGAGTCAATGAACCCAGTGACGAACATAGGTAAGTGACTTAAACTTACCTACCACAAAGCGGTCTAACTTCACACTGCTTTCTTCTCTGTCCTGATGAAAGTCCGCCAATCCATAGAGACATTTAAGGACTGAAACATGTCCACCACCGAAATCAATACTATATAGGTGCAGTGGACCACTTACACATCCACTATAGCACCTGGCACTGTTTTTAATCTTACCCCTCCCTGATTAATAAAATACTCTTTACAGGAAAGGAGGTATTTTTAACTCCACACTTTTTTCCGCTAATGTTCACATAATAATCACAACCGTCACAAAACCAGGTGATCTCCCTCCAGGAGGAGGAAAGTTGACTGCCTAGATAATGGCAAACTCAGGCGGAAAAGGACCCAATGATAAACCACTCACCTAACTTCTTCAAGCGGAGAATCAAGATATACCGCTACCAACTAGTTAGAGTGTATGAGGGCCTTTGTACAACACTCATAGACCCTGGCATTCCATGACACGTGGTTCATTCCCCCTAAATTAGAACAAGGCCAGATATCCACTCCTGCCGGCAACCTCCTATGATTAGTACCTTGATATAGAAAACAAATGAGTAAGAACTGTGTTGATATCCACGACAGTGATGGTCTGGTATCAGAAAAACGCAGTCCAGGTGCAGACCCTTAGTACTTTCCTATCATCATAAGTCAGGTATCCCCAATTGTAACTCTGCATTTGGAAACTCTACTTTTTCTGATAGCAAACATGCCCAAACTCTAGCAAATATGGCAGCATTACACAAAAGATATCCCTGGACACTTTATTTTGTGTGTACAAGTACACACCATGTTCCAATACATCCAAGTAAATCACTAGATTGCTTGTGCACAACACACTTAAAACAAGACCAGTTACTGAGCTCACTCGCATAGAACAGCTTGTCGACCAGATCACAAATCACAGATCACAAATCATGTCTTTGTACAAGGCTCAAATTGTATTCCGTAGATTACAATAACCTTGGTTAGTTTCAGTTAGGGCCTAGTCCTTTAGTTCCGCGTCTAGAGTCGTTCCTGTTGCGCACACTCCTAGGTTAACATCAGGAACTTGTCAGAAGTATAGTTGTTCTAGCTTACCATTAAAAGGAAGGTTGGGCAGCAACAGAGAAAGAAGGCCCCTTTTGACCAGAGACAACTAGGACCGTACCAGAGACACTGATGGTCTTTTTGCTTTCGAGTGGATCACAGAAATATGGGTTGGTCCCTGTGAGTGCTCTCTGAGTTGTTGTGCGTCGATGTCTCAGCTCAGGAAATGGGTACCTGTAGCAGGCACAACCTGTCCTGGAATGCCAAGTGCAGTGTCATCTTGGGCGGTCGCCACTAAAAAAGCGGCTCTATTCAAGAACCTGCGCTCACTATTTTGGAGGACTTTATGAGAGGGGGAGAGCAGTCATGCTTTATAATAACTTAGAGCGAACACTTGAATGGAAAAAGACTGGACTCTGGATTCATATAAAAATAACTTTTAGGATTCCCTTCGTCAATATTCTTCTTAGATCAATTGCATTCATTAAAGATAGCCCCATTGCATTTCAAAATGTCTGCTCTTCATTGGGGGCAACAAATCAAACACGATCTGTGGAACGAAACCTATAATGGCACAATATATTCAGTTTTCCAAAACATGGGTAGGTAGTTCATATATTATTATTATTCATACTTAACAAATCAACACATGATGTAGTGTGGCACTTGTATTCTAGGGTACATGAAGCTGTAATTTTCACTTTATCCCAAAAGAGTAAAAATACACTGTCCATTCAATCAAAACCTGGGCAGGCAATTCAAATGCTATCCATACTCAATTAATTGCACATAATGCAGGATATGAGATATAGTCAAGAGCTCATGGAGCAGTGATTTTCAGTTTGTACCAAAAGAGTTAACATACACTCTCCACTCAATCGATTAACTCAATTTCTGTTGGTATCTCCATGTATAACATAAAGAGAATGATGAGTCCTTAATTTCAGTCAGGTTACACCATTCGGCTGATAATAGAATCAAATGTGGTACTACTGTTCAGTGGAAGTCTGAGGTATATTCCAAAGTACCTTCCCATAACCAACACTTCTCTGTTTGAAAAATATATTATCTCACGCTGCTGTTAAAATTGAATGTCTTAAATTGATTCATATCATTTTCTAATTATAGGGAAAATATCCTGAAATCTGTCTTAGTTTAACTATCAACCCCAACTTTGAAAGATTCACCATCACCACTGCAACTGCGTGAGAGTCTTTATAAGTTACCAGGTAATCTTATCTATATTGTAGAATTAATTTTCAGTTTTCTTACCTCCAGATGCATGAGTATATCATGCTCGTGCTTTTAGGCTCCAAAGAAAGACACCCAAGGAGGCATCCTTTTGAAGTTGTTATTTTCAGTAGACTAGTAATGCCAGATATCTGCGAAAGTGCAGTGTCTTACTCCAGCAAAGGAGATGGCCCTAAGCTCCATGGTGGCCCACTTGGCATGCAGGGGTCGCTGACTTTCAACAGGAAAGGTGATGACCTTAAACTTTACAGTGGCCCCAATCTGGCATCGGGGTATTGGCCCGGTAGTCCATGGCTGCCCTGTGACACTCTGAAAGGGCTCTGATAAATTGTATTTAAATTTGCCCTTAAAAAATGCACTGTAGTTTAGCCAACCTGTTTATAACCTTAACGTGCTTTTTAGGTCTCGCCTAGGCAGCGCTTGAGCTGTCTCTTCGAGACATGCTGTATTCAGGATAAAGGCATGAAGCTCCGCCCATCTTTTTAATTGGCTCCTGTCACTGTCCTTTGTAAATGGTGGCTTGTCATTGGTCAATTGGCTTAGTAGTCCCTCCTTAGAACCGCCTTTTCTTTTCTTGTAACCTCCCATGAGGACACCCTCTGTTACATGTGTTGCTACTCGGTATCTTTTAATTATAGCCTCCAGCTCTATTTTCTGAAATGCCATTCTCCTACCTGCTGTTGCAGGCAGGACACGCTCTCTCTGCAACGCTTTTAAAAAAAAATTTAACCAGCATGGCACACCTCAGCACTAAAAATGGCAGCCGCATTTTTCATTTTTTTTGTTAATTACGATCGCTGAAGCGGCTGCATGCCTTTTTTTCTGTTTATTTACTTTTCATGCAATGTCGGCACGCACACTTTAGCTTTAAGCATCTTAAGCTAAAGCTTGGGTGCCGCAATTGCTTCAAAAGGAAAGAAATAGAAAAACAAATAGCAAAAATTTGCATTTTCTTTGTCTATTTCTTTACTTTTGAAGTAATCACAACACCCGCGCTTTAGCTGAAGATGTTCAAAGCCTAAGCGCGGGTGCTGTCATTGTAACAAAAGTATACAAATAGAAAAAAAAAGCATGAGACCGCCATTTTTTTTCTATTTGTTTACTTTTGTTACAATCATGGCACCCACGCTTTCGCTTCAAACATCTTAAGCTGAAGCGAGGGTGCCGCGTTTGCTTCAAATGTAAAGAAATAGAAAAAACATATTTTTTCTATTTCTTTACTTTTGAAGCAACCGCGGCACCCACACTTTAGCTTAAGATGTTTGAAGCTAAAGCACGACTGTCGCGATCCATTTGCAATGCAAAACCTCTCGCATTACTGAAAGTTTGAGCTATTGGATTTGCATCTTTAATAGCAACGCCAATATCTCAAACTTTCAGCAATACAAGACCTATGCATTGCAAATGCTTGTTTGTTCAAGTTGTAAATATTTTGTTGGGGACATTTTATTTTGAAAGCAAACAAACTGCGCAAAGGTTTAGCAAAATTGTCAGCAACTTTGTCCATTTTTAAAAGTTAAAAATATTTTTGGGTACATTCTTTGCTTTCCAAATAAATTCACTGCTCTTTTTTCGATTCTGCTGCATGTATTTGCTTATAACAAAGTAGCATTCTGGGGCATTATAAATAGCCACAAATTGATACATATTGCAAACATATGTAAACGTTTTTATATTGGTATCACTGTCAGTATTGCAAGCTGAGCTTACAGCTCACTGCATTTCCTTAGAGCGCTTACCCGAACAAAAAAGGCCTTGCATTAATGAACCTTATATACAGTTTTGAACAACTATACGGATGGATGCATATCTTGGTGTAGCAGCAGACTTTTCTGTTTTCCACACTGTGGCCCTGTAAATTGGCATCAAGGTAGTTTGTGCTGCAGGGGGATGGGCCTACTTGTCCAGTGAACAAAATAAACATTGAGGGCCTCCTTTATGAGGGCCCTTGTGCCGCCAGAAGGTCACTTTTTGTGACACTCTGGTGGCGCAGGAGCCTGCGCCATATTTACTTGGCAGCACTAAGCCACTTTTTTTGGCTTAATGCTGCCTCGTAAATATGGTTCCTTTTAACGCAGTTTTCTGTGTTAAAGGGCAGTGCAATGGGTGTTGCTGGTGGCAATCCCAGCAACATCCATGGCTTTTAGACACTGCCTCATATTTACGAGAAATCGTAAATTTGAGGCAGCGCCAAAACCGTACGCCTCACCAGGGGAGGCGTAAGGGAGGCACAACAGGGGAAAAGGACAGGAATACGCCATATCTTATAGATATGGTGCATTCCTGCCCTTTTCTTTTAACGTAGGGCACTGCAGCAGGAAGGACTGTGGCGCTGCCCTACGGGAATTGCACCTAAATGAGGCCCTAAGACTTGTTGTTCTTGACCCCAAACAACATATCAAGTTATAGGAATTCACATCTCTGTTGCACTTACTACCAATGCACTTCAGTCCCTTGTAAATATGACTGGAGGTTCCTGCAAAAAGAATAATATATAGAACAATAGACTAGTAACAGTGAATAACAGGGATGTTTTCCATCTAGAGTTTCTGAGTGATATCAAATAGACAATGAGAGTGAATCTCAAGTTGTCAATTATGTCACTCAGAACCCCGAGGTGAAAAATATACCTGTTATTTACTTTTTACCAATGTATTCTTTTATATTATGTATGACCACCAACATTTTCTGACCCTGCTTTCAACTGATACCCCGTGGCAGAGGAGTAATGGTGGAGCCATGCATACCATGTCCTCCCTCCCTGTCCCAAACAAAGAAAAAAAAAACGTGGTGTCCTGCCCCTCACCCCAGACACTCTCTGGGCCCTGCACTCCCTCCCTACCTGAAGCCTACTTTTCAGCACTGCTCTGACTTTCAGAGAACTCAGCCGGACCCGCCGGGAATTTCATTTAGATATAGCAACAGGGAGTAACAAGTTCTGCTGCCTGCTGTTGCTAGTCATAGCATGGAATTACTTGATTTACAGTCCAGTTATTCATGCTAAAGGCTCTCTATAGGAGCCATACTTTACATTATAATAAACAAGTGCAAAACTAAAATGATAAAATGTCAAGGCAAAGAAAATCTTAATGGATACTGAATCAATCAAAAAAAGGAAAAAGCTGGGAGTAAATCCTTTGTCTCTGTTTAGCAGGGGGCGCCTTCAATGGGAGAGATAGAGCTGCAAGGTGCTACAGTGCTGTTTCCTGTTCATTTTATAAGCAAAACACAGTCGAATGCAGCTGAAATCAGAAATTCTGAGAAGCTATGTTTTTTCAGTCTGAATAAGCTTAATATCCTTGACACAAATAACCAAACAGAAGGGATGAATCACACTGTTGTGCTCACAGCGCTAGTCGAAAAGATGACCTATTCCATGTACTCTACGTCTGCAAATGGTATGGAGACCTGTGAAAAAAATCCTTTTAAAAATCTTTAAGGAGCCGCCTATGCAAATCCCTGAAGAAATAGAAACATACATCCTGAGCAATGCTCCAGCATAGAAGCTACAAAAGCTACCGGATTTCTCAAGCAAAGGATGTGAGGAAAATCAAAGAAGGCTTATTGGAGAACTCATTCAGAAGGGTCAAGCACTAGCTTGAATATAACAAAGACCCCTATGACCACACTTAGCAGGGGTTATCCACATCTTGTCAAAGGGTGTTTATTTCAGGCAGAAAGAAAAAAAAAAGAAGCGGTCAAACCATCACCTTCTGCAACTAAGAAGATGTCTTTAGACAAAGCAGATGAGCTGAGGGATAGTAATCAATCAATCAATCAATCAATCATGTCACTTATAAAGCGCACTACATACCCGCGAGGGTCTCAAGGCGCTGGGGGAAGAGGGGGGTGGTGCTGCTACTGATCGAAGAGCCAGGTCTTGAGGAGTCTTCTGAAGGCCAGTAGGTCTTGGGTCTGTCGGAGGTTGGTGGGGAGGGTGTTCCAGGTCTTGGCGGCGAGGTGGGAGAAGGATCTGCCGCCGTCGGTCGTTTTCCGGATGCGGGGGACTGTGGCGAGGGCGAGGCTGGTCGAGCGGAGCTGGCGGGTGGGGGTGTAGAAGCTGAGTCGTCTGTTGAGGTAGGCTGGTCCGGAGTTGTGGAGTGCTTTGTGTGCGTGGGTGAGGAGCTTGAAGGTTATCCTCTTGTTGACAGGGAGCCAGTGCAGGTCTCTCAGGTGGGGTGTGATGTGGCTGCGTCGGGGGATGTCGAGGATAAGACGTGCAGAGGCGTTCTGGATGCGTTGCAGCCGTCTCAGGAGCTTAGCCGTCGTTCCTGCGTAGAGGCGTTTCCGTAGTCCAGCCTGCTGGTGACGAGGGCCTGGGTGACTGTTTTTCTTGTTTCGGTGGGGATCCACTTGAAGATCCTGCGGAGCATTCGGAGGATGTTGAAGCAGGATGAGGAAACGGCGTTGACCTGCTTAGTCATGGAGAGGGTGGGGTCGAGGATGACCCCTAGGTTGCGTACGTGGTCGGTGGGTGGCGGGGCTGTTCCCAGTGATGTTGGCCACCAGGAGTCGTCCCAGGCTGAAGGGTTGGAACCAAGGATGAGGACCTCCGTCTTGTCCGAGTTCAGCTTCAGGCGGCTGGTCCCCATCCATTCGGCGACGGCCTTCATTCCTTCGTGGAGGTGGGCTTTGGTGGTGTGAGGGTCTTTGGTGAGGGAGAGGATCAGCTGGGTGTCGTCAGCGTAGGAGATGATGTTGAGGTTGTGCTGTCGGGCGACGTGGGCGAGGGGTGCCATGTAGATGTTGAACAGCGTTGGGCTGAGGGAGGAGCCTTGGGGTACGCCGCAGATGATCTTGGTGGCCTTGGATCGGAAGGGGGCGAGGCGGACGCTTTGTGTTCTGCCGGAAAGGAAGGATGTGGTCCAGTCCAGGGCCTTCTCTTGGATCCCGGCGTCGTGAAGGCGTGTTCGTAGTGTGTGGTGGCAGACCGTGTCGAAGGCGGCTGATAGGTCCAGGAGGATGAGGGCTGCTGTTTCTCCGTTGTCTAGCAGGGTCCTGATGTCATCGGTGGCGGCGATGAGGGCGGTTTCGGTGCTGTGGTTGCTGCGGAAGCCGGACTGGGAAGGGTCCAGGATGTTGTTCTCCTCGAGGTAGCGGGTCAGTTGTTTGTTGACGATTTTCTCGGTGACCTTCGCGGGGAACGGGAGCAGAGAGTTGGATCGGAAGTTCTTGAGGTCCTTGGGGTCTGCCTTGGGTTTCTTGAGTAAGGCGGTGATCTCGGCATGCTTCCAGGTTTCTGGGAAGGTTGCTGTCTCGAAGGAGATGTTGATTATTTTCCGGAGATGGGGCGCGATGGCTGTACTGGCTTTGTTGAAGATGTGGTGAGGGCACGGGTCTAGCGGTGAACCGGAGTGGATGGTGTTCATGATCTCGCTGGTGTCCTCGTCGTTGATGTTGGTCCAGGAGAGCAGGTGGTTGGTGGTTGTGGGGGCAGTGGTCTCGGTGGTTGCCGGGGCGGTCGTGGTGTTGAAGCTGTCGTGGATGTCGGCGATTTTGTGGTGGAAGAAGGTGGCCAGTGAGTCGCACAGGTCTCGCGACGGCTGGATGTCGTTGGTGTTGGAGCTGGGGTTGGAGAGTTCCTTCACGATGTTGAAGAGCTCTTTGCTGTTGTGTGCGTTGTTGTCTAGGCGGTCGCTTAGGCGAAAGTAGATAAAATGGAATTATCTGCTCGTGGCTCATGTTAATTTTATCCCACAAAATCACCTCCCACATCTATTTCCACTTAGGCCCCATAGCCTTTATCCAGGCACTCCGGGCACAATGGTGGCAACAGAGCCCATCAAGATCAGTGATACCGGGAAACTCACAGGATTGTGACTGATCAGTGACTGGGAAGGCTCACCCCTTGGGGGATCAGGTCACTTCGGATTACCTGTTTTCGCTGTGTGTGTGAAATGTTTGGAAAGGATTTTCGGCCTGGTTGTCCTCGACCGGGCATGGTCAAAGATGAAAACAGTAGACAGCGAAGTCGCAGTCCTGTTAGATCTTTCCAAGAAGCCGCGAGTTGAGGCTTCTACCAGACTTTTTGAGGGTACAGACAATTGTACATTTGTCCCACAGTTCTTGGGCGATTGGTTGTACCACATTTGTTTGCTTTAAAATCTTTCCCTGACACATGTTTGCAGAGAGACTAGATTACTGATCCTGACGAAAGCCTAAACACCTATTAAAGGACACGAACAGGCTCACCCCTCATTCACACATGGGTGGAAGATTTTCCCCATTGTTTTTAAATCCTATCCCTTGGCTACATAGAAAAGTCAGTATTAGCTCCACCAACATCGATTGTGCACACATGGATTACCCATCCGTAGAGCTCTTCTTCTGCAGGGGAGTTGTAGGCACATTGTAAACTTTGTTTGTGGTGTGAGGAGGACCCTGTGATGAAGCATGCTACCTAAGTGTGGTTGAGCATTTTCATCCTAACAGAGAAATGCTTCTGTTATCATTTTGTCATCTGAATATTCAGACCTCGAGGTCCTTATGTGCTGCAAATTAAATTGTGAGGAAAAAGTACTTGTGGGTCTTTAAATACTCCCCCGACCTCTTTTGCGTTCTTTGTTCTTGGAAAGGATTTTAGGCTTGGCATTAGCCAAGATCATTTGTTTTCAGTAAAAAATAAATATACAGTATACTTAGTAAAAGGAATTTATAACAACCCTCTTCATCCATTGATCTATTGTGTCATTTACATTTTTATTCTGTCCACCACAACATACAGCAATGGGCAGAAGATCTATCCAGTTCAGCCATTGATTCCCATCAGTGTGAGCGACAGCATTCTGCCAAAGCACACTGTCATCACCCACTCAGAAAAATAGTCTCTTTACTGCCAGGAACTGGTGGGCCAATGTATTGTTTTGTTACCAATTTGTACTTTCAATTTTATAAATCGACTTACCTTTGCGAGGACTTGCTACTTTCCAGACACTGCTACGGGGCCCTCACCACTGCTTGCAGTGTACAGTATCACTGAATGTACTTTAATGCCACTCAAAAATGGCCATTCATGCATACGCATGTGACCTCAGGAGCATGCATGGTGGCTATCTTGGAATGGGTTGCCCATTCCAAAATGGCTCCTTTTGCATGTGCATACTCACGTAAGGGCGGCCTTCTTTGAATGTTTCCTAAAAGTTCATTACATAAGTGTTCATTGGCATCTGCCTGTGTGTGCACGCTCTCACATGGGTGGTTATCTTCAAATGTTTATGTAGAACTTAACTATAAAAACATTCAAAGACAGAAAACTGTGCATGTGTGCACACAGGCAGAATTTATTTGAAAACTCTTTTGTATTGAAGTGTTACAAAAACATTAAAAAAGCATTCGCAAAGCCAATAGGCTGGTAGCCAACACCAAACGTATTGGCTTTCCCAATGCTTGTTTACTATTTCCAGCACGAGCAGCCTCCTAAACCTCATTCTTAGCTTACTTCTATTAATGCCTCCTTTCCCCTCCTTTCTACATATTTCTAGTTTTAAAGTTGTATAGTTCTGTATGCAAAGGTCAACAAGCATTGAAAATGCAATAGGTCTCGCATTTGGTTGAGTTAAAGCTATTGGTGCTGTAAATGACAATGTCTTTTACCTATGTGTTATGGAGTGTATGTATGTGGTGTGTAGTGGAATTATGTGGTTTGGGTGGGTATTGTGGAATTGTGTGGCAAGGAATTCTATGGTGTGGAGTAGATTTGTGTAGTGGAATTATGGGGCATGGTGTGCAGTGAAAATATGTGGATAGTAATTATGTGGTATTGAGTACTGGAATTATGTGGAGTGGCATTGTGTGCTATGAAGTGTAATTATGTGGAATATTTTTTCTGTGTGGAGCAGTATGTAGTGGAGTTTAACTATGTGGTGTGCTGTTGAACTCAGCCGTGGTCCATGCAGGGAACAGCGGTGGGGGGGCGCCTGTTGGGGGGGATTTCGAGGGACGATGCAGAGGGAAAATTAAATAAATAATTAATTTTCCCTCTGCATCGTCTGTCGGAATCCACCCCCCCCCCCCACCCGGCCCCACCGTCCTACCGCTGTTACCTGCACGGTCTGCGGCTGGTTGAACTGTGTGATGTGGAATTGTGTGGATAGTTTTGCTTTTTTGGTAACAAAAAAAAACAAATAGGTAGAAGCAAAGCTCCAGATCTGTGTTTTTTGGGCGTTAAGAAAAAAGACAAGGGCTGCAAACAATTAACTCTTTCCCCACCAATGACATAATAGGGTTGCCTCTGTATAGTAGTTCTTTTAGTACTTCTCGCTGTAGCCAACTCCTGCATTTTACAAGTGTTCCCTGTCACCTAATGAAAACAGCAAAGTTGTTTTTAATAAAAATTGTGTTATCTTTATTTCTGCATAGCTGTGTGAAAGGGTGGGAAGGTGAGTGAAAGGGTGGATGGATGAGTGAAATTGTGGATGGGTGAGTGAGTGAAAGGGTGGATGGATAATGAGGGAACAAATGGATTGATTAATGAGTGAAAGAATGGATGATGAGTGAAAGAGTAATTGGCTGGATGGGTGAAAGGCTGGATGGATGGATGGGTGGAATGAGTGGATGAATGGATGATGGTTGGATTTCTGTTTCTCTTCACAGTCATGGGGTCTCCTCACCCTTATTAAATTGTACACTTCCTAACCTCATCAGTAACATGTCCACAAAATGTATGTTTTTGCTGATCAAGTGCATGTTATGCATTGCATCTGAGTTTTAGTAAATGAGTGGCTAAGGAAAGGCTCACACTTGAATCCATCCAATTTTAGAACAGGAAGCGTTGTGTCCATGCACTCACCGCTAAAAGAATGACAGAAAACGGATTATTTTACCCAGGTTCTCCAGGGTAGCTAAGACTGCCTTTTATTTAGTGTAAGTGTGAGTAAAGTGCGTCACTCTCTTTTAGGTGCATTAAGAGTCAGATTCGACCAGAATATCTCGCCCCATTCAGCCTGAAAACCCCTGCAGGTCCATAGCTAAGAGGTTTCAGAAACTAGCCAGCTGAAATCATTCCACTCCACCTGTGACCTCACACAGACACTTTCCACCTGAATGGCAGTGGTTTTCTCTCTGGAACCCGCAGATACTGCACAGAAAAGGACCCAATGTTGCCAGGTCCCTGCAGTCAATCCTCATACTGGTAAAAATTGTAATAGCCAGAATTTGGTCTGGGAATACCAGGCAGGTCTGGAGATTTCGGTCCTTCCAGTATGACAGCAGTAAGTCTCCCACTCTCATAATCAGGGCCTATGTTTGATATGTAAAAGATTCATCAACTCAATTTTCTTATTTGACTAATTATTGACAAAACACACAGCGTTTGCTCATATATGCAAGCTCACTGCTGAATTAGAGCTGCTTTTTCTAGCTGTCCCTTGAGACACACGGACACCTCTTTCGGTTTGTAACACTCTTTCCCGGGCTCTCCAGGATGCTCAGGGTTGTTTTGGTATAAAATGAGAGTACTGGTCCCATAGGACTGCATGCAAGCCAACCAAGCCATAGTCGTAAAAAAGGGCAGTCGTTTAAATTGCGTGGTACTGGCAGGTACTGAGATCAGCACGCCTTTAATATGAAAGGTAGTGAACTAGCACTTCTCAGGAGGACAGCAGACAGGTAGTCTGAGGCAGAGAGTACGGCACTTCAACATGTTAATGTCAAGCACTGGAATGGGAGCTGCCAATGGATGATTTTCAGCTGAAAAATAAAAAGGAAAAGGAAACTTTCACCTGAGCTTGAGAGACTGTCCTCTCTCTGCTGTTCTTGTGGATGAGTAAAATGATAGACGCTTTCAAAGGACACAGATTAGATATCTGTGTGGTTTAGGAAAAGCTGTGATCTTTACATGCAATTTATTCTGAACAAAACCCCCTCTCAGGGCTGCGTCAAGTCACTCCTGTCTGCAACTCATTAGGTTCAGCTGCAGCCACCGAGTCCTGGCTAATGAACTCATCTTTTTAGGAGGAAATGGAGGCTTGTCTAAACTTCCCTTTCCTTTACTCCTGACTTGCTTGCTAACACGCCCTATTCATATCTATGTTTTATCTAAGTTTTAATTTTCTTGATATTTTGGCATGCAAGATTTTGTTAACTACGTGAAATAAACAGAAAGCAGAACCTAATGTTTGCCTCTAGTATTTAGAGGTGAATTTGCTGCGTCTACCCCTTTACTGTTGCATATGTGCTACAGGAGGAAGAAATCCAGTTTTATTTGACCAGTAAAGTTCCAGGGTCTTTTAGCAAGACCCGCACTACAGTAGCAGAACATGATTACATAATAAAAAGCACGCCTAACCTGTGCCTCGCTCTGACAGAGGTGCCTCTTGGTAAAAGAGGATATCATGTCATACAAGGCCAGACCACTGAAGTCAAGATTTAAAGGCGTAGGCACAGGCCAATCGCAGGAGCAGGCCTGGAGGACACCAAGCAGAATTAAAGGGAGGGTGAGCTGCAGACATCTGAAACACCGGGGCTTACTAAGAAAATGGAAGAAAAAGCAGGGTCGGGGGAGGCATGGGTTAGAGAGGATCAGCAGAGGAGTTTAAGTACTTTTGCAGGCACAAGGGGAAGTAGGGCTCAGCAGATGCGAGGAGATAACAAGAATTACAGCCCTGTTTAAATAAACAGAAGTCTGAGCTCAGAGCAACTGAAAACTTCAAGTGCTCTGGTCAAATGTTCTTAGAGTAATTCAAAAGTAGTCCCTAAACAGATGCTACAATGAGACAAGCGGAAGGGTACAAGTACTGGGGCACTGGTCTTCTGGATTGAAAAGGAGGGACAAATAGGAAAAATTGACCACTAGCAAGCAAGGATTTTTTAAGGACACTGAAATAAACCAATGAAAAGCAGTAAACCCACATCGAAGTATATACTAAAGTATATACAAGAGGTCTCGAAAGCTCGACCTAAAAAAAGGCCAAATGCTTAAAAATAAACAACAAAAAATGAAAATATGAAATGAAGTTAATTTCTCAAAGACAAAAATAATCCCAATTTATTGATCATGGTCACAGGCATGTGGGTGCACATACCTTTCATTTGCACCTGTGCAATTAAGTTAATGAGCTAAATTGTGCCAGTGTTGCTCTATGTATTCCTTTATTCTTTAATTTAATTTATTATTCTAGTTTTATAAAGGTGGACTAGGCCCAGGAAAAAAGACAGCAGGGCGCCGTACAGGGGTTAAGACGTTTTCTGCCGTTAAAGTGCTGTGGTAATTAGAAGCACGTGAAAAATCAAACCAAACAGAAATATAAATCCAGCAAAAGAAATATATGCATCTTATGAGCACACACCGAAAGAACGGCAACGGGTTGTTCGTTTAGCTCTCAAAATCACTTTGTTGTCGAATTTAGCAGAAGGTCGAAATTATTGTCATTAGCCATCTTTTGCTACATCCTGATTGAACGTGGCTTATCCCACCATATGTTAAGGTAGAGAGCAGTTTTCTTTGCGGCCTGTTTCCTCTGACTCTCCTGATTGGCCACACGAGGGAGCAGGGCAGGCGCCTGTGTTTCTTGCTGCTTTGCTGACACGGCTCTTGTGGTGCATTACAGCATCGGTTGGCATCTCGCAGCTGAGGCGGGCCACTGCTAGGAAGCAGCAGTTTCTGGCCTCTGGGACAAATACCGCAGTCACTTGAATAAGCAATATTTAATCTACAGATACTTTCCCACTGACATCAGTAGATGTGGTGAAATAATGTTGACATTGAAATAGTTCCTGCATGAGTTGTTCGGCAGAGCTGGATTTTTTAAAATTACTTTTAGCTCAATATGCCAACACACAGTAGAAATAAGTAATTTTTAGAATTCAGAATGGATGCAAAACTCACGCATGTAAGACACACAAAGTTTAAGTCTGCAGTGCATATTCAGGAAAGACACTGTTCTGTACAAATATTTGGCAAGGCCCAGTGAGTCCTAAGAGACAGGGAGAGGCCGCTGGAAGAGAGCAGCAGAGAACTGACTGTAGACACTGGGGAATACTAGCAACCTCCCCCTACGCCACGTCCACTAGTAATAAAATCCCTTCTTTTCCGGCTTGTGTTCAATGATCATATGCACTCACCGTTATTGTGGTAAAGTAATTCGGTCATAATTATACACGTAGATCATTTTCCTGGAAGATTCATACCTAAAGGGCATCCTTGAAAAGAGGTACGCTGAAAATCACCCTTTTACTTACTGGTAATCTTCATTACCCCCATTAGGAGTCCTCCTCATCCCAGTTCTAAATTATGAGGCGTCCCCCCTTCCCGAACAGCCCATCCATACGTTCTCCATAAGAATAAAACATTTTTAACAAAGACATAGAATGAAATACCCTATTTCTATGCCCACTACTGCTATTATAAATAGCTCCTCCCCCAACCCTCCTCCTGTCACAGTAATAAGTTATTAAACAATGGAGGTGCAACATAGGGACGTGAAGGAGGGTAATGAGACTGGGACAAGGAGGACTCCTAATCGGGGCAATGAAGATTACCACATACGGATTACCCATCCATAGAGCTCCTCTTCTGCAGGGGCAATGAAGATTACCGGTAAGCAGGGGAGTAGCTTTAGGGGGGTGTTTGGGGTGTTACATCCCCCTAATAAATGTATTTTCTGATAGTTGGCTATAGGTGCTTTCAGTCAGGCCCCTCTAATGCACCCTGCTTGTCGTATAATGTATTTAAACATTATACGCCAGCCGGATTGTGGGAAAATCTGAAGCTCACCCTCCACTTCCCCTCCCCCAGTAAATACTCAAAGCCCTTTAACATTTAAAGGAAAATGAACAGAACCTGAGAAGTTAACATGGGAAACAGGAAGGACTACCTGTTGTGACAAATGAAAATGAGTCAAGACTTTGGGAATTAACTTGGGGTCTAACGGTAAAACCAACAGGTCAGGAAAAAATTTCAAGTAAGGGTGTGAAATTCCGTAACTGTTAACCTGGGTTGTTGCTTTCCAGTGCGGAGATACCCCTTTGGGGGTGATTCATGCGCTTTACAAACTACTCATTCATTCAAATGCTAAGAGCTCCTAACTCGCTCAATCTTCACGCTGAAGTAATAGCCATCAGAAAAGGAGTTTTAGGAGATAATCACATAAGAGTTGCTGACTCTAGTGGTTCAAAAGGATCTTTCTGTAAACCCCTAAATACAATCACCAAATCCTATGATGGCCGAGGACTATGAATTTTTTGCTTTTTCAATCTAAAGATTCTCATCAGTCTTCATACCAAAGGAGACACTTGACCAAGGTCTTCTGAAAACGGACAAAAAGTTTAAATCGCCACCCACTGGGAATTTAACGAGAAGGGACTAGACCTTTGAGAAATCCGTCCCTAAGAAAATCCAGAATTTTAAAAGGGTTGACATGTGTTGGACTTTCAGATTTCTCTGCACACAACCTAGCAAACACACCACAATTTCTTCCATAGGAGTGAAAAGTGATGCCTTTTCAGAAGACTTGATCTCCATAGCCACTTACTCAGAACATCCCAAACCTTGTAATCCTAACCGCTCAACAACCAGGCCATTAGATTAAGACAGCTGTATTGATGAACCGTTAGATGAGGATATTGCAACAGAGGTGGTTTGATCTAGAGGTGAAAAAAAGATCCCCCTCAACATGTTGGGAAGAATTGAAAACCAATGGTGTTTTTACAGAACGGGGTAACGAGAATCACCCTGACTCCCTCCACCCAGATGTTCTGTAAAACCCTTGGCAGGAGAGAAATCACGGGAAATGCATACACCAACCCTTGAGGCCATTGGACTGACATAGCATCCATTGCCCATTCATGGTGAGATTTTTCCTCGGTCCTAACTTTTGTGACATTGTGACTCAGATTGTGTACCCAATAATTTAGCTCTCTTGAGGCACACCGCTCTCAAGGCCAGAACACGTGCCTCTGTCCAAGCTAATGTCTGAACTGTCAGTTGATTGAGAGACTCTTCCTTTGTCCCCCTTAATGATTCAGGTAGCATCTTGCCAGCTGATTGTCCATACTGACCAATACTTTTTTGTATTCGTTGGAGCTGAAAGAACAAGACAGTCTTCAGTATCGCACATAACTCTCTCCAGTTGGATGAATGTACCTTTTCACAAGGGGACCATGGGGCCTTCTCTTCTTGTCCCTCTAGAACTGACTCCAGCCCCAAAGACTGACATCTGTGGGGCAATATCACTGGTGATGGATAATGAAAATACTGTGTCACATCATGGCACACCAGGCATTGGTCAATGGCATAGAATACATCACTGTAGAATGTAATGATGTAATGTATGAGGGAATAGAACAGCAAAGTGAGAAGACCGTTGGAGGAAGTCGGAGGTGGAGGTGGCTGAGGTCTCTGCTAATAAAGTACCCAGTTGTCTCAGTTCATGTGGAGTATCTTGTCTCAGCAGGGACACCACAATTTGATGACAAGCCATGGAGCACAGAGGTGTGGCGCCGAGGCCAGGGCGACTGACACTGGAATCTGGGGCTCACGGTTCGATCACCGGCGGCAGGTCAGCCCAGCACCATGTGACTCTGGGCAATAGCTTGCTTAATCTTCCTGATGGCCCCCAGCGCCGGGATGCCTACGGGTAGCTGTTCGCGCTTTACAAATACTGTATTTTATTTATCTCAACACAGCTTTATGAAAACTTCAGAGTGGCAACGCAGGTGGCTAGCTGCTACAACTTGTGGTGCACTTAGTGAGCACCTAAGCTTGTGATGTGGCCCATCAGGAGGTATCTGACTCTGGCTGTGGGATTCACCTTTGTGGTAAGCCTAAGCAGTGCAAGTGCATTGGTGCGGGAGGCCCTGAGTAACCTACAGTGTGCCTCAAGTGAAATTCAGTTGTTGTAAGCGCTGCTGCGTGGGGACTGTAGTGCGCTCATCACAAGTGGGGGCTCAAAGGAACTCACAACGGATATTAAGACAAAATTTTGTTTGCCATGAAGGCTACTGCGCGAAGACTGCAGCGTGCTCATCACAAGTGGGGGCTTGGAGACACTTTCTGAAGGGCCTGAAAACAGAATTCCGCTTTCTGCATGTGCTGAAGTGCGAGGCTGCAGCGAGCTATTCACGAGCAGGTTGTAAACATGCGGTGTCGCAAGGTGGCAGACCGATTATAACAAGAGTGCAGTATTTTACCATCATGTGACGTGGTGTCAGACACCACATGCATTCAGCATGTCAATTATCAGTAGAAAGAAGCCGCAAGGTCAAAGACTGTAGTGGTGAGGCACCACCATGTCCTGAAGCTATTTTCTCATAGAATCTCTCTCACTCGAGCAGAGGGCTCATTGCGCGTGCACAGTCACGCCTTTTTCTCATTGACTGCAGGGAAGTTAGCAGACATTTTGGTTTGGGAAATTATTTCTGAGCTCCCAAACCTTGGTTTCAATTAACGTTGGGAAGTTCTGAATGTTCAAAGTGAGTGCACCAGCATATATCCTACCGACCCCAACATGAAATGTAACATTCCTAGTTTGTATCACAATATTGCAGGAGGATAAAGATACATCAGAACATCTTGCCAGATAAGATAAGTTCTGGAGGCAATATTTTACACTGGGCAAAATTGAGTATCTTATCAGGAATTTTTAAGGAGTGGAAAATGCAGAATGTTACAGCACTCCTTTTTTTCTTACCCTCTCCTGGTGAACCCGGTCTTAAGTGGAACAAATGGAAAAAGTTTTTTTTAACTACATGCATGTTTGTGGCACAAATCTGAGTGCAGAATGGAAACATGCCCTGTTATTACACTGTTTGGGGAGAAAGGGGCAGGAAGTTTTGGAGAATTTACCAACTTTGACCACAACGGAGATGCGTGATTTGAACGAATATGAGATTGAAATTGCCAAACTACATTTACACTATTTGCCAAGGGTAGGTACGATACTGGAAAGGTATAATTTTGGCTTACTGACCCAAGGTCAAAGCGAATCTGTGGAAGAATTCTTCATGAGCTTTTGGAAGTTAGCTGCGAGCTGCAAATTTGGAGACACCACAGAGGAGAGGATTAGGGACCAGTTTGTACTGAGGTGCAAGAGTGACAAGATCACTATGGATTAAGGATGAGCCACCCTTGGAAGAAGTGCTCATAGTTGCGAAGCAAGTGGAGCACATGTTGAAATGTGTGGGGGAGCTCAGCAAGGAGAAAGAAGTACAAGATAAAGCAGATAAGTACAATGTGACTGAAGTGTGCTTAGTACAATCTATGGATCCTCCAAAGAAGGGAGGTGTAAGTGAATATCGGGCAATATGTTTTCGGTGTGGAGCAGTAGGTCATAAGGCTAAAGATAAGTCATGCCCTGCATGGTTTCAGATGTGTAATCTTTGTAGGGGCAAGGGCCATTTTAGTAAATGTTGTAAAACTAAAGGGAAAAAAAGTCCTAAGAGCAAGTCGTCAGAAGGGTGTCAAGAGTGCGTGTTGCAAATAAAAGAGGTGACAAGAGGATATCCAATGAAAGTTGTAGATATTGATGGAGCTCAAATTTATGAAGTTTGACTCATGTTCTCGGATTACCATAACTTCACACAAGACATTGGAAAGATGTTTTCCAGTGGGTAAAGTCTTGAGGGAAATGGATGTCAGACATGGAGGGTATGGTGGATCCCTAATCAAGATGATGGGGTATTTTGAGGCATGCATTGGAGTCAAGAACAAATGCATACAAGGAAAGGTGTATGTGTCACATGAGAGGGATGATTTGTTGGGGTGGGTTCATCAGGGAGAATTGGGTGTAAGTCTCAATACCAACGGAGTCCCACAGGTGCAGGTTGAGGAGATTGGTTTGGGAGCGGATAGATTTGTTAAAGAGTTTCCAAACTTATTTCAGGACAAACTTGGCAAGTTAATGGGATATATACATAAGATTAAGATGAGAGACACATTCATTCCTGTAGGAGCTAAAGTGTGATGCATTCCCTGAAGCATTCAGGAAGATATAACTTGTGAGTTGGAGAAGTTGTGCAAAATGGGGGTGATTGAACCAGTAGAGTCTACAGAGTGAGTTGCCCCCATTGTAGTGGCACGGAAAAGCAATAGGAACATTCGTCTGTGTGTAGATTTGCACGCATTAAATAAGGAGGTGATAGTGGACAAGTTCCCACTACCCAATATTGAAGAAATTATTACAACATTTACTGAAGACAAAGTATTTACCTCGCTCAATCTTGTGTCTGCTTACCATCAAGTAGAACTTGATTTGGAGTCACAAGATTTCATGGGGGTCTATCGATTTAAGAGAATGCCTTTCAGCCTGATATCAGTGGCATCTGTATTTCAAAGGGCAATGATGTTAATTTTGAAAGCAGTGTTTGGGGTAAAATGTTACCATGATGACATTTTGATTTTTGGTTCCAGGGTTGTGGACATGATGAAAGGGTTCCTATACTCACAGCTGACCACCAATGTTAGAAATGGGGGTCTCTATTTGGCAGTGGCTTGCACCATGTCTAAGTAGGGACCCTTCCTTCTAATCAGGATAAGGAAGTTACACACCCAGATAACCCCTGTCCAACCCCTTAATAGCTTGGCACAAGCAGTCAGCTTATCTCAGAGGCAATGTGTAAAGTATTTGTACATAACACACAGTAACACAGTGAAAATACTACAAATGGACACCATGCCAGTTTAGAAAAATAAAGTATCTTTATCTAAACTAAACAAGACCAGAACGACAAAAATCCAGCACACAACTAAAAGTATGACTTTTAAAAGGTTTCAAGCAATTCTGTCCATAGAACTCTATGGATGCGGTGATTTTACACAAAGTACCTCAAATGTGTCAAAATCCACAAGGCAAAACAGCGTCAGAGGAAGGAAGTGTCAGAAAGCACAGCGATGCGTCGATTCCTGACTTGTTGGGGAGGCGATGCGCCAGTTCTGCTGCACGCAGTAGAAGTGCTGCGTTGAATCCGGACTGTAAGGGGAAGCGATGCGTGGAAATCTAAGACTGTTCTGGTCTGCGGGTGATGCGTCAGAAAAACTTGGTGCACATGTGCGATGCGTGGAAATCCGGACATGCTGGAGGTGGATGCAGTGGTGGCAAACAGGCGCTGTGTCAAATTCTTTAGCCGCAGTCCCACGATGCGTTGATTCTTTAAGCCACAGAGCAGGGCCTGCGTCGGAGTCAGTATGGGGGTCTCGGACTTCGGAGACATGGTGCACTGAACTTGGGATGCCGTGGTTTCTTCGGCAGCTGACAGGCGCTACATCGATTTCTTCAACCGCACAGTGGCAGTGCATGGAAATTTATCCCACACGTCGGTGCTGCCTCAGAAAAACAGGCACTGGAAGGGCGATGCATCAATTTTTATGGTTTCAAGCAGAAGGAACAAACTCCAAGGGCCCAGAAATTAATTGTGCACCACAAGGCAGGTCAGAACTCCCAGCAGTGGAGTTCAGAGATGCTGCAGATGAAGTCTTTGCTGTCCCTGAGACTTCTTAACAGGAGGCAAGCATGCACAAGCCCTTGGAGAAACTTCACAAGCAGGATACAAAGCAAAGTCCAAAGTGGAAGCAGCAACTGCAGGCCAACCCAGCAAAGCAACACACAGCAAAGGGGCAGTACTCCTCCTCACAGCACTTAAGCTCTTCTCCTTGGCAACATTTCCTCTTGATCCAGAAGAGTTCCAAATGTCTGGGGTCTTAGGTCTACTACTTATATACCGATTGGCCTTTGAAGTAGGCATTCTTCAAAGGATTGTCTTTGTAGTGTACAAGTTCTTGTCCTGCCTGGTCTTGGCTCCAGACACACTCCAGGGGGCTGGAGACAGCATTGTGAGAGGCCAGGCACAGCCCGATTCAGGTGCATGTGACAGCTCCTCCCATCACTCCTTTTTTTATTTTTTATATTTATGTATTTGGTGTTTCAAGACAACACAACAACAAATAGTGCAGCAGAGTATCATCATTTAAATACACATTGTGGGTACAGCAGGTACGTGAGTAGGTAATTTCAGGTAGGAACAGACAATCAAGGTGGGGGGCGAGGAAACAATCACTACCCAAACATTGTCCTCCCACCACTCTAGTGTAGGAAGGGCCATCAGCCTGGTGATGGGCCATCAGGATATGCAGAGAGCACACCTCAACTCCCTTTGTGTGACTGTCTAGAGTGAATGCACAAACAGGCCCCTGTCAGTCTAAACCAGACATTAATTCCATAGGCAGGCAGGGCCACAAGGTGGTGAAACAAGAAAATGACCACTTTCTAAAAGTTACGCATTAGGGAGTTGGGCCCTTATTACAAAGCTAGATTGGGCGTTTTTTAAACTTGTATATAACCAGAGACTAGCTGAACTTATTAAACCATCACCATTTGTTGGTCAAGGTCAAGTAAATTAATTGTCTTGGCCTGTGTATTTATTCACAATTATTCATAACCATTTTTACAATTTCTATATACACTCATACATGTTCTAAGGAACACATTCAAACAATCTTTGTACACTTAAATCTACTCCACCAAAATGTACACAGCTTCTCACTACTATGCAGTAATTGTGCAAGAATTAAAAATTTTCAACATTTGTCTATAATTTGCACATGAAAAACAAAACAAAACTCAATAGTGCTCATATGACCAGTCAACAGTTTTTACATAATGCAGAGGTTATCATCACTGTGAAACTTTTGCTGTAAAAGTCTCTTGGGGGTTCCAAAGCTGTTTTAATTGTATTGGGCTTGCCAGTTCATTGTAAATGCCCTCTAAACAGATATAATTCTGATAAGACTCTCCCCAAATATTTCCGTCGACTTGTTTTGAACCTCTTATTACTTTGGGGTTCTCTTTAGGACCCTGACTGGTTGTGTTCTCCTTTTTGTAGTTGTATACTCATGTTGACTTGTCCTATTAGTCTTCTGCCAAACTTTGTCCTGTGCCTTCTTTCCCGTTTGTTTGTTAGTTCATTTTGTGACATCGATCTCTGCTCTCTTTGAGTTTGTCACGCAATTAACTAACAAATGAAAGCAGAAAGAAGGCACAAATTGAAAGTATAAAGTTTGGCAGAAGACAGATTGGACAAGATAACATGAGTATACAACTACAAAAATAAGAACGCTGCACTCACAGACACTGCAATGGCAGACCTGAGACAAGTTTACAGGGCTTCTCATGTGGGTGGCACAATCAGTGCTGCAGGCCAACTAGTAGCATTTGATTTACAAGCCCTGGGCACACATAGCGCAGTTTACTAGGGACTTACCAGTAAATCAAATATGTCAATCATGGAGAACCAATCAGAATTACAATTTACACAGGGAGCACTTGCACTTTAGCACTGATCAGCATTGGCAAAGTGCCCACAGTACCTAAATCAGAAATAGTGAAGCCCATCATAACAGTCCAAAATACACGAGGTACAGGAAAAAAGAGAGGGGGAACCATGCCATGGATACCAGCTCTAACATAAACTGTCCTATTTGAGAGATTATGTTGAAAAATAGTCATGTTATAACTATGTGCTTTAAGGATACATGGTTAACAATGTTGTGATTTTTTCTTATGTTTTTTATAGTTTTTTGTGTTGTTTCTTTTGTAAATGTTAGCACAGGATCCTAATAAGTCTGTACAGTAAGAAGTTTAACACAGCTTTTAGCATGTGTTTATTTAGAAAGGGGGAATGTGGTATGTTTAGGATTCTTTTATGGGTTATGATGTATTCTTTTATGAGTTATGATGCATCCTTCCCAGTGATATGTAATCTTGCCAAATGTGTTATTGTGGGGAGGGAGAAGTGTGACATATCATGACACCCCAAGCATTGGTGATTGACTATTGGTTTTAAGCAAAAACATGCTCATGGAACTACTGGTGTGGATGCTGCTAGGAGACCCTGTGTCCTGAGCCAAGACCTAGAAGTTGCCTGAGATTGCTTGGAGAGTTTCCAGACACTGGACATAATTGACAATCTCCTCTCATCCTGCAGAAACGTCGCACCCACAGTCTTGTTGAAACGGGCTCCTATGATTTGTTTGATCTGCAGTGGAACTAACTGTGACTTCTGAAGGTTCAGTAAGAGTCCCAATTCTTAGAGCAACGTGGTCACCTCGGTCACAGTTTCCTCTGCCTGTGAAAGTGAAGGAGCAGAAAGTAACCAGTCATCTAGATATGGAAAAATAGTAACACATTTAAGTTGTAATGAAGCCACAACAGGAGCCAATACCTTTGTAAAGACATGTGAAGAATAGATGTTGCTAAGCTAAATGCAGAGCTTGAAACTGGAAATGGTTCCCTGATGGCAAACCTTAGGAACTGCTGACTATCCACATGCATCAGGACATGAAAATACGCATTCTGAAGGTCTAATGTAGTAAGATAATTGCCCTTCGAAATGAGAAGAATGATGGATTGTAGAGTCACCATCCTGAAGGGTACCACCAACACAAAGTTGTTCAAAGCTTTGAGGTCTAATAATGGACGGTATTTGCCATCCGTCTTTGGCACCAAAAACAGAGTGGAATAAAATCCTGTAAGTCTTTGACTTAGTGGGACTGGAATCATTGGCCCTTTATCCAGTAAGGCTTGAACTCCTGCTATCAACGCAGGCTGTTTGATCTTGTCCCTTGGAAACAGTGTAATCTTGAAGACCGACCCCAGTCTTTCTCTGAATTCAAAGCCATGTTGTACATCTGAAAGCCATGTTGTACTACTGAAAGAACCCATTAGTCGGTGATGATGGAATTGTTTTAGCCATCCTCCAACCATATAGTAATTTTTGCTGAGAATTGTCTTGTTGTCGTGATTTAGAGGATAAGGATTTGTTGTAAAACGCTATCCCCCAACCTAAGGGCCATCCTCTAAAGGGCCGCTTAACTTGAGTAGTGAAGGTCGACTTCTTTTGAAACAAAGCTTTTGGGTTGGGAAAACTCCTGAACAGCTTCAGAATTTTCTTCTCCTCAGTGGTCTTTTGGACCAATTCATTCAACTTGGAACTAAACAGTTAATGAGCGAAAAAAGGCAACCTGTAAAGCAACGCCCTTTAGCTTGATGCTGATTTCCAAGACTTAAGCGATAATATTTGTCATCCACTATCGATAAACCTATCACCAATGAGGATGCCCACAAACCGTCAAAAGTAGTATCCAATAGAAATTGGGTTAACATTTCCATCATGGCTAATAAGGGTGTTGGATCATCATTAGCATGTTGTGAGGAAAGTGGTGTATTATATGGTGTGGTTGTGAAACTTCACTGTGCAATACACTCACAGATCTTGGGTCCAGTCAGGCGCCTTTGTAAAACTTTTAGCTCAACCCTGGATAGTTATGGTTTCGAGCAGTCAGGCTTAGACAAAGGAAAAAGTGTAAAGCCTTTAGAAGCACCGAACAATGAAACATTAAAGTCACACAACACAGCAGAAATCTAACACCAATTTATAAACATAGATCACATTTTTATGAATTTTTAGACATCAAACCAAACAAAATCCACCAGAGATACATAATTTTAAGTAAAACATAAATAACAGCAAAAATACAACAAGCATTGGTAACAGTAAAGTGTGGATACTTTGGAAAACGTTTGTAAAGTTGTGTTCGGCTATTCTGGCCGGCTTCGGGCGAGCAACTCCAGAAGGGAGGAGGTCAAGAGGGCCACTAAGAAGGAACAGGACAGTCACCTTGCCACCAATGCAGTCTCCGATCCAGTTCCAAGCTCTATGGCCAGACTGCAATAGACTTCGATGGACTGGCCCTGATGCAAGGGATACATGATGCTGAAGATGCTGTAGGATGCTGAGGATGCTGTGTGGTCAACTGGAGTCTTTCTGGGGCTACTCCTTGGTCCAGGTGAGGCAACTTTGGACATGGAATCGATGTCCCTTGAAGTCCTCTTTGATTCAGCAAAAGTCCAGCTGCCACTGGGCTGCTTGTCTCTGGGCACTGCAAACCCAGTGGTTTCCTTTGGTGAACGCTAGTGTCCCTCTTGGGTGACTAAATGGCACTCTGATGACTCTCACAGATCCAGAAACCTTTAAGCATTGAGTTTAAGTCTCCGGGGCTGCACATTGGCTGTAAGTGGCGGTCAAGCTATTGTGGCTACTGACTTGCCAGAACGGGCTTCTTCAGCTTTTGTGGCCATGGTGCTGACTGTTGGAGATAGCCTCTTCTGTTTGGGGCTCAGGAGTGACTCTTCCACGAGCCAGGCCCCACATGCACAGTCCTCTCTTCGCTAGCCCAGGGATCAGCAGGTGCAGTCAACAATTGGTGCAGCCTCTCTAGCCAGGTCCAGGGTACAAGTGGGCGATCGTTCTTTGTTGCTCTCTCAAGTCCAGACATGATCTGAAGTCTGGGTGCCGGGGATGCCATGTTTACACCCAGAGAGTGCCCTTAGGGGATGGAGCGGTTACTAGCCAATGGGCTACCAGGTCCCTCCCCACCTGATGAAGACTTTCTGCAATGTGTAGCAACTATCAATCCCAGAGTGCACTATTCTGCCCACTCCCAAGATGGCTTAACCCTTCTCTTGGCATGTGAAGCTTGGTAGCCCACCCTAGAGGTGTGGCTACCTGAGGGCTACATACCCACGGAAAAACCAGTTTGGCAACTGGTCTCCCCTCTCTGTTCCCAACGCTAACCCGTCTATCTATTCATATCTTAATTAACCACATGCCGTTTATCTAATTGGTGTTTTACATATTTGTTTAGATGGTTTGAGAGCAAGATGTGCCCATCCATAATTGATTACCTATGAGCAAGATAGAAGAAGCACGCAATTACTCATACATTGGATTTCGTCTGGAACCTACCTACTCGGTGAGCATAATAGATGGGCCTCACCTAATCATAACATGATTATTCGAAATACATGAGGTCTAAACAATACATATCTCTTTCCTTCTATGCAGGCTACACACAGGCTATTTAGTTTTTGTCCTGAAGAAGACCCGCGTTAGATGCTTACATGTAGCACAGATACACAGGGGTCGAAACGTCGACGAACGGACTTCTATTTTGACCACTTCAAATTGATTATGAATAATTCTAGGTCATCATGAGAATAACTACATGTTTTTTCCTCTATACCTGAATGTTATTGTCGTTTATGTATATAGTCCTTTTTGTGCCCAATGAATTTGTTGTGATTTATGTAAATTACGCACTTTATTTCACCTTGTCTCACCGCTGCACTTGTCAACCATGTGTATATGACCTGCTTTTCATTCATTTTTTGATACAAGATTCTTTCTGCCTAATATTGAATAAATTACAGAATAACACAATTAGTTTGTGTCATTTGACTTGGAGTATGTGTTTAGACAGAGATGTATAGCATTCATTGATATCCCAAACGTAGAAGGGGATAAAACTTTGATGTAATTTAGCTTTGGATAAGTGTGTTGTGGCAGAACCACTATTCGTTTCATGTAATTGTCCCCAGGTTCTGCACTTTACTGGGTATCCCCATTGATGAATACTGATTATCTGACCAAAAGAGCAGCCCATCTCTAGTGTGTCCACCATTTGCCTTCAAAGGTGGCTTTCCCTTTGAAGCTCACCTTTTGGGCTCACACCCTGTGTGGCTTTGTGCCAGGGAGAGGTGCCCAACGGCAGGCCGCTATTGTTCCCACAACTGAGAGTCATTCACTCTTCTTCCCAGGCAGGCAGAAGGCTGTTGTGTGGTCAACATCTGTGAATGGGAACTGGAACACTTGGGCAAAAGAATAGCAACTTTCTAAAAGTTGCCTGTACAAGAGTTACGTTAAATTCAACTTGAGCATTGAGCCGGGTTTACTGCAACGATTAATTTGAGACCTTTAAGTACCAACTTTAGTAGTCCCATTCAGAAGTTAGCACAGCTGAGCTGTCAGCGTGTAACCCTGTACTCGCCAAAAGGGCTATTAGCCTTTCCATTGTAAAAACAACAACTTTGGGGGGGTTACTGTTAGGCCATATAAAAATACATCTCTTACTCTTTAATATACAGTGGCCTGCCTTAGGGCTCGATAGGCCTACCTTAGGGGTGACATATATACACACGTGTGTGTGTGTGTGTGTATATATATATATATATATAGCTAAACTCCTGGTTCACCACATCCACCGACACGGAGAGATCAGGTACGGACTGTCGGGTCTGAAGTCCAATCCACGTGAGATTCCACAGGAGCAAAGAAATTAGTTCCCCCCCACCTTTAGACAACAACTCCTGGAGGAGGTATAGTAACTCACTCACAAGACGCTGCTAACCAAAAGTAAGGGGAATAACGCATAGAGTGACCACCACTCTTTCCCCAGAGATGACACCAGGTAGCGTGGTAGTGGGGAGCTGGTTCCACAGAGAAGCTAAACAAAAGAGATAACAAATAAGACTGGTCTTACTCCTCAAGAACTAAACAGTAGTCAAGAACATTAATGCATGTCACTTCCCAACATATGCAGTTCACTTACCAGTGATAGAATCCCAGGATATTCTGATATTTCTCAGCGTCCTATGAGCGCATAACCCAGGCCCAATCGATGAAAGACCAGGAAGTGCAGGTAAGGGAATACTGAGAAGATGAACTACTAAGGGACGACAAACACAACCACTCACTTCCACAACCACTCAAGGTCACGTTGGGTGATTCAAAAAGAGGGAGAGTCCCCTAGTTTGTTAAGGGGAGTGGGGATTCCAAGAATTACTGACCGGCTCCGTAGGGAAAGGAGAGGATCAGCGACACTCACGCTTTCACGAAAGCGGGAGAGGAAAAGACGGCGTGGCGCGCTGGCCGGCTCCGTAGGGAGAGGAGCGGATCAGCGGCGCACACGCTTTCAAGAAAGCGGGACTGGAAAAGATGGCGTGGCGCGCTGGCCGGCTCCGTAGAGAGGAGCGGATCAGCGGCGCACACGCTTTCAAGAAAGCGAGACAGGAAAAGATGGCGTGGCGCGCTGGCCGGCTCCGTAGAGAGAGGAGCGGATCAGCGGCGCACACGCTTTCAAGAACGGGACAGGAAAAGATGGCGTGGCGCGTTGGCCGGCTCCGTAGGGAGAGGAGCGGATCAGAGGCGCACACGCTTTCTCGAAGGTGGGTCGGCAATAGATGGCGTGACGCGCTGGCCGGCTCCGTGGGGAAAAGAGCGGATCAGCGGCACAGACGCTTTCACGAAGGCAGGTCAGCAAAGGAAGGCGTGGCACGCTGGCCGGCTCCGTGGGGAGAGGAGCAGATCAGCGAGACACACGCTCGTCAGGGAAGGAACAGAACTTCTGATGGATAGCAGAAGTAGACAAGGCAACTCGGGATAGAAGAGTTCAAGCCGGATACCAGGAATCAATCCAAAGAGCAGGTACTCAACTCCGAGCTCGAAGGGGCGTGGTCACTAGTTAGGGATAGTAAGTCAAGCATTGGCAATTGGGTGAGACGGCCTCTTATAGCAGGTAGGGGTCGTCACAAAAGAACTCACACTGTGAACTAACGAGGGAAGTACACATGCATCAAGGTACCGACATTTCTCCTACAAGGGCATCTGCTGCCGAAATCCTAACACGGACCACAACTTGTATTATGAAATATGCAGTGCTTTAATGTAGAAAAGAATCCAACAGCATTCCAGTCAATTCCTGGCCAGTGCCCAGCATGACGCGTTTCGACCGCGTTGCCACGGTCTCGATCACATCATATGTATACACACATATATTTACACATATATACATATATATATACATATATATATATATATATATATATATATATATATATATATATATATATATATATATATATATATACATATATATCATTCAACGTCAGAAAATAAAGCGATCACTCAGAGTTGTATTTTCTCATCAGCAGATGGTTTAATCAGTTACGCATTTTGCTTGCAAGGCAAGCTTGATCACACACTGTATTCTGTGTTTTTGCTGTCATACATATAGAGTGAAAACATAAACTTAGGACTGTACAGGAAGAATCCTTCTTCACATTACTATGGCAGCCATTTTGGAGTGGGCAAAATTGCTTAGTGCTTTTGCAAAACTTTATTGTTCCACTCATTCAATTTAAATAACAAAATAACATTGAAATATACTGTTGTCATTACAATATCAATACAGTAAACTGCAAAGTATAGGGTTGTTATTTGCACAACCTAAATTGAACTATGTAATTAATGTAACTGAAACTAGTTAGGTCCCCACTCTCGATTTTCGACAGTTGGTCATTTACATGTATAGATACAACTTCAATCAGATCCCAACATTCTTGTGTTACCAATATACACAACGTGGTGTAGGATATTGAAACAATCCGTTACTTGTCTATATCGGACCCTGATAAAACCAGTCAGTATGTCATATTCGATCTGTTTCTCCCCTTATGTCTAATCAAGGTAAATATCAGTACAAATATGCCCCTAATGTGTTACACAATGATACATGACATAGTGCCTGTATTACGTTTGGTGATGGGCACAGAGTACGCTTGGTACCAAACTTCTGTATAGCGAAATTGCGGCATAGTGCCGGACTAGGTTACCCTTTACTGGATAGGCTCTGATAGCATATTTGGCTGGTGCTCCCTATTTACTGCCTGTGCTTCAAACTAGAGGGGGGGGCGGGGGTGGGCAGGGGAAACAGCACGGAAGAAGGACCGGATTACCCAGGGTTCCTACCGTAATGAAACAGTGCGTATTGAGAAGAGGCTACCATAAACACTCTGGATAGCGATGGCCAAGACCCATTTCTAAACTAAAATTCCACAATTAAGAACACAAAAGGGGGGTTTGGGGGTGGTGGGTTTTGGATCAAGTGACCGTAGACCCGTGAAATTATACCCTGTGGATCTTCCTATCTTATAAGAGCAATAGAGTGGAATTCAAGGACAACGAGTTTCCATAAGAAAATGAAAGATTTCTTATCTGTCCAGTGATGCCCTCCACCGTGGTGATGATGAAGAAAAGGTTAGGGGAAGAAGAAGAAGACCTGTATGCTTGAGGCAGATTTCTCTAAAAAGACCCCTTCCTTTTCTCCTGTGATTAAAAAAAGAGAAGAAAACCATGAGTTATTCTCACAGTATTGGTTAAGATCCATCGTAAAACATAAAACATAAGGTAGAGTACACATTAACAAATTAGTACAGTTGCACCATATCACAATATCCGATAGCTCCAGAGATCAGCAGATTTTATCACAATCTAAGTCATACATTATTGGACAAAGGTTTATATTATAAGGCCACCGATAGTAAATGTCAAAATGAAATACATTCAAACTATGCACAGAGGGCAACAGACTATTTTATACTTAGGATATTGTACAGATGACTATTCATGAAGATGATAACTCATTTCCTCATCTTGGTTCAGTCCATCCGGACTTTTGGTTTGCATATTAATGATGTGCCATGACTCTCTTTTGCGTAGTTGTAACGCTCTATTACCTCCCTGTGATTCTGCACTATCTGTTCTATAGTGTAGTATGTGAGGAGGGAATTGTTGGAGAGGTGATATTCAGCAAAATGCCTGGCCACTGGATAGTGAGGGTCCTTGTTGCTGATAGCTCTCATATGTTCAAGGACCCTCTTTTTCGTGACCAATGTAGTACTGCCTATGTACAGCAGTTTGCATGGGCACTCTAGAACATAGATTGTGAAGGTGGTGCCGCACGTGAGGAACTGAGTGATCTTTCTCTCTCCTGTTGGTGTTTTGTATGATTTCTTCATGGTGCTGTTCCGGCAAGCCTTACAATGGCCGCAGGGAAAAAAATCCCTGTAGACAAGAGTGTGGCTCTACTCGTGGCTTGGTGATATCTCCCTTTACTAGCCAGTCTCTGAGATTCTTGCTTTTCCAATATGTAATGTACGGTCTCGCCGGTAGATTTTGGCCTATAACTGAATCACTTGCTAAAATGTTCCAGTTATGATTCAGAATCTACGATATTTTTCTGGACTCTTTGGTGTATGTAAGGATCACCCTAGTGGTGGTGTCTTCCTCTGTTACTGGTTTAGTCTCTAGAGTCTCTTCTCTTTTGATCCTGCTGACCTTTTCTTTTGCTTTTTTGAACACCCACATGGGGTAACCCCTTTCCTTGAATCTTGTGAGCATGTGTTTTTGCTCCATAAGGAAGTCCTCTTGGTTACTGCAGTTTCTCCTTGCTCTCAGCAGTTCCCCGAATGGAATACTCCATTTCAAAGTTTCTGGGTGACTGCTGAGAGCATGGAGAAGACTATTCCCAGCTGTGGCTTTTCTATGGAGCTTGGTGTTGAGTTTATTATTTTTAACTTCAACCATGACATCAAGAAATTCAATTTGTGTTCTACTAATGGTATATCTGAGTGTGAGGTTAAAGGTGTTCTCATTGAGGTTTTCGATGATCTTCCTAGCACTCTCATCACTCCCTTTCCATATTACGAACAGGTCGTCAATATACCTGTACCATCGGACCACCTTGTTCTCTATGTTTTTAGCAATGAGATCTCTCTGGACTTCTTCCTCCCATACTCCTAAGAACAAATCAGCAAAGCTAGGGGCAAAAAAAGTCCCCATCGCTGTACCGAGGACTTGCTTATACATTGTACCATTAAAGATAAACATGTTGTTACACAGACAAAATTTCATGAGTTCCAATAACATTTCTGTGTGTTCTAGGTAGAAGATTCTTCGGGAGTTCAGGAAGTACTGGCAGCATTGTATTCCGAGGGAGTGGTCGATAATGGTGTAGAGTGAATTGACGTCCATAGTAATGAGGAGATATTCTTCCTCCCATATGATGTTACTGATTTTCCCTAAAAAATCTTTTGTGTCTTTGAAATAGGAAGGTAAGGACATCACATATTCCCTCAGAAAGTGGTCAATGTATTTAGAGATGTGTTCGGAGACACAACCGATGGATGAGACGATAAGTCTCCCCGGTGGTGACGTGGGTTCTTGTGGACCTTTGGCAATAGGTAAAATATAGGTGTTCTTGGGTAGTCACATTTCAAATAGCAGTACTCTTCCCATTGGAGGATACCAAGGTCTCTCCAATTGGCAAGCATGCTCCATATTTTGGTAATACTATTGTTATACTCCTGCATGTTAGTTTTGACATAGAACTTGTTGTCCCGAAGTTGCCTTTCTGCATCTGCAATATACGCCATCCCTGTCCCATAGCACAATGTTACCTCCTTTGCCAGCGGGGCGAATGATGATATTTTCATCATCTGACAAGGATTTAATCATTCCCCATTGTTCTTTGGTAAAGTTGTGCGGGGATTTTGATTTATATTTCTGATTGCGAAATTTTATCAGATCTTTAGTTGTTGTTTCATGAAAGGCATCTATGTTGTCATGTGGTATGAGTGGAAGGAAGACTGATTTAGGTTTAAAATTAGTCATGGCAGGTTGGTCTGTCCTTAGGCTGTCTGTCTCTTCAATGGGATCTAGCCCTGTCACAGTGTACAGCTCCTGCATGGCTACTAGGGAGTCCCTATCTTTGATGCTCAAGTATGTATTATGCTCACTGTTTCTGATTATTACACTTGGGAGATTAAGCCCTAGGTTGGTCTTGGTCTCGTTCCCCCTGATTGTGTGCCATTTTTCGAGTTTGAGCTTTCTGACGAATTTAAATATGTCTATTCTTGTCTCTGGGTAATTGAAGGTGTTATTTTGTTATTTAAATTGAATGAGTGGAACAATAAAGTTTTGCAAAAGCACTAAGCAATTTTGCCCACTCCAAAATGGCTGCCATAGTAATGTGAAGAAGGATTCTTCCTGCACAGTCCTATGTTTATGTTTTCACTCTATATGTATGACAGCAAAAACCCAGGATACAGTGTGTGATCAAGCTTGCCTTCCAAGCGAAACGCGTAACTGATTAAACCATCTGCTGATGAGAAAATACAACTCTGAGTGATCGCTTTATTTTCTGACGTTAAATGGAGTAAATGTCCGGCGCGCTCCGCCAGCCACAGCGATCCACTGCCTAGGGCGAGGGGAGACGGAAGGAGCAAAGTAGCTGCAACACAGAACGGAGTCTCCCGAGGCCGGCAGTTTTCATGTGTCCATCTATATCATTGGGAACAGCATTTGAGACACGGAGTCTCACATTGTGGATCTTTGTGGAGGATTGAGGTAATCGTGCTGGTGACGAAGGAGAGCGTCTAGGAGCGCAAACCCGAAGCCTGTGACTGAAGACAGGCACTGGAAACTAACGGGGAAACGAGCGCACGCAAGCGTGAGCGGCTGAGGAAATTGCCGCAATTGAAAACAGGCATTGGGAACTGCATTGAGCCAGGAACGAAACGACTACGTGAATACGCGATCGGCCAAAGGAAAGTACCGAGAGACGATCCACAAGCAGTCGGAGGAAGCAGAGCATCCGCATCGTAGAGGAAGATCTGGTGCACCCGAGAGGTAGGCACTGCTGAAGGGCTGCACTGGGATACAGGGAGGGGGAGGGAGACGGGTCGAAGGACGCATGTCCTTCTCGCCTTCCTGCCCAGCTGCGGCAGGGACAAGGAGGCCAATCCGGAGCGCGGGGGCAGATTTGCAGGAAAGACATTCATTTATTCCTTTTCCTTCCTTTATTATGTCCTAAAACAAACGATGCTTTATATACAGGGAATCGAGAACCTAATACCTATAATACCTAATAGCACCACCAACTGGCTCATTCTAAACAGTTCACCCGAAAGAAAAAGAATAAAATCTTTCACAGAGTTTCCCGAGTGCTGCAATTGACTTTAAGCTCACTATAAGCTTAAAAAGAATTTATATGATCCAAAAGTCACAGAGCAGCATTGACTGACTCACTTGAAGCACGCAGATAATATCACATTATCCTAATATTTTCTCACGGAGGCATTGAGGAGTATCCTCGGGCTATATATATTGACTGAGATCTCTGAACAAGCACAGTACAGTGTGATAATTGAATAGAACAACAGCGCAGACACAACCTGCGCCATTTACACAGCGCTGAAGACCCCTAGCCCACCTTCACATGCGAGCACACCTACCTGGAGAGATCTCCAACCGTGCCCTGTTTGCTGCTCCAAGAAATTGAAATACGCATAAGCCAAAGGACACTAACTAGCAGCAGGAACCTCCACACAAAAGGAGGGGAGGTATTCCCATCAGCTACTTTGCTCAGTATAAAACGAATTCCACAAAAGAAATTCTTTCACTTGGTTAGAGTACTAAAGAATCACATTGACTATGTAAAGAGAACTAAACATTAGTTCCAAACAGCAGAGATATGGACGAAGAATCAGAGAGAAGGGCAGCTGCCCTTAATCTCTTTGCAAGAGCACCCAATAAAGGACCTCAGAAAACAGAACCACAAGCAAAAGATTCCAACTTTCAAGACAAACTAAGAAGACTGGAAAAATTGAAAAAGTCTGAGACGTCAAAATGGTGAGAAGCCATTTCCCTACAGGACTATATTTAAAAAGATATGGTACCGAGAGGATTACGTATATACACAACGCCATCATACGAATCACCCAACTCCAAAATGCTTGAAGAGTGGGCGGACAACTCTGCAAAAAGTTCCAAACAAATGTTGACCATCCTAGTGAAGTATGCATGGGAGGATAGAGAGGGAATTCTAAGGGATCTTAGAATATTGGAAGACGAACTAAAGAATCACAAAGAGCAGGACATTATCAAAAGATATGTTGATGAATTGAAAACAAAACTCAAGTCCTATGAAGATGACATAAAAGCACGAAAACAACGTAAACTCCATAGAGACTGTGTGGACTATGAGAGTGGCAGAATACTTACCTATAGCCACAAGTATGACCACCTTTACGAGAAGATGTCACAAGGGGAACCGATTGAAAACCTGACAGAAAGCGCCAGTGGTATCGAGTCAATAACCAGCAGCGATACTGAAGGAGAAACATCACAGACATTAAATAGAGCGCAAGGAAAAGAGTTGGGTCCAAAAATACAACCAACTTTTTTAGACGAATATCGCCTTCTACGAACAGGCAGGCAAACCCCAAGAACTGTCCAACCACCCAAGACACGAGGGAGAGGACGAGGCCAACGGGGCAGCGGAAGAGGAAGAAGCCAGGGAGGAACTGGAGAAGAAGACAGCGACAGAGGAAGCAGAAGAGGAAGGGGACGAGGAAAGAGGCTCATGGGAACAAAACAGTCAAGCCTGAAGATACAGAGCTAATGGATGACACTATGGTAAACAAAACTATCATTAACCTTTCCCATAGACCACTCTCTCTAGCCGAAAAATGTACCCTTTGCCTAGGACTATTCTTCTGCCCAACCAACACCTCCAATTACCCAGAGACAAGAATAGACATATTTAAATTCGTCAGAAAGCTCAAACTCGAAAAATGGCTCACAATCAGGGGGAACGAGTCCAAGACCAACCTAGGGCTTAATCTCCAAGTGAAAAAAAATCAGAAACAGTGAGCATAATACATACTTGAGCATCAAAGATAGGGACGCCCTAGTAGCCATGCAGGAGCTGTACACTGAAACAGGGCTAGATCCCATTGAAGAGACTGATAGCCTAAGTACAGACCAACCTGCCATGACTAACTTTAAACCTAAATCAGTCTTCCTTCCACTCATGCAACATGACAACATAGATGCCTTTCATGAAACAACAACTAAAGATCTGATAAAATTTCGCAATCAGAAATATAAATCAAAATCCCTGCACAACTTTTCCAAAGAACAATGTGGAATGATTAAATCCTTGTCAGATGATGAAAATATCATCATTCGCCCCGCTGACAAAGGAGGTAACATTGTGCTATGGGACAGGGCGGCGTATATTGCAGAAGCAGAAAGGTAACTTGGGGACAACAAGTTCTATGTCAAAACTAACATGCAGGAGTACAACAATAGTATTACCAAAATATGGAGCATGCTTGCCAATTGGAGAGACCTTGGTATCCTCCAATGGGAAGAGTACTGCTATTTGAAATGTGACTACCCAAGAACACCTATATTTTACCTATTACCAAAGGTCCACAAGAACCCCACCTCACCACCAGGGAGATCTATCGTCTCATCCATCGGTTGTGTCTCCGAACACATCTCTAAATACATTGACCATTTTCTGAGGGAATGCGTGATGTCCTTACCTTCCTATGTCAAAGACACAAAAGATTTTTTAGGGAAAATCAGTAACATCGTATGGGAGGAAGAATATCTCCTCATTACCATGGACATAAATTCACTCTACACCATTATCGACCACTCCCTCGGAATACAATGCTGCCAGTACTTCCTGAACTCCCGAAGAATCTGCTAACTAGAACACACAGAAATGTTATTGGAACTCATGAAATTTTGTCTGTGTAACAACATGTTTATCTTTAATGGTACAATGTATAAGCAAGTCCTCGGTACAGCGATGGGGACTTGTTTTGCCCCTAGCTTTGCCAATTTGTTCTTAGGAGTATGGGAGGAAGAAGTCCAGAGAGATCTCATTGCTAAAAATATAGAGACCAAGGTGGTCCGATGGTACAGGTATATTGACGACCTGTTCGTAATATGGAAAGGGAGTGAGGAGAGTGCTAGGAAGATCATCGAAAACCTCAACGAGAACACCTTTAACCTCACACTCACATATACCATTAGTAGAACACAAATTAAATTTCTTGATGTCATGGTTGAAGTTAAAAATAATAAACTCAACACCAAGCTCCATAGAAAAGCCACAGCTGGGAATAGTCTTCTCCATGCTCTCAGCAGTCACCCAGAAACTTTGAAATGGAGTATTCCATTCGGGGAACTGCTGAGAGCAAGGAAAAACTGCAGTAACCAAGAGGACTTCCTTATGGAACAAAAACACATGCTCACAAGATTCAGGGAAAGGGGCTACCCCATGTGGGTGCTCAAAAAGCAAAAGAAAAGGTCAGCAGGATCAAAAGAGAAGAGACTCTAGAGACTAAACCAGTAACAGAGGAAGACACCACCACTAGGGTGATCCTTACATACACCAAAGAGTCCAGAAAAATATCAAAGATTCGAATCGTAACTGGAACATTTTAGCAAGTGATTCAGTTGTAGGCCAAAATCTACCGGCGAGACCGTACATTACATATAGGAAAAGCAAGAATCTCAGAGACTGGCTAGTACAGGGAGACATCACCAAGCCACGAGTAGAGCCACACTCTGGTCTACAGGGATTTTTTCCCTCCGGCCATTGTAAGGCTTGCCGGAACAGCACCATGAAGAAATCATACAAAACACCAACAGGAGAGAGAAAGATCACTCAGTTACTCACGTGCGGCACCACCTTCACAATCTATGTTCTAGAGTGCCCGTGCAAACTGCTGTACATAGGCAGTACTACATTGGCCACGAAAAAGAGGGTCCTTGAACATATGAGAGCTATCAGCAACAAGGACCCTCACTATCCAGTGGCCAGGCATTTTGCTGAATATCACCTCTCCAACAATTCCCTCCTCACATACTACACTATAGAACAGATAGTGCAGAATCACAGGGGAGGTAATAGAGCGTTACAACTACGCAAAAGAGAGTCATGGCACATCATTAATATGCAAACCAAAAGTCCGGATGGACTGAACCAAGATGAGGAAATGAGTTATCATCTTCATGAATAGTCATCTGTACAATATCCTAAGTATAAAATAGTCTGTTGCCCTCTGTGCATAGTTTGAATGTATTTCATTTTGACATTTACTATCGGTGGCCTTATAATATAAACCTTTGTCCAATAATGTATGACTTAGATTGTGATAAAATCTGCTGATCTCTGTAGCTATTGGATATTGTGATATGGTGCAACTGTACTAATTTGTTAATATGTACTCTACCCTATGTTTTATGTTTTATGATGGATCTTAACCAATACTGTGAGAATAACTCATGGTTTTCTTCTCTTTTTTTTAATCACAGGAGAAAAGGAAGGTTTTTTTTTAGAGAAATCTGCCTCAAGCATACTGGTCTTCTTCTTCTTCCCCCTAACCTTTTCTTCATCATCACCACGGTGGAGGGCATCACTGGACAGATAAGAAATTTTTTATTTTCTTATGGAAATTCACTCTATTGCTCTTATAAGATAGGAAGATCCACGGGGTATAATTTCACGGGTCTACGGTCACCTGATCCAAAACCCACCACCCCCAAAACCCCCCCTTTTGTGTTCTCAATTGTGGAATTTTGGTTTAGAAATGGGTCTTGGCCATCGCTATCCAGAGTGTTTATGGTAGCCTCTTCTCAATATGCACTGTTTCATTACGGTAGGAACCCTGGGTAATCCGATCCTTCTTCTGTGCTGTTTCCCCCGCCCACCCCGCCCCCCCTCTAGCTCGAAGCACAGTCAGTAAATAGGGAGCACCAGCCAAATATGCTATCAGAGCCGACCCAGTAAAGGGTAACCTAGTCCGGCACTATGCCGCAATTTTGCTATACAGAAGTTTGGTACCAAGCGTACTCTGTGCGCATCGACAAACTTAATACAGGCACTATGTCATGTATCATTGTGTAACACATTAGGGGCATATTTGTACTGATATTTACCTTGTATAGACATAAGGGGAGAAACAGATTGAATATGACATACTGACTGGTTTTATCAGGGTCCGATATAGACAAGTAACGGATTGTTTCAATATCCTACACCACGTTGTGTATATTGGTAACACAAGAATGTTGGGATCTGATTGAAGTTGTATCTATACATGTAAATGACCACTGTCGAAAATCGAGAGTGGGGACCTAACTAGTTTCAGTTATATTAATTACATAGTTCAATTTAGGTTGTGCAAATAAAAACCCAATACTTTGCAGTTTACTGTATAGATATTGTAATGATAACAGTATATTTCAATGTTATTTTGTTATTTAAATTGAATGAGTGGAACAATAAAGTTTTGCAAAAGCACTAACAATTTTGCCCACTCCAAAATGGCTGCCATAGTAATGTGAAGAAGGATTCTTCCTGCACAGTCCTATGTTTATGTTTTCACTCTATATGTATGACAGCAAAAACCCAGAATACAGTGTGTGATCAAGCTTGCCTTGCAAGCGAAACGCGTAACTGATTAAACCATCTGCTGATGAGAAAATACAACTCTGAGAGATTGCTTTATTTTCTGACGTTGAATGGAGTAAATGTCCGGCGCGATCCGCCGGCCACAGCGATCCACTGCCTAGGGCGAGGGGAGACGGAAGGAGCAACGTAGCTGCAATATATATATATATATATATATATATATATATATATATATATATATATATATGAATAGATTTGATAGGAAAAGTGTTTTTTTACTTGCTTGTATCTTTAGCTTTGTTTGACGAATCTTCACAACATTTTCCAAAACAAGTGTCAAGTTGTGCATGGAAAGTTTTAGGGCGATCTGTCAAGCGGGCTGAGGAAAAGGGGGGGGTTCAAAAAAGTGCTTTTCTCATGTTAATTCCCATAGTGATTTTAGACATGACTACAGCCCGGACCACCGGACGGAATTACACCAAATTTGCCAGAAAGCTAGCCTTTGGTCCAGAAAGAGTGCTTTTTGTTATTTGGTGTAAATCCTTCCAATAGTTTTTGAGATATTACAAGAAATCTAAATTTCTATATCTAGGGACGCGGATCCTTCGTGATGCCTCGTGAACTCATGCGTTAGGAGCAGTGCTGTCATTGACTGGCTGCAACCTGTGTATAAAGTTGCGCACACCATTTTACACAGTCCCAGAGGATGAAAATAAAGATTAGAAGCAATAGAAGGGGCCAGAGCAGGTACACAACCATATAGCGTCGCCGCAGTGTTACGAACCTTGCCAAATAAAAAGAAATACACATTCACGCACTCATTCGGACATTAATGCATGCACTCACAGACCCACTCAGACACTCATTCACCCCCTCAGAGTCTCATGCACCCACTCAGAGACCCTCTCAGACACTCATGCACCCTCTCACAGACCTACTCAGACATATATACCCATTCTTAAACCTACTCACAGACTCATGCACCCACTCACAGACCCACTCTGACACTCATGCACCCACACACAGACCCACTCAGAGACTTACACACCCACTCACAGCCCCACTCAGACACTCATGTGCACACTCACTCACCCACCCATAGGCTCATGCACCCACTCACAGACCCACTCAGACACTCATGCACCTATACACAGACCCACTCAGAGATTTACGCACCCACTCACAGATACACTCAGACACTCATGCACCCACTCACTCACTTACTCAGAGACTTATGCAGCCTCTCACAGACCCACTCACAGACCCATTCAGACTCTAACCAACCCACTCACAGACACACTCAGTGACTTGCACATCCACTCACAGATCCACTCAGACACTCATGCATCCCCTCACTCACCCACTCAAAGGCTCATGCACCCATTCACATACCCACTCAGACAGTCACGCATCCACTCTTAGACCCCCTCAGAGACTCATGCACCCACTCACTGATGCACTCAGATACTCATGCACCTACTTGTTCACCCACTTAGAGACTCATGCACCCACTCATAGACCCACTCAGACACTCATGCACCCACTCCCAGACCCAGTCAAATTCTCATGCAACCAGTGACAGACCCACTCAGAGACTCTCGTACCCACTGACAGACCCACTCAGAGACTCATGTACCCACTCACAGACCCACTTAGATACTCACACACCCACTAACAGACCCACTCAGTCATGTACCCACTCACAGACCCACTCAGACACTCATGCACTCACTCACAGACCCAGTCATATTCTCATGCACCCAGTGACAGACACACTCAGACACTCATGCACCCACACACAGATTCAGTCAGAGACTCATGCATCTATTCACAGACCCACTCAGATACTCATGCACCCACTCACAGACCTACTCAGACAGTCATGCACCCACTCACAGAGCCACTCAGAGACTCACACACCCACTCACAGACCCACTCAGAGTCACACACCCACTCACAGACCCACTGAGATACTGATGTACCCACTCACTCATCTACACCAAGGCTCATGCACTCACTCACAGACCCACTCAGACACTCATGCACCAACTCACAGACCCACTCAGAGACTCATACACATACTCACAGACCCCCTCAGATGCTCATTCACCCACTCACTCACCCACTCAGAGACTCATGCACCCACTCACAGACCCACTCAGACACTCATGCACCCACTCACAGATCCATTCATATTTTCATGCACCCACTCCCAGACCCAGTTATATTCTCATGCACACGGGAACAGACCCACTCAGTGACTCTTGCACCCACTTACATACCCACTTAGAAACTCATGCACCCACTCACATACCCACTCAGACACTCACACACCCACTCACAGACCTACTCAGAGTCACATACCCACTTATAGCCCCACTCAGACATTCATGCACCCACTCACAGACCTAGTCATATTCTCATGCACCCAGGGACAGACACACTCAGACACTCATGCACCCATTCACAGAGCCGGTCAGAGACTCATGCCCCCACTCACAGATGCACTTGGACACTCATGCACCCACTCACAGACACACTCACACACTCACGCACCCACTCACAGAGCCACTCGGAAACTCAATCACCTACTCACATGTCCACTCAGATACTTGTGCACCCACTCAGTGATCCATACAGAGGCTCATGCACCCACTCACAGACCCACTCAGACACTCATGCACCCACTCACAGGCCCAGTCATATACTCATGCGCCAAGTGACAGACTCACTCAGGCACTCACACACTCACTCACAGAGCTACTCAGAGACTCACACACCCACTCACAGACCCACTTAGACACTCATGCACCCACTCACAGACCCACTCAGACACTAATTAATCCACTCACACATCTACTCAGACACTAATGTACTCACTCACAAACTCATTGGGATATTCATGCACCCACACACACACCCACTCAGAAAGTGACATATTCACTCAGAGACCCACTGAGAGACTTATGCACCCACTTACATACACACGTAGACACTCACAAAACTACTCATAGAGCCATTGTCACATGCATAGAGTCAAACTGAGAGTTATAAATCTTAAATGGGCTGTTTTGCATTGAATTCATGCTTTTGTTTTGCGGATCCGCGGCGAAGTCGCAACTCCAAAATATTTTTGGGAAAAAGGTATTTAAAATGACAATTATTTACTGTTTGATAATAGGGTGGCTCTTAGATGATAACTACACATAAAAAAAGGATGCAGTCTTTCAGGTTGTTAATGAATATCATGTTGCCTTTCTCAGAGAAATGTACTCCATCACTTCTATATATATGCTCCATGTCAAAGCGCAAGTTGTTGTTGTAGATGGAGCCCATGTTGTGGTCTCTAAGAAATGCAGAACCAGTTTTATTAACATGTTTCCTGGCTTTGTCTATTTGTGGACAGAATTTGTCTGACCATTTCCATTTCTGCCTTTTGCATATGTTGGAGTACACCAAGGAAGTGCAAGGGAAAAGTGCCAATAATTGGCCTAAGATCTCCTTCATTGCGATTTTCAATCCTACCCCAGCAAGAGGGCCTAGGTCGATGCCACCACAGTGCACAATTAAAAGGCCTGGATGATGGCAATCTGCAATGCTCTCAACCAAAGGCAGCACTTGCTGCCACTTTAACCCTCTCTGGGCAAACCAAGTAATGTCCACATTAGGCAAACCCAAGTCCCTGTCAATGCCACCCTTTCTAGCACACACTCGGGCCCAAAAAATATAGCTGTGATCCACAATCCACCCTCTAACAATTTTGAAGGAAGGAATAGTAGGACACAGGAGAAGGTTGCAGCTGAATGTGACAGTTGTTAGAATGAAAAGGCAGTTAAAATGGAAGAGTGGACCTGGTTTAAGAAAATGACATATTTGATTGGGTGCTGTAAATAATTTGGTAGTTAAAAATAGGTAGTGATTTAATAGGTGAAGTAAGCAGATCTGTAATTGGATGTGGATACATTTTAGAGAAGTTATGCTATTGTGGCTATGCCTACATTTTCAAGTAGTCAACGGCACCTGCTACAGTTGAACTTGAAGCTGGTATGCTCCTGTTAGAAACTGCAGTGAACTGATGACCTACTGGTACAGTAGACTGTTTTAAAGGAGGTTGCTATGGGAACTGAGGTAAAGCAGTGTGAGGAAGGGTTCCAAATACACTATACTTTGAAACTCCAAATCAGAGTAGTTTAGACATAGCATGTATTGTAAAATACCAATTTTCAAAATCAGTACTATCATAGGATCTGAAATGTAGTTGAAAAGTTATAGCATTATCATTGTAAATGCTTTAACGGACTCCCGTTTGGATTCGCGACTCAGTTGCGAAGTTACAGAGGGGGTGGTGGTCGTGCTGGGCATCATGACGGAGTTGCGAATCTAACCACAGACACTACCAAATTGGGCTTCTTATCAGGAGACTAATAAAGGGTTAAAAAACTGACCAATAAAGACTGGAATAACAACAGGATAAAATGAAGGGAACGTTTTGATTTGGTAACTACATCAGTATCACTGGAAAAAGAGAGGGAATAATTGCCATTACTGGTTCTTTCTTACAGAGAGTGGTACTTATATATTTCTGTGAGAACAAATTTGAAGTGAAAGTGTCTTAAAATTTAAGGATCAACACAGTGAATTGACAGGTATGTTAATAAGCATTTGCAATGCAATAGATCTCACATTTACGAGACTTTGAGCTATTGGCATTGCAAATGTCAATACCTTAAATTCTCGCAAATGCGAGACCTATTGAATAGCAAATATTTTTTGTTTCCAAGCGACCAATGCCGCACTTGCACGTGAATAGATGCCATGCCCCTTTCTTTAGACAGGCCGTGTCTAAAGAAAGGGGCATGGCCGCCATTAAAGTGAGAGCGCGGTATGGGGCGTTTTTACCAAAAAAGCATTTGTTTAAAAAACAAATGCTTTTTTTTTAAAAGCGCCCCAAACAGCGCTTTCATTTTGATGGCAGCCGCGCCCCTTCTTTAGACGCGGCTCATCTAAAGTAAGAGACATGGTCTCTATTAAGTGCAAGCATGGAATGGGGCGCTTGGAAACAACCCCAAAAAAAAATATTTGCAAAGCTATAGATCTCACATTTGCGAGAGTTTAAGCTATTGTCATTTACAATGTCAATAGCTCAAACTCTCCTAAATGAGAGACCGATTGCATTGCAAAGAAGTGGCCACCATTGTCCCGGCTGCTTGGAAAGTGAACGCACGCATGGCGCGCTGAATGTTGCTGCAAAGCACGTTGTGCCTGCAGTAGGACAAAACTCACTAATAAAATAGTGCTTACAGATTAAATAACACTGACCGTGTAACAACAGAAGTAAAAGGGCCATTCCTCATGGGAGGTTACAAATTAAGACAAGGCGGCACTAAGGAGGGAAAAAAAAGCCGATTACCCAATCAGAAGCTAGCATTTACGAAGGACAAAGACACAAGCCAATGGAAAATATTGGTGGAGCGTGAGCGGAGCTTCAAGTCCATACTCTAATACAGCATGCCTCGCAGAGCAGCGCATGCGCTGCCCAGGCTCGACCTAAAAATGGGGACATTGATAAAGTATATATAGAAAAGTTTTGTGAGTTATAAGTGTCAGGTAAGTGTAAAAAAGTTTGAATACTAGTTACATATCCTGTAACATACTTAAACAAGCATTGGCAAAGCCAAAAGTTTTCGCCTATGTGAGATCTATTGGCTTTGTCATTTTTTTCACATGATGCACAGGAGCAAGAGATGCTGTGTTACATGGTTTAAAGTTAAAAAAAAGTGCTATAACGTGGTCTGTGCTGGCAATGGAATTAGCCCAGAGAAAGGTCAGCGGCAAGAAATGCGCCTGTTTTATATAACATGTAACTCAGTATACCTGGGGACTAGAATAGATACTGTGATAATGCGTGGCCATATGGCACATACTTCCACCATTCATGGCGCTGTGAACAACAGGAATTTATTCAATATTTGAACTTTCATCAATGTCAGGAAGCTGAAAGGAAGAGCAGACAGTAATTAAACCCACCAAATTCCCTCAGATCTCTGCAGAGGGCGCATTAACCCCCCTGAGCTGTGTACCTGGCTGCTAGGATGCCACAAGTCAGATGCCAAGCTTTACCATATTGCGGGGTAGTAATGTCAATCAATCAATCAGGGTTTTATAGAGCGCGGTACTCACCCGTGAGGGTCTCAAGGCGCTGGGGGGGTGTGAATATGAATGAGAGGGCAGGCGGCACCTCGAGGTGACAGCATTTTATGTCTAGACTTCTTTTCTGAATCTAATGAGACGGATTGCTCATACGAGGGGTGGCTAGTGCTGCCATATTGCTGATTTGGGACTGAATTTATTCCCAGGTTCTCTTTGGTTGACAGACTTCCCGGCCCCTTCACCTATAAAGAGCTGGTAGGGCTGGGGCAGAGTGAATTATTTCGCACAAACGTTCAGCATAAAACCTTGCATAAAAACATACAACCAATCAATGGGCAGATTTTTTAAAACAATGTCAAGAAAATATGCGCAGGCAATACCATCAAGAAGCTATATAGGAAGGAACATAAACTGGTCAATTGAACAACATTTTTGCGTTGCTTTACTCGTGGACTGAGCGTTTGTTTCTTGGACGATCAAGGCTAAATTCGCCTTGATCTTTTGCACACTTGAAATCCAAAGGCAGTGAGGGCAGCTGTGCGAACAGAGAACCTTCCCATGCCACTGGAGACACCTTAGCAGGTGGGTGTTTTCCATCTGACAAAGAAATCGCTATCTCAAGTCTTCCTCTCCTGTGCTTCTTACACCCCCTTCAGCTGAGGAAAATAACAATTCGGGCACAACAGCAACAGCATTGCCTCTGACTGTTTAACTGCTCAAAAAGTGCTTGTGCTGAACCCCATGGCTTAGTTAAAGCCAAGACACTGGAAACAAGTAACACATGAGTGGATAGGATGTGGCACAACTGCTGACTCGAGAGCTGGGGATTTCAGTTCGATTCTTGGCAGCACAACAACCTGGGATTCTGGGCAAATCACTTAATCTCTCCGGTGATAAGTTGCTATTTAAATCTGATGCGAGACGAAAAAGCAAAAAGAGGCAAAGCTTTGTGAAAAAAATAGCTCCACCAGAGTGGATGCTAACAGTATTTCGGCCACGGGAAACTGATAAGGGAAGCAGATGAGTAAGAAGCATTGGTAAATGCAGGAAAATATGCTGCAGCCAATAGAAATGGAGGAAAAGTAAGTGGCACGCAGAGGAATCAATAAAAAGCCAGGAAAGATAGGGGGCGGGATGTAAACTCCTTTTAAGTGTATATTAAAAACAATAGATTTCACAAGCACAGTGCAAGCGCTGTGCAGGCAAAACCTAAAAAGGCTTAAATAATTGTTGCTATATGAAGTGAAGTGCTTATGGAACTAGTCGACCATTTGATCAGTAAGTGATATTACATGTAAACAGGCTGACATATAGGCGTTTGGATAATGAAACAGCCACTAACAAATATAGTTATGTACTGAGTCATGAAGTTGGAATTAGGTGACTGAAAACTTTGATAGTGGTCAAGTGAATATTTTTCTGTTCTACATATAGTTTTCTTACCTTGTCCACAATTGGCAAATTCAATTTATTTGCAAGGCGATAGTTTGGTGCTGTAGCTGTGCTGGGATTTGTAAATAATATACTAGTAGATGTATTGTATATCTGATTGTGCAACACAGAGAAGAAGGAATTCAAATATGTCTAAGGCATGCTACTCCAGAACCTGTGTCTGCGGTTTATATTGCTATGTTGAATTGACATTTACAATGCTTTCCAAAGTCTTAAACTTTTCATTTATTAAATATAAATCACCCCTAGCGTAAGTTGTAGTTAAGTAATAGGTTAGGAAGGTATTTGTTTGAATGGCAAATGATGTCCTTTGATTTTTTTGTGAGTTTGAAAGACTGAGAGAGCAATATACCTAGTTAGACATCTACTTATCTGTCTATGCACTCACTGAGATACCTATTTAGAAAACTATAGAGCCATTCTTACATGTAGTCAGACACTATCAGAGGCACTTACACATTCACTCAAAGACTGTCACATTACTTATGTATTGAGCAGTAACAGAGCCACTTGCATACACAGTATTAAACCCCAAGACTCACTAACAGAGGTAGTAAGGAATTCATATACCTACTTGCATACACATTTAGAGATTCAAATAGTTTCTAAATCACACACTTACCTACTCAGTGAGAGATGCACACAGGAAATTGTTTACTCACTCAAATATGTACTCAAAAACTGGCAGAAGCAAGTGACCTATCCAGAAAAGTAGCCGTTTAAATATGTCTCAGGCTTGCTACTGCACAGCCTGTGTGTGCAGTTTTACAGCTAGGTAGAGTAGGTATTTTAAAGTCCTTGCCAAGCTTCAAACTTGCCTTCTGCTAAATATAAGTAATTCCTAAGTTAGTCTGTAAGTAGCCTATAAGGCAGAGTGTTATGTGCTTAGAAGGTAAGATGTACTTTGAACTTATAGTGAGTTATATGCGCACTACGAAACCGATATGTGTAATTAAACATTCAGTGTACCACCCATATTGCAAGTTAGATATTTATTGAGAAAGGATTGAGACACTCATACATCTAGTGTCACAAAGAGAACTATTTATTCATCCACTTACTCATCCATAGAGCACTTATGTATCCAGTGCTAACAGAGCTCTTTGCACATATAGTTTCACATTCCAAACGTCACTTACAGAGCCAGTAAGCAATCCATACAGTGACAGTTTTACTGTTAGGCCGACTTGACATTCACAACACATTGCTAAGCCTTAAACTCCTCTTCCACTCCACATAACTCACCCCTAAGATAGGCTGTAGGTATGCCATAGGACAGATGGCTTTTAGCTTAAAAGATGAGACATGTTGTTTCACGTTTGATTGAGTTACATGCACACTTACAGACCCATATGTCCAGTTATAGATCAAGTCTCCGACCCATACAGGATCTCACACACCTATGTATAAAAGGATAGAGCCACTAATACACCTAGTCACACAGTGGTGGAGGCACTTAAACATTCACTCACACACACACACACACACCCACAACTCTTATGTATCCAGCACTAATGGAGGCAGTTGCACACACAGTTAAATACCCCAAAATTCACTAACACAGCCAGTAAGCAATCCTTACAGCTCTTTACATACAGATTATGGTCCTGATTATGAGTTTGACGGTCCGCAGACCGGCAAACTCACGGTGGCACAGCAGTGGCGGTCCGGCCACCGCCACACCGGCGGTCCGACCGCCTTATTATAACTTAGGCAGTCGGATTGCCATTGGACCACCGCAACTACCAGGGAACTGCGTTCCCTAGCAGTGGCGTGTTGGTCAGGGGCTCACAATATGCTGGCGGTGCTGCTACGGCACTGCCATGCATATTACGAGTTTTGTGGCCACCAGCGGTCTCATGGAGGTTCTTACTCTATAAAACTGCTGGCAGTCAGGAAACAAAGGGGGCCCTACAGAGCCGCCCTTGCCCAATGCATGTTGGTGCATGCAGACGGGCACATGTTGTGCCCCCGTGTGCATTCCCCCCCAGTTCCAGCATGGCATAGACTTCACAGCCCATGCCATGCTGGAATGCACTGTGGCAGTCTCACGGCGGTGCAGCATTGAGGCTCACATTTGAGCCTTTTTACTGTACCGCCATGCCAGGCCACCCGCCCGCCAGACCACGATTTCACTCGTAAACTGGCGGGCAGGCGGCAGCCCTGTTTGGCAGTGTGATAGCAGGGCGATGGTGTGGCGGCACGCTCCCACACCGCCAAACTCATTATCAGGCCCTAAAAGTCCCATAGAGTAACTAACAGACCTAGACATATATCAACATACTAAGGGCCAAAGGTACAACCATTTTGCGAGTGCAAAATCGCTTTGAAATTGATTTCGAATGCAAAATCGGCCGTACGCAATGTACGACAGTCACTCGCAAAACCATTTTTTGGATGCGACTGAATACCGACTCGCAAAAATAGCGTGCGGAAAATAGTGAGTCCCAAATAGCGACTCGCAATTAGCGAGTCGCTAATCAGAATGTACAGACCAGTTGCAATTTGCGATCATGCGCAAATTGGCTCATTTGCGCATGCAATTTACCACGAATCCAAAACCGGTGTTAACAGGACCCAACCTATAAAAACAGCCCCCGAATGCATCAGAAACCTTTCAACAATAGCTGCCCTGTACGTGATAGCGAGGAGGATGCGGATACTGGCTGCTCAGCAGAGGAGGCGGAGATAGGAGAGGATATTCAGAGTCAAGCTAACCTTGTTTGAGAAGACAGAGGAAGAGATATATGAACAGTACAGGCTGAGCAGCACTGTGCTCCTAGATCTAATAGACACCTTGAAGCCACAACTAGAAAGCAGAACCCAGTGCTGCAATGCAATCCGCACACATGTCCAGGTGTTGTGCTCCCTCAACCTATTCGTCACTGGTAGTTACTAAGGTGTCGCTGCAGTGGCTGGAAGGAGCCCCCATGGACCCCTGCCCAATGCACATCTACCACAGAGCCGCCGCCGCCATAGCACCCGAACTAGGCCGGACCATTAACACCTCCGTCAAATCCGGCATCTTCCCCGATTACTGGAAGCGGGCAGAGGTCAAGCCCCTCCTCAAGAAACCCTCGGCTGACCCGATGGACCTGAAAAACTACCGGCCCATCTCTCTCCTTCCCTTTGCAGCCAAAGTCACCGAGAGATTCGTCAACGCCCAGCTGACCTTCATCGAAGAGAATGCCATCCTCGACTCCTCCCAGTCCAGATTCCGCAGCAACCACAGTACCGAGACCACTCCTCGCCGCCACCGATGACATCCGCATGCTACTCGACCAGGGCCACACTACGGCCCTCATCCTACTAGACCTCTCCGCAGCCTTCGACACCGTCTCCCACCGCACTCTCGCAGCCAGACTCCATGACGCCGGTATACGAGGAACCGCCCTCGACTGGATCCGCTCCTTTCTCAAGGGCAGAACCCAAAGGATCAGACTCCCACCCTTCCTCTCTGAACCCACAGAGATCAACTGTGGAGTACCCCAAGGATCCTCGCTCAGCCCCATGCTCTTCAACATCTACATGGCCCCCCTTGCCGCCATCGTTAGACAGCATGGGCTCAGCATAGTATCCTACGCCGACGACACCCAGCTCATCCTCACAAAGAAGCCCTAAGACACCTGACTAAGCTTCCAGGAAGGAATGAAAGACGTTGCAGCCTGGATGAACAACAGCTGCCTTAAGCTCAACTCGGAGAAGACAGAGGTCCTTGTCCTTGGACCCTCCTCCACCGCCTGGGACAACACCTGGTGGCCTTCCGCCCTCGGAAACCCACCCACTCCATCAGACCATGCCCGAAACCTCGGCATCATCCTGGATTCCTCCCTCACCATGACCCGCCAGATCAACGCCGTCGCCTCCACCTGCTTCAACTCCCTCAGCATCCTCCGCAAGACCTTCAAGTGGATCCCCCCGAATGCAGAAAGACCGTCACCCACGCACTCATAACCAGCAGACTGGACTACGGTAACACCCTCTATGCCGGAATCAAGAAAACCCTGCTACACAAGCTCCAAACCATCCAGAACACCTCAGCCAGACTCGTCCTCGGAACCCCACGATGCAAGCACATGACGCAGCACCTACGAGACCTCCACTGGCTCCCCATCGAGAAGAGAGTAACCTTCAAGCTACTCACCCACGCCTACAAATACCTCCACAACATCGGACCCAAATACCTCAACGAAAGAGTCTCCTTCCACGTACCCAAAAGGAACCTCTGGTCCACCGACCTTGCCCTGGGAGAGACCCAACGCATCCAGAGAACCAGAGCAGGTGGAAGAGCCTTCTCCTACGTCGCAGCAAAAACCTGGAACGAGCTCCCAGTCAACATCAGACACTCCCCTACTCTGCAGACCTTCAGGAAGAGCCTCAAGACCTGGCTCTTCGACTGATCTGAGGCTGCACCCCCCTCCCCCCCCAGAGCCTTGAGACCCTCATGGGTTAGTAGCGTGCTTTATAAACCCCTGATTGATTGATTGATTGAAGGGTGTCGCAGAGTGTGCTTTTGCGTTTCTTTCACAATTTCTTAGATGCTATTTTCCACCACACACACCAACACATCTACCTGCTTAGACAATAGACAATACCAAAATACAATTCCACAGAATAGCAAGGTTTCCACAGGTCATTGGGTGCATAGATGGTACCCATGTTCCCATATGTCCCCCATCTCGCATCGAATACATATCCCGGAATTGAAAAAGCACACATTTCCTCAACATCCAAGTTGTCTGCAATGCATACACATCCTCACGGACCTTGTGGCAAAATATCCAGGGAGCACCCATGAGTCATACATGTTTAGGCACAGTGGCATATACCAGAAATTAGAAAGAGGTGACTTTGATGAAGGATACCTCCTAGGTACTGCAATTACATGTCCACAGTGAGATGTAGTGGCACTTTAATGTCTGTCTGCATGTTGTCTTACCATTATATATCTCTCACCGGGTGACAGTGCGTATGCCCTGCGGATATGGATAATCACGCCGTACCTGTCTCCCAACAACCCACATGAAAGGCGGTACAACATGGCACATAGGCGCACCAGATCCGTGATTGAGTGCACATTTGGCATCCTAAAATCACGCTTCCAGTGCCTTACCAAGAGTGGCAGAGCCTTGCAGTATGCGCCTGAGACAGTATGCAAAATATTGGCAACCTGTGCCATACTCCAAAACATTGCCTGCAGGGGTGGCTTGCCCATGGAGGTGTCTGATTCTGACTCGGAGGATGATGACCCTGGCCCACCTGCCCAACAGCCAAGCGAGGGAAGCACAGCAGCAGTGGGGAGGAGGCGCAGGGACCACATAGTCAGACATTATTTTTCAAGGTACGTCCTACCAATTGACACTCTACCCTCAAAAAATGACAATACTAATTGTGAGTTTGACAATGACAAATTCCCTTTATTCTGAGGGCATGCTAAAATATTGTTGGACAACATGTCCATCTGCATCCGCAGGACCAATAGAAAAGTATAACTGTCATGTGGTTACTGCACCACTAAAGAAAAATAAACAGGGCACGCTGTATGGCACATTGGTGCAAACAAGTCATTTCTTGCCTCTACGTCCAGCATGGGCGGCTCTGGCAGGTGGTATTACAGACTGACGGCTGCTGCTTCTATGCAGCATTTGTGTTTCTGCTGCAGAGGTACTACTGTAGCTGGACACCTCACTGTCTGCTGCCTCTGTTGCTTCTCCACTAGCAAATATGTTTGGTTGTATAGCCTACACTGCAGCTGTTATCTGTTGCAGCCCTTGTGCAACGTCACCACTGTAGTGGCCCATCTTGATCTGCAGACCCAGGGTGTGCTTGGTGTGTTGTGTGGTTGCCTGCACCAGCCACCTGATTGCCCTGGTCATAGAATCCATTCTATGTGCCCGGCTGCGCTCCATTCTCCTTTGCTGCCCTCTCTCCTCAGACAACTCTGTGCACAGTGGCCCAATAGCCCCTGTAAGGGCATCAAATGTTTCCTCAATGCAGGCCTGGTCCTCAGCCATCTGTTGTGTGATGTTCAAAAATCCCTGGCTCAACTTGGTGTTGATTAGCCTGATCTGTTTTTGCTGCAGGTGCTGAACCTTCAGCTTAGCTGGTTCAGGCCACCAAACACCACCTGAGTGGCTGCTCCAGTATGGGAGGGAGTGTGCAGCCTAGCTTGCAGTCGCCTACCTGACTGCTGTGTTGGACACAGCACATGGTTCCTGGTGACCGGAGTGCGTTGGGATGGTGCTGGCTGCTGGGATGCTGGGATGTCAATCACTGAGGCCTGCGGGGACCTGGATGCAGCTGTGGCATGAACATTAGAACAACTTGGCGCACTTGCTGTTCCCTCATCATGCCCTTCATCCATCTGGCCCTGTTCCTGGGCTTCATCAGTGTCATCTCATCCGCCCTTTGCTCTCCTCCCAGAGGTGTATCTATATTGCAAATATGACATTAAAGAAAGCATATGTGAGTCACTAATATCAGTGGTGGTACTATGTTATTCAGCTCATGTCAGTCCTTAACTGCACTTTTTTTTGTCACTGACTATGTTTCCCATAATGCACCAGCTGTGACTTTTGGTTCATGTAGACGGAGCATCTAGATGTAGTCGGGTGTGGGTGTGTGGCATGCATGTGGGGAGCTGGCTTTTGGCTGAAATGCTGACATGGTACGCATTTCACACTTTCCAGGGGGTAGTGGAGGTAGAGATGTGTTGAGGGTCCCAAATCTCACCACTGCCTCTTTCTCCAGGGTACTCTCCACCATAGCCTCTGCTGCAGAAGGTTCTGAAAACATTGGAGGGGCCTCCTCCTGTCCTTTGGACTTCACGCAGCGTGCTGCCACCCTCTCCTTGGCCCTGGAGTGCAGGTCATACCACCTTTCTTCAAATCGTCCAGGGACCTGTCAGCCACACCCAGGGCATTAATCCACAGTTGCATCTCTCTCCATATTTCTCTTTTGCCCGACTCTGGGCCAGTGTGAGATGCCCTCCCAAACAGCTGCTTGTGGTTGTTACAGCATTTCTCTATCAGTATGACCAGTTCCTTTTCGGAGAATTTCAGTTTGTGCAGATGCTCCTTGCCTGCCTTCTCACTGGACTTGTTGGACATCTAAGGATTTTTTGGGGAGCCTGCCTGCAGTGTTGGACTGTGCTGCCTCACCTTACCACTTGCTACATTTCTGTTCAGGATCCTCCAGGGACACCACTTACTGTTTTGGGGTCCATCTGCTCTTCCAGGAAGTGTTTCAGTTTTTTTTATCACGGTCGCTGTTTGCAAGCGCAAAGAAGCCTTTTCTGCCACATTTGCTATTTGCGGACACTAAACAGGCTTTTTAGCCGTGGACGCTATCTGCGAGTGCTAAGCAACTCACAATTAGCCTCTTTGCTAAATTGCAATGCAAGTCATTTGCGACTTGCAATTTGGGGACCAGTTGGGTACGTACATTGTGATTTGCGACTGGTAAATTGCGAGTCACAATTTGGCGCAAATTGCGAGTCGCAAATTATAGCAGTCATACATCTGACCCTTACATACATATCCAATGACACACCCATATAGGCACAGGGACACTCATTCAGGTATGTAGTGAAGAACTGACACTAACAGGTAATCTGTCCAGACAAATAGGCCTTTAAACATGTCTTGGGCCTGCTACAGTAGAGCGTATATACGCAGTTACAGTTATATACAGATTGAGAGTGACATAGAGTGATTAAGAGACCCAGAAATATATTAACATCCTTACATACATATCCAATGACACACTCATATAGGAACTGAGACACTCATTCAGGTATGCACTGAAGAACTAACACTAACAATTCATCCATCCAGGCAAATAGGCTTTTAAACATGTCTTGGGCCTGCTACTATAGAGTGTGTGTACACAGTTTTCCTGCTAGGCCGAGTTGACATTCAAAACATGTTGGTAGGCCTTAAACTTCTTTTCCGCTACATACAAGTCACTCCTGAAATAGGCTATAGGTAGGCCGTATGGCAGGGAGCTATGAGCTTAAAAGAAAAGACATGTTGTTTCAAGTTTGATTCAGTTATATGCGCACTTGCAGACCCGTATCTGCAGTTATAGATGCAGTCTGCTACCAATAGTGGTACTCACATACGTATGTTCAAAAGGATAGAGCCACTAATACACCTAGTCACACAGTAACAGACACACTTATCATTCACTCCATACATATACAACTCGTATGTATCCAGCAGTAAAGCAGTTGCACACACAGTTAAGTACCCCAATACTCACTAACACAGCCAGCAAGCAATCCATGCAGCTCCTTACATACACATTGAGAAACCCATAGAGTAACTAAGAAACCCAGACATACATTAACATACTTACTTACATATTGAATAACACATGCACATAGGTACTGAGACACTCATTAAGGTATTTACTAAAGAACTGTCAGTAACAAGTCATCCCTCCAGACAAGGTCTCCTTTAAACATGCCTCGGGCCTGCTACTGTACAGCGTATATACGCAGTTTTCCTGCTAGGCCAAGTTGATGTTCAAAACAGGTTGCTAAGCCTTAAACTCTTCTACCACATATAAGTCACTCCTGAGATAAATTGTAGGTAGGCCTACAAATGCCTACACAACAACGGACCCAAATACCTTAACGACAGAATCAACTTCCACGTACCCAAAAGAAACCTCTGATCTGCCAACCTCGTACTGGCCAAAACCCCGCGCATCTACAGAGCCAGAGCAGGCGGAAGATCCTTCTCTCACATCGCGGCCAAGACCTGGAACAAGCTACCGGCAGACATCAGACGTGCCCCCTCCCTGAACACCTTCAGGAAGACCCTCAAGACCTGGCTCTTCAGCTAACAGATCTGCGCCCCCCCCTCCCCCTCGGCGCCTTGAGACCCTCTAGGGTGAGTAGCGCCCTTACAATTCCCTGATTGATTGATTGATAGGGTAGGGAGCTACGAGCTTAAAAGATAGGACATTTTGTTTTAAGTTTCATTGAGTTACATGCTCACTTGCAGACCCATATGTTCATATATAGATCCAGTGTCCTACTTATACTGGAACTCACATATCTATCTTTAAAAGGATAGAGTCACTAATACACCCAGTCAGACAGTGACAGAGGCACTTAAACATTCACTCACACACATATACAGCTCTTATGTATCCACCAGTAATGGAGGCTGTTGCACACACAGTTAAATACTCTAACACTATCTAACAGAGGCAGTAACCTATCCATACAGCCACTTGCATATACATTGGCATATTCATAGAGCTACTAAGAGAGCTACTCTTACACTGATTTACTTACACAAACACTCAAACACCCATACAGGGACAGATACAGTCATTCAGACATATATTGAAGTAGTGGCACAAGCAAGTCACTCATCCAGACAAGTAGCCGTTTAGAAATGTTGTGGCCCTGCTACTGCAGAGCCTGTGTGTGCAGATTTACTCACATGTTTAGTGGTATTTAAACCCCTTGGTAGGCCTTAAACTACTCTTGTGCTACATATAAGTCACCCTTCAGGTAGGCTGTGGGTAGGCATAGGGCACGGTGCTATATGTATAAAAGGTAAGAGATATATTTCAAAGTTTCAGTGAGTTACACGCACACTTAAAGACACAACACACCCAGTTATACATCCACTGAGTCACCTATACTGTAACTCACATCTGTATATTTAAAAGCACAAAGACAGTCGCACACCCTGTCAGACAGCAACAGAGAGAGTTAGATATTCACTCAGACACTCACAAAGCACTTATGTATGCAGCACTAGTAGAGCTAGTTCACACACAGCTAGATAACCTAACACTAACTAAGACAGCTACTAAGCTATTCATACACCAACTTGCATATAGATTTACGTAACCATAGAGTTACTAAGAGAACCACTGTTATACTGACATTCTTACTTACGGAAACACTCACACAGCCATACAGGGACTGATACAGTCACTCAGATTTGTACACAAGTGCTGAGACAACCAACTCACTCATACAGACAAGTAGCTGTTTACACGTCTGTCATGCCTGCTAGTGCAGAGCCTATGTGTGAAGATTTATTACTATGTCCACTTGGCATTTAAAGGTCTTTGTCAGGTCTTAAAGTACTCTTCTACTGCATATAAGTAACTCTTAAGGTAGACCATAGTTATTTTATACAGAAAATTAAATGGTTAAATTATGTAATTTTATAAGATATAACAAAAAGCTAAATATATATATATTTTTTTTGTTTGGAGAGTTCTACTTCTACTTAAAAAACTGATAGTTAAAATGCCAAATAAAACACAAAGAAGAAAGAAACAGAAGAAATTATACAACAACACAAAAAGAAAAGGGACAGAATGTGGACAATGTGGTTAAAGAGAAAAGAGCTGCTGGTAAGAAAACTAAGAAGTTTTTTAAAAATAGTATGTGGAAAAGTACCAAGTAAGGAAAAACAAGTTAATAAATTGGGAAGTCTCAAATCAGCTAAGAAACGAAAAACAGTCATTGTGAACAAGACTAATTTATCGTACAAGAAAGGAGATGCTTTAACAAGGAAACAGAGGCAGTTTAAAGAAATTCGAGTCAGAATGTTGTGTGGTAGGGTAATTCAGAATCACATACAAACTATGAAACAATATAAAAGGAGAAGAGAAGCAGTCAAACAAAAGGAATGTGTTGAGGCGGTAGTTGAAAAGGGATTTGCCCTGAAGCGGAAGCTATTTATTTTGATATTGAGCAGAATTAGAATACTGGCAAAATAGTGTTGTCTATGAGGAAAAGAAGGCAAGAGAAAAGACTTGTGAATAGACTTAATTTTTGCAAAGTTTAGTGGTGAAGGCAAGCATATTTCCAGCACTGAGCCTTTTTTTTAATGAAGAAAGCTACTTTCAAAAGAACACATAAGTGCATGCAGTTGGAGCAAGTGGTCGATGTTATTAGGTGAAGGATGGTACTCCTAATCCAAAAGAGGAGATTGTTCCTAGGAATCTTGAAGAAGTAATAGCTGAAGAGGTAGAAGGAAGGGTTAGACAGGCCTCTGTATACAAATGGAACTGTAGCAGTATTTGCAGTGTTTGGCAGGAATCAATTGATATAGTGCGAACTTTCCGAAGTATGTTTCCATGCAGAAGTCTGAAACCGAAAATAGGGATTTTGCAAGGATTAGATCTATGCAAAATAAGGAAGTTTACTAATTTACGGGGACATTCACTAGCAGGTCTATTAAAGATCACTTTAGAATGTTAGCTGCTCACCACTCTAAAATACAAAAATTTAGTTAGGAGGCTTTACTATGTCAAAACTCCTGCCCTATGTTTAGGAGAAATGAATAGAGTTCTTTAGCATGGTAAAGTAGCAGAGGTAGAAAATGTTTGTGAAGATGTTGAATTTCGTTTCTTCGGTCCTGAACAGAAGTGAAGGGAAAATGAGGAGTTGGTATGTACAGATTTAGAGGAACAGGAGACAGCTATTAGTGTTGATAACTTTACAGAAAAGATTAGGAAGTTTAGCACAGTTTCTTCTGATTAACCAAACTGTGTTTGTATTTGTTGTTGATGCACTCGCTACAAAAGCCAAACTCGTAATGTAGTTGTATTCTCAAAAATTAAACAGGAGAATAGAGATAAGTGGCAAGAATTTGCTGTTTATTTATTTGTAGAGGAAAGGTTTTAGTTGTCCACACGGCAAATTATATGTAAATACTACTCTGATAAGGTAGAGGAAAACAAAGTGCCAGCTAGAGCAGTACATAGCAAGTTAGAATTAGTATCTATTCCACAAAAACTGCGAGATTTAATATTTATAAAACCATTCTCATACAATGTGTACAGCCATTTCAGGCTAGAGTTCGTATGGAGCCTATGACAGAGAAGCTGCCACCAACTGGACTTCAGAAAGGCCATTAAAGGAAGAGCTGTCTACTTACCTTTAGATTTTAAACAGAATATTGAAATTGTTGGTGTAGACAGAGACGATCACAAACCAGTTATCATTCTAGTAAATGGTGTGCCTACAAAAAATAAAAAAATCTGGCAGGAGTTAGTGGATGTTAGTAAAGTTAAAAAAACAACATTATACCTGGTACAGAATTATGTTTATTATAAAAGTGTTGATGTTGTTCAAGATGTGACGTATGTAGAGGATGAAACATCACCATTAAGTGGACAGATTGGAAAAGTTGATCGATCCAGAAGGTTCTGAAAACATTGGCTGGGCCTCCTCCTGTCCTTTGGACTTCACGCAGCGTGCTGCCACCCTCTCCTTGGCCCTGGAGTGCAGGTCATACCACCTTTCTTCAAATCGTCCAGGGACCTGTCAGCCACACCCAGGGCACTAACCTGCAGTTGCATCTCTCTCCATATTTTTCTTTTGTCCGACTCTGGGACAGTGTGAGATGCCCTCCCAAACAGCTGCTTGTGGTTGTTACAGCATTCCTCTATCAGTATGACCAGTTCCTTTTTGGAGAATTTCAGTTTGTGCAGACGCTCCTTGCCTGCCTTCTCGCTGGACTTGTTGGACATCTAAGGATTTTTTTGGGAGCCTGCCTGCAGTATTGGACTGTGCTGCCTCACCTTACCACTTGCTACAATTCTGTTCAGGATCCTCCAGGGACACCACTTACTGTTTTGGGGTCCATCTGCTCTTCCAGGAAGTGTTTCAGCTTTTTATTTTTATCACTGTCGCTGTTTGCAGCCGCAAAAAAGCCTTTTCTGCTACATTCGCTATTTGCGAACACTAAACAGGCTTTTTAGCCATGGACGCTATCTGCGAGATCTAAAAACAACTCGCAATTAGCCTCTTTGCTAAAATGCGATGCGAGTCACTTGTGACTTGCAATTTGGGGACCAGTTGGGTACATACATTGTGATTTGCGACTCGTAAATTGCGAGTCGCAATTTGGCGCAAATTGCGCTTCGCAAATTATAGCAGTTGTACATCTGACCCTTACATACATATCCAATGACACACGCATATAGGCACAGGGACACTCATTCAGGTATGTAGTGAAGAACTGACACTAACAGGTAATCTGTCCAGACAAATAGGCCTTTAAACATGTCTCGGGCCTGCTACAGTAGAGCGTATATACGCAGTTACAGTTATATACAGGTTGAGAGTGACATAGAGTGATTAAGAGACCCAGAAATATATCAACATCCTTACATACATATCCAATGACACACTCATATAGGCACTGACAGGCAAATAGGCTTTTAAACATGTCTTGGGCCTGCTACTATAGAGTGTGTGTACGTAATTTTCCTGCTAGGCCGAGTTGACATTCAAAACATGTTGGTAAGCCTTAAACTTCTTTTCCGCTACATACAAGTCACTCCTGAAATAGGCTATAGGTAGGCCATATGGCAGGGAGCTATGAGCTTAAAAGAAAAGACATGTTGTTTCAAGTTTGATTCAGTTATATGCGCACTTGCAGACCCATATCTGCAGTTATAGAAGCAGTCTACTACCAATAGTGGTACTCACATACGTATGTTCGAAATGGATAGAGCCACTAATGCACCTAGTCACACAGCAACAGAGACTTAGCATTCACTCCATACATATACAACTCTTATGTACCCAGCAGTAAAGGAGGCAGTTGCACACACAGTTAAATACCCCAATACTCACTAACACAGCCAGCAAGCAATCAATGCAGCTCCTTACATACACATTGAGAGACCCATAGAGTAACTAAGAAACCCAGACATACATTAACATACTTACTTACATATCGAATGACACACGCATATAGGTACTGAGACACTCATTAAGGTATTTACTAAAGAACTGTCAGTAACAAGTCATCCCTCCAGACAAGGTGTCTTTTAAACATGCCTCGGGCCTGCTACTGTACAGCGTATATACGCAGTTTTCCTGCTAGGCCAAGTTGATGTTCAAAACAGGTTGCTAAGCCTTAAACTCTTCTACTACATATAAGTCACTCCTGAGATAAGCTGTAGGTAGGCCATAGGGTAGGGAGCTAAGAACTTAAAAGATAGGACATGTTGTTTTAAGTTTCATTGAGTTACGTGCGCACTTGCAGACCGATATGTTCATTTATAGATCCAGTGTCCTACCCATACTGGAACTCACATATCTATCTTTAAAAGGATAGAACCACTAATACACCCAGTCAGACAGTGACAGAGGCACTTAAACATTCACTCACACACATATACAGCTCTTATGTATCCAGCAGTAATGGAGGCTGTTGCACGCACAGTTAAATACTCTAACACTAACTAACAGAGGCAGTAACCTATCCATACAGCCACTTGCATATACATTGGCATATTCATAGAGCTACTAAGAGAGCTACTTTACACTGATTTACTTACACAAACACTCAAACACCCATACAGGGACAGATACAGTCATTCAGACATATATTGAAGTAGTGGCACAAGGAAGTCACTCATCCAGACAAGTAGCCGTTTAGAAATGTTGCGGCCCTGCTACTGCAGAGCCTGTGTGTGCAGATTTACTCAAATGTTTAGTGGTATTTAAACCCCTTGGTAGGCCTTAAACTACTCTTGTGCTACATATAAGTCACCCTTTGGGTAGGCATAGGGCACAGTGCTATATGTATAAAAGGTAAGAGATATATTTCAAAGTTTCAGTGAGTTACACGCACACTTAAAGACACAACACACCCAGTTATACATCCACTGAGTCACCCATACTGTAACTCACATCTGTATATTTTAAAGCACAAAGACAGTCACACACCCTGTCAGACAGCAACAGAGAGGTTAGATATTCACTCATACACTCACATAGCACTTATGTATGCAGCACTAGCAGAGCTAGTTCAAACACAGTTAGATAACCTAACACTAACTAAGACAGCTACTAAGCTATTCATACACCAGCTTACATATAGATTTACATAACCATAGAGTTACTAAGAGAACCACTCTTATTCTGACATTCTTACTTACGGAAACACTCACACACCCATACAGGGACTGACACAGTCACTCAGATTTGTACACAAGCACTGTGACAAGCAACTCACTCATACAGATAAGTAGCTATTTACACGTCTGTCATGCCTGCTAGTGCAAAGCCTATGTGTGAAGATTTAGTACTATGTCCACTTCTCATTTAAAGGTCTTTGTCAGGTATTAAAGTACTCTTCTACTGCAGATAAGTAACTCTTACGGTAGACCATAGGTATTTATATAGAAAATTAAATGGTTGAAATATGTTATTTTATAAGATATAACAAAAACCTAAATATATTTATTTAGTTTTTTTGTTTGGAAAGTTCTACTCCTACATAAAAACTGATAGTTAAAACGCGAAATAGAACACCAAGAAGAAAGAAACAGAAGAAATTATACAACAACACAAAAAGAAAAGGGACAGAATGTGGCCAATGTGGTTAAAGAGAAAAGAGCTACTGGTAAGAAAACTAAAAAGTTTCTTAAAATAGTATGTAGAAATGTACCAAGTAAGGAAAAACAAGTTAATAAATTGGGAAGTCTCAAATCAGCTAAGAAAGGAAAAACAGTAAGTGAGAACAAGACTAATAAATCATACAAGAAAGGAGATGCTTTAACAAGGAAACAGAGGCAGTTTAAAGAAATTTGAGTCAGAATGTTCATGGTAGGGCAATTCAGAATCACATACAAACTATGAAACAATATAAAAGGAGAAGAGAAGCAGTCAAACAAAAGGAATGTGTTGAGGCGGTAGTTGAAAAGGGATTTGCCCTGAAGCGGAAGCTATTTATTTTGATATTGAGCAGAATTAGAATACTGGACAAAACAGTGTTGTCTATGAGGTGAAGAAGGCAAGAGAAAAGACTTGTGAATAGACTTAATTTCTGCAATGTTTAGTGGTGAATGCAAGCATATTTCCAGTACTGAGCCTTTCTTTAATGAAGAAAGCTACTTTCAAAAGAACACATAAGTGCATGCAGTTGGAGCAAGTGGTCCAACTGAGATTGTTCCTAGGAATCTTGAAGAAGTAATAGCTGAAGAGGTAGAAGGAAGGGGTAGACAGGCCCCTGTATACAAATGGAACTGTAGCAGTATTTGCAGTGTTTGGCAGGAATCAATTGATATAGTGCGAACATTCCTACTTATGTTTCCATGCAGAAGTCTAAAACAGAAAATAGGGATTTTGCAAGGATTAGATCTATGCAAAATATGGAAGTTTACTAATTTACAGGGACATTCACTAGCATGTCTATTAAAGATCACTTTAGAATGTTAGCTGCTCACTACTCTAAAATACAAAAATTTAGTTAGTAGGCCTTACTATGTCAAAACTCCTGCCCTATGTTTAGGAGAAATGAATAGAGTTCTTTTACATGGTAAAGTAGCAGAGGTAGAAAATGTTTGTGAAGATGTTGAATTTCGTTTCTTTGGTCCTGAACAGAAGTGAAAGGAAAATGAGGAGTTGGTATGTACAGATGTAGAGGAACAGGAGACAGCTATTAGTGTTGATAACTTTACAGAAAAGATTAGGAAGTTTAGCACAGTTTCTTTTGAGTAACCAAACTGTGTTTGTATTTGTTGTTGATTTACTCGCTACAAAAGCCAAACTCGTAATGTAGTTGTATTCTCAAAAATTAAACAGGAGAATAGAGATAAGTGGCAAGAATTTGCTGTTTATTTATTTGTAGAGGAAAGGTTTGAGTTGTCCACACGGCAAATTATATGTAAGTACTACTCTGATAAGTTAGAGGAAAACAAAGTGCCAGCTAGAGCAGTACATAGCAAGTTAGAATTAGTATCTATTGCACAAAAACTGCGAGATTTAATATTTATGAAACCATTCTCATACAATGTGTACAGCCATTTCAGGCTAGAGTTCGTATGGAGCCTAAGACAGAGAAGCTGCCACCAACTGAACTTCAGAAAGGCCATTAAAGGAAGAGCTGTCTACTTACCTTTAGATTTTAAACTGAATATTGAAACTGTTGGTGTAGACAGAGAGGATCACGAACCAGTTATCATTCTAGTAAATGCTGTGCCTACGAAAAATAAAACAAATCTGGAAAGAGTTAGTGGATGTTAGTAAAGTTAAAAAAGCAACATTGTACCTGGTACAAAATTATGTTTACTATAAAAGTGTTGATGTTGTTCAAGATGTGACATATGTAGAGGATGAAACATCACCATTAAGTGGACAGATTGTAAAAGTTGAGCGATCCAGATTAGAAGGGATTTACGAACACTACAGCATCCATCCTCTGCATTCTAAAGAAGTCATCAGTGAGGCTATTGTTCTCTTTCAAATGAAGCAAGCAAAAGGAGTTCCCATGAGTGTGTGGGAGAAAAGTTTAAAAACATGCTGTTTTCCACAGCTGTTTCCTACTAGAGAAGGTAGCTGCTTTGATGACCGCCCTGTACAGATACTAGCAGCTGAATATCGGTCAACCAGATTATACTTAGAGGATCCAAGATTTTGACAGTGTATTCCCTACATATTCCATCTTCTGTTTGAGAGTGACTTGTTTTGACTTTCATATGCTGTTACCCATATACTGAAGATAGGAATTAATCTTCAAAATCTGCAAAGGAATTCTTAGACAAAGTTCATGGGAAGGACAAAAACTTGGAGTACAACTTGATTAATTTGATTGTGTGTCAATGTGGCTCCAACAAGTATTGGTATCATGGAGAACTCAAATGCATGGTGAGAAATCTAGGTGCACCTATTTGGTTTCTGACACTCAGGGCCTCATTACGATGATGGTCGGAAAGCATTCCGACCGACTCCTTGTCAGAATCGTTTCCGACCGACTCGGGTTCGGGGAGTCCGACCGACGGATTATGATGTTTCTGAATACTGTTCGGTCAAACTCCCATTGACTTCAATGGGAGCCTGTGTTCCGACCGACAACACAGGCTCCCATTGAAAAAAGGGATGGTTGCAGAAAACCTTGCACCCTGTGGCAGGCACCCCATGGGTCCCGTGGGTACCCCCATGGGCCCCAACCGGAAGTCTCCAGGTGAAGGGGGGGCCTGCTATGGGACCCCAAAGTCATTTTCCGACAGCTGTTTTGTGTCAGACGGACCGATTCGAAAAGGCTGTCCGAATCTGACATCATAATACATCAGTCATAAACGCGGTCCATAGACCTGTATGATTCGGCTTCAGCCGACTCGGAGTCTCTGAATGCCGGTCAGAACCGAGTCGGAAAGACCAAACGGTTACCTTTCCATCGTAATCAGTAAGCCCGGGCATAGCAGGCGGAGTTGCTCTATGCGGAGCTCTACGGAGTTGGATAAAAACTCTGTGGAGCTCCTCTCCGCGCCTCCCACCCCCCGCAATAAATATTTTCTAAATACAATTTACAATTAAAGTAAAATAAAACCGCACTTAGCTTATCGCGGCATCCCGGGCTGCCCTCCTCCTCCTCGCCGTAATCCATGGTAGGACTGCGCATGCACACGCATGCGCAGTCCTACCATGACGTATGTCTGACGAAGGAGATTATGGCGAGGAGGAGGAGGGCAGCCCGGGACGCCGCGATAAGGTAAGTGCGGTTTTATTTTACTTTAATTGTAAATTGTATTTAGAAAATATTTATTGCAGGGGGTGGGAGGCGGGAGGGTCCGGGGCTGAACTCCGCTCCGCTGCGGAGTCTGAAGTTTTGCAGGAACTTCGCGTTCTCCGCGGAATGCGGAGTATGCAAAATACCGGAAACTCCGCCAGCGGAGCGGAGTTCAGTGCCCAGAGTTAGTAATCAGTCGGTCGGAAATGTTTCCAAGTTGGTCGGAAACATAGGTTCCGACACGGGTTAGGAAAATCTGAATGCCGTTCGGAGCCTTTCCAATCGACATCGTAATCAGCCCTTCAGTTGTGCTGAGTATGCCTGGGATGACCTGCTTGACTTTTTGCGAAAAGCAAACTCAAACAAAAAGGACATCAAAGTGAAGACAGCAGGGGAACTTTTCTCCTTGGATCCTGCAAATGTTTGCAGATATTTTACCCACAGGTTTCAAGCCATGATGTCTTTCATCTGCAACAAAAGTAATCCTCCTCTTGGTGAAGTTTTTTTGGTGCCAAGCAAGATGTGCTCCTCATATTCACATGCTGTTATGGATAAAAGATGCACCAAAGTTTGGAACAGACAGTGATGAGTCTGTCTTATCTGTCATGCAACAGTATGTGACATGCGCCATCCCAAGAGACGGTGGTGAAAAGGGCTTGAGGCAAAAAGTTCTATGATTTCAAACTCATAGATGTGGGAAGAACTGTCGAAAATACAGATGCAAAATTTTTACACAAGATGTCGATTTGGATTCCCATGACCAGTGATTTCACAAGGAAGAGTGAAAAGCTTTATGTCTGCAGTCAGACATACATTGACAGAACTCACCGAAAAACACATACAACCTGAGAACAACAGAGGCCTTCAAATATATAAATGACTACAACCCTGTGATTCTGAAGATGTGGAAAGCAAATATCGATCTACAATTTGTTGCAGACAAATCCATTGCTGTTGCTCGGTAAGTTACTTCCTACATTACAAAATTAGAGAAGACAGAAATGAAGGAGATGTGGGAGGAGATTTCTTTAGAAAAGAGTCTATCTAAGAAATTGTACAGCTTTAGCTTGAAAATGCTTTCCCATAGAGATGAGCTCCTATGAGTCCTGTGACTGGCTGAGCTCTGCCAGTTTGTTCTCAAAGTCGAGGGGAATTGTTTGGGTAAGTCTAGGCCTAGCAAGTACACGAAATAGAGTGTTAAAGTCTTTCCCAAAAATGTAGTATCTAGCAGAGTTTGACCAGGAATGTACAGACATTGTGAAGACAAATATGTTGGATACGTTCTATCCATGAAGGAGTCCACATCTAGAAGACATGTGCCTTTATGAAGTACTTCAACACTACAGATACAAAAGGAATGTAACAGAAAACATAGAAGAAGGAAAATATGAGGTAGTTGGATGTGACGGTTGTTCAGTGAGACATGGTAAAGGAGATCTAATTAACCACAGAAAACTGACTTGCCATTCTGTAGACAGAAGAGAGATTTTCTATTTGGCACTTCTGCAAGTGTTCAAGCCTTGGCGTGTTGAAACAGAACTACTAGGAGACTACGACTGCTATGAAAACTCTTTTGATGCTGAAAAAGACAGCATTCAGTGTCCAGTCTTTTCAAACTACTTGCAAATGTTGAAAGATGAGATTGAACAGGAAGAAACCATTGCTGCTGAGGTAGCTAAGCAGGGTTTACAAAGCAGCCAAAGTTCTGGACCACTAAGTCAAGATCCACCTAGACAACCAATTATTCAAAATGAAACAGACAACCATGTGTGAGGTGAAGGCTGCAATGCAACAAGCAGGAGAGGACAGGGTTGATTTCGAACACTTAGTAGCACAACTGAACGATGAACAGAAAGAAATTTATATCACAGTAAAAGATAAAATAGAGCATGGATTTCTTCACAAGAAGAAAGAAGGTGAATGCTCTTCATTTAAGCTAATTCTACTATACATCATTGGCCAATCTGGATTGGGAAAAGCTTTTTAATTAAAATTCTCGCCGCTTATCTACAGAGGACTACAGAATCAAATTTATCATGTGTAGTAACAGTGCCAATTGGATTAGCTGCACACAACATTAAAGGAATTACTTTACACCGACTACTTATGCTGCCTGTTGAACATGACAATAAACTGGAATACCAGAAGTTATCTGGTGAAGCTTGGCATGAGGTTTCAAAATTATTGCAGAAACTGAAGCTTTTAAACATCATTGAGGTGAGCATGGTTTCGATCGTAATGCTTGCCTTCATACACTTCGGAATGCAGCAGGTTTTAAAAACAAAGTATGCCTTGCTTTTTGGAGGAAAGCATTTAATTGTCATTGTTGACCTACTGCAACTTACCCCTGTTTTGAAGACACTTCTCCATAATGAAACAAGAAATTCTTTGGGAAGTATTGGCAATGTAAATGTTTGGTTAAAGTTTGAATACAAGGAACTAGTGAAGAATATATGTCAAGTATCTGATGTGGTATATGGAGATTCATGAAAGGGCATTAGAGTAGGAGTTTTGACACAGGAGGGAAAATGCGCTCTGGAAAGTCAACTTACCAAGAAACTATTTTCATCTGCCAACAGCAGCACAGCTAATGTACAATTTCATTGAAAAAGGCAAAACCATAGCCTGTTTAAAGCCTACACTTCAAGAGTGCTCCAACTTCAAAGAACAATTACTGAAGCGGGAGAAAGAAGATATTTTGGAAATTACAGCTATCGTTAAAATGGAACACCAGGGAGTAATAATACTACTAACTGAGAAACTACAAGCAAAATTGGATTCTTTGGAGAAGTCTGTGTTGAGGACTGCAGGATTAGAAAAGTGTTTACACGTGTGCAAAAAGTGTTGAGTAATTTTGCAGCGTAATTTAAATGTGGAGTAGTTAAGAACAAGAAGCACAGAGTTAGTGCTTTGGTACTACAAAACAAATTAGCGCTTGTGTGCGTTAATAATGTCTTTCAGAATAGCTATTGAATGTTCTCCTACACTGAGAACTTTCTAGCATTTTGGGCAAAATTGTCCAACCTTTCCAAATTCCTGAACAGTTAACAGGATGACCGGAATAGGTTGTCCACCAGATGATGTGCCTAGTTGTGGATCTTCAGCAGCAGATGTATCTTGCTGGCTCTTGTCCCTCTAGGTTTGTGCTCTTGCCAGACATGTTGAGTGCCTTTTGCATAAATGTTTAAACATACTGGAAGTACCACATGAGTACTTCCTGCCAGTATCTTGAGATATTATTTTCTGGCAGAGATTACAAGTTACCTTCTTTGTACTTACTTTTTTTTCTCCAGGAGGGATTGAGAAAAATTGACACACAATACTTTCCTTTTCTGAGGGCGTATCTTCTTCTTCTAGTGCTGAGTTGTCTTGTTCATCTGCATGGTTTTCAGGAGCCAACTGCATCTTCAAACACCAGAAAAAACCCAAAGTGAAACACCAAAGAAATGCAAAATGGTCAGTGGCAATGGTAAAGTGTAAAAAATCACAACTCCTCCTAAAAAATGGAGGAAAGGGGTGGGACTTTCCTGTATTAATGATGGAAAGGTGTGTAACCTAGCAAATCCATTTGTTTTTGTGTCACATGGAGGCTCACAACGCCATCATGCTTACATTGCGGTGACGTTGCTACTCCGAAAACTGGATTAAAACGACCTTTAAAATGTATTTCCTCTATAATTATACTACTTTTCTTATTTTATTAGTAAACCACTTACCTTAAACAAAACTTTTAAAGTGTCTGTATATGTGTTTTACTACTGCAAAAATTATGCCGGAGTCACGTCCCCAGCACGGATCCTGAAATATGTGATGGCATGGTGCGCCATAAAAAGTATTAAAACGACCTTCGAAATGTTTTTCTGCTATAATTATCTACTTTTACTGCTATATTAGAAACCAATTACCTTAAACAAAACCTTGAAAGCGTCTATATATCTGTTTCAGTTCTTTCGAAACCATGTCGGAGTTGAGACCCCACCGCAACGGGTACACAACTCAAATTTTTTGAAAGAAAAAATATTAATATAAGCAATATATTACTGTGCACACCTCACAACCACACTAATAAACCTCACATGCAATAATCTTCTCGCTTAATGCAAGGATGAGCACCTTACCAAAAGACACCCCAACGATTTTCCCACCGATTTTGCTGATGTGTTCCTGATGCAAACGAAAAAAAGGACATTTCCACCAAACAAAGAAGCACATACTTCATATACCTGAGATGAAGTTCCCTTGCTTGGTGGAGATTTACCTCTATCTATTCTCATTGTCTTCTTCATAGGAGGATTCATGTCATCAAAGATTTTTTAATAAAGAGACACAAGGAATTATCACACTGTGACACCCACACAACGTTGCTGAAGACATTTTCTTGTGGTCCATAAGCAGCTATAGTGTAGAATACACACTGGGAATTCATCCAATGAGGTAGCACCTACTAACTAACCAGTAGAAAGTACTTGAGTTGGGTAGACATTTTGTGCAAAAGTGTGGACTCATGTTTTTTAAAGGGGCAAGTGGGATTCCTTTCTGGCTCTGATGCACATTTCACAGAAATTAAACCTCAACATGAAGCATTTACATATAAAAATATAGCAGGTGCCCCAGTTGAAGCTCTACTTCTATAAAGGACAAATGATTCTAACTCCTGTGCTTTACAAAAACAAAGCAAGTGTGTTTTCTTGGCAATTCCATGTTGAAAAATGATCTGAAATCCTTTGTGGAGGTGAATACATCTTTGATCTAACAATCTGCAGTCACTGTGACAAGTGAGTTCTTTCTTCTCCTCTTCTGGTGAGAGCAGAGTCCATGGTTCTCCCTTTAAATTACTATGTATGCAAATGTGTAAATCACCTAGGAGCTCCTCTTGTTTGGGCCTGCCCCGTCCACCTTAGTAGTATGCAAAGGTCTTCCCGCCCTTTGCCAGGATGATGGGTAGCTTGCCAAAAGGCCCCGCAGCATTTTCCCACCGATTTTTGTGACACTTTGTGATAATGAGGAGTAAGATAACATCTCCACTAAACAAAGAAGCACTTACTTCATATAGTTAAGAGGAACAACCCTTGTTTGGTGGAGATTTACCGCTTTGTAGACTTGTTGTCTTGTCTATAGGAGGATTCATGTTATCACAGATTTCTGGAGGAAGAGACTTGAGAAACAATCATATTGCATCACTGGTGACATTTCCTCATGCTCTATTACACAGTTGTAGTGTAGAATACATACTAAATATTTACCCAAAGAGGTACCACTTAGTAATTAACCCTGTTGAAAGTACTTGAATTGGATAGATATTTTGTGCAAAACTGTGGACTCTTTTTCAATAAAGTGTCAGGTGCTGTTCTGTTGTGGTCCAGTCACTCACACAGCTGCTATATACTCACACAGACACTTACACAGCCACTCAAACAGCCAGCAACAGACTCACTCAGGCACTCAGACACCCACTGAAAGAGGCATTGAGATACTCACACACCCACTCACATAGCTTCTCACACCAACTCACAGACATACTCAGACACTCATGCATCCACTCACAGAACCATTCGTTAAAAAAACAAAGGTTACAGGGATATTATAGTTAGGAAATAACACTAAAAAATGTTGAGATTCACTTACAAAACTAAAGATTACAGGGTTCATTATAGTAAGGAAATAAAAAAATTTTAAAGTACAAATTCACTCAAAAAAACAAAGGTTACAGGGACATTATAGTTAGGAAATAGAATTTAAAAAACCTTAGAAATTCACTGAAAAAAACCAAAGGTTATAGGGACATTATAGTTAGGAAATAGAATTTTAAGAACCTTGAAATTCACTGAAAAACACAAAGGTTACAGGGATGTTATAGTGAGGCTCATATTTCACTTGCACAAAACCATAGAAATTCAGCAGTTATAGTTACCTGAGCTAACTATAACTTACGCCTACGCAATTCACTGCTTATGACCTCATATATTACACCACTCATGACATGATCAGTGACATCACTTATGACATCACTGATGGCATCTCAAATTACATCATCACTGATGGCATCACTGATGACATCAATCACAGAACTACTCACACATCAACTCACACCCCTATACAACCTCTCATACTCCCACTCACAGACCCACACTACCACTTGCATACCCATTCACAGGCTCATACAACTACTCAGAAAACCACTCACTCATCCATAGAGCCATTCACACACCCACTCACTCACTCACTCACTCAGACACTCACACAACCTTTCTCTCTCCCATACAGCTACCCATAGAACCAGTCATTCACACCATACAGCCACTCACACACTCACTCAGCCACCTATGGTTTTATACAAGTGAAATATGAGCCTAACCATAATGTCCCTGTAACCTTTGTTTTTTTTTAGTGAATTTCTAAGGTTTTTTAAATTCTATCTCTTAACTATAATGTACTTGTAACCTTTGGTTTTTTGAATGAGTGAATATATATATATATTAATATCACACCAAGGATCTAAGGGAGTATACACAGAACATATCTCTTCCTCTACCAAACTGATAACTCACTAAAGATATGTTCTATTCAAATTCGGAAATAGAGTGGTGAATATGTGAGACATATTTCTTTTAATGAACGAGAACCCTCACTCACCCAAAGGTGACATGCTTCATCATTGGGCTCCCTTCACACATCGGGCCCACAAGGTCCCTGATGTGGGCTACAACGCCCCACCAAATGTAATGGGTGGGGAGGAGCTGAGGTGTTCTTAAGACAAGGGGACGCCACAAAGTGGATATTCGTGACTGAGGGACAGAGTGCAGTGAATTTATGAAACTTAAAACTATCTCAAGGGCACCAACAATTTTATTCTATAGTGTCTTTGGATAGAGTTAAAAAAGCAGAGGACGGGAGGTTCAAAACAAATATACCTCCTCAGAGGTCAACATGTTTCTGCCTATCCCAGACTCCAATGGAGTTCTCAGGCATTCTCCAGGACCAATAAATTGAACTAGTCACTCTGTAAATTATGATAGATTCATATGTGAAAAGATGGGATACTGGCCGTATATTGGAGCTGACGCCAGCGACGCGTTCAATTACTACGCCTTCTCCATCTAAAACAAAAAAACAAGTGTGAAACTTTACATCATTATGCAGAATAAACCTCAATAATAGTAATCACCACTCTTCATATGTGACTGGGAAACTCCAATATGTGATTCTAAGTGAGATGGGTTACCTGTATTGGAGACACAATTTGACACTTAATAGCCATAAGGTACCCCTCAGGCCATTCGGCTCATCAAACTAAAACAGAATAAACACAAAAAAGAGAAAACATGATGGCAGACAAGGAAAAAACTAGGCTCTTTATCTCAAAAAGTGTAAATGACTAAGCTCAGCACAAAGGTCACTTGACAGCCCAACCATGCGAATGTCGATTAGGAGATGAGTCAATGCCATGAGAGTATAGGCAAGTGTAGACCGTCAAGGCAAACTAATGCTTCACATGATTATCATCGAAAGGAGACCTTTACCATCTCAAGATATTAAAGTTTAAGTTTAAAACAAGTGTTACCCAGGGTGCCTCACAACAATCGTAACTCAGGTCAAGTATCTCAAAAACAATATGGATATAAGGTCTAATTTATTGAATCAAAATATACCCTCTACCAAGAGAAAAAGTGGCACAAGGACGGACGCAGAGTTTATCAACCACACTGGCATTGCCGTCTCTGAATGCCAATCGTGACATGTGCTAAGCATAATAATAGCCCCAAGAAGCATTCATAAGATTCCAAACTCGGAGGAGTTCAAGAAATAGTAAATTAAAAATGGGGGTTACGAGATTTGCGAATGTACATACATCGCAGAACTAGAAAGACATGCGTCGCATTTCAACGTCTGACGCGCAAACTTTTAGAAAAATCTACAACGCACAAATTGGTTCGTTTCGGTACTCACCACAGTCCTCGGCCGAGTGTCCTGTGTGTGGGGGTCCGGCAAGAGAGATGAACAGTACATCAGTTGCCATTTATCAAAGAATGGGGGCAGTACTTCCGGTAAACGTGATCAAAAACTCATCATATCCGGCCGGTGTTCTGGGAAAAGTAGTTCCGATGATCTAAAACGGAACTGTTGACAAGGAACATAATTGCAAAAAAGAACTACGAAAGGAAGTTAGACTGGTTAACAATGCCACAAAACAATTGAGGACCTCAATGCATGCGGCAATCCTTTAAGAGGGAATATAGCACCTCAAGGTCTGATTGTCACGAATGTACCACGTCTTTTTCTAGAGAACAAAATCTTTACTAAAAAGTGGTCCCAAATTTCGTGGAAATGCACTAGGGATTGGATGATCCTGTTGATTAACACAGCAAAAGAGGTTGCGAACCTGTTGATCGTGGAAATACTGAAATTGGAATCGCAGATCAAGGTGACTGTCCAGATATCTACCTACAAGAAAAAACTTGAAGAAGTTAATAAGATACTGACGGACACAAGGGCAGGTATCTTAAAGTATAAAATCAACAAACCGAAGAAGGATTTAGATCGCTTCACTCTTGAGAAATTGTACCCCTATACTAAAGATGATTATGTCCCGATATCCAACAAGAACAACAATTGGAGAGGCATGAGAGGGTGGAGGCAGGGTACAGACAACTGGACATCTAACTCTGATGAATGGAGCACTTCAGGAGAGTCTGATTCGAGTAATTCCAACGCACCATCTATCATGCAAAATCGTCAACATAGAGGTGGTTTTGATAGGCCTCCATTACAATTCTCTTCTCCCTGGTGGCCTCCTCAACCCTGGGGCTGTCCGCCGCCCCAATTCCAACCGATGCCCTATGGCCACCCCTTGTTTCCTTTTTTAGGACAGAGCAGAGGAGGGAAAGCACGCAGAAGAAGAGGCAACAGGACCAACAGCAACCACCAGGATACCCAACGGGTGCAATGGGATCCAGGACTGGAGCAGAGGATAACGCGGAGCATGACACGGGACCCGTCACCGTCAACAAGCACGTAGACGATCTGGTCATTAATCTCAGCTCCCGCAGTCTTTCTGATATAGAGGTTGAGGTCCTGAATAAGGGTCTAGGTTTTGTGCCCACACATTTGGGTGATGATTTTTCTACATGGATGGAGTTGGCACAATTCTTCAGGAAGATCAGACTCAATTTTTTCTTTGGAGAAAGAGATGAAGAGGGCTGTGACCATGAGGCTAATACTGGGTTAAGACCAAAATCGACCTTCAACCCACCTCTCCACCTTTTGCCACCAGAAGTTGCCACGTTTGAAAAGGCGGTGATCAAAGATTTTGAGAGACTTAGACCCCTAGCGAGAATTCCATTTTTCCACATTTCCAAAAAAGAATGAGACTGTATCCGATCCTTGGCTCTGAGCCAGTGTTAATCATTAAGCCAGCAGACAAGGGAGGTGCTACCGTTGTCATGGATTTTGACACATACCACTCGGAGTGCCTTCGCCAATTGAATGACGGGAAATATTATCAGCGTCTGAATCTTGATCCCACATTACGTCTGTCTAAGAAAATCAAGACGATGGTAACGCATGCATTGGAGTCCGGCTGGGTTACCAAGGAAGAAGCGGATTTTCTAGTCAACACTCAACCCAGGATACCTTATATTTATGTGCTGCCTAAAGTGCACAAACAGACCAGACCACCACCGGGGAGACCTATAGTCTCCGGTATCGGTTCTTTGCTAGAACCATTATCCCAGTTTGTTGATTGGTTTTTGCGTCCCTTAGTAGTAGAGATGCCATCATATCTGCAGGCCACTAAACATGCACTGAACACATTGAGGGATATACCATTTGATCCAGAGACCCACATCTTGGCCACGTTTGATGTGGAGTCTCTCTACACAAGTATACCACGGGATGAATCCCTCAAGACAACAAGGAATCTACTGGAGGAACGCACACATACAGACTTGACACCAACTTCTTTCATTCTAGAGTGTGCCACACTTGCCATGAAAGAGAACATTTTCAAATATGAAGAACAACTTTACCTTCAGATTACGGGCACGTCGATTTTGAGTTTTTCGTAAGGCCAGATTTTTGCCATTTCACAGTAGAGAATCGTTGGCAGTTACGCCAGCTTATTCCATTGTTTCAAGCTAAAGGGGCACAAGTATTCTTACTGAACCCAGCTAAACTTAAAGTGATTTTTCAGGATCGCACCCGTTTTTTTTCTACAGAGGTCTCCGCAAAAGAGTTTTTAAAATCCTTGTAGGATTTTAGAGTAGTGGTATAGCTGGTGGGGTGGGACAATATCATTTAATTGGATGATAATGATAATGTATTTGTAATGTATCTGTTCTGTTTTATCTTTGCCTGTTGGAAGGTTGGGGTAGAGTTTTTCTTTGTAGGAGTGTATATCCCGCCCCTTATGTCTGGCTCTTTTTCTATTTTTTCTCTTGTCAGTTCTATGTGTATATGTCCCCCTCCCAGGCATGAGAGGGAAGAGTATCTGTCTTCTCTACGTGCCTGAGATGGGGTTTGTGGGCAACGGCATCGGGTGACTGGAAGCCTGTCATCTTAAGGACCTTGGGTCCTAAAGCCTTGTTGAGGGGGTTGGGGGAGTTTGGGGGGTGGGTTGGGAGAGTTTTTGGGTGGGAGGGGACTCGGGGGTAAGAGGGGTAAAATTAATAAAAAATTCCACAGTATCAGTCTCGGAAAAACTTTTGAAAATAGAAGAGGTGGGGCACTGTCTAAAACTGCAGTAAGGATTAGTTTATATTATTTTCTTTTTTTGTTCATTTTTTCTAATGGCTAGCAGGGGGGTTAAAATATGCTCCTTCAATGTTTGTGGCCTCAATAATTATAATAAGAGAAAGAGGGTTGCTGCCGAATTGCGCTTGATCCAACCTGACTTATTATGTATTCAAGAGACGCATATTCCGTGGGGGAATCGTAAAATGTTGGCAGACTTAGGGTTTGTAGTCTTAGTTGCTTCACAACAATCCTCAATGACACGGGGTGTTGCAATACTTGCTAAACCTGCCATTCAGACTACCGGTCATTATTTAGCCGATAAGCTGGGGCGGTGGGCAATTTCTGAAGTAGTCTTGGGGAGTATTAAATTTACACTATGCACCATTTACGGGTCTAACCTTGATGAATCGCTAGTTCTGGAAGAATTAAATATTGAACTTGCATCGTGGCCAGCCCCTTTGGTATTGTGTGGAGACTTTAATATTAATTTGGTTAAGAAAGAATTGCAAGGTGGGACACAAGGATATGCGGGTCGGAAACCAAGAGTATTTAAAGCATTATATAATTTGTTAAAAGACCATGGATTATTAGATGTTTGGGATAGTCTTCATCCATCAGTGCCTGGGTACACGTTCTACTCTTTCCCTCACCAGAAACTGGTACGTCTTGATTATTTTTTATATCTTCTGCATTTCTTACGGGGGCACAGGTGTATATATTCCCTAGGATCACTTCTGATCATGCTCCAATAGCTGTAGAAATTCCCGTATTCTCTGTAGGTTATTCCCCAAGAACTTTTACATTTGATAGGAAATTACTTTTTGATAACAACTTTAAAGAGCATATGCGGAGATGGATTAAGGATTTTTTTGATCACAACAGACAATCAGTTCACGTAGCAGTTCTTTGGGATACTTTTAAAGCCTTTTTTAGAGGGGAAGTATTGAGTTTTGGTATACATTATCAAAAGACAGCTAAAATAGAATCACAGGAACTATATTCTAAATTAAGATTGGCTGAGGAAAAACTGACACTGGCAATTTCACAAAGTAAAGATATTGCAGATCTGGAAATCATTGCAGCAAGATGTTGGGCAAATATTAATACTCTTTGGAACAAGGAAAATGCTAGGAGGTATTTGATATATAAAAGGGAGTGCCATGAATACGGTGAGGCGGTGGGTCGCTGCTTAGCGCTACGGTAAAGGATGAAGGAAGCTTCCCAGAGAATTGCTGGTCTTAGAGATAATGCAGGAGTAATTACTCATGACCCTCGAGGCATACTTGCAATTTTGCATCAGTTTTATACAGATCTATACACCCAGCAGAAATCACACGATGCACTAAATAAGTTTTCTATTTTGGGGGATTTAATGCAGGTAGATCGGGAGGAGGCAGAGGTATTAGATAGCTTAATTACAATGGAGGAGTTAGAGATGGTTATTAACAGTTTGCCGACTGGAAAAGCTGCTGGCCCGGATAAGCTTCCAGGGGAGGTTTATAGGGTCTTTTTCATGATATTAAGACGGAGATGTTGGCTACTATTCGAGCTGCACAAAATGGGTATGCACCTAAGTCGTGGGATGAGGCCACTATTGTGGTCTTTAAGAAAAAGGAAACCACCAGAAATGCCGGGATCTTACCGACCGATTTCATTGGTCAATTGTGATGGAAAAGTCTACGCTAAAATATTGGCAAATCGGTTGGCAAAGGTTATTGCTCCATTAGTTTCCCTGCACCAGCATGGCTTCATTCCTGGCCGAGGGACGGTGGCCCATGTTAACAAAGTCGTGACACTATTCGATATTGCCCAGGCCGGAGGGAGAGATTTGGGGTTAATATTGTTAGACGCTGAGAAAGAGTTCGATCGTATTGCTTGGGACTATTTGTGGAACATCATGGATCGGGCGGGATTTGGACATGGGTTTATTCAGGCTTTACAAGTTTTATATAAGGCACCGGTCGCTAGGATATATGCAATGGGTATAGTGTCGGAACCGGTTAAAATAACTAGAGGAACCCGGCAAGGGTGCCCCTGTTCCCCCCTATTATTTGCTCTTTATATCAATCCTTTTGTTAAGATGCTGGGGAAAAGTCCTCTAATTAAACCGTTTATTGTCCGGGAGATTCCGTATTCTGTCTTTGCTTATGCGGATGATATTGCGATTACTACGGCAGACTCCGTCGCTGCTATTGTAGAGGTGGAATGTTTAGCGCAAGAATTTGGCCAGATATCAGGCTATAAGCTTAATATATCTAAAATGCAAATATTATGTACAAACAACATTATGCCTGATGATCTAAGAGCTGTTAATGAAGTGACGTACTTAGGGATTAAAATTCGGGTATCCATGAAAGAGCTAGTGGAAGCCAATAGGGTGGATATAATGACTCGGATTAAGGAATCCTTGGAAAGATGGGGGCGTCTTCATCTTACGCTGGTGGGTAGGGGTAACATCTTAAAAATGAACATACTTCCCAGGGTTTTATATTTTTTTAGATCTATTCCATTAGAGGTGACCCGGGTTCAACTTCAACAACTACAATCCCTCTGTGCTAAATTTCTTTGGGCTCCGGGTAAACCTAGACGTGCCACATGGTTCATGACTCTTCCTAGAGAAAGGGGTGGTTGGTCGATACCCGATTTCACATTTTATTATAATGCTTGTTTTTTGTCTAAAATGCGGATATTACTGACTGGAGAAGAGGCTAGTAATATAGCAGAAGCTCCTTCAATTTTTCAAATGTTGCTTGGGGCAGAGGTTAATAATTGTTTGTTTAAAGAAGTTGACGGCAGCTATTACAAGAGGACACGTTTCAAAGTTATTGATGCTGTTTTAAAGTGTGAAAGCTATTCGGACAAAACTTTCTCTCGAGGGGATTACATATTATACACCAACAAATGCCTCAAAGATTCTCCCACCTATTTTTTGGGATTATGTAGCTAGTAGTTGGAGAAGTAAGGGTATCCTACAAATTGGTAATTTTTATGAGGTCGGGGGGCTCTTCCCTACGTTTTTAGATTTTGCAAGACAATAGAATTTACCCAGGACGCAATTTTTAAGTTTCTTCAAATTCTGGATTTTTTGGTAGGAAAAACTTAGTGCCCGCATCGCACGCACTTATTGAAGCTATTAGGCGACAGGAGAAAATAGGGGCTCTTTATAAAATTATTTTATCCTCGAGGGCAGACGATTTGGAGAAACATAATGCTAAATGGGTTAATATTTTGGGAGGTCATGAACTATCTTTAGAGAAAGCTATTATAATGTCAGGGAAACCCTTCTATCTGCAAATTTAAAGACCCAATTTTTTAAAACTGCTTTCAATCTATATTATACTCCCGCAAAGATGATGAAATGGGGGGGGAGGCAGGATGGTAAATGTTTTCGCTGTGGGAGTGATAATGCTGATAGCTTACATGTTTTTTATTCTTGTGACAAGTTGTTTTGTTACATCACTGGTATTGAAAAGTTTTTGTTAGGGATTACCGGGATGTCAATAAAAATTACTGCTTCTATGATGTTATTAGGAATCGGTCAGGATTTAGAGCTTGGGAAACCCATGTATAAACATCGTTATTTATTGTTTATGGCTATGGCAGTTGCTCGTCTCTGTATTGCTGCCTCTTGGCTTCAGCCTGAGGCCCCCTCTTTTGAAAGGTGGCGAGCCAGAATGTATAATGTATTTAATTTAGAATTTAGTTTGTATTCCGCAAAAGGTTCAAGGAAACGAAAGACTGGTATTTATATTTGGGGGGCTTTTTATGAGCATATGAATGTTTGAAGTATGATGTAATATGCTGATACTGTGGATCAATAAAATATATTTTAAAAAAATAAAAAAAAAGATTACGGGCACGTCAATGGGCAGTACATTTGCCCCCAGTCTGGCGAACTTATATATGCATGAATTTGAGATGAAACATATTTACCCGACTGAGAATCCGTACTCTTCCAACCTTAAGGTTTGGAAGAGGTATATTAACAATATCCTCATAATCTGGGAAGGTTCCACTACCGCTTTGGACTCTTTCTCGGTCTGGCTGAACTCTAGGAATCCTAATTTAAGATTCACCTATGAGTCAAGTACAGTCTCTCTGCCCTTCCTTGACTACTACTATATGCAAAGGATGGGACAATCCACTCTGAGCTGTATACAAAGCCCATGGCTCATAATTCGCTTCTGGAATACACTAGTTTCCACATCACTCTTTGAGAAATAACCTACAAGTGGGTCAGTTTTTGCGGTTGCGCCGTAACTGTACTGAAGTGAGCAAATTTAAGGAACACGCCCAGAGATTGAATTCCCATCTACAACAATGCTCATATCTCATCAAAACAATATGCAAGGCACAAAAACGAGCAAGAAACAATAATCGAGATGCCCTTCTGGACACTGTGACCAAGAGTCCTACTAATCGTTTGGTCTGTGTTAGCACTTTCAGTCACCTCACGAATATTGTGAAGAAATCGGTTAATAAGAACTGGCATATCCTCAACGCTGGAATTGCGAGGCTCCCAAAACCACTTTTTGCGTTGAAACTTAGCCACTATATAAAAGACATGATCGTGCACACACGCCCACGTAGCACTATATCTACCACTACACAGCACACACTATGGTCCAACATTTCTGCCAAGGGACATTATCCCTGAGGTTCTTGCTCAGTCTGTCCATTTACTTCTAAGACTTTGACAATAGATCTGGGCCTCAACACACCATGGCAGCTGAACTCCTTGACTAATTGTAATTCTGAAGGAGTTATCTATCTCTTACAATGTCCCTGCAATTTTTTCTATGTAGGGATGACGACACGTAGGGTTAGAGTAAGAATAGGGGAACACCGCAGCACCATCCGCTGCAAGAAAGACAACACAAAATTAACCAGACATTTCTTGAATGGGGCAAACGCACCTCCTAGCGCACTACTAGTTGGGGGAGGAAGTCCCCTTGGCTCTTGAGGGTCCTTGGGGGGCAACTACCCCTCCTGTCACCTCCAGTAAGACCCACAAAGCTGGATTGCTGAGAGGTTGTCAGAGGCTATGACCCCTTTCTCCACCACTCTGCAAACGTGCCTCCTGGTACACTACTAGTTGGGGGAAGTAGTTCACTTTAGTACTGAGGCCCTCAGGAGTAAAGTGGAATTCATTCCCCAACCAGAAGCACGCCAGGAGGTGCATTTGCAGAGTTGTGGAGAAAGGGGCGGGGCCTCTAAGTCCTCTCAGCAATCCCACTGTCTGGGTCTTACTGGAGGTAACAAGAGGGCTTGTTGGCCCCCAAAGACCCTCAGCATTCAAGGGGACTTCATTCCCTAACCACCTCTGCGCCAGTAGGCATGTTTGCAGAGTGGTGGTGAAGAGAGCATGGCCTCCAGCGACTTGCCAGAGGTTTTTTATTGTAATTTCTTTTAGGGAAGGGGGGCTGCATAGTCCCCCTTCCCTGGGCCGATTTCGGCCCCGGCAACCCCATCCCCAGAGGCGAGTCTTTTATGAAATGAGGAGGGGGTCCACGCGGCCTCCCTCCCCTGGCCGATTACGGCCCCAGGGACCCCATCCCCTAGGCCTTTTTCTTTTTTTTAAATTAAGGAAAGGTGGGCCCGTGGCCCCCCTTTCTTGGGCCAATTTTGGCCCAGGGGACCCCATCCCCCGGGGCCTGCCCTTTATTTTATTAAATGTTTTACATGGGAGGGGGGCCCTCAGGCCCCCCTCCTGAGGCCAATTTCGGCCCCGGGGACCCCATCTCACGGGGACAGGCCTTCATATATATTATCAAAAAAGGGAAGGGGCCCGCGCGGTCCTAACTATGACTACCTACTAGCGACCACCAGTAGGTAATATATATATATATATATATATATATATATATATATATATATATATATATATATATATATATATATATATATATATATCGATTAGAGCAATCCCAGTGCTGTCGAGCACAGACGAGGACACAGACTCTTGCTTTGCTGGTGCCAATATCTCAAATTTTATTATTCATAAAGTGCTGTCTGACGCGTTTCGGCCACAGCCTGTGGCCTTGATCACATGATATATATATTCACTGAAAAACCAAAGATTACAGAGAGGTTATAGTTAGGCTCAGGCTTCACTCATACAAAGTCAGAGAAATTCATCAGTTATAGTTAGCTGAGCTGACTATAACTCGCGCCACAGCAATGCACTGCTTATGACCTCACATATTACATTACTCATGACATGGTCAGTGACATCGCTGATGTCATCACTGATGACATCACTGATGACATCATCTAGTGACTGTGAATGTTTTAAAAAAGATTATACTCCAAGGTGTATTGATGAATCAGTGGGTGTATTGATGAATCAGTGGGTGTATGGATGATTCAGTGGGTACGTGACTGTATAAGTGATTGATTAGGTCTCAGTGAATGCATGGGTGAGTGACTAGGTTGTGTGAATGTCTGTGTCAGTTTGTCAGTTGTTATCTAAGTGGCTATATGGGTTGGTGAGTGGGTATGTGAGTGGCTGTATGGTTGATTGATTGGTTGTCTGAGAACCTGTATGGGTGTATGAGTGTTTGTGTGGGTGGGTGGGTGAGGGTGTGTGTGACCACCTCCATGGATGAGTGAGTGGGTGAGTCAGTGGCTGTATAGGTTAGTGAGTGCATCTCTGAGGGGCTGTATGGGTGACTGAGTATGTGTATGGTTATGTCAGTGAGTAAATGGATATGTCAGTGTTATATGGATGAGTAACTGCATACGTGAAAGCTGTATGGGTGAGCGTGTGCTTGTGTCAGTGACTGTATAGGTGAGTGAGTATGATTTAGTATCTGTATGAATAAGGGGCTGTGTGATTCACCCTATGGGTGAGTGAGTAGGTGTGTGAGTAGCTCTATGGTTGACTGAGTGTGTGAGTGGCTGTATGGGTGTATGAGTGGATATATCAGTGGCTTCATTAGTGAGTGAGTTGGTATATGAGTGACTGTATGGGTGACTGAGTGGATGTGTGTGTAGACCTATGAATCAGTGAGTGGGTGTGTAAGTACTGGTATTGGTGCGTCAATGGTTTTGAGAATGGTAGTGTGAAAGTTGGAGTGGGTGTAAAGGGGTGTGAGTTGTTGCATCAGAGAGTCTGTGAATGATGTTATCAGTGATGTCACTGACCATGTCATGAGTGATGTAATATGTGAGTACAAAAGCATTGCAGTGCGGGGGCGTGAGGTATAGTTAGTTTAGCTAACAATAACTGCTGAATTTCTCTGGTTTTGTGCAAGTGAAACCTGAGCCTAACTATAATGTCTCTGTAACCTTTCGTATTTTCAGAGAATTTCTAAAAAAATTTAATACCATTTCTTAATTATAACGTCCCTGTAACCTCAGATTTTTTCAGTGAATGTCTAAGGTTTTTTAAATGCTAATTCCTAAATACAACGTCCCTGTAACCCTTAGTTTTTTCAGTGAATTTCTATGGTTTTTTAACTAGTTGTCCGGTTGCAGAGTGGTGGAGAAAGGGGGCAGGGCAATCCCACTATGTAGGACTTACAGGAGGCACCAGGAGGGCTTCTTGGCCCCCAAGGTCCCTCAGGAGTAAAGTGGACTTCATCAGTCAACCAGTAGTGCACCACGAGTGGTGTTTGCAGAGTGGTAGAGAATGGGGGGCCTCTGAAGACCACTTAGCAATACCTCTGTGTGGGACTTATTGGAGATAACAGGATGATTAGTTGGTCCCCAGGGATGTCCTTGGGGGCAACTACCTCTCCTGGTACTTTCAGTAAGTCCCACGCAGCGGGATTGCTGAAACCTGATAGGATGCCATGCCCCCTTTCTCCACCACTCTGCAAACACGCCTCCTGGCACACTACTAGTAGGGGGATGAAGTTCCCTTGGCCATTGAGGGTCCTTGGGGGCCAACTACCTCTCCTGTTACCTCTAGCAAGTCCCACACAGTGGGTTTGCTAAGAGGTTTCTGGTGGCCACGCCCCCTTTCTCCACCACTCTGCAAACACGTCTCCTGGCGCACTACTAGATGAGGGATGAAGTCTCCCCTTGGACACCCCCCACTTAATTGGAAATAGCCCTGGGGAGGTGGCGGTCCCCGGGGCTGTGGCCGGGTCCAGTGGGCCCTCCCGCATTCATAATGAAAAGTGCCCCGGGGAGGTGATAGTCACCGGGGCTTTGATAAGCTCATGAGGGAGGCCCTGTGAGCCCCCCTAAATTCTCCCGGGACCTGGCCCACCCGGGGGAATCTGGTAAATTCTCCGCAGCAAAATAAAAATAAAATGCTTTTTACCTCCGGCGGGGTCCCTCAGGGACCCCCCATACCTGGGGGGGTCAGGGTATTCCTACCCTGCCCCCTTTTCTTTTTTTAAAACTTTTTTTCTGGGACTCGGCTTCAAGCCGAGTCCCAAGATTGCTGCCAACACTTCCTGGTTGAAGTGTTGACAGTTAATCAAATTTTAGTAGGATTTGCGAGTCCACTGCAAGATAGGTATCTCAAAAATACTGAGCCGATTTACACCAAATCACAAAAAGCACACTTTCTGGACCAACTTCTAGCTTTCTGCCAAATTTGGTGTAATTCCGTTCAGCAGTTCGGGCTGTAGTCGTGTTCAAAAAATGAAAAATCCCCACAGATTTAACATGGGGAAAAGGCATTTTAGGACCCCCTGTTTTCTTGGCCCCCACCTGATGGATCACCCTGAAACTTTACAACACTTTACAACACAGCAGCTGAACTAAATAGGGGATGTTTTGTGAGAATTTCATGGAGATTCATCAAGCGGTGCCAAAGTTAAATTTTGCCACGATTTAGCCATAAAACGTATGTTTTTTTTTTCTCATTAGATATTCTTGGTCACGATCTCGAGAGATTTCTCTCGCCTGGGCCCTGAGTTCCCCCTTATCTACCTCAATTTGTAGATTCTGTGGGCACAACTTAATCCTTATAGCTCTGCAAGCTTTAGTTATGGTTTCCCTTATCCCCTTTGCCCACTTTAACTCGCTCTACAGTATCTCATTTCTGCACCACTGTGATATTTGAGTTCTTCCCCACCGCCCAGGCGCTGCCAGAATCTTACTAGCGCCATACATGCCATTATATCCCATGATGTCGTTCCGGTTTCTAATCTTACTGCATGGACCATTGAGGACATGGGCAACGATAGTACGTTTTTCAAGCATTTCCCCTCGTCGGCATCCCAACCGTTTTTACCACTCAAATATAGCAATTCTCCTCCATTTTGAAATTGTCGTCGTATTATGGCTATATAAGCTTTTAAAACTGGTCTGTCAGACATATCACCATAGACTCTATTACATTTTTTCAGCCCACTGACAGAAGCGAGAGCCCTTAATCTTAATGCATCTAGGTGGGTATCGCAATTCAAATTTTTCTCAAACCACACCCCTAGGGACCTATATTCGTTTTTCCTTTCCCAACTTCGTGGAACCCAAGAACCAATTGAACCTTATTATTCTTTTTCAAAATCTTAGTACCTTTGTCTTATCCATATTTACTTCAAGTTTTTTAAGACTGCAATAGTCATTAAACGTATTCAACTTTCTTTGCAGGCCTATCTCTGTTTGATCTATTATTACGAGGTCGTCTGCATATAATAAACATGCAATATGTTTCCCATTTAACTTTGGGCTGGCACCCCTCGCAATGCCCAAGACTGAAGGTAAATCTGCTATGAATAAGGAGAAGAGTAGGGGGGCCAGTACACACCCCTGTCTTAACCCATTTCCAATTGGGATTTTCTGCGATAGGCTCCCCTCTATATCCAAAATTATCTGCGCCCAATTACAAGTATGTAGTGATTTTATTATCATTAGCAGATCCTTTGGGATGTTGTATCCAATCAGCGTCTCCCACAACTTCTTACGGTCCACTAGATCAAATGCTGCATGGAAGTCTACGAAGCAGCAGAACAAACTACCCCTTTGCTCTATAGACTTCCGCACAATGGACCAGATCGCAAAGCAGTGGTCGATTGTAGAGTGGCCCTCCTTAAACCCCCCCCTGTTTCGGGGGCACAATCTGATTTGCTTCTACCCAGTCCTTGAGTCTTTCCAAAATTATTTTGGCAAATACTTTTTCTCCATGTCCAGTAGGTTAATTAATCTATAGTTCTTCAGGGCTTTTATATCTCCTCGTTTGTGAATAGGTCTGATAATTGCTCCTCTCCAATTTTCTGGTATATGGCCTGTCTTAAGTATACCAAGGAACATTTTTGAAAAAAATTCTGCCCACAAATCAGGCCTGGTTTTCATGATCACTGCAGGGAGGTTGTCTGAGCCTGCGGCTTGAGTCAAGGTTAAGTTAGATATAATTTTTTTAACATTACCAGTTGTGAAGTGTTCCTTAATATCCTCCTTCACATCTGGCCAAAATGTAGTTCTCAATCTCTCTGTAACAAGCCATTTTCCATAGGTACCTTACCCAATATTCTTCTGGTACTACGCAATTCAAGGACCCTTGTATTTTGCCAGAACTTTCTTGGACCAACTTCCAAAATCCTTTTATGTCTTTAGTTTCTATTGCAAATAATAATTTTACCCAGTAGCTCTCTTTGTATGTTCTTTTTTTGTTTCTAATGATCATTTTATATTTTGCCCTTAATTTCTGGAGGTTGTGGAGTGCTTCTACATTATAATTTCCCCTAAGTCTTCTTTCCCCTTGTCTTATACTTGCTTTTAGTTTACGACATTCTTCATCGAACCAGATCTTCTCTTTACTTTGGTTTCTATTTTTCCTACCATCATCTGATCTACTTAGTTTTATTTTAACCCTTAGGCATTCCACCAATTGGCTAATTATATTTTCAACCCATCCACTATCCTTAGTATTAGGGATATTTCTTAATGTTTGGATCTGCTGTACAGCAACTAATTTGTCGATGTGCTCCTCTGATGTACGTGTTGTGAGACGCCTTGGGTAGTCAATATGGACCTGTATAGCTATATCTCTTTGTTTTTTCCTTGCTCCATATATTTCCATCTTCAGTGGGTAATGATTAGGCCTGGGCGGTAAATTCCGTTCCGCTCGCGGATTTTGGGTAATTTCGCGTTCCGCGGAGAACGCGGAATTGCCAAAAATTCTGTGATCCGCAGCTTCGCGGAGTTTTTTGCTTGTTCGCGCTTTCAAAATGCGTGTTCACGAGATATTTCTCCCCAAGCACGCAAACAGCGTTCGCGAACAGGAAAAAAGCATCACGAACGGGCGGAACAAGCAATTCCGCGTGTTTGCGGAACTTTTGCGTGCTCGCAGAGATTTTTTACCGTTTCGCGGAGCTTTGCGTAGCGCGACTACGCAAATTCCGCCCACCCCTAGTAATGATCACTTCCCTCCACTCTTGCCACCTCAAAGGTCTTGATTAATTCGAAATTCGAAATATGTAGAAACACATAGTCAATCAGGCAAGGTTGATGGCCCATCTTAGAAGTACGATTTGCTGGTCGATCTGTCTCCAATCTGCCATTTATGCAAACCAAGCCCATTGAACCCAAAATTTTCACTCAAGCCATATCTTGTGCTGACATATCCACCCTCTGGAAGATGGCATCATTTATCTTACATGAAGACAACAACTCCTTACACCATGGGTCGATCCTACGAGGGTCTAATTTATGATTGAAATCACCCAGCACAATAAGTACATCTTTCTGGTAATTATCGGTTAAAGACAACACATCCAATTTGATTTTTCCAGTTCCGACTTATATTCCTTCTCTTTCCCCTTCTGTATATACACATTTACAATAACAATACCTTCGTATCGTGGGTCTGGGTTCATCAATAACACTCTAAAACCCATAGCCCATTTGCATTTTACTTTCAAGGGGACTACCTTCCTGGCAATTTTTGTAGAAATCAACGTCATTTGCCCACCTGAGGGTCGTCCAAATTGTTTCTTCCTTGCTACTTTATTCTGTTGGACAAACCCTTCAATCAATGGGGTTTCGTCGCACAGCCAGGTCTTCTGCACCCACACGATCTCATTACTATTAATAGCTTCTTTAAAGCTTTCCAGATTCAATATTCTGCTATATCCATTTATGTTCCAGGATAATATAGCCAGGCTGTGCGACGACCCAACTCCTAGTCAATCTCGCTTAACCAACCATCTTCCTCATTTGCCAGGGATACAAGAGCCCTATATCTATTTGCAGCAAGTATACCCTCCCTATGTCTCTCTATTTCCTTACATCTTATGGTAATTTCGAGATCTTCCTTAACATCCCAACCTGGGTCGATCAGCCTTACCTGTCTTAAGCCCAGCCCTTCATGATTCACAAGGAGTGGCTTCTCATAATTATTACAGTCTAACATTTCTGTCTCCTGAACTAATCTGATACCTTCCTTATGTAACTCATACTCTGCATTTACTAATGCTGACTTTACTAACCATGAGTATAGGAGTACCTTGGTTACTTCATTCCCTTTCCTATTTACAGTAAATCCTACTTCTCTGAGATCCTCAGTGCCTATATTCCGTAGACTTGCACATTTAGATAGGGAGAATAGCAGCTGTGATCGATTTAATGGATTTAATTTCCTCACTTTTTTACCGCCTTTCCCCTGACATTTCGGTTTCGGTAGTGGGTTTCAGAAGGAGGAAGAGGAGTAGAGAAATGAGTGGGTAAAGTCTCCAGAGGAGAGAGGGGATCCCCCAGAGAGAGACTTCTCTTTTGGATGCGGTGCAGGAAGTACTGTCTCCACCCAAACCCAGTCCCCTGAGGACTTCAAGTACAGACAGGCTGAGTGCAACCAGAGGCTGCAGCTGGCCCATCTGGGTGCTTAGGAGAGAAAAGGTGAGGCTAAGAGAGCCTTGAAGGAGAAAAGGGTCTTGCTTGTTGGAGTGTCAAAGATGGGTGCTTGAAGGCCAAATAGCTGTTAAAGTCTAGCAAAAATTGTGGGAGCACTACTATTGTGTCCAGTGCAGAATAAACAGTTCATATATTCAGAGACTTGGTGCCTGACTTTAAGGAGGGGGTTCATATAGACATGTTATTTCTGGCCTAAGAAGGAGCTGTAGAGGTACAAAGGATCTCTGAGGAGGAATGTAGAGGTGCCTTTGGAGTCATATTCTTGGTGATGAGAGGGACAAAGTACTGGATCTACAGAAGGGAAAGATGTTGAGGTATCCCACTATAAAGGAAGCCCTTATCAGTAAGTATGAATTAACCCCAGAAAAGTACAGGTTGAAATTCAGGGTTAGTCAGCAACTGTGTCACTCCTGCTGTGAGGATTTTGCGGAGTACTTTTGAAATGTTTGTTAAAAGTACTGAGGTTTTTTATGAAGGTGTTTCTAACTGTTTTATACTTTTTCTATTTTTTCAAAGAGAACTGAGAAGAAGCAACTTGTTTCAAACAACTGATGGAATACAAAAGCAATATGAAGTCTAGGGTCCTCAGAGTATAACGTTGTTGACTTATACTCTGCTGCAGGTATTTGCACAGGGAAGTCATCATACTGTCTACCTAATCCAGTCAAAATAGTTGAGGAACATATTGAGCCTCTAAACCTTTCTCTAGACACTCGTTGGAGTTCTTTTAGCTTGTTTCATCTGATACAGTTAAAGCATCGCCAATAACCTTTTTTGAATGTAGTGGATGGATACTGTAATGCTCATATATTTTTTCAGATATACTTCTATCCACTTTTTCAAACTGTCCACTTGAAGGCAACATTTCTTCCTCCATGCAACTTCCATGTTAGACAACATCTACATCTTTATAGTACAATTATTGTCTTTCAAATATAATGTAGCTTTCTTCACCTTGTTTACATCCACTAGTTCCTGCCAGATTGTTTTGTTTTTCATGGACACACCATTCACTAGAATAACAAGTGGGTCTCTCTGTACACCCACAGTTTCAATCTTGCGTTTAACATCTAAAGATAAATATACAACTCTACCTTTAAGCCCTTTCTGAAGCTCAGTGGATAATAACTTTAATGTTAGAGTTTGCTTCTCTCAGGAAGTAATGTAAGTGATCCCATGGATATTCTGCACAACTCAGGCTTAGGAACCAAGTTGTTGTTCCTACATTTCACCATATGCACTTGAGCTCAAGATGATGGCGATACCAGTACTCACCCGCCCCAATATTTGCAGAGGTAAAGTAAATAAACAGCAGCAGTGCAAGTACATTGGTAGGGTCCTACTGTATCAATTTATTCCTGGCAAATACTACACATACTACTGCACTCCCATTTATACACAGGAGCATGTCTACATCTTCCTTGTACCTCTTCACTCATCTCTACTTCTACATTTCTAGAAACCATCTCTTCTTTTGTAATGGGAATACTAACTTTTACTTCATAACATTGGCCAGTTGTTTCAACTGCATACACCAATTCATTTTCTTGTAAGGAGCTTTCTTCATCAAAGAAAGGCTCAGTAGTAGACGTACGCTTCCATTTTCCTTTGAAAATTTAGGAGAGTTGTTTTTAATAATAGGCCTTTCTTTGGGTTTTTTTCTTCATAGACAAAACTGTTTTATCCAGTGTATTCATTCTGTTTAGTATCAAAATAAATAGTTTGCACCTCAGAGCAAACACTTTATCAACCACATTCTCAATATATTACTTTTGTTTGAGTGCTGCTCTTCTTGTCTTAGTGTCCCTCATTTCTCGTAACAAATTCTGTATTACTCTGTTTCAAAACATTCTTATTTTTCTAAATTGTTTCTGCCTCCTTGTCAAACTAGTAGTTTTTTATAAAAAAAATTCCTTTTAATCTGACTTACTCCTTCTCCGTTACAAATTTGGAGAGTTAAAGTAAATAGACAGCAGCACTGTAAGTATATGGGTGAGTTCCTATAGTAGGTAATCAAAAGTTCAAGTTTCAGTGTGTTTCTGTATTTGTAAATAGTTAAATAAGTTATTTTATGTTTTTTTGTTATTAGTTTGCTTTAAATTGTATTCTAATATGTTAATAGAATGTACTTGTAAAGGTATAAATACATTTATTATTAACTTAACTTAGGGTCACAAACACACCATTGCAGGCACTCATACATGTCCTCACACATCTATACAGTCATTCACACAGGTACTGACATACCCACACACTGTCACACACCCACTCAAAAACCCATAAATCAGTGACAGACCTATTTACACATGCAAACATCTCCTTACATACACATAGTGTGCAGTTTTTGTTTTTTTAGTACAATCTTTATGGTTGTTTTTTCCCAACTTATCAATGATGATTATTTCAACAGTACAGCATTTATGGTGTATGAGTATACAACCTGAGAATAGTAGAAGGGATAATTGACCCACAGAGCACATTTGTACAGTGACAAACATGTGGCATTTTGCACAATGAGTAACCATCTCACTCAAATCTTCACAGGCTGCTAGTATTGGGATGATTGAAGCTGATGAAGGTTCTCCCAAGGGTGCTGTAAAGGTGGAATATTCTGCTGCACCTAGTTTCTCCAGCATTATTCAGTTGTACACCCTTTGATTAATTGTTTTTAAATGCCTCCAATTGGAACTTGTCCCATGTGAATACTTCTTGGCAGTGCTGCTGGGTAACTGTATGCCAGAAATATTACACTGCACATATTTAGCTGTAATATTTTCTCCTGAAGGTATTCTAAAATGCTTGCAGACATCACTTTCTCTTGTGTATGCTGGTGTAAAGATATACCTGCATGTTTTTAAAGTGGTTGTGCACAAAACTGTATTTGTATGTAGTTAAATAAGTTGTGTTATGCTTATTTGTTTTTTGTAGTGAGTGGAATGCACAGTGTTTCTTAATTGCAATGAGATAGTGTGAAGTTTTGGGTGGTTTTCTAAAATGTTTATGATTGTTTTTTCACCATTGTTCAATGATGGCTGCTTTCAAAGTACATCGTTTACGGTGTATGACTAAAGAAGCTGAGAACAGTTAAAAAGGGAAAATGAAAAGCTTATTTATATTAATACATACCTTAGCAGTATGAGACATGTCTAGTTATTTCTTTAAATTATGTCTTTATGCATTGTTGAAATTGTAAGTTACTTTTGTAATTCTATTAATTGTAAAACTAATACATATTTCTGTTTTTTTCTTTTTATACAGATCAATGAAACAATATATTGGAGTAATTTACTTTACTAATTAACTCTTGAAGTGTTGTTCCATAACTTTAGATTTTGAGGATGCACCCAAACACAGATTGCTACAGTTACAAGCACAACTAGGCACACATCAGTCCAACAGCTCACACACCCAGCTACATACAGATAGAGGTACACAAACAAGCTTACATTGATACAGCCACTGACACACATCGATACAATCACTGACACACCCAACTACACACCGATACAGGCACTGACACATCCAGACAAACACTAGTGCATCCAATAGCACACCCAGGTACATACTGACACACCCAGGGACTTACCACTGCAGACATTCACACACCCATACATACAGCAAGGCAGACACTGACACATCCAGCCAAACACTAATGCATCCAATTACACACCCGGGCGCACACTGATGCACATACTTATTCACACATAGACTTACCAATGCAGACACTGGCACAAGCGGTGGGCGGTAAACTTTGCTCTGTCGGCGGAGTTTGCAGAGTTTTGCCTACTCCACGCTATGCTAGAAGTGTGAAGTTTGGCAAAAACTCCACCTGCCTCCAGAGGAGAAGATTTTACTGCCGCGGTCGCTGCTCACCCCTATTTTTTACATATGTAACAGAGTTGCCTTTGAAACAGTGCAGCACTAGACCTCAAGAACTGTCCATGGCACCTCAAAATGAATGTGCTTTTTCCATGCACGACCTGGAGGTGGTACATCAAGGCCTAAAATGAGAAGGTTTTCTCAATGCAAGTTGGAGGTGGAGCCACGAACAGTCATGGATCAACGTCATTAGATCGTATGTATGACATGAACAGAAGGGGCAAACCTGTGCAGTAAGCTAACATCTGAATGCACGTACGTGAGTCTAAGCGCATTAAAAGAGACCTTGCTGCTGAAAGCGAGGCTGCACCTTAAGAATGCACCATGGTACTATTCTGCGTGCGGATGTATGGGTGCCCTACACCACCCGGCCTTTGTGTGCAGATTAGAACCCATGAGATCTGCAAGGATCAGCAAGCCATGAAACAGCTGCTTTGCCTCACTATTTACGGACATTGTTCACTACTAATCCCATTCCAAGCAGACTGCCTACTGACTGAGCAGAGGACATATTTCGAACAGCTGGGAATTATCAGCTACAGGGGGGTTGATTTCTGCTGGCCCCAGCCATTTTTTGTATTCAGCATTGCACGAATGCCCCGAGACACCGCTGATTGGACTTATGTATTTTGTTTTTGTATAGCGCCATCTGGGGGTGACAGAGCGCTTCACACAATCAAACACATACTTTAATATACGTAAAACAGTGCATGAATAATGGATAAAAGACAACAGTACATAACATGCCATATCAATTATAAACTAGAGATGATCATTTAAGGCAGAATGCCTGTGTAGTCGCTAGTCAGATCACGTTAGACACATGTCATTATTCACTTTTAGAAGGTTCTCCTGACGTGTTAAACGGGAATTCCGTAAAAACGCAGCTAGCCCATCTGCTTTGGGAGGAATGAAGGGAGCAATATCATTCAGTGTGTGACCTCGCAGATGGGCAGGAGATGGCCTTTGGGGCTCATTTGAACTTTCTCAGTGAGCTATGCCCTCCATCCCTTCCTTTTCAAACAGCATTCCCCAGTGTCACCTGGTATGGCAAAGATCGAGATCAGATTTCGGTCAGGGTGTTCACAGAGTTACTTCAATTAATTAAGCTAAAAAAGACAACTTCGCACCTGGAATTAGTTCACTTCAGAGTGAGATGGTAGATGAGATAGAGTGGTGTTATTTACTTCCTTCAACAGGCGCCTTCTATTATAACCGGGTCAGGTGGTGGTGCACCAATCCAGTGCAGGAACACATATTTTTAGAATTGGAGAAGTGTAGTGACTTGATTGGGGGACGGACTTCTTCTTGTCCTGTTATTGGTTGGAACAGTAGAGACGTAATGCGATCAGGGAAAGTCTGCATCGCACAGAGCCCTTCACAGCTGTATGGTCAGTGCCACTTTTCAGCACAAGGTAGCAGTGGAGGCCCTGCCTCTCGGACCTCCATCTATCACAGTCCTCCTTCAGGTGAGGGTTTAGTCCATCTCTGTGTGCTTCCTCACTCCTTGTGCGAGGAAGCAAAAGACACACAATTGATGGACGGAATGTAGAACAAATCAAAACATTCACCCCAGTCAACTGATCTGGGTTAAATCCATCATTCTTTTGCTCACCATGCCACCCCAGTTTAGACCTGGCCATATGCAAATCAGTCTTGACCCTGTACCTCATGGGAACAGTCCAGCCCGAACTGCCAAGCCAGGTCCTCCGTGAACCGGAAACAAGCATCCTAGGACCGGTTTCGGGGTTTCACCCCTCATCAGCCAGGATAGCTTGAATCCAGTGGCACAGTGAGCCCGGGACCCACGTCTGGGCAAACCCGGCGCACTTAGGGCGAGAAAGCAAAAGACACACAATTGATGGATGGAATGTAGAACAAATCAAAACATTCACCCCCAGTCAACAGATCTGGGTTAAATCCATCATTCTTTTGCTCACCATGCCACCCAGTTTAGATCTGGCCATATGCAAATCAGTCTTGACCCTGTGCCTCACGGGAACAGTCCAGCCCGAACTCCCAAGCCAGGTCCTCCCTGGACCGGAAACAAGCATCCTAGGACTGGTTTCGGGGTTTCACCCCTCATCAGCCAGGATAGCTTGAATCCAGTGGCACAGTGAGCCCGGGACCCACGTCTGGGCATACCCGGCGCACTTAGGGCAAGGAAGCAAAAGACACAGAATTGATGGACGGAATGTGGAAGAAATCAAAACATTCACCCCCAGTCAACTGATCTGGGTTTAATCCATCAGTCTTTTGCTCACCATGCCACTGTCAGTGTCCTTGTGGACACTGACAGACGCTTTAGCACCACTGATGCAAACTGTTGTCCTGTGACTGCTTTGCAACTTGCAAGTTTGTGTGCGCTGGAGGTTACTGCATGCTTCTTCCGACTGTGCCTGATCATCGCAAGCACCAGTGCCTGCTCCATGCTCCATGCTCGGCTCATCAACTATGCCAGGAATGAAGGTGACAGGTTAGTTCATTGTTGCATCTTGTAAGATTCTTGTTGCCCTGCTGGCAGCCATTCTCAAAGGTAGCAGACAAACCAACACCACTGACCACTAAGTGTGGCTTTGTCTGCCATCCTGGAGTAAGCTGCACACTGGTATGGTAACATTATGCCACCTGCTGAGCTATCACTGCTGCCAAACAAGTTATTTCACAGTGTTTCTGACTCCCAAGTGGCCGAGCACAATACTCCACCCGGTCACCGAACTCCACGGAATTCTGCAGAGTTTCCATCAACAACAGGGAATTCCGCGGAGTGGAACTCCGTGAGCTCCGCCCACCCCTAACTGACACACCCAGGCATACAGCAAAGCAGACACTGACAGAGGCAGCCAAACATTAATGCATCCAATAACATACCCAGGCACACACTGACACACACACTGAGACACCCAGAGACTTAGCAAAGCAGACACTGAGACACCCTGGCATACAGCAATACACTGACACATCTGGGCATACATTAATGCATACACTGACACAGCCAGGCATACACCAAAGCAGGCACTGACACATCCAGCCAAACACTAATGCATCCAATAACACACCCAGGCATACTCTCATGCACACACTGACACACCCACTCCCACACAGATGTAGTCACTGGCACATTAAAAACACAGAGTTAGCTCATTGTTTGAGTAGGTGATGGTTCTAACAAGAACTGTTTTTCTGTTCTAGAAAGGTTCTTAACAGCTTTTTTTTAATTTTATTTTTTAACAAAACACGAACAGGGTAGTAAAAAGGGTAAGAATGGGAAAATGCAAAGAAGCAACTGGCTTCAGTCTTCAAAACACATTATGTAGTCACTGGAAGGTGGAAGCAAACAAAAAAAAACTAACAGTGATGCTTCTTCACTGTATCCAAGAATGCACTCACAGAAGAGATTTTTACAGCTACAAGCATGTGGCATTTTGCGCAGTGAATAATCATGTCACTCAATTGCTTGCAGGCAGCTGGTATTTTAATGACTGCAGCTGATGATGGTTCTCCCGAGGCTACTGTAGAGGTCAACTGTCCTGCTGTACCTTCTTTGTCTCGCGTCATCTGGTTGTAGACCCTTTCATGAATTGTTTTTAGGTGCTTGTATGTAAATACTTCTTTGCAGTGCCTCTGGAACTGTTTGCTGCAAATATTTCACTGCACATATTTTGCTGTTACCTTCTTTTCCCCAGATGGTCTAGTAAAGTTCTTCCACACATTACTTTCTTTTCTGTGGGATGATGTATCTTCCTCCTCATCCTCAACAGGTTGGGGATGATCATCTTGGGCGGATGATGTCGCTTCAGCCATTGTGTAAAAGCAGAGCTCCACTGGTTCTCAATCCTCCTTCTAGATACTTCACTGGAGGAGTGCCTGGTTTTGTGTGTGGTTTTCTGCGTGCAAAGGTGGGGTCTTAATATATCCAATCAAAAGACAAGGTCTTGCTTGCGAGTGAATTCATGGATCTGGCCCGTGAATTTGCGGATTCGTGAGAGATGCAAAATGGGTAACTTTGTTGGAAAACAGATATAAGGTGGTTTATATATACTTGTTAATATGTGCACACTGATGTGATTAATGACAATGGAGGGATGTACATAGTCACAGTGATCTATACATTTTTGGCGAATCCGTGGATTCAGACCTGCGGGTTCGTTCCAGTAACCTGATCAGAATTAAAAACCAAAGAGTAGTTGTCTGTTTACATTTACGGACCTGTGAAGGTACCGCAGTACCCAAAACATGTTTCTTTTTAAAATTGTTTAGTTACATTAAAAAAAGTCATATACTTTACATTAACTAAATATGTGATTTTTTTGTTTTTAAATGTATAAGTATAATTATAAAAAGAATGTCTACAGTACAATTTTTTTTTAAATCAAAATCAATTGTAATACACTTAGTATTAAAAATGAACCCTATACATTTACTAAAAAATTAAACATTAGAAGGACATAATACTTTAGAAATGGAATTTGAAAAACCTTTGAAATTCACTGAAAAAAACCAAAGGTTACAAGGATGGTATAGTTAGGAAATAATAATTCAAAACCATTAGAAGTTCACTAAAAAACCAAAGGTTACAGGGATGTTATAGTTAGGTTCAGATTTTACACACAAAAAACCATAGAAATTTATATTATAGTCAGAGTTCTCTCTAGTAATTATAACTCGTGGCCTCAATATGCACTGCTAATTACCCCACATATTAGGTCACTCTTGTCTGACATCTTTGCAACATTTGCTGTAAAATTATTGGTGAGAAAACTGTGCTTGTTGGGGGCGTGAGCTATAGTTACCTTAGGGCACGAGTTATAGTTACTTGATAGAATTCTAACTATAATTGTTGAATTATTATGTTTTTGTGTGTGTAAAATCTGAACCTAACTATAACCTCACTGTAACCTTTGGTTTTTAGTGAATATATAAAAGTATGTATATTTATATACACACACACACACATACACACATATATATATTGAAGATTAAATAATTTATTGCACTTACAAATTTGGTCCGTGTCCGTTGTTGCAGGGAAGAACCTTCTAGTTCAACGCGGAAAGCAGTGATATATATATATATATATATATATATATATATATATATATATATATATATATATATATATATATATTGAAAAAGGACGCTTGGAATTTGTCTTTGGTTTAAATGAAAAGGTTGAGTTAGAAACTTAAAGCTGCTTATACAGGCTGCAGTGGCAGCCTAGGAGGCACGTTTAACATTGTTACACTCAGGGTGGCACAATAAGTGCTGCAGTCCCTGGGGAACACTATAACTTACAGGCCCTGGGTACCACTGCTACCATGTACTAGGAGTAAGTTAACTTATGCCAACTGGGTATAAGCCAATAAAACATAAACTTTGTAAGGGTCAGAGCACTGGCACTGAGGTCTGGTTGGTAGGCGTCAGTGCATTCTCAGAGTCAAAAAACCAGCAGTATCAGTCCATAACTTTGGGGCTGATCATGCAAAAAGAGGCATTTCCTTACACCTATAAACATTCAGATGGATAGGCAAGGCCTTTAGCAATACCTAAGTTGCGTATGCTGCATAGCTATTGACCCAGAAAGCATGGTTCACTGCCACATAGCAGTGCTTCTGCGATGCTTCCACCTTTCTGTCCGTGGGTTCAGATAATTTCTTGTCCCCAGAAGCCAAGGAAGAAGCTGATGCCATAGATGCTAAGATCATGTTCACCTTTGGGGTTTTCTGGAAATTGTCCTCAAACTTCTACAGAAAATACGTGTTATTTAGGAATCTAGGAATGGACGCTTTGTCAGCATCTTTCCATTGCTTAAGCATCATAGACTTGATAACTTAATGAAGAGGAAGAATATTTGACTCCCAGTGTTATAGAGTGCAAACAAACATTCAGTCTCTTGAGCCTTTTCCTCAAAACCCAGCATGTCTCTAGTAAGCTTAAACACATCTCCCAACTGATGTGCCTGGATATAACTTCCTTCGGGGTCCTCATCCAATTCTCCACTATTGTCTGATTTGACCTTTTAGACTGAGGATCAGCCAAAGCAGTATCAACCACTTTTTAAATTAAGGTTTGCAAATCCATTCTGGATATTTTGAAAAACCTCCTCATCTTCAGCCAGAGCAGGTTGCACTTGGTGAAGTTTTCTGCAGCTTTCCTAATTGCTATGGTAACACAGGACTAAGAAACGCGCTTCAGTCACATGAATTTCCTGTTTAAATACTTCTCAATGGCAACCACGTTTCTTCTCGTAAGACTCGGAAACCGAGGAAAGGCCTGTTACATTCCCCCACTTCACGCACGCCAGAGCACAATGGTGGGGGCTTGGGATAGCTCTACTCAGAGTACACGCATGGCTCGTCTGCTCACAACCAGTAACTTCCCCGCCCCAGCTCAGCACATGGGCAGGTAACTGCTCACAAAATGAAATAGAAAGGAACCGCTTAACCTGCACAGTGGTAAGTAAAAACAGGCAAGAGATCCCAAAAACTGTCATCTCTGTCAACAAAACATAACCGTAGATATACATTGTCAAAAACTCTAACGAACCTGCACACTAATTATCTGAATCCGCGATGGGCATCGCGAAGACAGGAAACGAGACAAGAAGAGGGATGGTGGACAGAGCTATTTATAATAGCTGTAGTAGACATAGAACGAGTATTTTTCAGTCTATGTGTCTATTAATTTTTTTTTATTTATATGGAGAACGTGGGGATGGACTGTGGGGGGGTAGACCGCCTCATAGTTTAGGACTGGGATGAGGAGGACTCCATGAGGAGGTAATATATGTCTGCTCCTGAAAGACCTCTAAAATGTTAAGGCTCACACGTGCAGACTTGATGAAACTTGTAGGAATAGTTGTGTATGTCTACCAAAAGCAAACCTGCATAATGAAAGGCAATCTGCGCTTATTGTTGGAATACTGTCAACATAGATATAAGGCTCCAAGGTCATCGTTCCAATCAAGTGATTGCGCACACTTACCACAAACCCATAAACCAAGAGCTTCTGCTTAAGCCCTCATTCACGGGTGTTTAATGTAGCAGGTGCAGTGAACTCTGGGGCCTAAGACATAAACAGCGGACTGCACTCTCATACCTGTATTTTATCACTAAATGGTTAAGGTGGTCCAGATCCCTTGCTTGCTATGCATTAGGGTCAGTGGTGTCATTGTGATGCCACTGACCATGTTAGTAATAAATGATTGTCATTGGGAGATGCTAGCCATCGAGAAATATAGGACTTCAAGCAAACATTAATAATTCACCCTGGCAGGACTAGAAATAAATGTGCATCCTGGCTCTGTTATTAGCATGTAGCAAGAGCCGGCAGCAGAAAGCTCAAATGTAAATTTCATGACAGAATGAAATTTATTCAGCTTTGAATGTGAGTAAAGTTTGCTGCATAGAAATATGGAGCCCGGAGCTGTGTGCAACAGAAAGGCTCATAAATCCATAGTTAGATAGTAAGATAAGACCACAATGAGACATGGGGGTTTTCTGTATTCTTGGATATTCACTCAAAAAGCTAAAAAAAGACTAATATGCAGGAAATGTCTCTAAAGCAGTTGACAAACTGGTAGAAAAAGAATGTGGTGTTTTGTGAGGGTGGTGCCACGTGACTTTGGTCTCGGCGTCAGTGTTGCCATGTGGAAGCACCCCTTTCTACATCCTTAAAACCCCTCACCACCCCAAACTCCACCCCATCGTCAACCCTAAAAACTCTTCACCAAACCAGCCCCTACCCATAATTGAACCTTAAAAACCCTCACCAGCCCTAAACTCCGCCCATCCATGAACCTAAACCCCCTCAACATCCTTACACTCCACCCATCGCTGAAACCTAAAAACACCCACATACCTCAGCACCACTTATCCGTGAACCATAAAAACCCCTACACTCCACCCATCTCTGAATCCTAAAATCCCCTTTCTATGCCCGAACTCCAATTATTCATGGATCCTAAAAACCCCTCAATACCCTATACTTTACCCATCCCTGAACCCAAAACACCACAGTTGTCCTAAACTCCACCTAAGTTGAATGTAATTCTGGATTTTTCCTTAAAATTATCTTTCCTTTAAAATGCTTTTTACATTTTTGATTTTTTTTTGTATTTCCTTAAATGTGTCTTTCCTTAACATTGATTTTCCATGATTTGGTTTCCTCCAATGTGGTTTTTCAGCCTTCGTTTTCCATTAATTCACACACATCAGGGCATAACACGTGTGAGTCACTGGGGAGCGCAGGATGCGGTGCTGCGCATCACCCTCCAGACTGAGGCCTCCAGCCAAGGGAAAAAGACCGGGAAACGACGTTACCCAGGAAATCAGCAGTTTGTCATCTATGTTTTTCTTCAACTGAATGCGAATGCTGTGTTTGTTGGTCGGAAACGTGGTTAACAATAATGAACTGAATTTCAGACTTTGGTAAATTCAATATTGACTAATAACTATCAGGGGTTAAGAAACTTCAGTTAAACAAGGAAGAGCGCTTTGTGTGCCTCCTTGTGACTAGCACGCTGTTCTTAATGGGGTGACCTAATTACTTTAACCTCGCTCGATGTGCGCCTTGATGCGCTTCCTCTAAAGTTATGTGACCTGTGCTTTGTTGCAGTGCTTCGTGTTTATAGCTGCGAGCTGAACTGCCCTCTTCTAATGCACTGAGTGGCTCGGATTGCAATTACAGATCGAGCCCTTAAGCTTGGAGCAGATAACATGTAGCTAAGAGAGTCCATTTCAAAATAGCATGAATGCACAGAGCAAAGTGATATTCGGGAACACTGGTCACAAGCCCAACGTCCTGCAGACTATCACAGTTCCTTCCTCTTTGCAATGTTTTTCTTCCTCATAGCTGCTAGGACCATCAAATAATTTTTTTGACTGGCAGTACCATCGCATACTTATGGTACATAATATATGGCACATTATAGTACATTTGGTAAGTCTATCACCAAAGCACAGTGTTGGTAAGTTATAAAATGATGACATTACTTGATGTATTAGTTACTCTTTGAAAAATGTTCCTTGGCTTCCCCCGTATACTTTCACCAATGAATTGTAAGCACCGGGGGCTAACCTTCCTAACGTTCTCTTGTGGCACAAATGTGTGCATTGAGGCCTCCAAATGTGGTGTTCGGGCCAGCAAATGTGGTGCGAAAGAATCTGAATTGTTTCTGTAAAATTTTATGTGCAAGAATTAATTTTGGATTTGAAGTTGTTCAACAAAGGGGATGAGAGGTAACTGATGAATACAGCCACTAAGAGAGGTAAAAACATGGTGGATTTTCAAAGAGAAGAGGGAAAGTAGTGCAGCGACAAAGGCAATGTTCCATCGGGCTGAACGTAATGTATTCGCTGAATGGGGAGCACAGCCAATCATATGGCAGCGTCCCTAGAGGACTGTGCAATAATCAAGTGAACAAACAATACAGTATATAACAAACAGAAGGCAGCAGGAAGTTTATCGGAACATATTTTGGAAAGAAAGAATTAAGTTGTTCTCTTTGATAACACATGCTCCCAATATGGAGAGCTTCATGTTTGAGGGACGACACGTCCCTCAGAGGTATTGAGCCCACATGATTGTATGTAACAAGATACGCAGGAAGTTCTTGCGACATCTTACCAAGATTGGCTATGAAATGTTGTTGGGAACAGCTTAGCCAAATAGTCATAAGCACTGGAATTGTTAGCAAAAACTTCACATTGACCGAAGTAATGAGAACAGCCCTGCCTCATTTCCATCAAAGAAACATTTTTGCTATCACTACTTTGGCTTTTGGACTTTGAATCATTTTAAAGTGAACAATGCCGTACGCCATTGGTAGAAATAAAAGGAGGTTATTCCCAAAGGCAAACTTACACATGACTAAATCTACACATGTAAGATTACTACACATGTAATACTACTTTAGGCTAGTCATCATCTACAAGTGTAATTTTACTACAAAGTATAGGCTTATATGTTTCCACACCCTAAATTCAGGGATGAAGCCTAATTGACGAGTGTAAAGTTACTACTTGTAACTTTTTCATACTTAGACAGAAGTCTCCGCCACTGGCGTTGAGCTCTACATATGGTCAAATATAGGGAATATTTGTAAACTTTTTTAAAGTGTTAAAAATATAGTAAAAATATGTTTAAGATAAATGCTAATGCAAATTAATTTAAAAGATTTATTTTTCGTTCCCTAATCCACCCTGACCAATGTGGTCTCATGCCCACTAGAAGTACACAACACTGTCTGAGGTGTTTGCATGCTACACTGGCCCATCAACATAAATTACACGCTCCGTTGGCTTTATTGTTGATAGACTTTGAAAAAGCCTTTGCTGCTGTAGACTGGAATTACATGGCCATGGTGCTGGACAGAGCAGGCTTTGGGACTCGTTTTCACAGATTGGTGCAACTTCTCTACTCCAACGGCTCCGGTACAAATAAATGGGGTGATGTCAGATCAGTTTCCAATTGGCTGAGGAACCAGGCAGGGGTGTCCCCTCTCCCACCTTCTTTTTGCTGTGGCCATCAAATCTTTGGCACTTCTTATTCGATGTGATGTGCAGATTACAGGGTGGGAATGGGACACGGGGCACGAAGACAGAATTGCGCTTTATGTGTATGATGTATTGTCATACCTTTTGAATCCAATAGAAAGCAGCCCCACTGCCTCCGCATCTTACACCTTTTTGCATCGGGACTGGTAATTAACCCAGCTAAATCACTTCTTGTCGCAATTGTACCAACTAGAGATTGTATAGCCTGGCAGGAAGATATTCCAGTACCCCGCCTTAGTTTTCGCTATCTGGGCATCCATGTGGCACTTGAACCAGCCTTGACTTGGTCCCTCAATATCACCTCCCTCACATGTAAGATTTCAGCGGACCTCAGGAAATGGCAAACCCTACCTTTGAAAGTTATGGGGAGGATAGCACTCTATAAGATTATGGTACTTCCCTGGTTCTTATATCTTTTTCAAAACGTCCCTCACAAGTTATCTCGTCATTGGTTTAGAGAGATGGATACACAGGCGATTTCCTTTTTTTGGCACGGTTCCAGACCTCGTCATGCCTTCCTGAAATGCCAACGTGCCACTTATGTCGGAGAACTGGTCATGGCCAACCAATATTTATACTACTTGGAGTCTCACTTCCTGATTGTCAATGATTGCTTAATGGGGGGTGGTCAGACCCAGCATATAGGCACGAACTGGCCACATTGGGCTTTTCCCAAAATCTAGACTTGCTCTATGGCTACGCTATACCCAGAACGCTGCCAGAGATAATTCGATTGGTTTTCACTGGATGGAGGGCGGCACTGCGACGCACTGGATGGTGGAAAATAATCACTCATCAGACCCCTTTGTGGCACAGCAATTGGCTGAATTATGGGGCGGCCCTGGAAGGGTTTGCACGTTGGGACACTATTGGTATTACCCTATTGGGTGACATTTGGACCGGATCTCATTTGGTCTCCTTTCAAGAGTTACAACAGACCTATGCCTAATCTAAGACCCAATTCTATAAATTTTTACAACTGCATCACTCTTTAGAGGTACATGTCCCCTCTGGTATGGTTCTCCCTGAGTTTAGCCCCATCGAGGCTAAGTTGATGTTGGGAGCACTGGGAAAGGGTTGTGTCTCCCAGATCTATCGTACCCTGATTATAAATGCCCCTGAGACACTACATAATCCAAGATCCTTCTGGGAGACCTGGTTAGGGCCTTTGGACGATGAAGACTAGCGAGTCGCCTTAATGGCCCCTAGGGTCCTCACGATCTCTTCCCGGCTCCGACTGCTACAACCATATTACGTACATTGCACCTATCTCACCCCCAAAAGGTTGTCCCGGGCAGGATTAAGTGCCAGCCCTAGCTGTGGCCACTGCACTCGCGCCCCAGCTGATTTCTTTCATATGGTATGGTCTTGCCCACTTATAATGAGATATTGGGAGAGGGTAATAACCAAATTATCTGATGTTATAGACCTGCCATTGGAGCTTTCTCCCCTCTGGGTTTTGTTGGGGGTGGATTATGGAATTGGAGGCTCCTGAGCTGACAGATTCACATTGGAAGGCAACCATAACCCCGAAGCTATTAAAATGGAGATCGGGAGTAGACTGGTGCGCTCAACAGGAAAAACATGTATATGAAGCACAGGGTTGTCCAGCTAAACACCATAAGATCTGGCCCAAATGTCTTAGGGGATTGGGAGGTGGTATTGAATTGCTGTGATTCTGCTGTCCTCACAATCCTTGGCATATTATGTGCACACTAACTCAAACCTTGATTGTAAGGGTTGCATTTGGGGTTGTTCTCAGAACTGATACTGTGACTTGTTCTTTCTATAACAAAATCAATAAAGTTGCTTATCAAAAAAATAAAATATTTATTTTAAATTTAGAACAAAATAAAAAATGCTACAGCATTAAATTAATTTTTGAATTAAATATTTAATTATTTTGAATTTATTAAATGGCATTTATTTTTCTTAAGATTTAAAAGAAAATCAAATCTAAAGTATAACATTTATACTTATTTCTTATGTATTAACAATGAATACAATTTATATACAGGATTAATCTAAATTATAAAAATTTAAACAAAATAGTCACAATTCCCTTTTACATTTAAAATGTTATTAACATATTTTATAAGAAACTAATACTTATGTTTTAGCAATATATATTCTTCGAATTCTATTAAATATATTTCTAGTTTTAAAAAGTTAAAATAAGTGAATTCAATTTAACATTAGTTCCTATAGGATTTTAACTTAAGCCCTTGCCTCCATTATTTTCTATGGGAGGGTGTTGCAGTGCCAGTGGTTGGCCATTTGGGGTCCTTTTCGGCTGTGGTAACTATAGAACTGAAGTTTGTGAATAACAATAGGCTTACTATTTTGTGGGTGGGAGCACGTCCCTCCCTAAACCCCTCCTTAAAGTTGCCCAAACCCCTCATTACTCCCCCCTTAACCCCTCCCATTTATTAGCGAGTATTCCCCATTTTTTAGCCAGTCTCCCGTCTCTCCCACATTTATTACTAAAATGTATATCTACGTGTGCAGAGATCTCCGCAGTCGAAGGTGGAGAACTCTGCACATAAAAGATAAGAGAGGCAGAGGTGGAGGTGGAGGTCCCTGCATGTAGATTAACGAATAGCATTTTTTAGAACATTGCTTGTACTATGGTGGTACTGCTAACATGCTACAAAATGCAGTTTGTGAATAGGCCCCAAAGTTCCCTTCTTCCCTGCCCCCTCCTTCTTTGTATCCCACTGATATTTGTGGCCTGTGGTTTGTGAAACAAGCTATAATGAAAAAAATGAGACACTCTGTAGAGATGTTCTTTTGTTTCCATGGGCATTGATGTTCTTTCTGAATGATGCCTTGTTAAGGTTCTAAGAATGGCAGTTTACTGGAGTCTGCTGGAGGTTATGACTGAAGAAGATTTACTGGAAATAAAGTAAATGAAATTATCTCAATGGCCTGCGTGATTGCTACAATTTTTGGCGACGAGTGACTACACGCGACCAGTGTCTACACGCTAGCTGTGCAGGGGACAGCTGTGGAAAAATAACCTCCACCCCTGGAAAAGTGTTGTATCTGGATTGATCAACACTGAAGAAGTAGTTACAAGATATTTTGGACTGAACCCTACATTGAAGAAGAGAGGTTACACGATATTCTGGACTGAACTGTAAGTTTATTTCCCCACAGTTTAATCTTCGCGCTGGGAGCGAGTTTGGGAATTTGTATAAACCTTCTTATGGCCTAATTTTTGAAGACTAAAACTCTTATTCTCATAAAATTACAGAAATACCGAGTGTAGTATATCCCGGTTTCTGTATATTTCTTTTTATTTCATTTTGTGACCCGATTGACTGCACGCGCTCCACTTGCTCGTTAAGAACTGCACGCGTTAAAGACTGCACGCGCGATCTCCCCGCGTGCCATGTTCTGAGGCTTATCTCCTCATAATCCCCAAGTACGCCGCGAGTTCACCGCGAGCTAGACACGGCTACACGGCTGCTGCGAGGACGTGCACATAACACGCGAGGAAGCTGTTGTTGTTTACACAGCTTGTAGTGCGGCAATCTAGTTATTTCGTGCCAAATTATTTCTTACCATCTGATTTTCGCCACAGGATGCCTTCACCGGTCGTCATTGCTTCATAATTCAACCAGTCACTCGACATAGAAAGAGGACTGTTCTCCTTCATCTTAAATCAACATAGAAGGAGGACCATGGTATTGGTGAAGCTTGGGAATCTTTAACACTAAGGAAGGACTATTGGCTGAAAGTAGTTCAACACGAGGAAGTGTATTACAATTACAATACTGTATATATTTACATTTTTATTATTTTAAACAATTGTTTTAGCTTATTGTGTTAATTTATTGTCTTAATTTTTTATGGTAACTTATTACTTTAAATTGTTATTTTTATGTAAGAAGGATGGCAGAACAAAGTATGTCAGCTCCGCCAAGTTTTTTGCCTCTTCCTGGGGAACCAGTTATTACTTGGAAAAGGTGGAAAAGCATATTTTTTACTTACATGTTAGCTATTGGAGGAGATAAATATGGTCCTGTAAGAAGACAAGCCATATTACTCCATCATTTAGGAACTGAAGGTCGTAGGATTTATGATGATCTACCGGAAGTATCTTTAGGAATGGGTGATGGTCAGCCTATAAATGTTTATGAGATGTCTATACAAATGCTGGAGAAACATTTTATGCCTAAAGTGAGTGTTGTGTTTGAAAGACACAATTTCTTTTCGCGCATACAAGGCCATGATGAGGATGTTATGACTTATGTGGCTACATTACCTGGTTTAGCTGTGACATGTGAGTTTCAAAGTTTATCTGAAAGCCTTATTCGTGATCAGATAGTGCGATGTACTAATAATAGAAAAGTGAAGGAGAGACTGTTGTCTATGGATCCTACGCTAGAAGAGTCAATACAAATTGCCAGGAGTATGGAACACACAGAGGTGTGGATGAAGGAAATTGATTTGAATAAGTCAACTGTTAGAAATTTAGTCAAAGAGTCATCCGTAGTTGATGTAAAAGAAATTAAATTGAATGCTAAACCTAAAATTCTCCAACCAATGGAAAGTAAAGTAGTTGAAAAGAGAAACATAATATGCTATAGATGTGGGGCTCGAGGGCATATTGCTTCAAGTCTTGCGTGTGCGGCGAGAAGCATGACTTGTAGAATTTGTGGTAGAAGAGGTCATTTAGGAAAAGTTTGTAGATCAAGGGGAAGGGTTCAAGACTCCTCTGTGAAAGAAGTGGAAGTTACGGAAGAAATACAACATGAAATTATTTCTACTGTTGAAGGCGATGTGTGTGCAAGTAGTGATATGTGTAATATGGTTCGTGAACTTGCACAAGGAAATAGTAATTTGCAAGAGATAAAAGAAGAAAGTTCTGTGCCATTAGAAAAACCTTACTGTATTATTTCTTTAGATAATGCACAAGTTAGTGTATTAGCAGATTCAGGAAGTCTTTTTACTTTGATATCTAAGGAAACCTACTTAAATGTTGTTCAAGGGAAGCTGGAAAAATTGTTGCCAGCTGATGTGAAAGCAGTGGGGTATGGAGGAAGAAAAATCAATATCATCGGTATGACATGGATGAATATATTTTTTAAGGAAAATGGTGTCGATGGCAGAATCTATGTAACTGAAGAAGGATCCAACCTTTTAGGATGGCGTCATCAGCATGACTTGAACATTGTTTTAAATCCCAATGCAAGTGAACCTGTGATGGCTATAGAACTTGGAGAATCTAAAGTTTTAACCAAGCATGATACTGATACTAAATGGTCTGAGAAATTGTTTCAATCTTTTCCAAATGTGTTCACAGATAAATTAGGAAAATTAGAAGGTTTTACTCACAAAATAATTTTTAAAAAAATGCTGTTCCAGTGGTCCATAAACTTAGAACCATGCCTTTTCTTATGAGGGGACCTCTTCAACAAGAACTTGATAAGTTTCTGAAAGAGAATATCATTGAACCAATTGAATCGTCTGAGTGGCTTTCTCCCATAGTGATTGCTCCTAAATCTGATAATAAGATTCGTTTTTGCATTGACTTGCGCGATTTAAATAAGAATATATGGGTAGATCGACAACCATTACCCAATATTAATGAAATGTTGAGTATGATGGGAGAAGGAAGTGTATTTAGTGTTCTTGATATGTCTGCAGCATGCCATCAAGTGAATTTACATCCAGAGTCTAGACCGTTAACTTCTTTTGTAACTCCTCTTGGAGCTTACCGTTATTGTCGCATGCCATTTGGACTAGCATCGGCTTCTGCAGTTTTTCAGAGGGTTATGCAGAAAAAATTTCATGGTATGGAGAATGTCTTGTGTTTTCAGGACGATGTATTAGTGGTGGGAAAGTCTGAAAGTGAACATGATGGTTTGTTGAATTAAGTTTTAAAAAGAATGGAGAAGTATGGATTGACGGTCAAGGGAGAGAAATGTCAATTACGCAAAAAACAGGTGTCCTATCTAGGTCATAAAATTTCTGCTAAAGGTATTAAACCAAAGAAAAGTATTGTCAGAGCTGTTATGGATACACCTCAACCTAAAGATAAGGATCAATTGAAGTCTTTTCTAGGTCTTGCTGAATATTGTTCTAAATTCATTTCAAATTTTGCTGATTTAGTAGAGCCCTTGAGGATTTTATTAAAAAAAGGTGTGGCGTATGTGTGGGGAAGTGATTGTGAGGCTGCATTTGCTTCTGTCAGGCAATCTCTTGCTACTGCACTAACATTAGGACACTTCGATGTTACAAGAAAAACCACAGTGACAACTGACGCTAATAATGTGGGGTTAGGAGTTGTGTTGACACAGAAGGTTGAAGGTGAGGAAAAGATCATTGGTTTCGCTTCACGGGGGTTACAAGGTGCTGAGTTGTCTTATTCAGCTATTGAGAAGGAGGCTCTGGCTTGTTGTTGGGGTTTGAACCATTTTAGATACTACCTTTGGGGTTTGCCCTTTACGTTGAAGACTGATCATAAGCCCCTTTTGTACATATTCAAATGTGGTAGAGGGCTAGAAGGGAATGTTACTCCTCGGATTTCCAGGTGGTTGTTATCTGTTTCTGATCTCTATTTCTGTGTGGAATTTGTTAGGGGAAACAAAAATGTGGTTGCAGATTGTTTGTCCCGTTTACCTGTGAGTGAGGAAGAAGATGATTTTATGTCAGACAAGTTTATGGTTAATCCAGTAGATGAGGAGTTAGCATTGAGACAAGAAGAGTGCAGTGATGCTGTTCTCAATGATGAAGAATACAGACAGTTGAAGACGCTAATTAGAGATTGTTGGGAAGGGTTAAGCTCTCTCGATGAATCTTTAAAACAGTATCTTGTGGTGAAGGATGAATTGTGCATTCATGAAGATAAAGTTTATCGCTGTAACCGTATTGTACCTCCATTAACATTGAGAGATAGACTTATGAAAATTGTGCATGAGGGACATTTAGGAAGGAGTTTAACCAAGAAAAGGTTAAGACAATCTTTTTGGTGGCCAAATATGGACAATGAGGTTGAAGGAGTAGTTAGAGACTGCGTTGCTTGTGGCAATAGTGACAAGTGTAAGAAGGTTAGGCAACCACCATTAGTGTGTGTGGATCTTCCTACTTGTCCATGGGAAAGATTGGCTTTAGATTTTATTGGTCCTGTGGATAAGCTGGGTGTGAGAGATAGGTTTTTAGCAGTTTTAGTGGATTATCAGAGTAAGTGGTTTGTAGTGAAGCCTATGAGAGACACCTCTAGTGAGAGTGTAGTAGAGTTTTTGAAGGGAGTATTCTTGGAGGAAGGAATTCCCAAGGTACTAGTTTCCGATAACGGTGTGCAATTGGTTTCCACAGTCATGACAAGTTTCCTTGAGAGCCTTGGAATCAAGCATGAAAAGGTTGCATTATTTAGACCACAAGCCTATGGTTTAGTTGAAAAGGTCAATAGAATCATTATGGAGAACATCCAATTATCTTTGGCTAATGGGCTTGCATGGAAGTCTGAATTGTATAAAATTGTTTGGTCCCATAGAATTACGCCACACTCTACGACAGGTGTGTCTCCATTTGTGGCTCTCAAGGGAAGAGAGCCTGCAACTAAAGAATCACCTGTGTGGTTATGTAAGAAAGATCAAGTGTGGGTTGATCGTGATTGTATGTTGGCAAGAATGATGGAGTCTCAGAGACGAAACAAAATTATTTATGATAAGAGGAAGGCGGTCAAAGATTTGGATGTCAGTTGTGGAGATTGGGTGGCTGTTAAGAAATTTGGTTATGTAAAGAAAGGTGAAAGTAAATTTTGTCAACCCAAAAAGTGGTTGATGTAAAAATTCTGTTGTTCAATTGAGTGACGGAAAGTTTTGGAGTAAAGGAAGTATTTGTAAAGTTAGAGGTCCTGGTAACACGATTTAACTGTAAATGATTAGAATGCTAGTAATGTTAATCCTGTATTAATGAAATGTGTTATTTTATTTTTTATTAATATTTATTGTATAAGGAGGGAGATGTGTAGAGATGTTCTTTTGTTTCCATGGGCATTGATGTTCTTTCTGAATGATGCCTTGTTAAGGTTCTAAGAATGGCAGTTTACTGGAGTCTGCTGGAGGTTATGACTGAAGAAGATGTACTGGAAATAAAGTAAATGAAATTATCTCAATGTCCTGCGTGATTACTACACACTCATAATTATAATTGCAGGCCCTGTGTTGACAGTGAGACCCTCCTACCTTACACCTGGTTCCCTTGTGCAGGAAAAGAAAAACAGGAGAAAACAAATATGAATTTAAATGGGTACTCTCTTCTCTATGCCAAGCAGAGCTGCTATTATTGCATTCCTTCTCTCGCTTGCGATTATTTTGAAAGTGGCATTGTTATAGCATTGTTCATCTGATTGACGTGAATCCAGCATGATTTCCAGGCAAGTTACACATTTTGTTCAGATTTAGTAGATTTTTAAGAAACCCAAGTTGGAAAATGCGAAAGCCGAGTTCGTAGCTGGATTGGTCACTCTGTTGTTCTAACATTTCCATGGGAGCTGCAGGTTAGAGTGTGTTTTAGGGCTGGGAGGCCTATCACGAGCCATCCCTGAATATGCCCATGGCCACATTCCAGCCACAACCCTCTGTTAACACCCAGCAGAGCGGTGTGCTTGCTTCTGGCTCAATGGGCAACCCACTGCACATAGCTTGATTGTCAGGGCTGGATCAACAAGTGACCTGTAAAATCATGCAACAGCTTACCTGTGTGCATATCTGCATACCGTGCTTCACCGGTGACCGGGATGAGAAAGAGACTGAAGTTATTGTCATGTTGAGTAGCTGGATGTTGGTATGGCCATTCTTGTAGATCCAAGTGCAGGCAGCCACAACACCTAATGCCTACTATAGGCCAGGCGGCTGTGTATTGGAATGAGAGTGGAAGTTGACAGTGATGCTGTTTCTAAATAGGCCATATGGATGTGGGCATGATGCTGATGGTGTACCAACCAGGGCAACATGGATGCTTGCACCTCAGTGTGGTTTCTGGCATGGTAGTGAGACTTTGCACATTTGGCAATATGGATTCGAATGGAAGTGATTCGTTATTTACCTCCACAGTGTGGTTTCTGGCCTGGGAGTGACTTGTTACATAGATAGGTACTGTAAAAACTACCATGCCAATGTTTACTTTTCATTCTGGGATAGTGTGGACAATGCCATCATGTAGTACCTTCACCTAATGTCTGAGGCCTGAAGCTGTATAATAAGTAACTTGCACCAGTCCTAGCAATGCCAGCAGTAGCCCTGGTTTGTTGATCAGCACATTGGCACAGCACAATGGCTCCTGTCACTATGAGCAAAGTGGGGAGTTTTGAGCAGAAATTATCACACATGACAGGCTGGTATTTCGAATAGTCCTGCGGGACACCTGAGCAGCACCCCTGGTAGGCTGTAATATTTATCATCAAATTATTAGCCTCACAAATGTGTTGATGGGCTCATTACCGGCACACAAACAATGATGGGCATAATATTCTGGCACATAATTTAAAAATGATTGTATTCTGTATGAGCTTGACTCTGTAGTGCATCAGATAAACACTGCATCTTCCACGACAGAAATATTGGCTTTGTATTACATTGTTTGTATTTGCCACAAATTTTCTCTATAGAAACATAAATGATTTTCTTCTTAAGAGAAAGATAGGTTCAGTGTACTGTGGTAGTTCTTCAGTACTACTTATAAATTCTAAATGCTTTTAGTCAATATATTTAATAAATGATGCTTTAATAGGCACCGTTTGAACATACATTTTGTGTGATTTTTAATGGTGTGGAGTCTGGCCAAACACCCTGGAGAGGAACAGATATGCTCTAACATTTTTGCAGGGCTGGTTTTGGTTCCCAGCCCAGCCCTGGGCGAGTTGATGTGGCTTAAATTATGAACCAAATGATCTCAAATTTCATCAGATTTTGCTGCAGGTATGTTGACAAAGCAAGACAGAAAACGTTGGTTTCCTTTTTTCTTAATGAAAATATGACTTTTGCAGGGCAGAGGAGAACCACCCATGGAGAGCAGAAGGCTGAAGGCCCAAAGGCAAGTCTTGCTAATTTGTGGGTGTAGTGAGAGTATGGTTTGTTTGTTATCCAAAGAAAACTGACTCTCTTTTGTGAAAAGGCCTGGAGATGGTTTTCAGAAAGGCTGCAGGAACTTTAGTTGCAAATGCATAGAGGTGTCAGAGGATGGAGCGGATTCTAGTGTGAGAACAAAACGCGAGGCCTTCTACGCCTCTATGCATAAATTAATCTTCAATATGATGTATTTAATTACAAATTCTTTCCTTAATCTATTCTGCTAAAATCACACCAAAACTGTAATGCACTCATGGTGACACCCAGTGATGCATCATGTAGACTAGGTAAAGAGACAGTCGCAAGGAGTAGAGGCTGTGAAGATCTTTTTCCCTATCTAGAGACTGGAGAAGTGACTTTAGCATAAGATGGAGGCTATGGATGCTGCTAATATGCCAAGCAGTTGCTAAATATACAACTTGTCTGTTATTAAATGAGGTTGCTGCTCATCATTTCACAGTTCTCTTCACTATCCCTTGGTGTTGCTCAGTATCCCACCTACTCCTGACTATATTTGATACCCAGGGTGCTCCAAAGAAGAGTCGGGCAAGCCCATGTGTTCTTAATTTAATCAATCGTTATTCAGATTTATATTTAAATCCGTAATAATCTATAATATATAAAACATTTGGCATATATAAATCACCAGATAAAAACCATAAAATACCAATCAATATATTAAACAAGCATTTGCAATGCAATCGGTCTCACCTTTGGGACCTTATAAGCATTTTGCCATGCAGCACATTGCCGTACATTACTGCAAAGTAGCCTAGCTATGGACTGTGTGGCAGTGATCATGGGACTGGCAGTAGATTTGGCAACAGACAAGTGAACGTGGTATTTGAGCTCTTAGGAGTTGTTTGAAGAGAAATACATTAAATTATTGATAAGTTTTAATTAAATGTGTAAAAAAGTGGAGCCTACAAAAAAGTCTGTGTAAGTTTGTGGAAATAAAAATGCATGTTTTCAAGTTACTCCCACCCTCCGATTCTCCGCCAAGCATGGTCTCAACGGAAAAGCATATACCAATACTGGCATACACAGGCAATGGCTTTAAACGGGTCATGCACATCTAAAGGACACAAATCACACAAAGCAAAGTATTTTACTAAATGCAACACACAAGCAGCTGTTATCTGCACAACACCAATCATGCGGCAACATGTGATGTGTGACCGCTCCACCACTCCGGGCTTTGTAGCCAACATTGCTGCACGTTGCATTCAGGGAAAATTCAGTGCGGGCGCAACATCCTAGCACGCAATGTGCCGTTACTAAAAAGCTAAAAGTAGCTGAAAATGTAACACAAGACATAAGGTCACGACGTAAAACCACAAAAAGAACTTCAAGAGAGCGTGCACCAGTTCTTACCACCATGGCCAGATGACTGCTTTCAGCCTTTTAAGTGATCCTCCTCTACCCTCGCGCTGTTGTAACCCTCCCGTTAGAAATACTGATGTGGACACTGTGGCTATGCTGCACCTCAGCCCACCCCTTGCCCTGTTCTCTGATTCACGAGCTGTGGCTACTTCTCCAGACTCCACTCGTCAATCAATCCCACCGTGCTGCTGGGACAGGGTGGGAGGTTCGTGTTAGATGCCTGCGATCGAGTCCCTCTCTTTGGCAGCCATCTTGAAGTGGAATTTTTCTATGGCCATTCAAATACAGTGGCGCGATTAAGGCAATGTTTGTTCTGAGATTTTTTTTTTTACAGGAGAGAAATGGTCAAAGATATGTTATGGAAGACTTTAGTGAGGGCACTGGTGCCACAACGTTTATAACAGTGTAGACATTATCGGGCCATTCATACTTTGTGGTTTATAAACAGGAGGAGTCGCGTTTTCAATATTTTTTCCCAATGTCCCAGGGTCTGTCGCAATATTTTGCCTTCTAATTATGGATGTCCCGCTCTCTTAGGACACCGGGGTATAGGAGAGGCTGCCTATTTTCGTTATCTCCACATCCTGCCAGACGCCTGGCTTCCGTTTGCTGCTGGCCATTCCCGATTGAGCCCCGCCCACAACCAGGCAACTGCTGCCTAACTTTTGGGGCACTACTTTAAAAACAAGCATTTGCAATGCAATAGGACTCGCATTTACGCGAGACCTATTGCATTGGAAACGGGAGTGCGGGCGGGCGGGAAGGCACGAACGGGAGGGGGCGAGAGGGGGGCAGAGAAGTCACAGACTGCGGGAGGGGCAGGGGGGGAGACAGGGAAGAAAATAGTGTTTCGAGTAAAGGGGCCAGTAGCCATGGAAGGATACAAATGACTGACATGGCCGTCATGGGGAGGGACTAACAAGCTTAAAACCAATCGGAAGGCAGCATTTATAACCTAAGCCAATGAAGAAGATGGGCCAGAGAGTGGGCGGAGCTTCCACGAAGCTTCCACACTATAGTGTATACTGCATGCCTCGCAAAGCGATGGCAGCGCATTCGCGCTGCAATGCTAGGCGAGACCTAAAAATCGAAAGGTTTACAATGGGAAACAGCCATAACAACACATGCCTTACATCGCATGCCTTTACAACGCGGTCTTTACAACGACTGCGTTGTTACAACGCGAACCATTACATCACAAGTCGTTTCAATGACTTGCTGTAGGGGGCGCACTGGTGTTGGATTTAGGATCATCCAACACCTTCCCTGCTCTTGCACACAGTGGAGTAGGAATAGTAAATTATACAATTCCTAAGTCCAGCGCGCCCCCTACAGCAAGTCGTTGAAATGACTTGCGATGTAATAGTTTGCGTTGTAACAACGCGGTCATTGTAACGACTGCGTTGTAAAGGCGTGCGATGTAACACATGTGAAGTAAAAGTATATATTCGTTTACAATCAAAAGTTCAAAGGCTGGTCAGGGGATAGTGCAAATTACAGTTTCTAATATTTTTGAAGTGCTTTCAAAGTGTTGTTTATATACATTAACAGACAGATTTTTCCTATTAGAAACCATATACATTTTAACACTGTGCAAAGAACAATAATAAAATATAACTCAGTCATGCCTATCTTTAACAAAATTAACATATCTCAGCAGCCTTTTCAATTTTCTTCGTAGCGTAAGCCATCTAAATAATTTAGGGCCTTATTACAAGTTTGGCGGTCCATAGGACCGATGAGCCCGTGGTGGTGATCCGACCACCGCCACACTGCGGGCCCGCATGCAGTATTATGACCGCCACAGGACCGCTGCAATTGTCAGAATCAAGAATACAGCGGCAGTCGCGCAGCGGTCAGGAGCACTAATATGCTGGTGCACCACCAAGCTTATTAGGAGTTGCCTGTCTGGCGAGCCCATCATGAAAAGGGTGGGGGAGAGGCAACCAAGGGGGCCCTAGCAGGGCCTCTGATGCTCCTAGACCTGGGGTTGCATGTGGGGGGGCACATGTAGTGCCCTCCTGGTTTTGCACCCCAGTTCCTGCACGGTGTGGCATGTATGCCACACCGTGCAGGAAGGTGCAGTCGATGCTTTGAGAGCGGAGGTCTTCATGTTAGGCTCTTCAATGAGCTTAACAGACTGCCACTGTCAGACTGTCACAAGACTGCCCCCTAGACCAGGATTTATCTCCTAATCTGGCAGGCGGTCGCACCATGGCTTGGCAGTCCTGCAGCGGTTGACGTATTGCACCGGCCGGCTGTAGGACTGCCAAAGTCGTAATAAGGCCCTTATAACACCTACGGAGAGGCATTTTAATAAAGGCGAGGATCGTACAACACATATGCACATTTGTCAGTTTTAAAAAAAAAAATGAGGGCCTCCTGATGGTAAATAATGCCCTGCGACAGAAAAAGGAATTGTAAAATGGATGATCTAATATTGCTGTAAAATTTACAAAATAACATAAAATGAGTCGTCGATTGTATTACCTTTCCATCATACGGCATCTCAGTCGATTCCGGGGCCACAAATCTATTTTTGGAAAGACCACTAGCTGGTGAATCTGCTCTAGTTTTAATCTGGTCAACAAAAATCTATCATAGGTGTTCCTCACACCTACCAGGTAGCCTTGTATTCCCTGATAAGATTGCCCCACACAGTACCTATTTATCGCAGGTTTTTTTTTCTGGTGTTCTCTACACATGTTCCTTTTTCCCACCAGGATAGATTTAATTTCCTTTTTGCTAAATTGCAGGAAACTGTGAGGTTCTAAAGGGTTTAAATATTCCTCTAGTTCATGTGATAGGGTATTTCCGTACTGGAACCAAAGTATTTTATCAAAGTGATCCATGCCCAGGCAGTCCCTAATAATCTCCCTGGTGAACTTGGTACCTTGCTTTGACCAGATACTATGCTGCTTCATCAATGTATTGCAGTTGATGGTGTCCTCTAGGTACTCAATGCCAAGTACGTTATGTGCTATAAAAGCAGGAGTTGAACTTGGCACTGCCAAAACCCTATGTAGGAAAGTATTTTTTTGAACCTACAGTAGGTTACACTTTTCCCTAGCCCATTTCGGGGAGTCATACACAGCTACCGAAAGATATTTACTTCTATACAATTTAATGACTTCTGTTATTGGCTTGCTTCCTATTTTCTTGGCAAACCTAAAAACAGCAGCAATAGCAGAAATAAATTTTAATTTTTTAATTTAGCGATTTCGAAATGAGGTAGCCAGCCACCTTTCTGTGAGAAAGTAATGCCCATGTAACTGAAGGTTTTTAACTCTTCACATTTTTGGCCCTGACCATAATGGCTCTTCCCAAATTTCAAATTTTTCTCGCATACCATGGTGTGTGTCTTGGTTGAATTAAATTTTTGATCCCTTCTCTCTAAGAAACGTACAAAATTTTCGATCAGATGCTGCAGACCATTTTCTGTCTTTGATATGAGCACAGCGTCATCTACGTAAGGCAAGATAGGGGTAGTGCGGGAACCCACCCTAGGGGCATCAGCTTTCACCTTCTGCAGAAAATGGTCCACCCCGTTTATATATAATGAAAACAATAGTGGTGGGAGCATGCATCCCTGCCTAAGCCCGTGAGTCACCCGGATTTTCTCTGTACGTTCCCCATTTTTGCCGTAGCGCACAGATGCAGTTAAGGAGGTGTACAGCTGGGAGAGGTGACAAACAATGTCCTTTGGGGTGCCCATGTCTATTAAAATCTTCCATAATTTGGCACGAGATCAAAGGTGCTAGACAGATCTGCAAAACACAGGTGTATGTGCCCCTCCCTCGCCATAGTGTATTTACTAATAATGAGGTGCATATTTATCCCCTGTTCCACTGGGCCCATTTCCTTCCTGGTCCCGAATTGTGACTCCATCAACATATCCATTTCCTGGGCCCAGTTTTCCAACTTTGCAAGGATCACTCTACCCATAGTTTTTAACGAGGAGATGGGTAGATAGCACCTAGCATCGCCTCTGTCTGGATTTTTAAAAATGGGAAAAATCACACTTTCAGCCCAAGTTTTCCGGAAATGGCCATTTACAGATGCATTGAAAATTTGAGTTAGGATTGGTTCCCAAAGGGAAAAATATGACTTAACAGACATCCACAGGTACTCCATCTGTCCCTGGGGCATTTCCTTGGACGCTCTTATTTAAAGCTGCACTAACTTCCCCCACAGTAATTGACTTCAGGGGCTCAAAGTTAATTTTATTGAAAGTATCCAGTAGAGCGTTAATAGAAACACTATCCAGATTAAAGATGTCTCCAAAATGAATATTCCAGGCATCTGGCAGAACAGCGAACTCAAGAGTTGGTGAAGAATTCTCTTTAAAAAAAGGTGAACTTACAATTTTCAAGAATAAGATGTTATCACCAGTTTCCGCTGCCTTATCCAAATCTTTCCAAGCCTGTTCCTTGAGCTCCTTCTTCCTTGTCTTGTATCTAGCGCTGTCCTATATTTTGCTCTTAATACCCTGGTTTTTCCCTATTTCTTGGGGTTTCTTCAAGGGAATTTCTTAATGCCTGATTTGCTCTTGTACTTTAGGGGTTAAACCACCCTGGATCAATTGATCTCTTCCCCATGTTTTAGTTTGTCTAATAAGCTTATTAGAGACATTTGTTGTTGTGTTGCAAAAGGCTTCTAACAATTTTATTATGATCCTCTCCCCATTCTGTGCAGGTAACAAAGGCGTCCCACTGCTCCAGGATAACAGTATTAAGTAATTTGGGTTTGTTATGCCGGCCCATTTAATTGTGACCCCATTTTTCCCAGATATTGTAATAGATGATACTCTTTCCATGGCCTCTACTTTATTATATGGGACAGTTAAAGTCAAGGCAAGCACAGCATGGTCACCGAGCATGCTACTTTCTATTTTGAGGCTTTTAATTAACTTTATGTCGTTAACTAAAATCATTTTATGATCAATAATGGAGAAATGCCCGTTACCATAAAATGTTGGTATCACAGAGCCCTTTCCCCCAATTCCTGATCAATTATTCCTAAATTTTATTTATATATCAATTCATTTAATGATTTTCCATAGGGGTCGTGTGGAAAATGGGGTTGATCAAACCCAAAACAATCTAAATAACAACAAACTACGCTACTTTTATTCTGACATTATTGTATGTTAAAATCTCCTGCCCAAATGAACATATGATGTGAACCTATCCTATTTAAGAAAACGTCTATGTCCTTTACTAATTCTAAAACAACCCTACTATGTGTGTTATTAAAAATATTGTTATAGAAATGTATTAAAATCACCTCATACCTTTGATCAATTAAGAAATACACCAATTGATAATAAGGGGATTTAATCATAGTTTTCTTAACATTAATGGGAAGTAAGTTTGAAATAAGTTTTGCCAATCTCCCTTTGGCTCTCCCATTTACAGAGGATATAGCTGGGTTTTGAATAGAAAAATAGCCATTGACGTGAAAGTCGCCCCCAGCCCAGATTTCCTGTATACCTAACCAATCTGGATTATTATGTTTTGCCACATTCCAGCTCTTAATTTTCAATAAATCGTCTAGATTGCATTCATTGGAGCCTTACCCCTGACTACTTTCCTCTAGACGTTTTGGTGTCTTAATCACTATACCTTTATCCCCCCTGGCAGGCTCCATGGTCTGGACATGTCAATCCTGGTCATCTAACTGGGATAAAAGGGCATATCTATGTGCTGCTGCGATAGGAAACGGTGGTATACCATTTAGGGCCTGTTGATTGCCCTAATGTCTTTCTCCCATATATCCAATCCTACGAGGAAAACAATGAGGTTCTGTAACAAAGGGGTTGGGTCTACTATGTCTGGAAGGTCTATAAAAGTATCCTAAAGGTAAGGCTTCACTTCTTCTCGTAGAAATGGGCCTTACTGCCAGGCACTGTAATAATTTTCCAAAAATATACGGTCTATGAAAGTTCATAATAATACAGTCCCCTGCATCTTCTTTTGGGTGAATACCCACCAACGGCATTCTCGTTACATCTACCACCTCTTGGAACAAATCACCCATCCATCCAGAGTTTAATTTCACCCAGTGCACTGACTTATTTTGTAAAGCCATATATTCCTCGCTAGACTCTTTGGGAATCCTTGGCGCACCCTTTAGTATAATAGTGTATGGGGTACATTCTGGAGGGAGATGGGGATATCCCTTTACATAGCATTGGTCCTTCCCATTTGTTTTTCTTTGTGGACCTATATTGCTATGATTAATATTAGTTCCTAAACCTGTTGGGAGATCAGAGATCGGAGGTACTAAATGATTATATATTCTGGCTACCTCATTTGTCTGGTTTCTCAAGGAACTTGCACCTGATCGGTATTTGGCTCAGCTGTTTGAATTCCCAGGGATGGGACCACAAGATTCGCATTTCCCTGTCTTTCATTTAGTTTGCTTTTGATGTCTGTTATTTGGGAAGTCATGGCATCTAAGCCTAACAGGAGGGGGGTGATTTCCTGCTTAATTTTGTCCCTAAATATTTCTTTACTACTATCCAAAAGCAGGGCCAAGGATGCATTAGTAAGGGGACAAGGGGCTATGTCCTCTGTAGCGTGGTTGGATTTGCCCGCTACTGTGGCTTGACACTGCTGGGTAGCTTTCTGCAGTCTAGCGGGCTTAACCTTAATTTTGGCTCTAGTAGTCCTCCTGGCTTTTTTACTTTTAGGTAGACTTACGTCTGAATGAGGCTCCCGAGGTCTCGTGGTCTCCAACGTTTTGTTAGTAGGGACTGGATCTCTTAACGGAACATGAGGGGATATTGTAAAATTTTGTTCCTCTGAGTAAGTAGCCAAAGGGGCAGGGCTAAGGCCTAATGAGAGCCTTCTTTCAGTCAAGTCTATTTCTACGTTTATCACCCCGATTGCCCCCTCTAACATGCGATCAATCGCTGTATTTTTTACCACGGGGCTCTGAGCATGTGTAACCCCGTTACCCTTCTATTCCCCATTTTGCCGTTATGGGTTGCAGGAGGCTAGAAATGCTTATACACACAAAACAATGCCCCCAATATGACAGAGCACATAGACAAAATTTCAAAAAAGAACCAAAACATTTCCTAGCCCAAAGGTACCAGTCTATCTAATCTTACTTCAAATAAAAAGTTAGAGGGAGTCCCAGCCCAGCCCTGTATTGCCGCAGACAGGCTTTAACCAGGCACATACGCACGAATCCTGCGCTGCGGGATTACAGCACACCTTTTATGTGACCATTGGTAATTTTCAGGTAATTAATCAATCTGATATTACTCACAGGTGAGTGTTCTCAGATTGATCAATTTCGGAATACTATTCTTTTATTATTTTTACAAAAATCCCAAAATTCTTTAAATATTTCTCAGATTTTATGCAGGGCCCTCTCTTTTCTCTCAACTGTATATTTTTAATCCATCCATACCATCCATTCCCCATTTATCCCTTATTATACAGGCATTCCTATTACATGCCTGTATCCTTTCCTATTGTTTTCATTCTATGTTTTGTCTTCCTGTTTTTTGTATCTAAGACTTTTCTATACTGAGTTTTTTTTTCTGAAAATAGGGCATTTCTCCTTTGGAGAGGGGCCATGGAGGCAATAATAATGATAGTATCTAAAACTCCTAAAACTACTAATAAGTTAGCAGCAATATCACTAACACTGATACACCTCGTCTTCCACCTCCTTTCCCTTTTCCTCCTCCTACTACTACCATCTAACAATTTTATCTAAACCTACTAAAACTACTAAGACACTACCAATAATACCACTAAAACTAATACTCTTACAACTACTACTATTACTAATATTAGTAACGATAATAATAATTTTCGATTATATTTCCTCTAGCTTCACACAGCTTGTCATAGTGGCCAGTCCCAAGCCATCCAGCACCATGAAGTACTTGACTAAAGACCTTTTCATCCATTTATTCCATAATACACAAGACCTGGTTACTAGAGAACACTATTCTTCTTTAGAATAACAGGGGCAGTCTGAAACTATCTCTGCTGATGAGTTGCCGATAGAGACGACCACTTGTTCGGTTGACGAGCGGTGACTGCCTCTTTTTAAGAGGGATGCGTGGCTAAAAGTTGGGCGTACTCCCCCACTGGTGGGTTGCTGGTATGAAACTTGGTAGCAACCACCTGGTGTGTAAAGTATCGGTGAGGTGGAGACTGGTCCCCTAGCCCTGACGAAAATGCCGGAAACAAGTGGCAATGAAACTTGGCGGCCTTTCTAAGTGAAATGGTCTAACACATGCCGTTCTTTTAATTTGAGTATACCTGCAAGTGAGTCACAACTCATTTTAGCTTGGGGAAGCAACTCTTTCTTTCTCACCATGGGGTCCGATTTCTTAAGAATGACAGTAACAACAATACTGCATTCTCTTTCATCCTTCACCTCTTTTCTTTCTCTTCACCTTCAAAATTTGGACACTACCTTTGTTCTTTTTCACGGTCATGAAAGTTACCAGTGATGATAGCGTGAGCAAACTGGTGAGTACCAACCAGCAGCTCCCTTGGTGATGCTTACGTGAGGTACTTTCTGACCTTTCACCTTTTTTTTCCCACCTGTTTCTAGTTTCCTTTTGGTGTTTTGACAAACATTTTAAAATTTGAACACTGTGAATGCGATATGACTGGCATTCTGGCAAAGCCAGCTTTTCTTGGCAGAGATAGTTTCAGACTGCCCCTGTTATTCTAAAGAAGAATAGTGTTCTCTAGTAACCAGGTCTTGTGTATTACGGTTTAATGAGTGGAGGGCGACCTGGCTACTTTCCCTCTGTTGCTCCCTCTTTTTTTGATGATCTACTTATTCCAAACAACCTAACTGTAATCTGCTGTAACACTTCAGCACTCACTATTACTAATGCTCTAGACCGAACCTTACAGAAACATTCTCCCACTCTTGACACTGAAAAATCTAATAGCCAAGCAGTCTGCACCATACTATTCTCAATATTGAAGGTTGCTCAACGCTGGTTGTATGACTGAACCCCAGAGGCATTTACCCCACACGCCTTAAAAAAAGTAATGAGTGGTAACGTTGCATGCGAGGTACTGACTTCATCGAGAGGCTGGTTGTTGTAAAGACTGCGGGGTAAAGGATGTTTATCTTCAACACTGTATGTGAAAAGCACAATCAAAATGTTCTGGGTGTTTTAAAATCCCAGAAGGTTTTACTGACTGTTAGAAATGGGATTTTTGGTAGTCTAGGGCATGTGCCAAAGCCAGGCAGAAACCACCACTCTAGTCAGGATAAGGGAGTTACACTCCTAAAATAACCCCTGCTCACCCCCTTGGTAGCTTGGCACGAGCAGTCAGGCTTATCTTAGAGGCAGTGTGTAAAGCATTTGCACATAACCAACAGTAATACAGTATAAGCACTACAAAAGGACACCACACCAGTTTAGAAAAATATCCAATATTTTTATATACTTAAGACAAGACCAAAAACGATAAAAAACCACACTACAGTACTTTAAAATCTTCAGTTATCAAAATATGCTTTAAAAACAGTTCCTTGATGTCGATAGCTCCGTCCGGGGCTATCAAGGCGTCGTGAGCAAACAAATCCAAACAGTTCTGGCTGACCGCGGCTACGCGGGCCAGCTACGGTGTCTGGAAGACCCGCAAACAGTACCTTTTAGAAATGCAGGGCGTCAGCGACCTCTCGTTGAGCTTCCGAAAGCACGGCGTCCGCAGGCGTCGGTTCCGGAGGTCGGTGCAGGAGTCGTCGGGGCCCTCGAAGTCACACGCGTTGCAGAGCGATCTCCTCTCTGTTGAAGTCAGGAGCGCTGGCGTCGGCAGGCGTCGTGTGCTGCAGTGCGAAGTGCAGCGGTGCGGTGTGCAGTGCCCTCAGGTCGCGGTGCGAGCAGCGGCTCGGTGGCGGTGGCGGTGAGACCAGGGTCGCGGTGCGAGATGAAGGCGGTGCTCGTCACGGTGCTGGCAGGTCACGGTGCAAGCAGCGGCGTCGTCATTACTGAAGCACTGCCATCGGCTGACAAACTGGAGTCGATGGCGCCAGCATCGGTAGGCCAAGGCTGCGGTGCGGGATGAGGGCAGTGCGTCGTGTAACTTTACGAACGGTGCCCTCAAACCACGGTGCAAGCAGCTGCGTCAATTTCGGCGTGGGGCGTCATCGTCGGGGATACCAAGGCATCGTCGCGAGGCGGTACGGAGTGCGGTGCCCACAGGTCGCGGTGGCGTCGTCGGTGAGACCAGGGTCGCGGTGCGGCATTGTGGCGGTGCCCTCTGCAATGCCTTCAGGACACGGAGTCGGCAGCGGCAGCGTAGACGTTGTCGGGTTGCTTTTCTTCTGTTGCAGCACAAAACACACAATCCCCAGTGCTGAGGGCAGAAGAACTTGAAGTCTTTGCTGTTCCGGAGACTTCTTGAACAGGGGCAAGCTCTACCTCAAGCCCTTGGAGAAACTCACAAAAGTAGATTGCAGAAAGTCCAGTCCAGGCCTTTCACTGCCCAAGACAGAAGCAGCCACTGCAGGCCAACACAGCAAAGCACACAGCAAAGTGGTAGTTCCTCCTCACAGCTTCTCCGGCTCTTCTTCTTGGCAGTCTTCTTGATCCAAAAGAGTTCTAAAGTTCAGGGGTCTGGGCCCCAATATTTATATCCCAAAATCCTTTGATCCCTAAGGCAGAGAGTGTCTGTGCCCAGCCAGAACCAGTTCTGCCTTCTCTGGTGTGACTTCCTGGCAGGAGGTGGAGACGGCATTGTCAGAGGCAGACCAGGCCCTTCGAGGTGCAAGGAAATCTCCTCCCCCTTCCCCAGTTGCAGCCCAGGTCTATTCAGCCCTTTCCTGACCCACCTAGACTATCTGAAGCCACTCCTGCTCCCCAGCCTTCTGTCATCCAAAACCCAGACAGGCAATCCACATTCCAACAGAGGCACACAGGATGACTGAGCAAGAAAATACCTACTTTCTAAAAGTGGTATTTTCAAACACAGAATGTAAAAATCACCTTCACTAAAAGATGCATCTTTAGATTCTGAGTTCAGGCATACTAAACTTTATTTTCCTACCTAGTTCCCAGGGCCAGTTAGGTTTATAAGATGTTATAAACAAACTTCCCATTCTGTCCTATGGGGAACCGGTTGCCTTGCAATAGTGAAAAACGAAATTGTCAGTAATTCACTATCAGGACATGCCAAACACACCAGGGCATGTCCTACCTTTCACATACACTGCACCCTGCCCACAGGGGTACCTTGGGCCTACCTTAGGGGTGGCTGACATGTAAGAAAAGGGAAGGTTAGAGACTGGCAAGTGTGTGCACTGGCCAAGTCGACATGGCAGTTACAAACTGCGCGCAGACTCTGCAATGGCAGGTTTGAGTTACCTTTTCAAGGCTACTCACGTGGGTGGCACAATCAGTGCTGCAGGCCCACTAGTAGCATTTGATTTACAGGCCCTGGCACACTCAGTGCACTTTACTAGGGACTAACAAGTAAATCAAATATCCAATCATGGAAACACCAATCCATAACACAATTTACACGGAGAGCATATGCACTTTAGCACTGATTAGCAGTGGTAAAGTGCCCAGAGTCCTAAAACCAACACAAACATGTCAGTAAAATGTAGGAGGAAGAAGCAAAAAGTTTGGGGATAACCCTGCAAAAAGGGCCATTTCCAACACAACCCCCTTCCAGCCTAAAGCCAAGGTAGACCAATCCATACCTCGATGGGCTTCCCTGCTTGGGGCGATAGAACAAGGAACCTGGCCCGCAACAGCAGGGTTTCCTTCCAGTTCTACGCCTTCCTGAACCTAGTTGGATCCCTCTATCCATACTCTCAGGGCCCACTAAGCTGACCCATGGGGAACCCTTCTCCTCACCTGTGGACCCCATCTGCGCAGCACCTAAACTTACTTTGCTCACAGATGTGTCCCAACAGGCAGTCAGTACCCACATGGCCAACACAATGGTGTGGCCCAAACCACCCCCGGGGTGTGACTCCTGTCCCCCTCCCAGGGGCAACTCTGTCCACCAGGACAGCCAGCCACAGTGGCCACTGACAATCATCAGTGATGAGAGCCAGGCCTTATGCCTTTCAGGCCACTCCAACCACTGTGTCTTCAGAGAGTGGGGGATGGTAGCCCCAGGTGCCTGACACCCTTTACCACTCTCCCCCCTGCCAAGTCAGGTATGGCAGCCTGACACTGGCCCACCAGCCCAGGGTCTGTACCCTGTGGCTGGACAGGAGACTGGGGTGGGCTCTCCCACACCCTCTCCTTCTCCCTGGGGCTCTGTACCCTCCCACCTGGAGCAGCACCCCCAGAAGACAAACTGGTAGGGGGACTGTTAGCAGTCGCCCCTTCCCCCAGGTCAGGGGGGACACCCTGAACCTGTTCCTCCAACCCAGGGTCTGTACCCTCAGGCTGACCAGAGGTCTCGGGCGAGGCTCTCCTCCCCTCACCTCTCCTTCTGGGGTCCTGCACTCTCCTCCCAGGAGAAGCACCCCCAGAACCAAAAACTGTCAGGACGCTGGAACCGGACCTCCTACACAGTTCTTCCAGTAGTTCAGGGCCTTGACCCTGCAACTGATCCACCACCCTCGGATCTAAACCCTCAGGTTGAACCGGGGTCAGAGGCGAGGACTCCCTCCCTCTGCACCCCCTTCCAGAGTTCTGTACCCTCCCACCCAGAGTGGTACCCCTAGAAGACAAACCGGTCAGGACACTGCTTACAGTCGTCCTTCCCTCCAGGTCAGGCAGGACCTGAACCTGGCCTCCCAACCCAGGGACTAAACCCTGCGGCTGAGCACCTGCCCGGGGCACCAGGACTTCCTTGGGAGCACGCATGCCCCCCCTGAGGGTAACACATGACTCATGTATTAGGTGACAGTCTGCTTGGCACAGATCTCCCGACCCCTGTCCATTTGACAGTGCGCGAAGATCCCCCAGGACAGAAGTGGTGTCACCATGGTCACTCCTAGGAGGCTCAGCCCTTCTGGCTGGCCCCTGACCCACTGGTCCTCCCACTGGGGAACGCATCCCCCTCTCACCCCTCAATCTGGACTTCTGCACCCTCCACTTAGGAGCGGCACCGCCAGACACCAGAACCGCTGGAGCTCTGTTTACAGACACTCCACGTTCTCCTGACAGTAGGAGATCCCCCTCATCGGACGGCCTACCAGTACAGCCTAGGCTCCCGACCTGGTGTTCTCTCCTGGAACCACCCAGGCTTTGTGACCGGGTTTTGGGCACCTTGGCCCACAGCCCATTCCCACTCCTTCTCCGCGGAGACAGGACGTGAGTCCCTACACCCTTCCCACGACACCGGGACCTATCTGGGCTACCACAAACCTTTCCCACCACCCTTGGTTGGGAAATACCTAAGCCACTTCCTTCCGGGTCACCCCCAGATGCTTCTCCAGACCCTCTGGAATCCACCAAAAGGTCTGCCTCCAGTGCAAGCTCCCTGGGGTCAGAGAACTCACACTCCACTTGGTGTTGGCATAGCTCTGGAAAACAGGGACTTAACATATGCTCTCCAACAATTGAATCACACAGCCCCACACATGTGTTAACCAAACTACCCTTCACCCATCCATCCAGTGCCTCAGACAAGTACCCCACATCATTCTCACAAGACTGGTGAGACAGTGTCTGACTGTTGCTCTCTCTTAACCCATACTCTTCTGGCTGGTCTCATACTCACTTACTAGGGCTTCTATCATGGGGGAACCCCTCTCCCTGCACCTCTCATCTAGAGTCAGTAGAGTGTCCCTCCCACTACCAGGAAAATGATCCCCTGTGCCAGTTCCCCAATCCACCTCAGGGACACTGTGCACCACTGGAGTAACCTCACAATCCTGAACCCCCTGGTGTATGTCAACTCCCTCCTTGAAGCAGGGCCCCAAATCTGTGTGTGTGTGTACCTCATCCTCAGTACTGGACCTAACACTTTTGCTGCCACCATCTGGGCTGGGCCTAGCCCTACTGGCTTTCCAGTCCAGCTCTCTCATTTTAAACTCATGGTCTAACATCATCCTTTTCTCCTCCATGGCTAACTTAAGCTTCTCCAGTTCCACAGCAACGCTCCTTGCTTCCCGCCTGTCCTCCAGCTCCTCTGGGGACAAGGCACTGCTGCTGCCTGGTTTAGAGGGTGCCCCCCTCCCAAAAGCACATCCACCCTTGGAATAGGCTCCTTCACCTCCAGGCTAAGATCCCCAGACTGCTCACTAGCATGTCTGGCCGCTACCCAGGCCCTCAGCGCCTTTTGTAGCTCCTCTTTTCTGGTGAGGCCTCTGATTTGGATTTTGAGGTTTTTGCAGATCGCCTTCAACTCCTTAACATTGTAGGTTTCTAACCTCTCCTCCTCAAAGGCCACTTCCAAGGATGCAACAGATGATGCAATTGATTCAGGCATGTTGTACTAGAAAGTTCAAGTTCAAAATCAATGGAAAGGCAAAAATAGACCCAAAAAAATAGTATGTGGTACGTAATGGTCTGCGATATGGTAGTAGTGCACACCAATCACTGTAAGTCAAGTGCAAACGCAAGTCCTATCCTCACCGCTGACAACCAATGTTAGAAATGGGATTTTTGGTAGGCTAGGGCTTGTGCCAAAGCCAGGCAGAAACCACCACTCTAGTCAGGATAAGGGAGTTACACTCCTAATATAACCCCTGCTCAACCCCTTGGTAGCTTGGCACGAGCAGTCAGGCTTATCTTAGAGGCAGTGTGTAAAGCATTTGCACATAACCAACAGTAATACAGTGTAAGCACTACAAAAGGACACCACACCTGTTTAGAAAAATATCCAATATTTTTATATACTTAAGACAAGACCAAAAACGATAAAAATCCACACTACAGTACTTAAAAATCTTCAGTTATCAAAATATGCTTTAAAAACAGTTCCTTGATGTCGATAGCTCCGTCCGGGGTTATCACGGCGTCGTGAGCAAACAAATCCAAACAGTTCTGGCTGACCGCGGTGTCGCGGGGCAGCTACGGTGTCGGGAAGACACGCAAACAGTACCTTTTAGAAATGCAGGGCGTCAGCGACCTCTCGTTGAGCTTCCGAAAGCACGGCGTCCGCAGGCGTCGGATCCGGAGGTCGGTGCAGGAGTCGTCGGGGCCCTCGAAGTCACACGCGTTGCAGATCGATCTCCTCTCTGTTGAAGTCAGGAGCGCTGGCGTCGGCAGGCGTCGTCTGCTGCGGTGCGAAGTGCAGCAGTGCGGTGTGCGGTGCCCTGAGGTCAAGGTGCGAGCAGTGGCTCGGTGGCGGCATCGGATAGTGTCGTCAGTGAGACCAGGGTCGCGGTGCGAGATGAAGGCGGTGCTCGTCATGGTGCTGGCAGGTTACGGTGCAAGCAGTGGCGTCGTCGTTGCTGAAGCGCTGTCATCGGCTGATGAACTGGAGTTGATGGCGCCGGCATCGGTAGGCCAAGGCTGCGGTGCGGTATGAGGGCGGTGCGTCGTGAAACTTTATGAGCGGTGCCCTCGAACCACGGTGCAAGCAGTGACGTCGATTTCGGCGTGGGGTGGCATCGTCAGGGATACCAAGGCGTCGTTGTGAAGCGAGGCGGTGCGGAGTGCGGTGCCCTCAGGTCGCGGTGCGAGCAGCGGCTCGGTGGCGGCATCAGCAGGTGGTGTCGGTGAGACCAGGGTCGCGGTGCGGCATTGCGGAGGTGCCCTCTGCGGTGCCAAGGCGTCGTCGTGCAGCGAGGCGGTACGGAGTGCGGTGCCCACAGGTCGCGGTGCGAGCAGCGGCTCAGTGGCGGCGTCAGCAGGCATCGTCGGTGAGACCAGGGTCGTGGTGCGGCGTTGCGGCGGTGCCTTCAGGACACGGAGTCGGCAGCGGCGTCGTAGACATCGTCGGGTTGCTTTTCTTGTGTTGCAGCACAAAACACACAGTCCCCAGTGCTGAGGGCAGAAGAACTTGAAGTCTTTGCTGTTCCTGAGACTTCCTGAACAGGGGGCAAGCTCTACCTCAAGCCCTTGGAGAAACTCACAAAAGTAGATTGCAGAAAGTCCAGTCCAGGCCTTTCACTGCCCAAGACAGAAGCAGCCACTGCAGGCCAACACAGCAAAGCACATAGCAAAGTGGTAGTTCCTCCTCACAGCTTCTCCGGCTCTTCTTCTTGGCAGTCTTCTTGATCCAAAAGAGTTCTAAAGTTCAGGGGTCTGGGCCCCAATATTTATATCCCAAAATCCTATGATCGCTTAGGCAGAGAGTGTCTGTGCCCAGCCAGAACCAGTTCTGCCTTCTCTGGTGTGACTTCCTGGCAGGAGGTGGAGACGGCATTGTCAGAGGCAGACCAGGCCCTTTGAGGTGCAAGGAAATCTCCTCCCCCTTCCCCAGTTGCAGCCCAGGTCTATTCAGCCCTTTCCTGACCCACCTAGACTATCTGGAGCCACTCCTGTTCCCCAGCCTTCTGTCATCCAAAACCCAGACAGGCAATCCACATTCCAACAGAGGCACACAGGATGACTGAGCAAGAAAATACCTACTTTCTAAAAGTGGTATTTTCAAACACAGAATGTAAAAATCACCTTCACTAAAAGATGCATTTTTAGATTCTGAGTTCAGGCATACTAAACTTTATTTTCCTACCTAGTTCCCAGGGCCAGTTAGGTTTATAAGATATTATAAACAAACTTCCCATTCTGTCCTATGGGGAACAGGTAGCCTTGCAATAGTGAAAAACGAAATTGTCAGTAATTCACTATCAGGACATGCCACACACACCAGGGCATGTCCTACCTTTCACATACACTGCACCCTGCCCACAGGGGTACCTTGGGCCTACCTTAGGGGTGGCTGACATGTAATAAAAGGGAAGGTTAGAGACTGGCAAGTGTGTGCACTGGCCAAGTCGACATGGCAGTTACAAACTGCGCGCAGACTCTGCAATGGCAGGTCTGAGTTACCTTTTCAGGGCTACTCACGTGGGTGGCACAATCAGTGCTGCAGGCCCACTAGTAGCATTTGATTTACAGGCCCTGGCACACTCAGTGCACTTTACTAGGGACTAACAAGTAAATCAAATATCCAATCATGGAAACACCAATCCATAACAAAATTTACACGGAGAGCATATGCACTTTAGCACTGATTAGCAGTGGTAAAGTGCCCAGAGTCCTAAAACCAACACAAACAGGTCAGGAAAATGTAGGAGGAAGAAGCAAAAAGTTTGGGGATAACCCTGCAAAAAGGGCCATTTCCAACACTGACCGTCTATTCTTAGGGAAAAACAATCTATCCCCTGTACTCAAGGTTAAATTAAGGCAGATGTGTGCTCTCTAAAAATGCCTCATGCCCATTGACTCAATTCAGACAGTGAATGATGTTTTTCTTTCTCAATCAATATGTCATAAGGATTGATATTAACTTGCCTCTTTAAAACCCAAAAGACTTTCAGCAACCCGTTCATGAGCAGGCCGTGATGCTTCTTTGTTGAAGTATACGAGCTGACATAATATGTCAGCTAATATGAGACAGTAGTACTCACTAAGAGGTAACTGTTGCTAAAGAATGAGGGAAAGACAACCTATTGTGGTTGCAAAGGGTGTCAGAGTGGTCTCTCAATGCAGTTGGGTTCGGATGAAGGTGGGGTAATTGCTCCTTTTGAATATAGTGCCCTCACACACCCTTGCGAGTGTCATGCTTCATCATCGGGCGTTGCTCCTCGTGGGGGTGGCGCTGCTGTCCTCCACGGGCCCCGCGAGAGGGCTCTTTATCAGAGATCTTTTAAGGAGACGCCACAGTTGTGCATGTGGGTATGTGGGCCTAGAAAAGTGAGTGAGTGAGTTAAAAATACCTTCGCGGTACCCAGAACCAATATTTATTCAGGGGTCCGGAAGATAAGGTTTAAAAACAAGGGATGAGGAGCGCCTCCTTAAAGCAAATGTAGCGGAGGGACGAGTGTCTTCCTGCTGCTCTCAAAATCCGTGTGAGTGAGTGATAGGTGAAGTTAGGCAAACATGTTTCGCACTTCTGGGTGGTCCCTAATGGATCCAAGAGCGCTTCGCCAGAACCGTGAGGTGAAAATACGAGAAGGTGAGACTAGGAATCAGGGAAGAGGCACCCTGTATTCCTACTGTACCTATAATCAGGTGTCATTGCGTCTACGCACTAATTGGAACTCCTGGATCGAGTTCCTTTACCCAACCTGGTGATGGAAAAAAAAGGGATAAAAAAGAGAGACACACAAACACATAGATAAGCATGCGAGTTACATGTTAATGATGGCAATCGCTTGGACTAGGATGTGGTCACAGTCGGCATTCACATCCTCGGAAATAATCGTGGGCATGCTCAGTGTAATATGCCCCTATCGACATACTGCCATGTTCTCTGGGTGCCAAACCTTTGCGCACAATTATGACCTGTGCAATAGTACAAACACAGCTTTGGTGTCACCTTCAACTGGCTGAGCATAGCCAGAGGCGATGGGTATATTGCATGCATCTATCTCGTTCATGAACCCAATGGTTTAGAGGTTAAAAACACAGCTGTATCAGTGAAGTAAAGGCATCACTGCCATTGTGCTCGTGGCAGTCCGTTAGCCTTATCAGAAGTGAATTGAGACTATTATGGGTGTCTCGGTAGTATGACACTAACAATGACAGTGGTAAAAAACGCGGTGTCACACATACATCACACATAAGCAAGCCCAATCGCATACCCCTCTATTCAGAATCGTTGGCCTCGCCAGCGCTCACTGCGGTAATGAGGATGAGTCTCTGTGGATGCAATAAAAATATGTCGAAATCTTAAAATCGTGGTGCCCCTGACGCCCGTTGTGCAAAAGTAATCTTTACCTTAGATCTTGTTTGGAGTCAGCAGGAAGATACTTACAATCAATCTCCCCTGTGGTAGGCCTTTACCTGTCCCTCCGCTCGTGAATCGCCGATAGTTAGGAGAGATCCGGATTGCCCTGTTATGGACGCGAGTTGGAGAGAGGGCGGAAATGACGTCCCAAGGGGCTTGATAGGTAGGGGGTCGATGCGTGTAGACTGTGTGCATGATACTGCAGTCTACTGAAACAGTGGGGGCCATGATTGAATGGCCCCGGGCTATTAGAAATTGTGTGTTGACAACTGGTGTAGTTTGTAAACAGTGTGTGGCTCATGGATTCGTGAAGCAAACCTAGTGCCACGCGAAAGTCTCTGTAATTACTGACTTTAGGTCTTGCGGGGGATCGATGAGATTCGAGTTAAGTGTCTTGCGCAAGTGGTCCTGCAATTACCTATTACAGTGGGCGGCCAGGTGGGAATGTTGTCGTCGCTGTCGGGATAACATGGTCACTGCTCATGTGGGTTGTGGGGCACATTTTGCTGCAGGGGAAACTGTGTGCCGTATGGAGTGCTCTATATTGCAGGGCCTCAGGTGTTGTAGGGATGACCTTATGTTGATATGTGACCTTTATACTGCCGCAAATAATAAGTTTCCATCACGATCAACCAAACCATGGACTACATAGTTGTGAAAGGACCCTCGATGTCAGCTACGGAAAATGGTTATTGAAGTCCCTTCTGCTAAGAAGTGCAGGTAAGAGTATGGAAGCTACTATACTGACTAAGGATGTCCTATCACGGTGAATGTAATGTGTCACTTCTCAGGATCCGTGTTGTAAGCATGGAGGGCGGGGGTTCGGAAGGAAGTGTGGGTGGACTCCAGATGTGGAATGATCCCCTACCAGTGGGAAGGAGGTAGAAGCGAGAAATTCCCAGAATGCCAGCTACATTCATAGCAAACTGAGCATGAGAGGGTACCAGGAGGTGTTAGTACATTGTAGTTCTAGGTCGTCAGTTCTGCCCAGGGTATCTCATCGTTCAGGCCCTCTGAGTCGTTCTTCAATCTGTGGACCCAGCGTTGTTCCTGCCTGAATAATGTGCTGTTGGTCCAGCTAGGGTTCGATTCAATAATTGTCCATTTGAGACTGTTTGGGGTGTGGTTCTTTTCAGAGAAATGGCTCAATAATTTGGTATTGGTTTTTCTACAACGTATGGCACTTCTATGCTCCCCTATTCGGATTTTGATTGGTCTCGTTGTCATTCCCACATATCTCTTTTCGCACGGGCAGTTGATTAGGTATATACAATTTTTCGTATTGCAGTTAGTATGTTTTCTCTGGTGCCAAGGTCTGGCCATACCTAGGTCAATCTGTTTTGAAACTGACGTGAGGGGACAGACAGAGCAGGTCCCACATGGGTAGTGACCCTCTACGGGGGTAAAGCCCATAAGGTTGAATGTGTGGTGGGAGTTACTTTGGGACGTGTGTGGACCAAAAGGTCTTTCAGATTTTGGGTGCGTTTAAATGCAAAAAGAGGGGGTGGCCCTGGGGTAAAGGCACCCGTCTCCAGAATGCCCCTGTGTTTCCTAATCACTTTCTGGATCTTATTGGAATTTGGAGTGAACGTTGTCACACATGTGATTGCCTCTGTATCTGGTCTTTCCCTAACCTCCAGGAGGGCTTGTCTATGGTTGTTCCTAGCCCATTTCTGTGCCTGTCGTATTATCTTCTTGGGATAATGGCGCTCTGATAGGTTGTCTGACAGAATTTTGGATTGTTTCTCAAACTCGCTCAAGGTGTTGCAGTTCCTTCGGAGGCGTAGAAACTGGCCTACTGGAAGGTTGTTTCTCAGTGCTTTCGGATGATGGCTCTCATACATAAGGAGACTGTTCCTATCCGTGGGTTTTCTATAGTTAGTAGTGTATAGGGAACCATCATGTAGGGAGATCCGGAGGTCCAGGAAGGGGATACTTTCTAGTGATCTGGTACCGGAAAACCTGAGAAAGGGGTCCAGAGTGTTGATCCACCCACAGAATGCCATACACTGTTCCTCGTCGCCATTCCAAAAGAGGAGGATGTCGTCTATGTAGCGGCGCCACATCACAATTTCGTTCCTGTAGGGATTATTCTCCCCTAAGATGAACTTGTCCCCAAAGTTAGCCATATAAAGACAAGCCAGACTTGGAGCGAAGGTGCTCCCCATGCTGGTGCCTTGGATCTGGTGGTAGAGCTGCGTCTGAAAGGCAAAGAAATTTTCTTTCAGGGCTATGGAGGCACACTCACAGATAAACGAGATAGGTGTCTCATAGGGCCATGGCTCAATACTCCGTAGCGTGGACTCCAAGACTTCCAAGGTGGCATCTTGGGGGATGTTCGTGTAGAGGGCCTCCACATCCAAGGTAACCAAGAGGTTGATGGTTTCAGGTTCGGGGAAGTTTTCAATCAGGTTAAGGACTTCAGTTGTATCCCTGAGATAGGAAGGCATTTTGGTGACTAACGGGCGGAGGTAGAAGTCGCAGAACTTGCTAAGTGGTTTCAGCAATGAATCGATCCCAGATACAATGGGGCGTCCTGGGGGGGGGGGGTTGATCCCCTTGTGGATCTTAGGTAGAGTGTAATAATAAGGGATCCGGGGATCGTCATTGATGAGAAATGCTGCTTCCTGTGAGGAAATCCATCCTTCGGTTTCTGCTTCATTGACTAAGCCCTTGATCCTGGCAGTCAACCGAGCCGTGGGGTCTTCCGCAATGGGAAGATAGTACTTGGTATCGGTGAGTTGTCGGCGACATATGTACCAATATCCTGGATAACTATGGCACCGCCTTTGTCGGCGGGTTTTATGATGATGCTGGTGTCTTCAGTGATGGCCTTCAGTAGGGTCCTTTCCTCTTTGGACATGTTATTAAACGGGCGCCTGTTCGTCATGTCCCCGATGTCCTTCAGAATGGCTTGTTCGAAGGTAACTACTTCGTTGGGTGTCATGGCAGCTGTAGGAGTGAACTTTGATTTCTTCTTCAAACCCGTCTCGGTGGCGGGGGTCTCTGGTTTATCCTGGAAAAAGGCCTTCAATCTCACCTTCCGGAAACATTGATGTAGTTCCTGATGAATTCTGAATGAGTCCTCGGGTGGTGTCGGGACAAAACGTAAGCCTGAATTCGCCCTCGGCCAGAGGTCTGGAGGACAGATTCACCACTAGTGTTTCTGTCCTGATGTTTTGCTCCGTAGTGTCATCGGTTCTGGATCCTGCCAGTGGACATTCTTGGGTCCTCCTCTTCTTCTGCCTCCTCCTTTGCCCCTCCCGCTGTTGTAAAAAGGGGGGTTCGGGAATTGGTGGTATTGAGGTGCCTGGTAATCTTTTGTTTCATGAGGAACTCCTTGTGTTCGTTCATTTCCTCATTTATCTCAGACAATCGTGATTTGAATGCCGTGACCGAAATTCCAGCTTTTAGTCCATTCTCAGCTAGGGTGATCTGGATCAGAAGTTCTGACAGGCGTTTAGCCGTGTTAATTATTAAAACGAGCCAATCTCGTGTGCACTTCCATGCGATTTTTGACCATTCTCTGCGGAAGGTCAGATCTTCTAGGAAGATTCTTGGGGTCAGTGTAACTAGAAGGCCATTGGGGGCTATATTAGCCCGTAGATATTCAATCATGATTATCCCGTGTAGGGCTGTCTTTATCTGTTGTTTTCTTAGGGATTGTAAGGCTGATGGAAGGTGATAAGGGGGATAGCAAGAGGAAATATAGAGTAATAATGTCCCACGGCTGGCTCCCGTACTAAGTCACAACACAATGTAAAGAGGGGGGGACGGAGAGCTAATAAGAAAAGGAGCAATTCCCCCACCTTCATCCGAACCCAACTGCATTGAGAGACCACTCTGACACCCTTTGCAACCACAATAGGTTGTCTTTCCCTCTTTCTTTAGGAACAGTTACCTCTTAGTGAGTACTACGTTAATCCTTGGGAGCATCGGTACTGGACCTTCCCTTTTCTTATTAGCTCCCCGTCCCCCCCTCTTTACATTGTGTTGTAGCTAATATGAGACACCACCTTACTTCACTTATTCAGGATCTACCCAAATGCTTTTTTTGTCCAACATTTTATTATGATTTTCTGTTTTACAATATAAAAGCTATCATTGAACTAACATTTAATAAAAACCTAAAAATTGCAAACAGTATGAGAGGGCAGTCTTTCTACAGCAATTCAAATAACGTTGTCATTTCCTTCTAGTTTCTGTAACAGCTTTTTTGGAAGGATGAAACCTCCCCCATACATTGCTATTATGAGCACAATCAATTGACTCTTGCCCTGATTGTAGTTTACATACTTACTTCTTTTTAAAGCCAGATTATGATCATAGGATTAACCATTTCCATTTCCTGAGGCCAATTTCCTCCAACTCTACATTTTTTTTAAACAAACCTGAACTTTTATAAATCACCCTTTCAGCAGTCATACACCAGTCCATGGGATGTGTCCATTCTGTGACTGTCAGTAGTGTGGAGTTTCCCGATTTTTTGCAATGCTACTTTTTGCCATAATGAGCGTTTGATTTACTAAAAGTCTTTGTATCTAGTCAGGTCTGTTGCCTCCCACATCCGCAGAGGTACAGTTGGTGCCATCAAGTTTATGGCTACACCCACGGTTTTCTCTAGTTCTTGAAATATTGCCTTCTATTGGAATTCTAACACAGGATAACTCCACAATGTGTGAAGAAAGGTGCCTTTCTGTCTACATCCTTGCACACACAGCTCGTCATTCATACATCCACATTTAGAGCTGCACACTAGTATAACACACCCTATGTGGACTTCTGAGCTGGATGAGTCTAAAACTAGCTTTTTTCAACACCTTTCTAGAGAATCTAAGGGCTTTCTACTTCTTTTGAGTTTTTTCATTGGCTTAATTAGGCAGCGCTTCAGATGGCACCCATCAAATTGGTAAAAAACTACAGAAGCCATCCCACAGCTTCCTGGTGCAAACAAACGTTAAAGGATTTTAAGAAGAAGTGCCGGAAACAAAAACAAATCTGGAGGAGTAATTATTCCTTAGTGGAAAGGGCGAAATACAAAGCGATTATCCAGGAATATAAATCCCTGATTAAAGCGGAAAAGACTACTTTTTTTCAGATAAGATTAGCTTGGCCACTAATTCTCCTAGGGAATTATTCCAAACGGTACAGACGCTGTCACGCTTGTCCTCTGTTAGTCCAATACTCCCAAGTAAACAGCTTTGTGATGATTTGGCAGACTTTTTTAGGAAAAAGGTTGAGGATGTCTATGATGAGTTAAGTGAGATGCAGAAGGATGCTTGTCCACTGGGCAAGGAATGCCCTTTAGAAGAAAACCATTTGGCTTTTTGTAATTTCCCACTTTTGACACCTGAGCGTGTAGAGGAACTGATATTGACCACAAAATCAGGGGCCCCAGCATACCCGTGCCCTCCGAAAGTGCTACATGAGATCACAGGATGCATTGCTGCACCTCTTGCAAACTGTTGAACAACATTATTAGGGTAGGAAATTTTCGTAAGAAATGGAAAGAGGTATAGATCCTCCCATTATAAAAAAAAACCCTCTTTAAACTCCAACGAAGAGAAGAATTACCGCCCAATCTCAGGACTCCCCATTGTAGCTAAAATTTTAGAGAGACACTTAAATATTTCTATTTCAGAATTTATGGATCAAAACGAGATCTTGGATTAGGCCCAGTTTGGATTTAGGAAAGCCCATAGTACAGAATCGGCCTTGGTGGCAGCTACGGAGGAGATTCGAGACATAATGGATAAAGGTGGGAAAGCTGCAGTGGTGCTTTTAGACGGGTGTACGACCGTACAACGCAGGTAAATACATCGCATGCCTTTGCCATGCATTTTTAGCACGCATGTTTTTACCGCGAATATGCATTTACAACGCATGCCAATACCACGCATTGTTTTTAGATTGAAAAACAATGTATTTGTGGGGGGAAACCCCCTCTCAACTTACCTTAAATGCGTGGATTTGGCATGCGTTGTAAATGCATATTCGCTGTAAAAATATGTGTGTTAAAAAATGCGTGGTAAATGCACAACGAGGTAAAAACCTTGTTATAAAGGCTGTTTCCCCTTTTAGACTAGTCCGCAGCCTTTGACACTGGTAGCCGTTCAGTGTTAAAACATCGGCTAGTAGGAATTGGAGGGTCAGCTTTCAATCTTCTCTGTTCCTTCCTTGTTTGACAGGGAACAATCAGTTGCCCCAGGAGATTTTTCTTCTAAATCCTTTACCTTGCTGTGTGGTGTCCCATAGGGGTCATCGTTAAGTCCCACGCTATTCAATCTGTATGTGGCTCCTTTTGCTAAATTGCTAAGAACTTTCGGCTTCTTTACTATATCATAATGCTGATGATACCCATATAGTGGTATCTATCACTAACGGCATAGAGGAAGTGGCCGAGCGATTTAACAACTGCATGAGAGCCATAGTGAATTTGATGAGCACCTACTGTCTCAAGCTTAATTCCAATAAGACAGAGGTGTTGACCTTTGATAAAGATATCTCCTTTTGGGACAACGCATGGTGGCCTCTAGACCAGGGTGTTTTGCCCACTCCTGTTCCATCAGTAAGAAATCTGGATATTATGTTTGATTCCAAACTTACTTTTGTGGAACAGCCCAACCAGCTTATGTCATCATGCTTCTTTGTGTTAAAAATCTTAAAGAAGGTTCTTCCCTTCATACCATACCATCTCAGGAAGACTGTAATCATTACTCTTGTTTTTTGAGACTGGATTACTGCAATGCCCTTTGTTTGGGCATGCAGCAAGGGCTGTTACAAAAGTTTGCAAAGGATTCAGAATGCAGCAGCGGTATGGCTCTCTAATATTAAGACGTTTGATTCCGTCTCAACCACTTTGGCTGAACTTTACTGGCTCCCTGTTAAGAAAGGGGTAGCCCATAAAGCTCCTTATCTGACAGGTCCTGAATTTTTTAAGAAAAGACTTTCTTGGTATTTACCTAAGAGGGACCTGCGATCTGTGGCCTCAAAGAAAGTAGTAGTACCAAAGATTTATAGAGCCTCTTGGGTGCGGCAGATGTTTTGTGTACCATTCCTCAAAGCTCTGGAATTCCATGCTTGAGATGCTGAGAGGACAATCCAATCTGCAGACATTTCGGAAACAGTTGAAAACCTGGCTTTTTACTCTCCCATTTTAATTTCCGACTAGGCCCGGTGTAGAGGATCCATAGCAGGTGTACAGAGCCAAGTCGCCTTCGGGCATACGTCACGCTTTATAAATGAAAATCAAATCTACCACGTCATTCTCACCATTCCAATGTGCCTATCCATTTTCATTCTTAGGTGCTTCAATTCTCTCTGTGTGCTAATCATTAAGTTGATGTAAGTCAGGAATATTGTCTTCCTAGCCCCTTGGAAAAATCAATGGGCAAGTTCAGAACTGGCAATGACCGATTGAAGAGGTTTTTTATCAGTCTTTTCTCCAAAGCTGTTGTGTCCTCGTCTTCTCTTATGGGTGCAGTCAGTGCATGTTGAAGTTGCAGGTATCTATAGACCTGTGATTCACTCATGCCATATTTATTACGTAAGTGGGATGACAGTGCTACTCCATTTGCATCCCGGACCTCACCATTAAGAAAGTGCAGGGATGCGTCATATTTACAGCAATACGATGCATCCCTGTGCTTTCCTGTGCGCTGGTGCACAATTGGATGCCTAGTGCCATCACAGGCACCTTGCCCCATGGTGCAAGGGTGTCTGCATTGCAGGGATGATTGTTTTTGTGCACGAAGGGACATCTTCCTGAACAAAAACAATAATTGATGGCGTTTTCCTCCCTCTATGTGTGCTGCAAAATGCAGCACACATAGAAATAGAAAAAAGGAGGCGTTAGAATCTGGCGCATCCCCAGGTTTACAAAACATTGGGAACACCCTCAGCAAAACCAATGGAACGCCCCTTTTATGCAGAGTAATGCCTGAAAGGGGATCATATTTACAAGGCCATGGAAAGCCACCTAGGGTGGCTTTGCGTGGCCTTGGAAATATGGCTCAGCATTGTGTGCCACCGGAGTATCTAAAAAGTGACACTCCGGTAGTGCAGGGGCCTTGTAAATGTGCCTCCAATAGTAGAAATCATTTCATGACCCCAATGTCTGAAGCCTGTCCAGGTGTGCACTACTTTGAGTCTGGAACCTACCCATACTGGAGTCAATCTTTTCTTCCATCCCATTTCCTATTGAGCTTCTGGCATGTGTATTCCACCTTGGAGGTGGCTGGCAGTGCAGTGCAAAACAATGTACTTCAATAAAATTCAAGTGGGTAACCATTGTTCTCCAACAACCACCTATTTGCCCTAAGACAGGTTCATCTTGGGGGGTCTATGCCCATTCATTCACTGTTATTTATTTTCTATTAATGTAATATTTTATTGATTTTGAAATAAAATAAACACCATTATCAAACAATCTGCCCGATTTGAGCATTAACACATATGTATTAATCATCCATTTGTTGTATTGCTCATTTCCAGATTCCATGTCAATTTCTCCATCTACACTCTGTGAAGTATCTCCATTTGACACTGCACCAAGAATATTCAGTAATAGATTGTAGGGAAATTAGGGGGGTGAGGTGGTAGGGCACCTCTAATGACCATAATCACAAATGGAATCTGGCATGTGTATCATGTTCCTGCATTGTCCGGGGGGAGTGGAGCACAATTACATATCTTCTCCTCACTTCTCTACCCACCCACCCCATATCTTTTCAATTTTTTTGGGAACATCCCCATTCTCAGTAATTCCGTTTTTCATTATCATGTAACTATCTATGCCACTTCCCCAGTCCCGAATAGGGGGCCTCTCTGCGCTTCCTCGTTTCGGAGCTATATCTCTCTTGGGTACTGCAAAGCTTAGATTAATCAATGTCCGAATGTGGCTTGTCACATCCGTGACTTCCCATACGCTCAGGAGTATTAGGGAGGTATGCAGCTCTAGAGGGATGTCAGTAACATCAGTTAATTGTCACATCACTGCCCTCCAGTCGTTCACTGTTATTAATTTGGCTGCTTCCTAGTATTTTCATCTGTTTATGATAGTTACTCCTCCTTCATACATAGATCTTTGAAGTGTCTTTATCGGGATTATTGGGGATCATCAGCTCATAGCAATGCTTTTTCGGTATGTTCTGCAATAAGTATAAAACATTCAGGAGTGCAAGTTACTGAATCAAAAGCTTTGTTTGCATCTAGAGATGCAAGTGCAAGTGGTTCTTTTACTGTAGTGGCGAATGCTAAGTTGTTATGTAACCTTCGCAAATTAAGCCTGGTGGATCCGGGTAACCAGTTCATCGATCAATGGAGTCAATTGGTTAACTAATATTTTTGCCAATGCTTGTGTCTCACTAATTAGCAGTGAGAGGGGTCAGTAGGATTCACCACATTCCCTGGGCATCCCATTCTTATAGATAAGGACTACTGAGATGATAAATGCAAGCCTCCCTACCGATGCCCGTTTGCTAGCAGTAGGTGGCTTTAATTTATGGGTAGTTTGCCTGAATAAAGATCATAGAGCAGGGCAAATTCCTGACCTGCTATCCTCTGATCTTAAATCATCTTTAGTCTCTAGAATTTCCAATACAAGACTAAGCAGCCACACGTTAGATCATCTTTGGTCTCTAGAATTCCCTGTACAAAGTCTAAAGATAACGCTGTGTGCATGACCAGACACTTTTAATTATTTATTTACCCCATAATTTCTATTACATGTTAGTATAAGTCCAACCCTCTAGACATTTCAGAATCTCTTATTCTAACTACATTTACGCCTCCTAACTTGGTAGACAAGTTTGCTAGTGGTTATAACACTTAGCTAATTGCTTCATTAGATATTTTGTCCCCCGCATTTCTCATGGCAGTCGTTTGCATAGGAGAAAGTTCTCTGTGTTATACTGCAGATTTGTAATTTATTTTTATAATAATTTTTGTACATAGTAACGGTTGGCAAGGGGCTCTTATTAATCGATATATGCCTGGTTTACCTCTCGAGTCCACGCAGGCATTTAATTGCCAACAGTGGGCGACCTTAAAATCTCCATCCCCCACATTTGATCACTCTGCTGCCGGTAATGGTTCAAGGCCAATGGGGGTTAGTCTAATGGCCCTCTCCAACAAGATAACGGCACACCGATGACCGGTGACTCGCTCCCAAATATAGATAATTGTATGGGCCTACATAAGCTGCGGGTATTATCATGGAACATTGCCGGTCTCACCACCAAACTGGACAATCCAGAGTGGGGGGCGTTTATAGAACACAATGAGATCTGCATGTTCCAGGAAACCTGGGCTAGGGCGGACACACATAGGCTAGGCTATGCGTCTTTTAGCATAGCAGCCACTTTTGGGGGAAGGGGAAGGCCTTCAGGGGGACTCTGTACCTGGGTCGCTGTGCACCTGGGTTGCGCAGCTAAACAGATAGAGACATTTTCTCGTGATATTCTCTGCATCTTTTTGAGTTTTCCTACAAAGGTCAGAATTGCTCTGATAAATGTCTACTCTCGACCCGTTGGCTATAGACAAGAGTCAACGACTCTTGATCAATTGACAACCTTTTTACTTACCATTCCTGACAGTATTTTGGTAATTCTTGGCGGTGATTTTAATTGCCAGTATGAGCCCTTGAATGGCCTGAATGCAGGTAACCTCAGCAATGAGGACCTGCACTGGGCCATTCCAGAGCCCAACATTCCACCAACTCGGGCTTGGACCCCATTGGTACTCCAGATGAACACCATCACATTGAACCACTCACTTAGGGCGTGCAATGGGCGCACAAAATCTGACTCACCGGGGAATCATATAATAGATTAGGACGTGCCTCCATTTTAGATTATATCCTGGTAGACACAAAATCTTGGCATAGGGTAATAGACTTTAAGATTGTGCCCCGTCACGACAGTGGCCATAATGCTCTGATTTTAGAGACGGTCTCACCATGTCTTAAGAGCGTACTTGAAGCAAAATCTCCACTTGATTCCCGGTTAACCTTGACTAACTGCAGGAGGAGAGTGAGATGGGGGGAAATCTGCCAATCCCAGGAAAAGTTATCCTCTCTTTAACAAACCATCATCCCATTCCTGATGGCCGCAAACTAATTTAGTTGGACTGATGACTTCTCTAGATTTCTTGCCATAATCATTGATAACCATCAAGGCTTAATATCTGCCTGGCCAATATCTTCTACCCCAGCAAAAGAACAAGAGAAAATAGGTGTCCACGGCACCCCTGGTATAGCGATGATTGTCGCAAGGCTAAGCTAGCTCTTATTTCTGCTATTAAACTCAAGGAGAGGTCACTAATAAAAGAGAAAAGGGCAGCCTACAAAAGCATTATTGAAACGGCAAAAAGAAGTTGGGAATGTGATAAGTGGGATATGTTGAGAAGTGCCTTACGTACTCACGACATGAGGACCTTCTGGAATCTGGTAAATACGGGTTCTCCAGAGGGCAAACTGGCACTAGAACCCAATATAGGGGCGGATGTATGGAAGGCTCATTTCGAATCTCTATATGTAAGGGTAGAGGGTGATGAAGAGCAAGTTGGAAATGAGTTTCCTCCTCCCCAGTTAATCTATTTTGATGCTCCCGCAATTTCCCTTAAGGAGATAACTGATGCTTTGCGCAGGGTAGCTCCATCTAAGGCTCCTGGGTTAGACAAGATCCCCGGCGATCTCTTCCGCAACGAACCCACTATTTGGGCTCCCTACCTGTGGATTCTGTTCAATTCTATCTTGCAGGGAATGTCGATCCCTCCTACATGGGCGGGGGCAGAAATTATACCAAGTTACAAAAAAGGTTCGCCACTCCTCCCCGCTAATTATCGACCCATTAGCCTAATTGATGTCAGCCAAAAAATATTTGCCCGAGTACTGTTGGGGCGACTCCAGGGCTGGATGGAGGAGCATACTGTTCTTAGTCCCTACCAAGCTGGGTTCAGAGCAAAGATGTCCACAATAGACCAAATTTTCAGGTTACAACTATTACATTGGAAGACAGTGTGCATGGAGGGTGGCAACCTCTATTTAATCTTTGTGGACTTAAAATCCGCATTTGACTTGGTGCCAAGGGATAAATTGTGGGCTATGTTACTGGACTTGGGGGCCCCTCCTTACCTCTTACACCAGCTGAAACGACTGTACGAAGGCAATTTTGCCCAAATTAAGTACAGCAAAAACGGTGAACTTACTGCCCCCATATCTGTAGACAGAGGTGTACGCCAAGGCTGTGTCTTGGCCCGACCCTTTTTTGCCTTTTTATTAATGGCCTAGTTGAGGCTCTGATTGCTGGGAAGGATATTGACGCCCCTAAGCTGGCGAAGCGTAAAGTACCAGCCATGATGTTCGCAGATGACACCTTACTGCTTTCAAAGTCACCTATGGGAATTCAGAGGGCCTAGACAGCTTCCACGTTTTCTGAAAAAATAGGGGGTTGGAGATCAGTTTGCAGAAAACCAAATATATGGTTTTTAATGCAGGTAATAGTGCCCGGTCAAATCCCCACCTAGATGGGAAACCACTTGAGAGGGTGACCGTTTTTGAATATCTCAGAACCATGCTCACTGAAAAAATGGATTGGGGTGCACAAATCAAGAAGGCAAGCTTAAAGCTGGCAATATAAATACAGAGACCTGTTCATCCAAGGCTCCTCTTCTTGAGGATATTCATATAAGTGGAGGCGGGGATTCCATCACTCTTTTTCCCTACCACTCCTCACTTTTATCAGAGGTAGTGTCCTTCCACTTTACTACCTAAATTTTCTAAAACAGATTTTTTGCAAATGACAGTCAAATCCCACGTACCCCTATATATAAAGGGGTGTATCTTTAATAGTGAGTCAAACACAGGTTACACCAATCTATGTGTTACCCTTTTACAAAAAATGTGTGAAAGGACAAGATGGCACCTCACGTGTGCACCACCAGTCGAGCTTGCTGATTGGTACTCACCAGCTATGCTCACTTTTCTCATCATTGGTAACCATCCTGTCTTTAAAAATAAAGATGTTTCCCAAACATTAGTGCCAAAAATTATTATAATGCCACTGTGATGTGTATATCACGACTAGCACAAAAACAAGACCCCGTGAAAATTAAAATTGAAATAAGTAGCACAATTACCAACTTTATTCTTCACTTGTGCACTTATTCAAAATTTAAAACCGGCTGCATTTATGCAGACCACTTTATTACTCAGCCGACATGTTTCATTGCCAACATTACTTCAAGGAAATTTCGTCAGGGCAGGGTCATCAATCACCAATCTTGGACACTGGTGTCGTTCTATAAAATGACTGTCAAATGCAAAAAGATAAGGCTTGGTTACTAAAACAAAATTCTCACTCTCCACAATTCAACACACATCATTACCTAATTCAGCAAGTGTCATTACAATGTGGGAGCCCAAGTCACTCGTACCAGGTCTCCACTCCGTCACAATAAGGAAGCCTCCAAACGTGAGTCCCTCCTTTTGGGCATGTACTCTACTGTAGTACAAGTTCTAAACACAAAGGCAAAACGGATAATTATTCACAACCCTTGTTTTTTCATTTCCTGGTCATAGCGGTGACTGCTTCCACATCTTAACTTCACAGTCTTCAACATTAATTACCAAATCCTGGCATCACCTTTGAACAGGCTGTCCTCAGTATTACCGACAAACCTCGTCATATCAATTACTCACTTTGAGCCCCAAGCGCACCGCTAACAGCCTTACCGCCTTCTTCACAAGGAGCACATTCCATCATCCCTCGCTCCCGGCGGAAAAGCGCTGCAGTTTAAAAACACATCCGGCTACGTCTCACGTCACGGTCATCATGTCATGTGACTCCTATCCCACCCATGGGGGCCATCTTGAACTTATCGGAGCCCAACCCGAATGCCATTATAACACAGATACAAGGGTTTACAAGACCGGGTGTTTTCTCTCTTATTTTCTGTCAACAAACAAAAACAAACACAACACACAACTTTAACACCTTTTTCAGCACGGAGCGAGTTCCATCACCCCTCACTCCCGGCGATAACGAGTTGTGGCATAAGAACACATCCAACTCCCTAATATCCCACCTTGGGGGCCATCTATAACATCGTGTTGCCCGACCCGAATGCCAACAGAATCAGGTACACAGGTTAGAAATCTGGTGTTTTGTACCTCCAAAGAACCCCGTGGAAATTAAAAAAATATATATATAAAAACAACTCTATAAAGGACACATGTTGTTTGCCCCTCCCTCTCAATTTTTGGTTGTACGGTCAACATATCACGTGACCCCTTCCCTCCCTCAGTGGCCATTCAGGAAGGGGAGTAAGCCCTCAACCAACTTTCTTGTACAAGTGTGTTCATCACAGCCTCTTGTAATGCGCTTAGGACTCCCTTCACATCGTTAACTCCCCCAATAGCCATTTTAGATTGGGAGTATGCTCTCAACAAACTTTATTGTACCAATATGTTCATCACACAGTCTCTTCTAATGTGCTAAGGCTGCCCTTCACATCACAGCCGAAAAACACTAACAAAGACTGAAAAACAAGTGTTGATAAAAAGGTATCACCCTGTCGGACACCAACAGAACTGGAACTATTCAAGCATGGATAATCTATGATGTTTAATTTCTGACTTTATTCCATTCGATAAAATCATTTAATCCAATTTGATCACATTTTTCTTGGAAAATCCATCGTGCCTTTTTAGTGGCCAAAACCCTATCTATACTGTAAGGGTCCCCAACCACTTTTTCTAGAACCACCCACGTAAAAGAGTGCTTATATTCATTGCAGTGTTGTACCAATTTGGTTGACAATTTGCCCGCTTTAATGGTACTCAGATGTTCCTGTACTCTCACTTTGATTTTACGTGTAGTGAGCCCTATATAGTGCAGTCCACACTGACACGTCAACCTGTAAACAACATTCATCGTATTGCAGTTGCTGAAGTGGGTCAAATGCCATATTTTTCCAGAGTTCAAGACCACATCCAAAGTCTTTCTTGTAAGATTACACACCGAGCATGTACCACAAGGGTAATGTCCGGGGGGAATAGTGGTTTCTTTCTGGAGTGGTTTAAAACGGGAATGCACCAGTTTATCCTTAAGATTGCTTGACCGTTTAAAAGCAAATCTCGGAGGGGGCATTTTAAAATCAGTCGTGGACAATAAGGCCCAGTGTTTCCTTATCGACTGTCGAATCTGAGTCGCCAATGGATCAAAGGTCATAACAACTGGTAGGCAGCCTTCCTTAGCCCTTACATTCTTTTCCAATAGAGTACTACGGGGGTTATTGAGTGCTCTTTTTCTAGCTTGGTTCACAATTTTGCGTGGGTAACTCCTCTGTCTAAATTTCTCACACAATCCCTCCGATTGTTCCAGATATGATGCTGTGATGGAGCAGTTCCTGCGGTAGCGCAAGAACTGACCCACTGGCAGGTTATCGCGTAGAGCCCTCGGATGATATGATTGATAATGCAAAAGAGAATTTTTATCAGTCAATTTCTGATGTACCCCTGTACATAATGTGTTATTCTCCACCGTAATGTCTAAATCAAGGTACACAACCCCCTGACTACTGTAAGTCCATGTAAAACGTAAACTGGCATCTTGGCCATTCAACCAGTTGAGAAACTCCAGCAGAGACACCTCTCTACCAGACCAGATGCACAACACATCGTCTATATACCTCTTCCAGAGGCGGATATTCCTCTGGAAGGGATTAGACTGATGGTAAATACAATTTTCCTCAAACTGGCCTACATAGATGCAGGCCAGACTGGGCGCAAAAGTTGCGCCCATAGATGTACCCGTAGTTTGTAAATACAGGTCATCTTTATTTCAAAAATAATTGCGAGTTAATGCCAATTCGATACATTGTAGTACGAAAGACTGTGGTGTATCATAGAACCACTCCTGTTCCCTCAAGGCGCGCGCTGCTGCCACCAGCGCGGCATCTTGAGGTATACAGGTGTACAGTGACTCTATATCAATTGTTACCAAAAATTCGCAAGAAGAGTCAATGTGGGTATCTTCCAACACATTTAAGACATCTGTGGTGTCCTGGATAAATGATCGTTGGTTCACCACTGATTCTCTGAGAAAAAAGTCAGCAAACTGCGATAACGGTTCTAAAACCGATTGAATCCCAGATACAATGGGTCGACCAGGAAGGGGACGCTGGGGTTTATGTATTTTTGGCAGGATATAGAACACAGGAGTTCTTGGCTTATTGTTAATAAGAAACTCCGCTTCTTTTGCTGTGATCCATCTCTTATCTTTAGCTGTTCCTACCATCTCTTTAATAATGTCTTGAAGTTCATTCACTGGGTCACGCATGAGTGGTCGATAATTATTACGTACCCCCAAAAGTCTCAAGACCTCTGCATCATAATCCGCAGTGTTCATAACAACCACTGCCCCACCCTTGTCAGCTGATTTTATTGTGAGCAAGTGGTTGTTTTGTAAACTACTGACTGCCCGCCAGTCCTCCTGACTCATGTTGTTAAATCTCTGGTGTCTATTCTTTTGTTCTAATGCTGTGATGTCCTCCAAAACCTTATTTTTGAACACCACAACTTCAGGGCCCATCATAGTATTAGACGGGCAGTTTTGCCTTTCTGTTTAGAACTTGTACTACAGTAGAGTACATGCCCAAAAGGAGCGACTCACGTTTGGAGGCTTCCTTATTGTGACGGAGTGGAGACCTGGTACGAGTGACTTGGGCTCCCACATGGTAATGACACTTGCTGAATTAGGTAATGATGTGTGTTGAATTGTGGAGAGTGAGAATTTTGTTTTAGTAACCAAGCCTTATCTTTTTGCATTTGACAGTCATTTTATAGAACGACACCAGTGTCCAAGATTGGTGATTGATGACCCTGCCCTGACGAAATTGCCTTGAAGTAATGTTGGCAATGAAGCATGTCGGCTGAGTAATAAAGTGGTCTGCATAAATGCAGCCGGTTTTAAATTTTGAATAAATGCACAAGTGAAGAATAAAGTTGGTAATTGTGCTACTTATTTCAATTTTAATTTTCACGGGGTCTTGTTTTTGTGCTAGTCATGATATACACATCACAGTGGCATTATAATAATTTTTGGCACTAATGTTTGGGACACATCTTTATTTTTAAAGACAGGATGGTTAACAATGATGAGAAAAGTGAGCATAGCTGGTGAGTACCAATCAGCAAGCTCGACTGGTGGTGCGCACGTGAGGTGCCATCTTGTCCTTTCACACATTTTTTGTAAAAGGGTGACACATAGATTGGTGTAACCTGTGTTTGACTCACTATTAAAGATACACCCCTTTATATATAGGAGGTACGTGGGAATTGACTGTCTTTTGCAAAAAATCTGTTTTAGAAAATTCAGGTAGTAAAGTGGAAGGACACTACCTCTGATAAAAGTGAGGAGTGGTAGGGAAAAAGAGTGATGGAATCCCCGCCTCCACTTATATGAATATCCTCAAGAAGAGGAGCCTTGGATGAACAGGTCTCTGTATTTATATTGTATGTTGAGAGGAGGGCGACCTGTTTATTTCTTTCCCTCTAGCTCCTTATTGATTGAGTATTGTGAACGGCAGATCAGCCGTGAGAGCGATTATTATACATTTATTGGCATTGGTTGGTTGCTATATTTCTCTCCTGGCGTTAGCAGTGCGAATTGAACACACATCATTGTTTGGATATTGAGTGAAGGGAGGGGTATTTAGGCGATGGATAGAAATTGCCAGGCTTTCACTGATGACCAAATTGCAGCTATTTTATCAGGACCTTCACTATTCCCAGATGCCCCATTATTGAGCGTGACATCAGCTAGGGAAGAATGGGAAAAGTTAAGTAACATCAAAAAGAGACAAGTGAGAATAGCCCTGCATGGGGCGTTAATGACTGAATATTTAAGAGCAGGAGCAGCCCCAGCTAGTCTGTTGGTACGGATTGAACCCAGAATTTTCTTAGAAGATAAGAAATTCCGAATCGATTGGAGTTATATAGCGAACAAATGTACTCGTGACTGGTTAATCTTAATTATTAATACTGCAAAAAGATTGAGTGAGGAGTTGTTGAAAGAAATTTTGGAGTTGGAGGAGAGCATTAAAAGAGATACCATCCTCACGGATACCAAAGAACAATTGCTAGGGATCCAAGAGGACCTTGGTGAATATAGAAATTACATGGTTAACCAGAAAATAAAAGGATTGAAACGCAATCTTGAACAGTACACACACGAATGGGCTTTTCCCTATGTGGATGATACGTATTACTTACCTGGTCCAGAACAACGACAGTATACGGGGCAGGCAAGGGGTGGAAGACAACAACGGGATAGACGTGCCCCCCAAAATTGGACCTTCGATAATACTTCAAGTGAAGAAGAGGAAGGGCAACAAACATCCAATCCAAATAGAGTGAGGTTCAACCAGCAGGAGAAGACTAACGAAGACTTGGGAGCTTTACTTCGCTCTTTTTTAGGACAGAATCAAAGGGGCGGAAGAGGTGGTGGCCAGATAGGCAGAGGTCGCGGACGGGGCAATCAGAATCAAACATGGCAAACATACTCCCCCCGGATAACACGCAGTCGGGGGAAGAATCAATCATGAATGACATAGTGGTCAATCTATCTGACCATATCCTTATGACTAGTGAGGTTAGAGTTTTAAACAAAGGGTTGGGGTTTGTCCCGACACCCAACCATGATATGTTTAAATGTAGGGTTGAATTCCAGGAGACCATGAGAAAAATAAAACTTTAAACGTTTTTTGCAAATAAACCACAGGACCCCCCGGCCCTCTTCAGTACTACACTTAAAAAACCATCTCAATTCTGCCCGTCTAATACTATGATGGGCCCTGAAGTTGTGGTGTTCGAAAATAAGGTTTTGGAGGACATCACAGCATTAGAACAAAAGAATAGACACCAGAGATTTAACAACATGAGTCAGGAGGACTGGCGGGCAGTCAGTAGTTTACAAAACAACCACTTGCTCACAATAAAATCAGCTGACAAGGGTGGGGCAGTGGTTGTTATGAACACTGTGGATTATGATGCAGAGGTCTTGAGACTTTTGGAGGTACGTAATAATTATCGACCACTCATGCGTGACCCAGTGAATGAACTTCAAGACATTATTAAAGAGATGGTAGGAACAGCTAAAGATAAAAGATGGATCACAGCAAAAGAAGCGGAGTTTCTTATTAACAATAAGCCAAGAACTCCTGCGTTCTATATCCTGCCAAAAATACATAAACCCCAGCGTCCCCCTCCTGGTCGACCCATTGTATCTGGGATTCAATCGGTTTTAGAACCGTTATCGCAGTTTGCTGACTTTTTTCTCAGAGAATCAGTGGTGAACCAACGATCATTTATCCAGGACACCACAGATGTCTTAAATGTGTTGGAAGATACCCACTTTGACTCTTCTTGCGAATTTTTGGTAACAATTGATATAGAGTCACTGTACACTTGTATACCTCAAGATGCCGCGCTGGTGGCAGCAGCGCGCGCCTTGAGGGAACAGGAGTGGTTCTATGATACACCACAGTGTTTCGTACTACAATGTATCGAATTGGCATTAACTCGCAATTATTTTTGCTATAAAGATGACCTGTATTTACAAACTACGGGTACATCTATGGGCGCAACTTTTGCGCCCAGTCTGGCCTGCATCTATGTAGGCCAGTTTGAGGAAAACTGTATTTACCATCAGTCTAATCCCTTCCAGAGGAATATCCGCCTCTGGAAGAGGTATATAGACGATGTGTTGTGCATCTGGTCTGGTAGAGAGGAGTCTCTGCTGGAGTTTCTCAACTGGTTGAATGGCCAAGATGCCAGTTTACGTTTTACATGGACTTACAGTAGTCAGGGGGTTGTGTACATTGATTTAGACATTACGGTGGAGAATAACACATTATGTACAGGGGTACATCAGAAATTGACTGATAAAAATTCTCTTTTGCATTATCAATCATATCATCCGAGGGCTCTACGTGATAACCTGCCAGTGGGTCAGTTCTTGCGCTACCGCAGGAACTGCTCCACCACAGCATCATATCTGGAACAATCGGAGGGATTGTGTGAGAAATTTAGACAGAGGAGTTACCCACGCAAAATTGTGAACCAAGCTAGAAAAAGAGCACTCAATACCCCCGTAGTGCTCTATTGGAAAAGAATGTAAGGGCTAAGGAAGACTGCCTACCAGTTGTTATGACCTTTGATCCGTTGGCGACTCAGATTCGACAGTCGATAAGGAAACACTGGGGCTTATTGTCCACGACTGATTTTAAAATGCCCCCTCCGAGATTTGCTTTTAAACGGTCAAGCAATCTTAAGGATAAACTGGTGCATTCCCGTTTTAAACCACTCCAGAAAGAAACCACTATTCCCCCCGGACATTACCCTTGTGGTACATGCTCGGTGTGTAATCTTACAAGAAAGACTTTGGATGTGGTCTTGAACTCTGGAAAAATATGGCATTTGACCCACTTCAGCAACTGTAATACGATGAATGTTGTTTAGAGGTTGACGTGTCAGTGTGGACTGCACTATATAGGGCTCACTACACGTAAAATCAAAGTGAGAGTACAGGAACATCTGAGTACCATTAAAGCGGGCAAATTGTCAACCAAATTGGTACAACACTGCAATGAATATAAGCACTCTTTTACGTGGGTGGTGCTAGAAAAAGTGGTTGGGGACCCTTACAGTATAGATAGGGTTTTGGCCACTAAAGAGGCACGTTGGATTTTCCAAGAAAAATGTGATCAAATTGGATTAAATGATTTTATTGAATGGAATAAAGTCAGAAATTAAACATCATAGATTATCCATGCTTGAATAGTTCCAGTTCTGTTGGTGTCCGACAGGGTGATACCTTTTTATCAACACTTGTTTTTCAGTCTTTGTTAGTGTTTTTCGGCTGTGATGTGAAGAGCAGCCTTAGCACATTACAAGAGACTGTGTGATGAACATATTGGTACAATAAGGTTTGTTGAGAGCATACTCCCAATCTAAAATGGCTATTGGGGGAGTTAACGATGTGAAGGGAGTCCTAAGCGCATTACAAGAGGCTATGAATAACACACTTGTACAAGAAAGTTGGTTGAGGGCTTACTCCCCTTCCTGAATGGCCACTGAGAGAGGGAAGGGGTCACGTGATATGTTGACCGTACAACCAAAAATTGAGAGAGAGGGGCAAACAACATGTGTCCTTTATAGAGTTGTTTTTATATATATATACATATATATATATATTTTTTAATTTCCACGGGGTTCTTTGGAGGTACAAAACACCAGATTTCTAACCCGTGTACCTGATTCTGTTGGCATTCGGGTCAGGCAACACGATGTTATAGATGGCCCCCAAGGTGGGATATTAGGGAGTTGGATGTGTTCTTATGCCACAACTCGTTATCGCCGGGAGTGAGGGGTGATGGAACTCGCTCCGTGCTGAAAAAGGTGTTAAAGTTGTGTGTTGTGTTTGTTTTTGTTTGTTGACAGAAAATAAGAGAGAAAACACCCGGTCTCGTAAACCCTTGTATCTGTGTTATAATGGCATTCAGGTTGGGCTCCGATAAGTTCAAGATGGCCCCCATGGGTGGGATAGGAGTCACATGACATGATGACCGTGATGTGAGACGTAGCCGGATGTGTTTTTAAACTGCAACGCTTTTCCGCCGGGAGCGAGGGATGATGGAATGCGCTCCTTGTGAAGAAGGCGGTAAGGCTGTTAGAGGTGCGCTTGGGGCTCAAAGTGAGTAATTGATATGACGAGGTTTGTCGGTAATACTGAGGACAGCCTATTCAAAGGTGATGCCAGGATTTGGTAATTAATGTTGAAGACGGTGAAGTTAAGATGTAGAAGCAGTCACCGCTATGACCAGGAAATGAAAAAACAAGGGTTTTGAATAATTATCTGTTTTGCCTTTGTGTTTAGAACTTGTACTACAGTAGAGTACATGCCCAAAAGGAGCGACTCACGTTTGGAGGCTTCCTTATTGTGACGGAGTGGAGACCTGGTACGAGTGACTTGGGCTCCCACATGGTAATGACACTTGCTGAATTAGGTAATGATGTGTGTTGAATTCTGGAGAGTGAGAATTTTGCTTTAGTAACCAAGCCTTATCTTTTTGCATTTGACAGTCATTTTATAGAACGACACCAGTGTCCAAGATTGGTGATTGATGACCCTGCCCTGACGAAATTGCCTTGAAGTAATGTTGGCAATGAAACATGTCGGCTGAGTAATAAAGTGGTCTGCATAAATGCAGCCGGTTTTAAATTTTGAATAAGTGCACAAGTGAAGAATAAAGTTGGTAATTGTGCTATTTATTTCAATTTTAATTTTCACGGGGTCTTGTTTTTGTGCTAGTCGTGATATACACATCACAGTGGCATTATAATAATTTTTGGCACTAATGTTTGGGACACATCTTTATTTTTAAAGACAGGATGGTTACCAGTGATGAGAAAAGTGAGCATAGCTGGTGAGTACCAATCAGCAAGCTCTACTGGTGGTGCGCACGTGAGGTGCCATCTTGTCCTTTCACACATTTTTTGTAAAAGGGTAACACATAGATTGGTGTAACCTGTGTTTGACTCACTATTAAAGATACACCCCTTTATATTTAGGGGGTACGTGGGAATAGACTGTCATTTGCAAAAAATCTGTTTTAGAAAATTCAGGTAGTAAAGTGGAAGGACACTACCTCTGATAAAAGTGAGGAGTGGTAGGGAAAAAGAGTGATGGAATCCCCGCCTCCACTTATATGAATATCCTCAAGAAGAGGAGCCTTGGATGAACAGGTCTCTGTATTTATATTGTATGTTGAGAGGAGGGCGACCTGTTTATTTCTTTCCCTCTAGCTCCTTATTGATTGAAGCTTAAAGCTGGCCCAGACAATGGGGGGGCTAGCAAAGGTATACAGGAGTTGTACTCATAAATCGGTTGGACCGGTGGTGGAAATCTATAAAGCACAAGCCAGGGGCGCCGCCCTGTATGGGGTTCAAATTTGGGGCCACCGGCCACTTGACTCTATATCTAAAATTGAGAACTCCTTTGCTGGCATTTGTTGGGTCTCCCCGCTTACACCGCTTCGCATGGACCTTGGGGTTAGACCAATTGCAGATGGTGCCGCTCTTAGACCCCTTCTATTCTGGCGACGCCTATGGAGCACCCAAGAATTGGCTGCGTACAGAGAAGAGCTGAGCGAAGTGTTGAGTCTACATGGTGCGAGCAAACTACCATGGCTGGCCTATATTAAGAATACTTTGGCGGCCATAGGAAGGGGTAATCTGTGGAACAATGCAGAAGAAAACTGCTAGATCACATCTAAGAAGGATTTGTTAGAGAGCTATAGGGAGTACAAACTTAACCTGATTCAGGGCAGCTCTGCGACTGGCTCATTGACTGCAGTGTTTTTAGAGATACAAAATCAATACAGATTAGAGCCTGCCCTTGACGATATCCAGCCGGCCCTTGCCAAGAAGCTTTACCTGCAGTTTAGGCATGGGGTACTTCGGTTGCGCGCTTTTACAAACAAATGGGTGGGTACACCGAATTTAGGATGTCCGGCATGTAGCAATGCAGCGGAGACAGAATATCATGTAATATTTTTTTGTCAAGGGTATAAGAAGGCGAGACACCGATGGTTATTGCAGCTATGCAGAAACCTGGGAACTAAGCACTGCACTGAGGCTATTAGGATCTTGAAATATGACACCCACATGCCTATTGTGTATTCAATCTCACGTTTTCTATTCTCTATGTGGTGTGCACTTCGAGCTATCCTAAAATTGAGCCCATAGGTCCTGTTTGATCAGTTCATTTTACTTCATAATTGGGTTTGGTGTTTTTTAAATTAGTACTTTTTTAAAGCTTTAATGTGCAAGTTCGCATCTTGTACTCCTTTTATTTGTTTTGAACTTCTACTTTTAACTGGAATTTTATAAACTAATACTGTAATGCACATGCACTTTTTGAGTAACTCGTATTTAGAGCAATGAGAGTCTTTTTAGGAAAATTTGATTGAATGGAATGTAATGCATTTTTACCTGTGCTTTTATGGGCTTAACGACCAAAATATAGATAGTTTGATTACCTTGCGCTCGTTGGCATTGCTGATGCGGCGAACGCAAGTTAAGTGGTTTTCTTTTTTTTAAATTTAATTTCACCTTGTTGTCATCTGTTGACTTCCCCCTAACACCGCTCTTACCTGCACGGGCCGCTCCTGACAGGCACGCCCAAGGTCTGTGTCCCAGTGACCATGCAATGTAGCAAAAGGTAGTGTCATGGGTGAGCGCAAATCGCCGGCTATCCACCGGGTCTGGTGTCTGCCCATGCCTAGTACATGCAAGTATTGCATGGCTAAGTATTACTGAAATTTCTGCTGCACATTACTCTAGGAGTGAGTTAGAACATCTATGATGGAGGCATGCAGCCAGAACTGACCTGTCAGGAGTTTGGTACTAGCCACCAGGTCATCTATAGACAGGAGAGAGCCATCGTTATATAAGTCACCTATGCTGTGCAAGCCAACCGCATGCCATGATGTCAGCTCCTTAAGGGTGGTATGTACTTGGCCACGTGGCATGCCAAGAAGGGGCAATGCAGGTGCATATGGCGTTATTGACCGGATAAGGTATAGCGCTCTGCAGTAGCATCTGTGTGCAACGTTAAGGAGAGGAATGGTTGGGGTTGGAGCCTTAGTGAGTGGATGGAATAGGTTCAATACACGCTCCTGGTTCCAAGAGGGGAGTAATGTGGCAGTGTCAGCATGGTTTGTGCCGGCAAACAAGCGTGATACCTATTGGAGTTGCGAGGCCAGGTAATATTGTTCAAAACTGAGGACGTTAAGTACACCACTATTTGTCGGAAGGTAAAGTTTGAACAGTGCTATCCTGTGACATGTGTTATGCCAGATAAGGTCACCTAGCATGCATTCCAGGGAGCGGAAAAAAAGCAAGTGTATAAAAAGGGGAAGGTTGGCAAGGTAGTAGAGCAGCCACGGCTGAACCACCGTTTTAGTCAAGGCCACACGCCCGCTACTGATAGCAGTAGGGAATGCCAGAAGGACATCTCTGCAGGTATCGCAAAACCCATGCGAACTCTGTTGTCCTTCAGTAGATCTTAAGGTGTGTGCTATATGCGAATCTAAAGATAGTGAAATGTCTAAGTCTTACAACTCACTATAAAGAGAAGGACTAAATAAAAGAAAACGTGAGCTCAGAGCAGAATCATGAAATCTATTATTGCTCCCTATTCTCTCTATGAGCTGTTTATAACTCATGCAACAAGAGGCAGAACACAAGGAAAAAGAGTTAATTTTCTTAATACTGCCCTCACACACTTTGCAGTGTCATGCTTCATCATAGGGCCGCATCTGACGTCCAGGTGCAGACCAACACACTGGACGGAGCGCAAAAAACCTTTTTTTATATATAGTGGTGAGGGAAGAAAGTGTACGAAAAAAGAGAGAAGAGGAAAGATGCTCCCTCAAGAAGGGATCGTAAAGTGCAGGCAAGTGAAAGTAAAACTATCTAAGGGGATACCAAGGGTTACCTTTATTCTTGGTTCCCCTCAACAGGGTTAAAAAATCAGAATTAGGATATACAGGGGAGATCAGTGCCCCTATATCCCAGCTGCAGGAACCAACATGTTTCGGCCTTTATCAAATGCCCCCAAGGGTCAAGGCGGCCTTCGTCAGGGTATAGATCCCTTAAATTATCGTGGTCTTAACCCTCACTGGGGTGTCGCAAACATGAGAACAGGAAAATCTCTGATTCGCCTTCTACGCATTTCATAGAGGAAGCCATTTACTGTAAAGAGAAACAGAAAAGGCAATATTGTACTCATATGCCTAATTTTCCCCTCCCCCTCAAGGTTAGCCCCTTCCATCATCATCCTTGTGTCATACCAAGTTCTGATACTCTAAAAGTGTTTGTCAGTGTTATATATTACAAAGTAGACATCATCACCAAACTAATCTCCATAAGGCACTCACACACCCGTGGGGTCAAAAGTAGGAACAACACGTAGCCCAAAAGGTACTAATTCTCACCAATCTTTCTATTTCGATGTAAGTCAATTTTAATCGCCTATCATGGGTGAAAAATGTCCCCGTATTCTCACTCGTACTGTAGAGTAAATGTGGAGATTTCTTACCCGAGTTTCAATGCAAATCACTAAACCCGGGACTGTCGTGGGACTGTGATTTATTCGTCACACTCTATAAAATAGAAAACACACTCCTATCTATACAGTGACCAGGTTCTCCCCAACTCAGTATGTTATAAAGTGGGCAACCAGAATTTGCAGTCTATGCACGGCTGCATTCGTGCATGCATTTCCTAATATACGAGAACGGCACACAGATGGTTCGGAGAAAAGCTCCTCCTCCCGTTCCCAAAGTCGCAAAATTTGAAATCCAAATTTCACAAGCCAGTCCGTATGTCGCTCTCATCTCATTTAAAAGGTCCCCACTTACTACTCCAAGACCAACGGATGTCCTTTTCCCAGTCCAGGTCCACCGACGATACCGATACTCTGTTTGCCTCACGTTTTAAGGCATCGTTTAAAGGGTCATCTCTTAATTCTTGTAAGGCCTTCCTCTCATCGTTAGACAGATTGTAGAACAGTCTCCCTCTATCTCGTGTCTCCATCCTTTCCACATCCCTCAGGAACGCCTGTTCAAAAACCCCTACCTCTGGGGGTAATTGTCCTAATGTGGGTACAAAGGTTGACTTATTCTTCAGTCCTGTGTCTCCATCTTCTTCAGAGGTAGACTCCTTTCCTTCAAAGAACACCCTCAGGCGTATGTTCCGGAAAAACCCAGCTAGTTCGCACTTCAGCTTAAAGGGGTCCAACTGATTAGTGGGAACAAACCCTAAACCTTTTGATAGTACCCTCTCTTGTGTTGGAGTCAAAGTTATACTACTCAGATTCATAACTAAATGTGATCTCTGCTGCTGCCCGGTTCTCCCTCCCGTGACATGCTGTGGGTCACCCTCTGGTTGATATCGTCCCACTGCACCTTCTGGGTTTTCTGTCTGCCCCTCCCTCTCCCCCTGCCTCTCACTAAAAAAGGCTGATATTCATTGGGGAAGAACTGTGGGGTTCCATGGGAGGATACATTGGGGGCCATCCATAGCCCATCTGATGGCCCTGGTGATATGGACGTGAGTAACCCCATGCCCAGCCTCTGCCTCTGTATCTGGGCCTGTAGTCTGTGTCACTACTTTTGCTCCCTGTACTTGAAGTGTCTGTATTCTGTCTTGGGGTTTTTTTCTGTGCATTTAGATTTTCTTTACTTTTAACATAGTCATCTTTTATGTAAGGGTATACTTTTTCTCTTGAGAATTTTTTCAAATCTTTTTGGAGTTTGCTGACTTTGGAATTCACTAGATATTATTTGTATTCATTGACCACTTTATTTGTCTCCTCTAGCTTTTTTTAGAAGACCGTGATTTGAATTAGTGTAGTATTTTTATACGCTACCGAAGGTGCACAAACCTACCCGGCCCCCTCCAGGACGACCAGGACGACCAATTGTCTCTGGGACAAACTCAATTCTAGAGCCTCTGTCAAAATTTTGTGACGTCTATTTGCGTCCTCTAGTGCAGAAGATGCCAGCCTACTTGAAAGATACTCGAGAAGTACTGAATCTTATCAAGGAATTGGAATTTGATCCGGCTAGTGACCTATTGATTGGACTCGATATAGAGTCCTTATATACTAATATCCCCCAACGAGAAACCTTGAGGGTGATAGAGAACATACTTTTCACTGAGGAATGGGGACATCAGACTCCGAGAGCTTTCATTTTAAGCCTATTGGAAATGGCTCTGACAAAGAATTTCTTCAAATATGAAGAAACGTTCTATTTACAAGTCCATGGAACTTCCATGGGGAGTTCCTGTGTGCCAAGCTTGGCTTGTTTATATGTATCACACTTTGAGGAAGAGAACATCTACTCTCAGACCAACCCCTTCGAGACCAGATTAGGGTGTGGCGTTTATACATAGACGATGTTTTTATCGTCTGGAGAGGCAATAGAACGACAGCAGAAGCTTTTCTTGTGTGGCTGAATGAGAAAAACCCATTCCTTTTCTTCACAGGAACAATGACAAATGAGTCCCTGGCATTCCTTGATCTAAACATCAGAGCTGAAAATAGGGGCCTTGCTAGTAGTGTTTACCACAAGCCTACTGACAGAAACAATGTATTATCTTTCAAGAGCTTCCATCCTCGACCTCTAAGGGAGAATCTCCCTTATGGGCAGTTCTTGCGCTTACGGAGGAACTGCTCCACACCAACTCATTTCAAGAGAGAGGCAGATTTACTGAGTGACAAGCTACAAGAAAGAGATTATTCTGATTGGGTGATCCAAAGGGCTCAGAAACTAGCCAGGAATAACAATAGGGAGGCCCTACTTGAAACACATGACAAAGAACAAGTAGAGAGAAGTATTTGTGTCACCACATATAACACCACGTCAAACTTTATGACGAAAATAGTGCAAAAGAACTGGCGTATTCTGAATTCCAACGGGCTCAATCAACCGTCTCCCCTTTTCTCGTTCAAAAAGAGCAGCAGTATAAAGGACACTATTGTTAATACACGCCCCAGAGCCCCACGGATCTTGGAAACAAGAGATGAGCAGATTTGGCACCTTCCACCCATTATGGGTCATTACGCCTGTGGGTATTGTAAAGCATGTCCAACTTCCATGAATGGCAAGAGTATAGACATTGGCCTACAATATCCGTGGGAACAGAGAAAACATACGACCTGTAATTCTGACAATGTTATTTACTTGTTAAGATGCCCCTGTACGATGCAATATGTGGGTATGACTACTCGTCGGGATAAGACCCGCATACTAGAACACATGAGTACTATACGTTGTGGTAAGACTAACACCAAGCTTATCACACACTTTAAGGAGTTGGGGCACACTGAAAAAGATCTGAACTGGACAGTGCTTGACAAACCCTTCATTCCACCCAACATAGTTGACATCACTAATTTTCTACTGATTAGGGAACAGAGATGGGTGGATAGACTGAAATGCAATACGAGGGGTCTGAATGATTGTATTCCTTGGTTCCAACTGTATGGGGTCATGAATAAATGAGAGTAGAAAGAACATACTTACCAAACGATCATTAAGCAATGAGTGTTGGAAGACGGGACTACTGTCCCTATGAACTGCAGTCTGGAGTAAAAAGAGCACGCATTTATTGCCCCTGCTGGAGTCATGTGTTGACTCATGACCGATATTGAGCATGGGCACATGATTAGAAAAGGATTTATGAAACTTAGTGCGTTTGATGAAAGGACTAACAAACAGCGCAGGATTCAAAGATGGCCGCGAAAGTAAGGATGCACTTGATGTGAGGAGCTTTGGTCTAGTCTTTACGTTCCGTGCCTCTGTATGCAGGTCCACCCACGTGACCGACGTGAACGAGGCCTTAAAACTTGAGGCAAACAGAGTATCGGTATCGTCGGTGGACCTGGACTGGGAAAAGGACATCCGTTGGTCTTGGAGTAGTAAGTGGGGACCTTTTAAATGAGATGAGAGCGACATACGGACTGGCATGTGAAATTTGGATTTCAAATTTTGCGACTTTGGGAATGGGAGGAGGAGCTTTTTTCCAAACCATCTGTGTGCCGTTCTCGTATATTAGGAAATGCATGCACGAATGCAGCCGTGCATAGACTGCAAAATCTGGTTGCCCACTTTATAACATACGGAGTTGGGGAGAACCTGGTCACTGTATAGATACATGTGTGTTTTCTATTTTATAGAGTGTGACGAATAGATCACGGTCCCACGACGGTCCCGGGTTTAGCGATTTGCATTGAAACTCGGGTAAGAAATCTCCACATTTACTCTACATTACGAGTGAGAATACGGGGACATTTTTCGCCCATGATAGGCGATTAAAATTGACTTACATTACATCGAAATAGAAAGATTGGTGAGAATTAGTACCCTTTGGGCGACGTGTTGTTCCTACTTTTGACCCCACGGGTGTGTGAGTGCCTTATGGAGATTAGTTTGGTGATGATGTCTACTTTGTAATATATAACACTGACAAACACTTTTAGAGTATCAGAACTTGGTATGACACAAGGATGATGATGGAAGGGGCTAAACTTGAGGGGGAGGGGAAAATGAGGCATATGAGTACAATATTGCCTTTTCTGTTTCTCTTTACAGTAAATGGCTTCCTCTATGTAATGCGTAGAAGGCGAATCGGAGATTTTCCTGTTCTCATGTTTGCGACACCCCAGTGAGGGTTAAGACCACGATAATTTAAGGGATCTATACCCTGACGAAGGCCGCCTTGACCCTTGGGGGCATTTGATAAAGGCTGAAACATGTTGGTTCCTGCAGCTGGGATATAGGGGCACTGATCTCCCCTGTATATCCTAATTCTGATTTTTTAACCCTGTCGAGGGGAACCAAGAATAAAGGTAACTTTTGGTATACCCTTAGATAGTTTTACTTTCACTTGTCTGCACTTTACGATCCCTTCTTGAGGGAGCATCTTTCCTCTTCTCTCTTTTTTCGTACACTTTCTTCCCTCACCACTATACATATAAAAAAAAAAATTGCGCTCTGTCCAGTGTGTTGGTCTGGACCTGGACGTCAGATGCGGCCCTATGATGAAGCATGACACTGCAAAGTGTGTGAGGGTAGTATTAAGAAAATTAACTCTTTTTCCTTTTGTTCTGCCTATTGTTGCATGAGTTATAAACAGCTCATAGTGAGAATAGGTAGCAATAATAGATTTCATGATTCTGCTCTGAGCTCACGTTTTCTTTTATTTAGTCCTTCTCTTTATAGTGAGTTGTAAGCTTTGGAGGGGGAGTCAGAGAAGGCTCATTCCCTTGTCTCTCCTTATTGTGATTTCAAATGTCTAAGTCTGCCACTTCAGGTCAGTGCCATTCATCCTATATTGTGGGTTCAAGTGTGTGTGGTAATGGGGAAGAGGCATGGCTTGGTTCTGCTGACTCTAAGGCCAGAGATGGCTGCAAAGTCAATAAGCAGATTTGCGATAGTCGGGGGAATTGCCCTAATGTCCCTGAGGTAGAGAAGCATGTTGCCTGCATAGAGTGAAACTGAGTGTGTACCATCCCTAATGGGAATCCCTCAGTTCTGACCAAGGCAACCAGGTTGTGAGCCAGGGGTTCAAGTGCCAGAGAAAATAGAAGAGGGGATAATGGGCAACCTTGGTGAGTTCCTCGTTGTTTGGTAGGAGGGACAGATATGTGGTAACCAATAGGTACCCTGGCTGTAGGGTTGGCTTATAAAAGGTTGACCAGTCAGAGGAAGCGGGCGCCAAGACCGTATCTGTGCAGCACCTCAAACAAAAAGGGCCACTCAAGGGAGTCAAATACCTTGTGTAGGTCCAGGACTAGGCACCCCAGGTGGGGGTATCGCTGCGTGGTGTAGGTGAATACTCGGAAAAAGCGTCAAAGATTCAGTGAGGTGTTCATAGTGGGTACAAGGTAATTCTGGTCGGAATAGACTAACTGGCAAAGATTCAGTGAGGTGTTCCTAGTGGGTACAAAGCCATTCTGGTCGGAATGGACTAACTGCAGTACTAGAGGGACTAGACGGTCTGCCAGTAATGCTGCAGATTTATGGCCAAAACTGCACCTATGCCTAATTCATCCTACCCTTGCTTGCCCTTAGAAAAGGGAGCAAACCCAGGATTAACTTCTGGTTGGAAACAGAGAGAGAGCGGAGTGGGTATGTACATACTTGTATACTTTCTTGAAGTTTGTAATATTTAGAATAATTTTGTGATTAAATTACTTTATATCTGGTAAAGATAAGCGCCGAACTAGATTTTAACGTTATTGTGACTGTTGAGTGATTGTTGAGCTTAGAGCTCAAGCATCTCCACACTACCTCCCTGAGAATCCTGTGACCGCTTGCTCTCGCTACCCTGACACTCAGATACGGTAGGGGTTGTACTTGGCCGAGCTTGCAAAGCCATAGTAGAACAGCCCAGGACAACGGAGGCAAATGACCTCAAACCCCATGGTTGAGGACGAGTGGCACCTGTCTGCCCTGTGACCCTATGAACAAGGTCTGAGTGCCATGATCTCACAACACTTTGGGGTGGCCATCTTGAGGTCAAGCTGTCCAGATCTAGAATGAGAAAACCCACTATGGCAGCCATCTTAAATTCAGACTCACACCAGCTGACTAATATTTTCACCTTTCCACAGGTGCTCAGTCACACCTGGGCTTGGTCAATAAGTGGCAACAGACACAGGTATATGGACAGGCTGATGACATAGGAATGTGCACAGCTACAGCCTTTAAAATTTGAGCACAGTCTCATTGTATATGACTATTTGCTGTCTGTCTTTTTGTTTGTTGAGAGACAGCACTTTGAGCTGACAGTAGCAGCTACTGTTTGTATTTTTTCACTCTAAGCCTCAGCTGATTCTTCTTGAAGGGCTGGTGTTTCAGTTTGTAGTAAAGCTGTTTTTATCTCTTAGCGCTTCAGCAGTAGTTAGCGCGTGCTGCACAACCTACACTGCATGAGTTATGTGTGTCATTGTCACTCTGGAAATTACAGTTTTCCAAGGGTTGACCTGCGATTTAATACTTCCTAGGACTGAGGTAATTTCCTATGTTCAGTCAGGGTGAAGGTTCTAGCCAGAACTGACAATCATCTTTCAGACAGGAAGACTTGGGGTTGCTTTTTATTCTTCTACTCCTGATGGCACTCCGAGTCACCATAGTGTTTCCAGGTTTGTTGGGTTTCTAGCAGGTGTTAACTTTGTTTGACACGTCGGTTAGACAAAGGCCTCTCCTACTTAGACAAAGGGTAGGGTTCTTCGACACATGATTGGCATATTGGGCAATCATCCAGTTTCCTTCATTGTTATGTCTTCTTATAGAAATTTAAGGCTAATCAGGGCCACAGTTGGATGTCTGGAATTATTTCTTTACAGTACCTGATCGGTTTAAGGCACTGTTCTGTAAAGTAGTCCATAAGCAAGTGATCCCATTGCCTCTGATGGAATACATAGCCCTCTTGTTTGTACTGTGCTCTTTCTCCAAGATCAGGTCCTCACTATTTCTAGATGGTCATGCTTTGGAGGGACTAAGTACAAAAACTGCTTTATTTGGAATCTGTAACACTCTGTGTTTTGGTTGTATATGTGTGTGTGGTGTGCATGCCTACTTGAATGTACAGAGCATGCATGCTCATACTGTTTCTTTGAGTCCATGTATGTGTGCTACCTGAATGTGCATCTGTTGTCTGTCTATGCAATTGTTGCTGGCCGCCTACCTTTTCCTACCTACCCACTGACATTGACCTCCTTGCATTAACCATTCCCATTCACCCACCCACTCACCCCAGCATCTACTCAAACGCCTATCCTGACATATGCACGATTACATTTATCAATTAACAACCATCTCCGCTAATAAAAAGCTATACCTATTTGCTTTGCCAATAGTGTTATTACTGGTCGAATCGCCTACTGTGGCCACAGGTCATTCAGAATACGTGACACAAATGATGATTCCTCTTTAATTGCCTCAGCAGTCAGTTTCCATCGTTTTACTGCTATGTGATAACTGAGTGAGTTTGGCGTTTGCTGTTGTGATCCTGCAAAAGACAGATTCAAACCCAAGAGGGGACTCCTCATCCTTTCATTGTTCTGAGCTAGCTGTTTACGGTGCTACATGAGTATTTGCACTTCGAAGAGCTATACAAAGATATTGCTGTAATATTTTAATATTCCTGCGTGCACACTAAATCCAACCACTAGTATACTTGATGAGAAAACATATGTTCGCCTAGCAGAAAAAGATCTCTGCGCGAGATTCCTCTAGAGATTGTTTCAAAGAAATTGAACTAAACTTTCTCCGCCAACGCCTCTAAATTGTTGAAACATTTTATATTTGCCGGCTGTTTCTTGTGTAGCTACAAAATATCTTCTCCATAAACTGCTAAAAACATCACCTCACATCACAATACATCGTCACTAGTTCCGGTTGTGTTCTTTCTTTCCCAGTGACTATCCTCTTCATGGTCACCATTTTGAATCCTGCGCGTTCGGTGACTGAGGAAGAGCTTGTGTGTATCTCGGTTTGCATACTTCTTACCATCCAATTTGTATCTGACAGATTCCAAGGTGTAACTGCTCTTGATTTGGTCCAGGAGTTTCGTTCAGATGCTGGGACTCTTCATTGCTTTTTTAACCACCCCTCTACCGACTTCTCAGATGCTGCCTTAATTGTTCCTTGAATAGCTTAGTAGAGTGCAGCGCTTAGGGCCTATATTACTCCCATTTGTAAGTGCTATACATAAGATATTCTCACAGTGTACTTTACACATAGGCTTGATAAACAGGAGTGGAGGTCTCACTTACTCACCATGTGAGAGCCAGAGGCCTGAGCCCTCCAGAATGATGTAAGTGAGAGCAGTAGCATAGCCAGAGTGTCATGCGTCTTAGAGCAAGGAAGGAAAAGAGCCCGCTGGCTGCTACTTGAATTATAAAACACAGTCATAATCAGGGTTCAGTGGGCCTCTCAGGCCTCTAGGCCCCTGTGCCACTGCACCTGCTGCACCAATGGAAGCTACGTCCCTGAGTGAGAGGGCAACTGAATACCAAGGTTTTGGGATGGAAAAGTCCTCCGCATGATGACGGACGTGCACCCCTGCCTGGAGTGCTCCAGCTACACTGATATCTGGATTCCTGGTAATGATTTTCGGTCATGGGTGAACACAGATCATGCGTGTGCTCCATGAAGTAGGCCTGTCGCACAGTAATGGGGTCTGGTTAGACTGGTAGGGGAGCACCAACTGCTACCCTTGTGAAGGTAGAGGACTACTGCCCTTACCAGCAGTTAACCAACAAGAGCACGGTGATGTCAGCATACCCATTTTGTGTTCAGTAGAATCAGTAGTGTGCCAATGGAGCAGGGCCTACTGGCCCACTCGTGTAAGTACTGTGTACTGATGGTGTGTGTTAGAAATGGACGTCTCTAGTCACAATGGTTTGCACCTTTGTCCAAGTAGGGACCCTTCTTCCTAGTCAGGGTAAGGGGGATACACTTCTAAAATAACCCCTGCTCACCCCCTTGGTAGCTTGGCATGAGCAGACAGGCTTATCTCAGAGGCAGTGTGTAAAGCATTTGTGCACATTTACAGTAATACAGTGAAAACACTACAACTGGATACCACACCAGTTTAGAAAAATAAGTAATCTTTATCTAAATCAAACAAGACCAAAACAACAAAAATCCAACATACAATAATCAAAATGTGACTTTTAGAAGGTAAAAACAGTTCTGTCCATAGCAAACCATAGATGCGACACTTTCTACACAAAGTACCTTAGATGCGTCAAAATCATGAACAAAAACAGCCGCAGGGAAGGAGATGCGTCGGTTCCTTACGCCCAGGGAAGGTGAAGGGAGTTCCTTACTGCCACGCAGGGGAAGTGATGCGTCGGTTCCTTACTGCCGCCCAGAGGAGGTGATGCGTTGGTTCCTTACTGAAGAGGAGGTGATGCGTTGGTTTCTTACTGTGCGGGGAGATGATGCGTTGGTTTCTTACTGCAGCCCCAGCGTTCTTGTAGACTTGGCGCCCCGTGCAATGCGTGGAGATCGGGGATGCATCGGTTCTCGATGCGGTGGCAACGGCGCTGCGTTAGTCTCTCAAGCCGCGGTCCCACATTGCGTTGGTTCTTGCAGTTACACAGCAGTGCCTACGTCGGAATCGGTGCGGTGATCTCGGACTTCGGAGATCGGTGAACGTGATTTGGTGTGCAGCGATTTTTCCAGCTGCAGGCAGGCGCTGCATCAGTTTCTTCAGCGGCATGGCGGCGATGCATCGGAAATGGGTGCTGATGCGTCGCGCTTCTTTAGTTGCGTCTCTTTTCCTGCCCACGGTGGCAGGAACAACCTCCAGAGGCCCAACACAGGAACAGGCACCTCTTAGCAGGTCAGAACTCCCAGAAAGTAAGTTCAGGGGAGCTTGTGGTGAAGTATTTGTGTCCCTGAGACTTCAGAACAGGAGGCAAGCTCTACTTCAAGCCCTTGGAGATCTTCTTCAAGCAGGATTCACAGCACACAGCAAAGTCTTTTGCCTCTCCTTGGCAGAAACATCCACTGCAGGCCAATCCCAGACAGCACACAGCAAAGGGGCAGTACTTCTCCTTCAGCTTTTCTCCTTGGCAGAGGGTCCTCTTGAGTCCAGAAGTAATGTAAAGTTCTGGGGTCTGGGCCCCAATATTTATATTTTATTTCTCTTTGTTCTCTTGTGGCAGAGAGGCTCTTTGCTCAGTCAAAAACAGTTTTGTCCTCTCTGGTCCAGCTTCCCGGCAGGAGGTGGAGACAGCATTGTGTAAGGCAGACTAGGCCCATTCAGGTGAAAGGAAATCTCCTCCCCCTACTCTAAATGCAGCCCAGGTCTATTCAGGCCAGCCCTGACTCATCTAGGAGAGGCAGGACACACCTCAACCCTCCAGTGGCTATCTACAGTGAATGCACATCCCCAGCCCCAAGCTCCCAAGCCAGACAGTCAATCCACAAACAAGCAGAGGCACACAGGATGGCTAAGCAAGAAAATACCCACTTTCTAAAAGTGGTATTTTCAAACCCACAATATAAAAATTATCTTCCCTAAAAGATGCATTTTTATATTTTGAGTTTAGGCATACCAAATTCCATCTTTCTACCTTGTCCCAATGGGAAGTTATACTTATAAGATGTTATAAATAAACTCCCATTCTATCCTATGGGTCAGATAGCCTTTCAATAGTGAAAAACGAAATACACTGTATTTCACTATCAGGACATGTCACACCCACCAGGGCATGTCCTACCGTTCATATACACTGCACCCTGCCCACAGGGGTACCTTGGGCCTACCTTTGGGGTGACTCACATGTAATAAAAGGGAAGGTTAGGGCATGGAAAGTGGGTGCACTTGCCAGGTCGACATGTCAGTAGAGACTGCGCGCAGACACTGCAGTGGCAGGCCTGAGACCCCTTTGAAAGGCTGCTTATGTGGGTGGCACAATCAGTGCTGCAGGCCCACTAGCAGCATTTGACTTACAGGCCCTGGGCACACACAGTGCATGGTACTAGGGACTTAGTAGTAAGTCAAACAAGCCAATCGTGGGAACACCAATCCATAATAACAATTTACACAGAGAGCATATGCACTTTAGCACTGATTAGCAGTGGTAAAGTGCCCAGAGTCCTAAAATCAACAAAAACAGGGTCAAAAACAGGAGGCCAAAAAGCCAAAAAGTCTGGGAGTAAACCCGCTGAAAAAGCCAGGTCTAACAGTGCGAGATGGTAAAAATTCAAATCTCCATTAAGTCCGCTTGTATGGACCTTTATCTTGAACTGAGGCCAAAATCATGAATTCAGTACCATATCAATGACAGTGAAGCAGAATTTGCCACACAGGAATGACAAAGAAGGGAAATCCTACAAACCATGAAGGTTTATTAACAATTTAGTAAAGTTACAATCTCAAATCCAATCGGTTAAGTATAAATCAATAGTCACCTGAATAGAGCATGTGTGACTACTATCCAGCTAATTAAATTTGGCAACTGCAAGTACACGTTATTAAAGACAGCATATTCATAGTAAGGTAAAATTCCGTTCCTATAAAGGGAAACTCCCTAAGGTTGGGGGCAAGTCAGAGATTTTGAAGCAGCTGGTGTCAGCAAACATAGCATCAAAATTAAAACCAAATGAAGGTTCCATTCATGAAAAGGAAAAATGTACTTGCTCTAGAAAGTAAGTCTATGAGCAGAAATATAATGAGCATTGGGTTTCAAGCGAAGGAGAGAAAGGGACGTCTGCTTGAGAAGGTGAATGGGGGCATAATCATAACTAACTAAAATCATCTTAGTAAGGACCAATCAAAGATCAGTGTTCTCGCTGTACTTGGAGTCGGCCTCCTTCTCACGGATAATATAATGACAGATTCTTCCATCATTACAGCTTTCACAATAGCTCACAAAGGAGTTTTCGCCTCTTCTGCTTCCCATCCCATGCAGGTGCTGAGAATTATCATCCAAACAATTAATTCTAACAAACACAACTTCCACACAGTAAGCTGACATAGATATTATACATTTACTAAAACACAGTGTATCTGGTGTTTGAAACACAAAGAGAGTTATGCACAGCAAGTGGAAATGCAACATTTTATTTTCAAGATGAAGTAGGCACCTAGGCCCTATGTCAACTCATGTCAGTTCTAAGAGGCACATATTCTAATTTTAGTTGCTAAAAAACATACAGTTCACTTGTTTCACTAAATCTAAGTGCAAAATCATGTGTGCACACATATAAGTAATGGTTATGCGTGTTATAGATTAGCAGTAAGCACAAATAAATGAAGGTGACACTGCATCACCAGTACTTAACTCATCCTTGGCCTGCATGTATTGTGTATAGCGCTAGACAGCACATGATACTTGTGTGTGCTGTATCAAACTGTGCCTTTGACAAAGGGCAGTGCACAGAAGAGAGCACTAAATCACAATTGTCTGGATTTGGACTATAAGGGTGGGATCATGAGTTCCATACTTTGCTGAACAGCACCATCTTAGGAGAGGGAAGCTCACCAAGACTCCTTGCTGCTGGAAGCATGGCTGGAGACCAAGATCTGCAAGTCTCCCTGTTGGATGAGGGGGCCATTACCCAGGAAGCGCAAGCCTTCTGCCTGCCAAGATCAGAGTACCTTGTGAGGCGGAGAGGGCCTAGAGCCGGCTTTCCTGCAAAGACCAGTGGGCCCAGTGAGGAGGAGGAGAGTGCCTGACTGACTGACTGAAAATATTTGTAAAGCGCACTACTGCCGAGGCGTCAGGGCGCTGAATGATATGCGATGCCCAAGGCCAACACGATCAGGGTTGGGAGAAGAGCCATGTTTTAATTTCCCTCCTAAAGACCCATCTGTTAGGCAAAAACCTGAGGTGTGTGGGCAGAGAATTCCAAAGTTTGGATGCTAGGAAAGAGAAGCGTTTACCTCCACACCTTACTCTCTTTATCTTAGGCAGTTGTAAGAGATCAAGGGATGCTGATCTTAGAGCTCGTGAAGGAACGTATCGAGAAAACAAAGTTTGCACATCCTTGGATCCTCCACCAAACAATGCTTTATGCACCATGCATAGGGTCTTAAAGTCAACCCGTCGCCGTACTGGGAGCCAGTGAAGTTGTTTTATACTAGTCGAAGTAGGGTGATGTTTAGGTAGATTGAGCAATAATCTAGCTGCCGCATTCTGAATTGACTGCAGTTTGGAGAATTGCCCAGCGTTTGCTCCTAAGTAGAGAGCGTTGCAATAGTCAATTCTAGATAGAATCGTAGCTACTACCACTGTTTTCCTCAGGGAAGGCGGAATAAAAGGGAGAATCTTCCTCAGACCTTTCAGCATAAAAAAGCAGGCTGATGAGACTTGGTTGATCTGGGGAGCCCAGGAAAGATCATTATATACCAAAAGACCTAAGTTCCTGACTTTTTTTTACAGGGGCCGGACAGGTGCCAGCTGCATTTGGCCACCATAATTGGTTCCAGACCGAAATTTTCTGACCAAACTCAATCACCTCAGTTTTATCTACATTAAGTTTTAAAAATTGGCATTCATCCAGGTCATCAAAGCAGAGATACAGTTACAGAATTGGGATGCCATAGCATCCACGGGCTGTGTAACCGACACTATAAGCTGCGTGTCATCAGCATAAGACACCAGAATAAAGCCGTAACTTTTTATTAGTCTAGCCAGAGGAGCTACATATATATTAAAAAGTGTAGGGGATAAGGCCGAGCCCTGTGGGACTCCACCGGGAAGTGTGAATTCCTTGGACTGATATCCATCCCAAAATATCACTTGTTCCCTAGACGCTAGGAAGGAGGAGAGGAGAGCAAGAGCTTTACCTTTGATACCTGCAACCTGTAGCCTTCGTATTAATACCGCGTGGTTCACGGTATCGAAGGCTGCTGTCAAATCAAGCAGGACCAATACAGCCCCTCCTCCTCCATCCAACACCTTACGTATTTCCTCTACTGCCATAACCAATGCAGTCTCAGTAGAATGTGATGATCTGAAACCATGTTGGGTAGTATCCAAGATGTTGTTGTTCTCTAGGTATGATGTTAGCTCTGAGTTCATGGCTTTCTCGAGGATTTTAGCAGGTAGAGGCAAACAGGAGATGGGACGATAGTTTTTCTCGTCTAAGGGATCCAGCTTGGGTTTTTAAAGGAGAGGGCGAATACAGGCTTTTTTCCAAATCGATGGAAATACTCCTGATGAAATGCTTTGGTTTAGTATGGGGGATAGTGGAGATGCCTGGAGGAAGCAAGGTCCTCTAGGGATCATGCCTTGTATATTCCGGTGAGCAAAGTGTGAGACATTCAGTCTGGTTAGAACTGCTGTGGAATTGTGGGCTGAATGCCTGATTCTGCCATGTTGGTTAAACCCTCCTGTGCCAGGAGGGGGGACACTGTAAAATTCGAGCCATCGCCAGCGTGTGTGCCAGATTCGACCCCCAGTGTACTAAGAAGGGTGGCGCTGTGACAGTAGGGCTGCTGCATGCATGTGGGATGATGGAGGTGACCTCTGTGGGTCCAGAAGGGGGCCACCATGAGGCCAGGGCCATCGCCAATGCAACTGCTGGGATCACTTACTGTTCGCTGGAGGAGCTGAGCGGGGACATCTGATATAAATTTGGTCTTTTGGAGACTGAGTAGGCTGATGCGACATTGGGAAAAGACCACAAGAGTTCGTGGGCCCTCAGCATGCAGAGACTAGAGCCTGTGAGGAAGTTTTCCAGCCCTCTAGAATAGCCAACTGCTCTTGGGTCACGTAAGACTGTTCAAGGCCTTTGAGCCTAATGTAGACTTGCATGAATTTAGCAGCAGAGGTTTGCAGACATAACTCTTAAGGACAAACATAGAATCTGTTTGCTTGGGGCAAGTGTGGACCACATGTGGGAGTCACCTCTGGTATTGAATGGTGAATGACAGACCCCACTAGATGGGATAAAGGGACTCTGGGATTCCGCCCAGGACGACACTAGTGTGCCAACTTTAAGAGACTGTGGAGTTTACTGTGCTAATGCTATGCTTTATGTGTGTGTTTACATTAAAATACTCCTTTTTTCATAAAAGCAAGTATTTTACTGGGCAATCACCTTATTGTTGTTACTGTTTGTACTTTGAGATGTGAGCCTGTGTATGTGCTACCTTCCACTAAAGAGCCTTGAACTGCTCAACTCCCACTACCACTGACAGTCAAGTGCTGGATGAGATAGTACTTGACCCAGTTACTCAGGACCCAAAGCAGGTTGGGCCCTGGGACATAAGGAGTTAAAGGCCTCATCCTCCATGCACAATAACTCCTGCTTGCCCCGTGGCCAGGTGAACAGGGTTCTGACATAAGAAAACTATACATAGTGCTCACATGCTGAGTAGAATTTATTGGACATGTCTTCTATGTTCTTATTGGAATGTGGGTGAGGTAAACAAGGCTGACAGTTGTCTCTTGGTGCTGTTAAGATACGACGTGAATAAATACTTTTCCTAAATCAACCCGAGGTTGTGTGGTACACTGGATTACTACAATTTGGCGACAAGCGTTTTGACATCCACAGCAACTCCTGCATCCTACAGAAACTGGTAAACTCAGTTATTTCTAGTGGATTACGATTTGAGCAGCGGGGGATTTGAAACAGTTCCTGTGTGGAAGGTCCATCTTCGCACTAGCCGGAGGTGAGAGCGCAGTGTGGCAGTGTTGGACAAAATCGCCGCATTACAATGGTACCCGAAGGCTACTGGGCTGTGCGTTTTTTGACATTCTATGGCTGCCATTATCAGCATTACGGTTTAAAGCAGGCGAGCCAGATGTTTAGTGCGAGGGATCCTACCGTCACTGCGGTGAAGCCTTTCACATGGACCAAAATCCCAGTCACAAGAGGTCCATTATTGAACGAGAGGCCCACAGCGTTGGATGTTCATGCAGTTTCTGCGTTTCCTGATCACTTCACACAGCTGGTATCCTCTGTGACATACGGTCACATGATACACATTAGCTGCTGGGATTGGTTGCAGTTTTGTTTGGGTTTGGAACTCAGCACGTCTTTCTCTCTATTCAATGTGTTAAGTGGCAGCGTTCTGCTATTAGTGACTCGCACACTGTAGTTTAATCTCCAGCATGTCTGCGTGTCGTAGCAGCGTTCTGCTGTCAGTGACACACACACTTTACCATCGGGGTTCTTGACCAGAGAGGTAGTGTGGCAGAGTCTTGCACTTTTAGTGGCACGCACACTCAGCGTGTTATTCTGCAGTAAGCAGCCCGTCAGTGACAGGCACACTTGTCTTCGCACACTCAGCATGTTATTTGTCAGTGAGCAGCCCATCAGTGACACGCACACTTGTATTTTGATACTTTCAGTCAAGCCAGCGTATTCATTGGCAGAGTTTGCCCATTAGTGACACGCACACTCATGTTCATCAGGTACTATCAGTCTGTTGTTTGGGAGTTTCCTGTTGGTCAATGACACGCACACTTTTGAGGTTTCTACAAACATTAATTATTTTGGAAGTGTATTAGGATTTGTATGTTTACCCTCCACATTGACAAATTTGGTTGTGTTTTAGACAGGTGTGACCAAGTTCAGAGACACATTACATGTAATTTTGTGTTGTAATAGCTCAGATTTCTACTATGCAGCTGGTGAATCCACCCCTTCCTTTTTAACAGTCACCAGGCAAACCACCTATTAAGTGGAAAACCTGGTATACGGCTTTCACAAAGTATTTAGGAGCTATAAGTGGAAATCGATATTGTCCTGAGAGGGAAAGATTTCTTCTTGAGCATAATTTGGGTTTCGAAGGGCAAACCATTTTTGAATATCTTCCGATACAGCATGCGTAAGATGATGATGAGGACCTGGAAGAGTTTCAAGGAGCAGTTCAGAAATTGGAGAAACAGTTTGATGTTCAGCCAACTTTGATTATCAACAGGCATACATTTTTCACAAGAGAGCATCACCAGGAGGAGTCGATAGACTCATACGTGGCAGCTTTATGCAAATTTGAAGATTTCACGAACCAGTTAATCAGTGATCAAATTGTGGTCAGGTGTCATGATAAAAAAGTACAGGAGAATCTTCTCACATATAAGAACCCATCTTTAAATGAGACAATTGACATTGTAAAAAGCATTGACATTTTGATAAAGCTTATAGAGAATTGGCTAATAAGAACACGGTTTGGGCGTTGGCAGATATTAGCTCCAAGAAGTGGAGTAATACAAAATCTTCTTTCAAAAGATAAAATTTGATGCTACAAGAGGGGCTAGGAATCTGTTTTTTAAGCAATAAATGTTTGTTTCAAGAGTGGTTATCCTCAGCATGCTCCCACTGGACGTTCTTGTCCCGCAAGAAGAACTACGTTTAAAAACTGTGGAAGAATAGGGCATTTCGCCAAAGTTTGTTAGTCAAAGAAAAACAAGGTGAATGCTATGTTTGATTGTGATTACAGGGATGATACGGCTGATCTGGTGGAAGGGATGAGAGATTTGGGATTCGTAATACGCGATGAAGACGAGTATGAGTGTAGGGACCCATACACTGATTTCTGTATGGATGGAAAGATGTTGAAATTGCTTGTGGATTCTGGAGTGAAAATTACCATAATCATGGAAGAGTTGTTCAAGTACACATGGGATGACACAGAGTTGCTGGCCCCAGACAAGTGTCCTGTTTCATATGATGGGAAAATAAATGTAGTTGGTTGGTTATTTTGAAACCACTCTTCAATTTAAAGAGATGGTCATTCAAGGGAAAGTATATGTTGCCAAGAAGAGCCTAAGCATATTAGGGTGGTATAACCAAGGGCTGTTTGGATTGACATTAACATTAGGAAAGGATGTTCAAGTGTCATTAGTCAGGGAGAATTACACGGACACTGGCAATCTTTGGATGATAAAGTTTCCCAATGTTTTTGAGGAGAGATTGGGGAAGATTAGTGGGTCCAGACACAAGAAAAAGGTTCAAGAAAACATGGTACCTATAAAACCCATATTAAGAATGGTGCCTTTTAGCATTAGAGAAGAGCTGGCAAACATACTTGAAAAATTGTGCATAGAACCAATTGAATCTTCGCTTTGGTTATCTCTGTTGGTTATCGCCAGAACGTAAACTGGAGATTTAAGAGTTTGTATTGACCTGCATAGTCTGAACAAAGTCATTTGGGTAGATTCGCATCCCCCACCATGGATCGTTGATATCCTTTCTAGTTTTGTTGGTGCATCTGTTTTCAGCAAAATTGATTTGGCATCCGCCTACCATCAGGTGGAATTGGAATAATCCTGCAAGCATCTCTCGGCTTTCATTGCTCCCGTGGCTACTTTTCAGTTTAAACGGATGTCTTTTGGTTTGGCATCTGCCACGCCAGTCTTCCAACGCATCATGGAGTCTCTGCTCAAGGGCATCAATGGTATAGTGGTGTTTCAAGACAACATACTTGTAGGTGCCAGGACATGCAGGAACACGACAAAATAATGTTTAGTGTGTTGGGAAGGTTGGAATGGACTGGGTTGGTTGCAAATGTTAAGAAGTATGAATTTGCCAAGCACAGGATTGAATATTTGTGCCATGTTTTTTCATGACAAGGGGTAGAACCACACCCAAATTTAGTAGAAGCCATCATGGAAGCCCCGACACCCAACAGTAAAGAACAAGTGTCATTCTTTATGGGAATTTGTCAATTGTATGCCAAATTCATCAAAAAGTTTGCCAGTAAGACTGAGAGACTGAGAAATTTGCTCAACAAAATACCATTTTCAAGTAGGATGAGAGGTGTCAGGAGGACTTTGTCCAATTAAAGAATGAGATAAGTTCGGAGAAAATTTTGCAACTGTATGATCCTGCATGTCAATGCTTTATCATTGTTGACGCGAGTTACAGTGGATTAAGGGCTACCCTTTCCCAAGTGTTTGGGTAAAGCGAAAGGACTGTAGGTTTTACCTCCAGAGCTCTGCGAGACAATGAGAAAAATAATTCTGTAATTGAAAAGGAATTGCTTGCTTGTTGTTGGCCTGTTGAGTGATTTAAGTGTTTTGTCTGAGGGAGGAGGTTTATGATATTGACAGACCATAAACTTCTGGATGGTATTTTGAGAGGAGATGTTATCAGAGATTTTAAACCCAGAATTGCCAGATTGAGTGCAAAACTTCTCCAGTACAATTTTGTGATAAGTATATCCCTGGCGGTTAAAATATGAGAGCAGACTATCTGTCAAGATCACCGTCTGTGTGGAAGGTGAACCTGAGGATGAGGACCAAGAATGTCTCATTGTAGCTGTTGTTGTGTGTTTTGAGAGTGTTGTTTGATAGAGCCGAATGGATGGAGTGTTTGGAGAAAGATGATCTAAAAATGGCTCGTGAATTTGTGGTTGGAGAATGGCCAAAGGAGAGTTCATTACATTCAAGTGTCCAACCTTACTTTAAGATTTCTGATGAGCTGACATTAGAGGACGTTAATTTAATTATGAGAGGTGACAAGTTTATACCACAGGTGTCACTTAGAGGGCGGATCATTCAGGCTGGGCATGAGGTCCATTTGGGGCAAACAGTCGCTAAAAGAAGAATACATTCTGTGTATTGGTGGCCCAGTATGGATAATGAAATTGTACAAACTGTCTGGGATTGTGTTATTTGTTTGACAAGTGACAGGAATTTGAAAACCACTAAACCACCTCTTCAACCATTGAGCTTCCTGAAAGGCCTTGGTCCAAACTTGCAGTGGATTTCATCGGTCCTTTCAGTATTTTGCTGCCAAGGTTTAGATATGCCGTCCTTTTGGTTGATGTTTATAGTAAGTGGTGGAAGGTAGAATTTGCCCCAGAACCAAATACTAGTGCTGTAATATCATTTTTTGGCAAAACCTTTATGAGAGAAGTTTTTTCGAAGGAGTTAGTCTCCGCAACGTAGTCCAATTTGTTTCAAAAGAAATGAGAGAGTTTCTGAGTAAATCTGGTCAAGCACAAAAGGGTTGCTCAGTGTCATCCACAGGCAAATGGTTTGGTGGAGAAAATGAATAGGACATGAGTACATTGTATCCAATGAGCTGTTAAGAACAGTATTGGTGTGCGCATGGCTGTGTATGATATGTTGTTTGCCCACCGTACAAGTCCAAATACAGTTACAAGTAAGACACCTTTTGAGATTATGAGAAGTCGGTTACCTGCTAGCAAATTGTTTTCAGCATAGTTGAAAGAGTGTAAGTCTGGTTCTTCCCATGAGAGTGACATGGATAAGGGTGTCCGCCCAAAGGTGGAGATGGCACAGAGAAAAACGAGGCAAAGTTTTGATGACAAACTTGGAGTGCACAGGCATGGGAATAACATCATGAAAGGAGATTGAATCCGCATAAGAGAACCCCCTCATGTGCCGAAGAGTCAATCAAAGTTCAGAGAACCTGTAAAAGTAGAAGATGTTAGTGGTCATTCTGTTAAAGTGAAAGGAAATGAATGGTGGAATTGTTCTAGAGTAGTAAAGTTAAAAACAGAGATGTGATGGATGCATGAGAGGAGGATGATCCATTTAGGGATGGTGCCCAGGGTGTGGATAATCTTTCTTGCCCAAGGAGAATCATTGGGAAATCTTTTAGGTTTTGTTAGTAAAACATGGGGTATATTGTGTCTGGTCAAAGGGTGTTTAGAGTGTGTCTATGCATGACAAGGTGTAGAGCTTAAGTTTCTTTTTATGTCTATCTTTGTTTATATTTATGTTGTTTTCTATTTTAACTATATTATTGCAAATCAAATATGGTATTGAATGGTCATGAGTAACTTATTCTATGCGAAAAAGGAAAGATGTTGTGGTGATCTATCGTAGTGCTCACATGCTGAGTAGAATGTTATTGGATATGTGTGCTATGTTCTTAATGGAATGCGGGTGATGTAAACCAGAATGACAGTTGTCTCTTGGTGATGTTAAGGCGTGAATAAATACTTTTTCTCAATCAAGCTGTGTTGTGTTTTACACTGGTTTACTACAGATAGTACTTGGCCCAGTTACTCAGGACCTAAAGCAGGTTGGGCTGTGGGACATCAGGAGTAAAAGGCCTCATTCTCCATGCCCAATAGCTCTTGATTGCCCCGTGGCCATCTGAACAGGGTTCTGACATGAGAAAACTATACAAATGTGGGATATATTTCAAATAAGTGAATTATCAGCTTACAAATCCAGTTCGTTTCAGTTTATAGTGCCTCTAGCTCGACTTCCGTAAAGCCTCAAGGAATCAACAAGGACACGTTTGAGACATTTAGACATAGAGTCAAATACACAAATACATTTTCGACTGTAAACATATGATTGTTAACAGCTGAAATTGGCATTAATTATGATTTATGACAGGTATAAATAGTTACTACACTGTAATTCTCCACCACAAGTGCAAACACATTTCACAGTAATAAATCCAACACAAGTTGGTGGGGAGTGGGATTAGCTTGGTTTTCTCCAATGTTAACTTCCAATGGAGCCAGTTGAACATTTACTTCAGCCAAGTACCCTTCCATGGTGAGAAGGTGAATGGACCTCCTCCAAACTTGGAGGGGATGTAGGGGAAGAAAAATGTGCATTTCACATTGGGCTGCATTTTCCTTAGTGCATATTTGTACTCTGTTTACAACACACTTTGGGAAAATGGGGGTGTGGGAAACATGACATTCCCAGTAGTACATCTTGAAACATATGCTAGCTTGGGAAACTGTGCCTTATGCAGCAGTCTGGCATGCTGCTGGGATTATTTGTAAATAGTACCTGAAAGTAATAAATCTGGAATGTTTCATAGGAGTGGTCGTAGGACATTATCTCACGTGTTTACAATGCATGCCTTTACCACGCAAGCCTTTACCATACCTTTACCACGCATGCCTTTACAATGCAATTTTATATATATATATATATATATATATATATATATATATATATATATATATATATATATATATATTCTGCTCCACACTCCTCCGGGAAAGTTTGTCCCAAGGATCACAGCACTCACGGGGGCAGGTTCAAAAAGCCTTTTTGAACCTGCCCCCGTGAGTGCTGTGATCCTTGGGAGGAACTTTCCCGGAGGAGTGTGGAGCAGAATGGATATGCGGGAGCACCCCCGCATGATCGGCACCCGTCCACGAGTGCACCGGGCTGGTGCGTGGTGGAGCAGTAATATATATATATATATATTATCTACTGGCGGTCGCCAGTAGATAGTTATAGTTAGGACCTATTATCCATAGGAAATCCGCGACATTCTATTTGAAATAACGTTGGCGCCAGTTGACGAATCTTCGCGAAAGTTTCCAACTTGTTGGGGCGCTCCGCTCCTACCCTGAAAGTCTCGGGTTGATTCGTCAAGCGGGGGCCGAGAAAAAAGGGGGGTCCCAAAACGCGTTTTCCCCATTCATTTTTCCATAGGAACCTTTAGTCGCAGCTACAGCCCGAACTGCTGAACGGAATTACACCAAATTTGGCAAAGAGGTAGCCCTTGGTTCAGACTGGTGCCTTTTGCTTAAATGGTGTAAATCCGTTCAGTAGTTCCTGAGAAAATCAAAAGTAAAGTCACATATATATCTATGGCCGAGTAGGGTCCGCGTTCCCTCAGCGCACCCTGCGCGCACCGTCCCGATCACGAGCTGCATGCTAATTGGCTGTCAGCTGGCTGTCAACACTCCAAACCAGGAAGTGTTGGCAGCCATTTTGTCCCTCGGTAGAACCGAGGCACAAAAACAAGTGCGCAAAACGCACAAAGGGGGCAGGGTAGAAACACCCTGACCCCCTAGGCCTGCTCAGGGGTCCCACAAGGACCCCCTGGGCAGAAAAAGCATTTTTTTTTTAAATCGGCAGGATGCGCTTAGGGTGCGCGGATCCCGCCGATTAAAAAAAAAAAAGCACAAGAAACAAGTGCGCAAAACGCACAAAGGGGGCAGGGTAGAAACACCCTGACCCCCTAGGTCTGCTCAGGGGGTCCCACAAGGAGCAGCTCTGTGGCACTTTTTGGAGGTACATGGTGGGCTAGTTGGACTCCAGGGACCCTCAGTATTCAAGGGGACTTAATCCCCCAACTTAAAACGCCCCACGGGGCACATTTGCACAGTGGTGAAGGGAGGGGGCGGGCCTTCAGGTGACATGTGTGCAAACAGGCCCCGTGGCGCATTTTAAGATGGGGAATGAAATCCCCTTCAATCCTGAGGGTCCCTGGGGGCAAACTAGACCACCAGGTACGTCCAGAAAGCGCCACAGAGCTGCGTTGCAGAGAGGTGCAAAAAGAGGCGTGGCCTCTGAACACCTCTCTGCAACGCAGCTCCCTGGCGTATACTGGAGGTACAGGGTGGGCTAGTTGGACCCCAGGGACCCTCATGATTCAAGGGGACTTAATCCCCCAACTTAAAACGCGCCACGGGGCGCGTTTGCACAGATGTCACCTCAGGCCCCGCCCCCTCCCTTCACCATTGTGCAAATATTCCTCTAAAATCAGCCGAACTACGAATTCTGATTTACTCACCTGTTATCAGGAGAGACCTCAGTCCTGCATCTTTCAGCCCAGTACTGATCCTGAAAAGTAATTTTAACCGTACTTACCAGTAACTTGAATTTCCTTCCATAGGATATCATTGTCTGCTTTTTGCTGAAAAAGTTTCTAAGTGTCGATTTTTGAAACATACAAATATTCCTCTAAAATCAGCCGAACTACGAATTCCGATTTACTCACCTGTTATCAGGAGAGACCTCAGTGCTGCATCTTTCAGCCCAGTACTGATCCTGAAAAGTAATTTTAACCGTACTTACCAGTAACTTGAATTTCCTTCCATAGGATATCATTGACTGGTTTCACTTGGAAATTCTTCTAAGTGTGGCGTTTTGGAACTTTATAATATTCCTCTAAAATCAGCCGAAATACGAATTCCGATTTACTCACCTGTTATCAGGAGAGACCTCAGTGCTGCATCTTTCAGCCCAGTACTGATCCTGAAAAGTAATTTTAACCGTACTTACCAGTAACTTGAATTTCCTTCCATAGGATATCATTGTCTGCTTTTTGCTGAAAAGGTTTCTAAGTGTCGATTTTTGAAACATACAAATATTCCTCTAAAATCAGCCGAACTACGAATTCCGATTTACTCACCTGTTATCAGGAGAGACCTCAGTGCTGCATCTTTCAGCCCAATACTGATCCTGAAAAGTAATTTTAACCGTACTTACCAGTAACTTGAATTTCCTTCCATAGGATATCATTGACTGGTTTCACTTGGAAATTCTTCTAAGTGTGGCGTTTTGGAACTTTATAATATTCCTCTAAAATCAGCCGAAATACGAATTCCGATTTACTCACCTGTTATCAGGAGAGACCACAGTGCTGCATCTTTCAGCCCAGTACTGATCCTGAAAAGTAATTTTAACCGTACTTACCAGTAACTTGAATTTCCTTCCATAGGATATCATTGCCTGCTTTTTGCTGAAAAAGTTTCTAAGTGTCGATTTTTGAAACATACAAATATTCCTCTAAAATCAGCCAAAATACGAATTCCGATTTACTCACCTGTTATCAGGAGAGACCTCAGTGCTGCATCTTTCAGCCCAGTACTGATCCTGAAAAGTAATTTTAACCGTACTTACCAGTAACTTATATTTCCTTCCGTAGGAATCCATTGTCTGGTTTTCAGCAGAAAAGTTTCAAAGTGTTGATTTTCACAAACTACAAATATTCCTTAAAAATCGCCTGTATGACTTAAACGCATTCTTTCAACTGTTTACAGGAGATGCACCAGTTCTGGATCCAGGATCCACCACTGAGTAAGAAAAAGTAACGATAACACTACTTACCTGCTAAGTGAATTTCCTCCCATAGGATAACATTGGTGATTCTATGTGAAAAAGTTTCTAAGTGTCAACTTTTAAAATACAATAATATTCCTTAAAAATCACTACTGTAACCAAAACGCTTTTACTCAACTGTTTACAGGAGATGTCCCAGGACTGAATCTAGGATCCAGTACTGTGGTTAGAAAAGTAATCCATAAAGTAACTAATTGCATTTAGCTAGAAATTCACATTGAGCTCAATGTTGCATTGTGTTTGAAATTGTGTTGCCCATTGCAACAACTGTAACTACTGTACTTAAAAGTCTATTGCCTATTTGCAAAGTATTTAAACTAAAGTAATTCATTCTGAGAAAGTATATTTTGTAATGTAATGTATAATGTAATTACAATGTAATTTAAAAAATAAAACATCTAAAAATAAATAGTTTAAAAAAATGTAGTAAATCAGTATCCAAAAAAATAAATATAACAATTAATACATTTAAAAATTGTCATTTACAAAACTTTTGAAATTCACTGAAAAAAACTATAGGTTTCAGACATGTTATAGTTAGGAATTAGCATTTAAAAAACCTTTGAAATTCACTGAAAAAACCATAGGTTTCAGGCCTGTTATAGTTAGGGTTTAGCATTTAAAAAACCTTTGAAATTCACTGAAAAAACCATAGGTTTTAGGGAAAGTTATAGTTAGTTGGACATTGCACTCATACAAAACCCGTGAAATTCCCCCGTTATAGTTAGTTCAGCTAACTATAACTCGCGCCCCCGCAATGCACTGCTGATGACGTCACATATTACATCACTCATGACATGGTCAGTGACATCACTGATGACATCACTGATGACATCTCAAATGACATCACTGATGACATCATCCATGTGAGAATTTAATTTTAGCAATACAAGCGAATCAGATGACGGACCCAAAGGAATCGCACCTCACTAGTCACTGTGCCCCTCTTTTGTATTACTTTAGTCGTGCACACTCGACACTCGTCACCCTTCAGTGTCACTGTTTCACAGATTAGCATATAGTACATTCGGAACGCATACCGAACCGCAGCTTAACGTGAAAGGACACTTATCAAGGTGGCCGGTCCTATATCGGGAAAACCCACTAATCCTGGGATTCCTTATGGTCATCCATCAAACTACGCTTTTGATTTTATCTCATTTAAGCCCTGACGAAGTTCCACACACTGTGAAGTGGGAACGAAACGCGTTGGCTGTCTGTTGCAAAAGAAAATGAAATAAAGAATAAAAAGTTGAAGAACAAACCAACACCAGATTGTGATACTTAATTTTCGGTGCACCTCCAAATCAAATGTACTATGTGAGAATTTAATGCATCTTCTCACACCCTAATATAACTTTTGATACACCCACTCTAAATTACAGACTGCCATTCTCAAAACCATACACACTCCAATACCAATAAGTACATACCCACTCACTGATTCTTAGGTCTACACACACACATCTACTCACTCACCCGTACAGTCACTCATACTTACAGTCACTCAGTACAGGACTATCATATGCACTCATACACCTATATAAACACTCACACAACGCAACTCATCCATAGAGGTACTCACACACCTAGTCAGTCATGCTAATAATTAATCACACTCCCATTTACTCACCTATACAGTTATACACACTATCTCACTTACTCATAAAAATACTAGCACATTCTTACGCTCCTATGCAATCACTGATGCAAGCACACACTCATCCATATAGCCACTCTCACAATCACACACTCTCACTTATAGCCATTTATATACTCCAACACACATATATACTGCCTTTCACATATGTAGTTACTCATACATGTACCACTGAGATATACATTCAATCACTAACACACCCATACACACACTCACCCACCCATACAGTCCATCACAGACGCACTCTTGAAACCATGCACCCAGTGAATCACCCACTCACACATCTATGCACAGAGTCACACACACCCCACCCACACAAACACTGAGGCACCCATACAGATACTCAGAGAACCAATCCATAACCCATATAGACACTCATTTAGCTAGTCAGAAACCCATGCAGCTGCTTACACAACAACAGACAGACGGATACAGACATTCACACAGTTTAGTCACTCACCCATGCATCCAGTAAGATACGTTTAATCACTCACTTATAGACTCAGTCACGCACCTACTAAATCATCCATTCAGACGCTTATTCACCCACTCATTCTTCAATACGCCTTTCCCTATATATATTAAACATATTTAAACTTTACAGAAACACACAATAACTGGATGATGTCATCAGTGATATCATCAGTGATGTCACTGACCATGTCATGAGTGATGTAATATGTGACGTCATCAGCAGTGCATTGCGGGGGCGCGAGTTATAGTTAGCTGAACTAACTATAACGGGGGAATTTCACGGGTTTTGTACGAGTGCAATGTCCAACTAACTATAACTTTCCCTAAAACCTATGGTTTTTTCAGTGAATATATATATATATATATATATATATATATGGTGCAGGCCACATGCACTCTGGAGGCACCCATCAGCAAAGAGTTTGGCAGGTGTGGTGGCACTTTGTTGGAGTATTATATTTGAAACCTGCCAGAACCGCCGCAGCCGTGAAAATTAAATATGTACCTGCTGACAGCAAGTTGGGGCATGACCACATGGCAAGGTGGAGGTCACTGAGACTGAGCACCTTCAGGTACAAAACTTTGATTGGGCAGTATGCGGCAGATGAATGGGTTATTGTGCTATGCTAATGCTTCCCAGGAAAAGGAACAGTGGAATGATATGCTATCAGCGCATGATTAAAGAACAGTGAGGAACTTTTTCCTGTCATCACTGAGATGTAAAAACGGTACGATGACTGTAATATACTTGGATCAATGACATGCTATGATGGCGGCAATACAATCTGGAAGGACGATTGTGTAATGGTGGTCCTTTCTTTCTTTCCACTGCAGGGGAGCCAATCAGAGTATTTAACCACCTACATGTAAACGAATTGTTTCACTAGGGGCATTTGAGAAAGGCTTGCTGCCGAAACGCGTCATGCCCAGTGCAAATAAAATGAACATTGAACCCGCAAGAGTGCTCCGGTTATGTTCCTGGTGGAGGGACTTCGGTGTATAATATATATATATATATCATTGCAAATGACTGTTCCAACATTAGAAACAGACTCCAGCACACTCGGGCTCGCTGTGGGGAGATTTTATTTTGACCACATACAACCAGGTGACGCTTCGATCGTGCAGCCGTCTTGTCAAACCTAAAGTTGCTGCCATTTTTTTGTTATTTATACCCTCAACAAGGTTTCAACAAAATTAAAGTGACAGTGCACCATTTTGAATAAAGTTTCAACAAAGTTAAAGTGACAGTGTATCATTTCAGAAACTAAAGTGACATGTGCAATCCTACTCACAGGACCAAATAGTCTGTGCAGTATACAAATGAGCATTACCATTGAAGTGCCATACTAGTGTTGGTAATGTATAATGGCAAATAGACGACATCAGTTCATTGTTAAATTCTAAATACATTAAAGATTAATATTTCAAATGCATTTTAAAATTACATATGATGCAAAGTTAATTCACCACATCAAGGGCAAGTGCCCAATTCATGCCGTGTTATACTTCAAGACCTGGCCGAACACTCTACATATATTCAAAAATGCCATGTGCAATGTCCCTTTAAAAATAAAGTGACATGTGCCTTGTGCAAATATCACATTACTAATGAGGTGTCATAATAACATGAGATAACTACCAATGAATATATATATATATTTACTCACTGAAAAAACCAAAGGTTACAGGAACGTTATAGTTAGGCCCAGATTTCGCAAGTACAAAACCATTGAAATTTTGCAGTTATAGTTACCTGAGTTAACTATAACTTACACCTCCACAATGCACTGCTTATGACCTCACATATTACATTACTCATGACATGGTCAGTGACATCACTCATGACATCTCAAATGACACCACTGATGACATCATCCAGTGAGTGTAAGTGTTTTGAAAATGTCTCTGAGACTTATCGATATATACTAAGCTACTGCATAAGTTAAATTACTACTGTTTCTATACTACTAATGAGTGATACTATTTCTAACATATGTCACCTGAGTGGCTCTATGACTGATGTGGCTATATGGGTGTATGAGTGGGTATGTGAGTGGTTGTATGGGTGAATAAGTGGGTGTGTGAGTGGCTGTATGGGTGGGTGAGTGGGTGTGTGAGTGGCTGTATGGGTGACTGAGTGGCTGTATGAGTGGCTGTATGGGTGGGTGAGTGGCTCTGTGGGTGGGTGAGTGGGTGTGTGAGTAGCTGTATGGGTGACTGAGTGTCTGTGTGAATGGCTCTATGTGTGAGTAACTGGGTGTGTAAGTGGATGCATGGGTGAATGAGTGGCTATTTGAGTGGGTATATGGGTAAGTGAGTGGGTATGTGAGTGGCTGTGTTGCACAGTATATGTCTGTGAGAGTAGCTGTGTAGTTGAGTGAGTGGGCATGTGAGAGCTTGTATAAATGTGTGAATGGGTATCTAAGTGGTTGTGTGAGTGAGTTAATGGGTGTATGATGGCCTGTATGAGTGAGCGAGTAGCTCTGTTAGTAGCTGTGTGGGTGAGTGAATGGCTGTGTGAGTGGCTGTATAGGTGAGTGAGTAGGTATGTAAGCATCTCTCTGGATGATTGAGTGGGTATGTGAGTGGTTGTGTGGGTGTGTAATTGGGTATATGAGAGATTGTATGGGGTATGAGTGGGTGTGTGAGTGATTCTGTGGATGATGTCATAAGTGATGTCACTGACCATGTCATGAGTGATGTAATATGTGGGGGTGTAAGTTATAGTTAGCTCAGACAACTATAACTGCTGAATTTAAATGTATTTTACGTGTGAAATATGAGCCTAACTATAACGTCCCTGTAACATTTGCTTTTTTCAGTGAATTTCTAAGTTTTTTTACTGTTATTTCTTAACTATGACGTCCATGTAACCTTTGGTTTTTTCAGGGAATTTCTATGTTTTTTTAATGTTATTTTGTAACTATACTGTCCCTGTAACCATTGTTTTTTGTATGTGAATTTCTGATTTTTTTTATTATTTACTGTAACCTGTAACATTTGAGAGTGGATGTGTGAGTGCCTGTGTGGGTCTGTCAGTGGGTGTGAGAGTGTCTGAGTGGGTTTGAGAGTGGGTGTATCAGTGTCTGAGTGGGTGTGAATGGGTATGTGAGTGGGTGCATGAGTGTTTGAGTGGATGTGTAAGTGAGTGCATGAGTGTCTGAGTGGGTCTATGAGTAGGTGCAAGAGTGTCTGAGTGGGTGCATAAGTATCTGAGTTGGTGCGTGAGTGAGTGCATGAGTTGGTCTGTGAGTGGGTGCGAGAGTGTCTGAGTAGGTGTATGAGTGGATATGTGAGTGTCTGAGTAGGTCTCTGAGTGGGTATGTGAGTGTCTGAGTGGGTGTGTGAGTGGATGCATCAGTGTCTGAGTGGGTCTGTGAGTAGGTGTGAGAGTGTCTGAGTGGGTTTGTGAGTGGGTGTGTGGGTACCAGACGATCTGTAGTGGGTAAATTATCCCTTTGTGTGAGAGCAGGACACAACCTATTCACATGTAATTGTGAACCACCTCTCCCTCTCCTTGCGTTATGCAGATGAATGCAGATGTATCCCCTGCCACACCCAGCCCTTCCTGTGTTATAGCTTTCTAGAGAGTATGCACAAAGTTTAGCTGTCACTCAGCCCAGAAGTGTATTGGAGAAAGGCTTCAAAGCACCAGATTTATAAGCAATGAGAAATGCCCACTTCTAAAAGTGGCATTTCTAAAATAGTAATGTGAAATCCAACTTCACCACTAATTAGGATTTATAACTTCCATTCTAAACATACCAAACAGGGCAATGTCACTCATTTCTGATCAGGAAATGAGAGGAGTAGGCCTCACAGCATTGAGAAACAAAATAGGCTGTTTATCACTACCAGGACATGCATTCATGTGTAATAAAAGGGGAGTTTAAGGCTTGGCAAGTAGTTTTATATGCCAAATCAAAATAGTAAACTGAACACACATGCCCTGCAGAGGCAGGCTTGAGGCAGGTTTGAAAGGCTACTTCTGTGGGTGACACAATCAGTGCTGCAGTCCCACTATTAGCATTTAATTTACAGGCCCTAGGTATAGGGTGTACCAATCTACATGCTATACAAGTGTAAAACAATCTGTTGGATATGGCCATTCTTAGGGGATTTCCCTTAAACTTTTTGCTTTTTTTCCTCCTGGTTTTTGCTGATTCTCTTTTCGTGGCCTTAGGACTCAGGGCACTTTCCCACTGTAATGTAGTGGGAAAGCGTGCGTGCCCTTCCTACATATGCTAGGAAGTGGTGCTTACTTGATTGGTTTAAGTGTTGTACCTGTGAGTGCCCTGCAAAAAGGTACACAACATACCCAGGGCAGGTATTGCACTGGCTAATGGTGGGACTCAGCACTGATTGTGCCACCTACCAGAATAGCTTTTCAAATATGAATCAAGCCTTCCATTGCAGGCCTGTGGGTGCGCAATTGCGCTTATGCTCAGTTTGGCATTTCTAACTCATTAACCAACCCTGAGTGGGCCTTCCACTACCACTATGGCACCCCTAGGGTAAGCCCTGAGAGGCGGAGCAAGTGTAAGGTGAAAGGCAGGGCAGGTACACATGGGTGTTCATTGCCCAGGTAGTGAAGAACCCCCATGCGAGTTGTCCCTACCTGGGAAGTCTGCTCCTCCCATGGGACCACTCCGGGGTTGCTGATTCTCTTTTAGTGGCCTTGGGCTCTGGGTACTTTCCCACTGCAAATGCATTGATGTCTTTAAACATGTCTCAAGTCTGACATTGGCGGCCTGTGTGTGCGTACTTGCACCTATGAGGTTTCTAAACATGTCTCAAGACTGCCATTGCAGGCCTGTGTGTGCACATTTGCACTTATGCTCAGGTTGGCCTTTTTAAACCACTGGCCACTCCTGAATTATCTTTCACTACCACTAGAGCACCCCCCGGGTAAGTCTTGAGGGGTGAAGCAAGTGGTAGGTGAAAGGCAGGGCAGGTACACATGTGAGTTCCCTGCCCAGGTAGTGAAGAATACCCATCTGTGTTTTCACTACCTATGAGATTTGCTCTTCCCATAGGTTAACATGGGGAAATGGTTGAAATTACTTCAAGCTGCAATAGCGGTTTGCAGTGGAGTGGTCTCATAATGTTTCCTATCATTGGATTCACCATGACAAACCCTCTGCTGTGGTAAAGGTGGGTTTGTCATTAGTAGTTTAGAAATGCCACTTCTAGAAAGTGGGAATTTCTTTGCTCTAAAACTCTTTGTGTGCCTTTTAGTTTGACTCCAGCCCACACTAGAGGCTGAGGGAGCACATCTGTGCACTCCCCAGTGACAGCTATAAACATTGGGCATGCAACTGGCACAACTGACCTCTGCCATTTGAGGGCCTGGCTAGGTAGATTGGAGGGAGCGGTTTTAATACTTGGCCTCCGGGAAGCCAGATCATGGCCCCACTAAGGATTAAGATCTGCTTTTCATGGCCTCATCGCAGACAGGACTGACATTTAGGGGAGAAGTGTGCTTCAAACGGAGCCCTCTGAACCACCCCCTACTTCAAAGGCACACTACAGTATAACTACTGGTGCCATACTTCAGCAGGGCAGAGATACACTTGTGGGGACATGGGAGTCGACATCCTGGAACTGTGTGGTGCACTCTGCCAGAGGAATCTGTTGTGCACAAGGAGGATTACTGCCATTGGAAGGGACCGTGCACCCTTCCTGAATAGTGGCTGGCCTGGGCTGACAACCTGCTGCCGAGTGGCACCCTTAAGTGTGCTCTGCAAGGGCTGGTTGGCTTGCCCCGTGTTCTCTTGTGGAGGTTTCAGGGATTTCAAAGACCTCCCGCGAGGGACCGACTTCGTCTACGTGTGACACCTGGAGAGTGGTGCTTTCTTAAGTGCCCACATCGTCTGATCGATCCCAATTGGTAGTGTGGCATGAGCATGGAACTAAGTATTTTGCCTGGAGACCATATTGCCTTGTGCAGAGCCCCAAAAGTATTGCCCTCATCTAAGGAGTGTGGCCCCTGCATCGTGGGGGTCTCAACATGCAAAAGGGTCTTGTTGGTGGTGAGTGGATTCACTGGTTGTGGGACCCAACGTGGCACGCTTCCTCAATCTTGCCGCATCTCTCTCGTGCCACACGCCGACTGCATGCTCATTGCGTGCGGTGTCCGATTCACAGGTTGCAACCATTGGGGGGAGGGTGTACCCGTAGTAGTGCCTCATTCTACCTTGTGTGGCACTGCTAAACTTGCGCCTGTGTGTGTGACCGTAATTGTCTGGTGTGACCCCTTCAACGCACACTAGCCTCATTTCCAGGGAGGTACAGAATTTGCAACTCTTCATTGTGGGTGACCGGAACTGTCCGGTGCAACTTGTTTCAATGCGCACCAGATGTTGTGCCTCATTTCCAGGGAGGTGGGGAGGAGCAAATTCGTGTTCCATTGTTCCCGAATTGCCTGGGTGCTACTTTGATCGTCCAAGAGGTTCCTCTGCTTCACCCCCCATTCATCGATTGTTCCTTTTGTGTCCTCAGTGTGGCGAATCAACTGCCTTCTCCTCACCCAGCCTGATGACTTAGTGTTGCCAGGCAGTATTGCCCGGATCTGGCCAAGGTGGTGAGAGGAATTGACTGGGCTGAGGAACGCTTCCGAGTGCGATTGGAAGTGGGTCAAGAGAAGACTGCGTGACCCTTCCCCCATACTTCACAGAACTGGGCTGTTGCTGGAAGGCCAATTGTGGAACCCTTTGATTGAACGACTATCACCCTCAGCCGACTTCTACTCTGCATACGCTGGATGAACTTACTGAGTGGTGGCCAAACCCCCATTTGTCGACTGTCACCTAATAGGCCCTGCTCCCTACCCCCACTTTCTTCCCTGGGACCCAGACTAAGTATGACTCTGGCCGCAATCGGCTAGCATCAGGGGGAGGGTTTTCTATCTCCAACCTGTGGGCATAGAGCAGTCGGGGTTAGCTGAAAGGTGGAGGAGGGCTTGGGCCACGGAGTCCGCATTTCAGCCGAATATCAGTTGCACAGCATTACAGTGCTGTATGTGTGTGCGTGCGAGTGCGCTCCATACGGACCTGCCTTATATCAGTTGCACCATGTAGCAGTACTGAGTGAGTGTGTGGGAGTGACTGCATGAGGACCGCCTGTTATTAATTTCATCGCACAACGGTGTTGCTTTACATGTTGGTTCCTTGTGAAAAGAATACTACATTTGACATTGGTTTTTACCCACGCATCCTTGGTCGACGGTGCTGTTTAAAAGTGTTGTAGTTATCTGTGTGTACACATTTCTGATACCGTTGTGATCTGGGGTGCACCCTATAACTGTGTGGTATTGAATTGTAATAATTACCAGGGTGGGCCTAGTTCTGACAACGTTTAGTACCACATAAGGGTGTTGGGGTAGTAAAGTCGGATATTCCCCAGATGTGCATACTACTGATGTCATTTTAACGGATCACTGACATAATATCGACAACAAAAATATCGTATTTACAAAATATCGGCGTCATAATATCGACTACAATAATATCGACTACCCATACTTATTTATAAAAATACAAAAATATCGAGTACACAATATCGTATATAAAAAACATTGTACACCACAATATCGAAATACAAAATATCGTTAAATTAAATATCGTTTAAATTTAATTAACATACAAAATAACAAAAATATCGAATACCAAAATATAGACATCAATATTATCGACTTTTTGAAAATATCGACTATAGAAAAACTGCTCAATTAAATATATTTTCAGCACCAAATATAAATTCACATTATAAAACAATATAAAACACTTAAAAAACATAAAAAAATAATTTGCAAACACATCACTATATAAAAATAATTTTTTTCTCTAAACAAACAATTACAGTAATAAAATAAAATCTGTAAAATATATAATGCTTGCATCATTTCACATTCAAAACAATGTTTAAAATATTTTTAAAAAGCAAAACGAAAAAATAATTACTTTCTACCAACAGTTTCTTAATTAGCGTTTCGCTTATATGGAAACAAACAGCCAAAACAATAAAAACAATTAACTTCAACGAATCAAATACTCACATTTTAAAATACACCAATAACATAAAGCAACCAATTAAATAAACACTATATAAACATCAAATGTTTACATCTCTTTTACACTTCTAACCTACAATAAAGAAGAAGGTGAAACTCTGCCCAACTGTTTCCTAAAAGAAAACTTTCATTACTGAAGAAATCTTTAAAACTGCACTAAGTAAGTAAAACTGTATTTAAAATATAACAATACTACTACCCTTCAACAATAATTATTTCTGAGACCTAATTTACTATTCTTTCATTCCTTACATTTATATCAGCTCTACAGATATCTTACAAAGCCAGAAAAATATTTTCAGAATTCTCACCAATAAAACAACAATAAATGTAAGTATATTATATTTTTGCCAAAGCTACCTAAAATTATTTTTCAAACGTTATTCACTAATATATATTTTCTTTTTTATCTATCTCCTCTGCAGCCAACAGCAAAAGCATTCAAAATAATTCTACAACCACTAACCAACTAAATACAATTAAAAAGTAAGGGGCCCATTACGATGTCGGGCGGAAACACTACCGCCGTACCGACGGAGGTAAAAACCGCCCATTACCGTCCGCCAGCAACTGCCTGCACTCCCGCAAAATTAGGATGTGAAAAGTCAGGCCAATACCGCCCGCAAGCCTGCGACGCCGCCCGCCATCAAAGTGCGCCCGCGCACGTAGCGGCGCCAGCCAACGGAAGCACACCGTCCGACGAAATGACGCACCGCCCGGCGTACAAATTACGATGACACAACCAAACAGCCCCATCGGCAAAGAGACACCGCACGAGAACAGGAGGCGGAAACTACATTGCTGACCAGAGAAACACCAACCCGGACTACTCCGACATGAATCCTGCACTCCAGGCCATCCCAATGCTGATCCTGATGCAGCACCTAGGACTGAACGCGCCACGACGACGCAGGTAGGCAGACACACAACAAGGGCATGCAAAAACGCACACCATGCAAGGGCGGGAAAACTGTACATGGGCCCCCTAGACACCCCTGTGGGGACAGGACACATCCAACACTGCACCCACACATATCCCACCTGCAAAATATGGGCAACCCGCAACATCATGGGCACCCAATACCCCGGCCCGGGAGGTGACGTACCCGGCACGGCCCCGCAGCGCCCCGGCGATGACGCACATGCGCACAACGCAGAGGCCAACAACAGCGCCACGCATGGGCTGCACACAAACACTGCAGGGCCGCAACAACACACCACACACACCAGCCCCACCCTGAAGGCACAAGTCACGTGGTCCCCCTACGTCAACCATGACCACAACCGAAAACTCACAGTTGCCAAAACGTAGTCACACAAGTGTGCCGAACAGGGGAGCAAAGTGACGTCGGAAGAGGACACACACCTGTGTGCAAAGCATGGAGAAGCACACGGCAGCTGCCACAGAACTGCACAAACAATGGACATTGACCGCAAAGGCACGCCAGTCACAACAAACAACAGCTATACCATCCTGCACGCAACAACAAGCCATGCCATGTCCAAAATTGAGGAATGCTGCTGCCTGCGAACAGGTGTTCACAATCACGGCGCCCACACACCAGTCCCAATGCACAGTGGGAAAGAAGTGACACACCCACACACGCGAGAGCAGATAGCAGTGAATGTCCTTCCATTCCCACAGCCAAATCACATTGCAACATATCCCGCAGGAGAACGGAGCCATTGGAACAACCACAACCCAAACATAGCCATGCTGAGTCAACCATCCACTGGCAGATAAGGCTGAACATGAAAGAAAGATAAAACTACAAAATACAATTATACCACTGTGCCTTGTGGCTCAAATGCAAGTAATCAGGAAGGAGTCAGACACCACTGGCCTTGACCATTCATAGGAGCATGTGGGATGAGGGCCTGTGGCCACCTCCCAAGCCATACACAAAGTCCTGCCGCCTAACATCCATACAAGAACACACAGCAACGTCGGAGGTTGAACGCAGCAGACAGCCCAGACAGACGGAGCACGACATCCCAGCACACCGCAGCAAAATGGACGGGGCACCAGCACTATACACCTACGCCAGACAGATGCAGCTGTACAGCAATAGCTTGCAACAGATACTAGGCAGTGCAAATCTGGCCATGCTGAACGTAAGTTATCGAGTAACTTACTGCATTGAAATGTTCAGCTGCGTCAAGCCCGTTTTCTACTGTCGGAGGTGCCCGTACCACTGGCCTGTGGATGTATGTCTCTCCAACCCGGCATGTCCAATCGGGGACCTGGTACAACTGTTCTCACCCCTGGACGCCCACGACAGGAACTGTTCAGTGTATGGGGGCATGGCGTTCGTGGCTGCAATAGGACACACACTGCAATGGAACCAGTGTGCCTCCGCACAACGTATGCTGGATCACAGTTTCATCGAATGTCACCCGACATGTCCCATCAGGATCATACAAGGGACAACTTACGAGGAACACGTTGCAACCCACCATCCGCTTCATTGGATGTCAGCCACAAATACCACCAATGCGAGGGATGCTCTGCAGGAAGGTATCGCATACCTGACAACCTGTCAATTCATGGGTCCCCAAATCAATACCCACAACTGAACATTCATGTGCAACACCCCACCCATGCTTGCCGTCCACACGCAGTGGCCAGTCAGCTGTGCAACAACTACACCATGCACTCGGAAAGAAACGCCTCACCATCAACTCCACCGTCATGACACCTGACAGTTCCGGGACATGCACCCTGTCCATCACCAAATCCCCTGTCCCTGCATGAACACGGGGAGGCTGGAGAATGGGACCTGTGTACAGTGACCACATGGCCAACATTGCACGCAACACACTTCTACAACATGCATGCCGCGCACCTGAACACATGCTCCTGTATGTGCACGCTTATCTGTCTGCTGAACAACTTGAGAACTGTCATCTCACCTCCCTCTGAACGTCCGTGCCAGGACATTTGCATGGACAACAAATGCAACACCCCACAACATGTCCCCGGGCAGTGAGTCATGTACAGTAGCCACCATATCTCAACAACATGACAGGCTATGCTGCATGCATGTAGGCACATGCTCTGATGACACCTCTGACGCAGGTGTGTCGGGGTCACAATTGTCGTAAACCTGTGCCATGGGACTCAGATGTACTGTGCACATGATGTAAAGTTGTCTGATAGGGTAAACCAAAACTGTCTGAGTCACAGCCAAGGGCACCTCAGTAATGAGCTAATGAACTGTAGCATAGCAAGGGCAGGGCATTCTGAACTCTGAAGCCCCATCTCCACAATTAACGACTCATACCATCTACCTGTACCCCCTTATGTATATGTAATCATGCTAAGTATATCCTCCACATGCATAACGCTGCCAGTAGTGTCCACATCCTGCATCACAGGGGTGGTAAGCTCAAATACATGCCTTAAAGCCAATACCTGACTCTGGAGAATTATTGACCGTAGACAAGTACGAATGAGAGAGGATGAGAGTGTGTGAAGTACACGGGACGTGTGAGATAACCATGTAGTCAAGTGACATTGGATGTCAATGCATATGATTCGTTGCCACTGTGGACCCGGTTAAATACCACAGGTCGTGGGCCTTGGCATGTCAGAGTCTGACGTGGCCCAACAGATCTTCACATCAACACTGACGGCCTGGTCACTACAAAGCACAGTCCTACAAATGTGTACAATCACCTTCACAGTCTGACATCACACTCAACAAGCAAATATAGGAGCCACGCCAGTTGCACGCCACATCAATGCATGCCAAAACACACACGACATCAGTGTGGGTGGGCAGGGCTGCACAGTGAGTACGAACCGCCGAGATGTACAGACATGCACAATTGAACAAGCCACAATCTACACATTCACACACCCTGCAGACCCACAATGGCCAATACACATCAAGTAGGAGTCCACCTGAACTGCAAGGACACACCCACACACTGTGCAACAGACAATACACACATGTGCCCACATGAACAGACCCGAACAAGGACACAAACACTGACCATGCCCCTGTGTAACACATGTGTGTAGTCGACATTGCCAGAGCGCACACACACACACCAACAGCACCCCAAAGTCACACCACACACACCACACACACACCTCCCAAATGCACACATTAACAGTAAGCCATGTGCCCTGGCTCGAAGTTCATCACAAGATACACATACACGTACACTGCTGGCCAGCCAGCCAGTAAGCTCACACAAACCCGCACACTCTGCACATGCCACCTGTCATCCTGTGGCCAGACACACACCCTGTGCTGTGCATGCACGTAAACCTGACACGTACACATCAACACAGAAATAGCACAACATACATGCAGACAATCCGTGTAACAGACACACGTCAACATCACACACACAAGTAGCTGAGTCTGTAAGAAGTGAAGTCACAACCAGGTATCATACACATAGGAATGTGTGACCAGACATTGCAATTGTTGAGGTACCATTCACGGCATGTGCCTCACCTAACTATGCACACACAGGAACAACAGCAAACAGCAACTTCACAGACACAACCCACTACAGGAACCACAGCATCCAGTCACAGAATACATGGACAGTTGGCAACAATGAACTACACCAGGGACAGTGGCCACTCCGCTGTGCAGAGTACTGATAGGATAAGCTATGCATGCTTTGTGTGTGGGTGTACCCTGCCATGGACAGCAACACTGCCATGGCAGTCACGATAGCCAGCACAGCCACCACTGTGGCACAGGTAGGTGTGTGAGGGTGCCTAACATTCAAACAAGATGCCAGTCCGACTGGGTGCAGGCTGTATGCTACGGGACAGTTGGATGCCGCCCCTGAGAGAGAAGCACAACTGTGGAATACACACATGTGGCATGTAAAGCGGGAGGGCTACTTGGCACAGGTGGGTCTGTGACACGGGTGGGTGCACACATGGCGTGTCGAAACAGACTGTGTGGGTACAAACCCGGCGGGGTAGACTACCACTGTTCTGGGAATGTGGTACGACCAGCTGTCTGGGGACGAATGTGGACTAGTGTGTGCACAACAGGCGGGCACACGATCCATGCTGCATCAGGTGTGGACGTTGGCTCCCCCTCTGGGGACATGCTGGATACTGATGTGCGCAGCCAGGCCCCTGCCGAGACATTTACACCCCTGGCCTTCAGGTGTACTCCCACATCATCCACCTGCACAGGCTACCCAGGGCATGGGATGGCAGTGGAGCTTGGTGGGTGGGATGCCATGGCACCCTGCTCCTGGTCACATCTCGCAGGCAATACATTCTCAGTGTGCAGCAGGGCCAAGTCCCGAACAAGATGTGGGGGACGCAGACGACATGACAGGTAGTGACGTCACGGAAGCTGGCTTGCACCATCAGACTCATCGCCACCCCTCGCCCACCCCACAGATGCGATTGCATCATAGGAGCACGCGTGTGAGCAGCAGCTCCAATCTCACCCCAGAGAGGCCAAAGAGGGAATGTGTGGCTCCACACGCTCCAGTCACCGAGCCCACGGTAAAATAAGTGGTGGGACGCCGTACACCCGCATGGTACCCGGACTCGTGCCCTGGTGTGCAGGCATAGCTACCTAATGGTTTTGCGAAGTGTGTGATTTGCATGACACCCGTTGGCGGGGGATGGCTCAGAGGCTCTACACCATGGGTACTCACAAACCTTTCTCTCGGGGGCCAAATCCACAGCGTGGTTTGTGGCCGAGGGCCGCACCGGTGGGGGCGGGGTCAGTGGGGGAGGGGCGGGGCTAGTGCAGAAGAACTATGACCATGAGGTTGAACACAGGCCCCTGCAGCGGACGCCTTCGTCCACTGAGCCACCAGACCCGGCATACACACATCTCTCTCTCTCCATCTATCTCTCTCTCTCTCTCTCCCTCCGTCTCCCTCCATCTGTCTCCCTCTGTGTTAGAAATGGGATCTCTAGTTGGCAAGGGCTTGCACCTTTGTCCAAGTAGGGACCCTTCTTCCTAGTCAGGGTAAGGGTGTTACACTCGTGAAGTAACCCCTGCTCACCCTCGTGGTAGCTTGGCACGAGCAGTCAGGCTTAATTCAGAGGCAGTGTGTAAAGCATTTCCACATAACCGACAGTAATACAGTGTAAGCACTACAAACGGACACCACACCAGTTTAGAAAAATAACCAATATTTTATATACTCAAGACAAGACCAATTACGACAAAAGTCCACAATACTATACTTGAAAAACGAATGCTTGATAAGGTAACTTCTTCTTTGCAAGAATAACACAAAAGCAAAGTTCGTACGAGTCGGTAGCCCCGTCCGGGTCTACCGCGATGCTGAAAACCACAGAGTCTAACAGTTCCAGCCGACCGCGTCGATACGGGCCAGCAGAGTCGTGAACAGACTCGGTCACAGTACCTTTCTCGTTGTGGCTGGTACGGAGTGTACGAGCCGGTCGCCGTTCGTCGCGGTTGCGGTGCAAGACGGAGCGATGCAAGGTGCGGTGTCCCTCGATGCGGTGCAGGCAGCGGCTCGATGAGCGTCGTGCAGACGGAGTCGGTGAGTCCAAGGCGTGCGATGCAGGGTGAGACGATGCTCGATGCAGTGCTGACAGGTTGCGATGCAGGCGACCAAGCCGGAGTGCGGGAGCTGGCGTCGGACAGCGGGGCGAGTCGGAGCGGTGCGTCGCAGACGTGCGAGCGGTGCCCCAAATGCGGTGCGGTCACGACTCTTGAGCCAGTTGCAGCGACCGCGTCGGTCGGGTCCGGCTGGTTCAGTGAAGCGATGCGATGCAAACTGCGGTGCCCACAGGTCATGGTGCAAGCAGCGGCTCGATGTTGGCGGCTTCGGACGTCGCCCACGGTGAGACCAGGGTTGCGATGCGAAGCGGGGCGATGCGGTCTGCGGTGCAAACAGGTCACCGGCCAGGGATGGATTCGGTTGACGGAGTCGGTTGCGGTTCCCTTCCTCTGTGGTAACTGAAACAGCGTTCCAGAAGCGGTACCCAGAGGCTTGTGAAGTCTTTGCAGTCCCTGAGACTTCTTAACAGGAGGCCAGCTCGGTTCCAGGCCCTTGGAGATACTCAGCACAAGTTTGTAGAAAGTTCAGTCCAGTCCTTTCACTGCCCAAGACAGAAGCAGCAACTGCAGGCCAACCCAACAAAGCAACAACACAGCAAAGGGGCAGTACTCCTCCTGGCAGCTCTTCCAGCTCTTCGTCTTGGCAGGTTCCTTGATTCCAGCGAGATCTAAATTCATGGGGTCAGGGCCCCAATATTTATATCCCAAATTCCTTTGTTCTCTGAAGGCAGAGAGGTCTTTGCCTAGTCCAAACCAGTTCTGGAGCACTTTGTTGACAAGTCTCCGTCCCTTCTTTCAGTGAGTAGGCCAGGGACATCAGACGCACCACAGGAGGTGGAGCCAGCATTGTGGAGGGAAGGCACTGTCCTATTCAGGGCCCAGGTGCGACCCCTCCCACCCATCTACATGTAGATCTTGCTATTCAGCCCTGTGCTGACTCACCCTGTCTCCTGGCATCCCCAGCCCCTGTCACTCACACTCCAGACAAGGAATACACAACCTCGCAGAGGCAGGCTTGGATGGTTAGACAAGAAAATACCCACTTTCTAAAAGTGGTATTTTCAAACACAGAATGTTAAAACCAACTTCACTAAAAGATGCATTTTATCATTCTGAGTCCAGGCATACTAAACTCGAATTTCTACCATGTTCCCGGGGTCAGTTAGGATTAAAAACTGTAATAATCAAAACTGCCCGTTCTGGCCTAGGGGGAACAGGTAGCCTTGCAATAGTGAAAAACAAACTAGGCTGTAATTCACTATCAGGACATGCCGCACACACCAGGGCATGTCCTATCTTTCGCATACAATGCACCCTGCCCACAGGGGTACCTTGGGCCTACCTTAGGGGTGACTTACATGTAGAAAAGGGAAGGTTTAGGGACTTGCAAGTGTGTGCACTTGCCAAGTCGACATGGCAGCCCCAGGCTGTGCACAGGCTCTGCGATGGCAGGCCCGAGTTACACTTTACGGGCTGTTTGCGTGGGTGGCACAATCCAGTGCTGCAGCCCACCAACAGCATTTGGTCTATAGGCCCTGGCACTCGCAGTGCACTTTACAAGGGACTGACACATAAACCAAATAGGCCAATCATGGAAACACTAATCCATAACACATTTTATACAGGAGCACTTGCACTTTCCCACTGGACAGCAGTGAGGAAAGTGCGCAGAATCATTACACCAGCAAAAACAGAGTCCAAACCGGGAGGTCAGAAAGCAAAAAGTCAGGGGAAACACGCCAAAAGATGCCAAGTCTAACACATGTCCCCTCCAGCTGAAAGTAGGGAGAACTACCCAACCCCATTGGAGTTCTCTTCACTAAGGCGGAAGAACCTGGACAGACCATCTGCGTTGGCGTGTTCTGTACCAGGACGGTGTTCCACCGTAAAGTCCATTCCCTGTAGGAGATGGACCACCTCAGCAGTTTTAGATTCTCACCCCTAATTTGCATCAACCATCTGAGGGGCCTGTGGTCTGTCTGAACCCGGAAGTGAGTCCCAAACAGGTATGGTCTCAACTTCTTCAGTGCCCAGACCACAGCAAAAGCTTCCCTTTCTATGGCACTCCACCTCTGTTCCCTGGGAAGTAGTCTCCTGCTAAGGAAGACTACAGGCTGATCCAGGCCCTCTTCGTTCAGTTGTGAGAGCACCGCTCCCACACCATGCTCTGAAGCGTCAGTCTGCACGACGAATTCCTTGGAGAAGTCAGGTGCCTTGAGCACGGGCGCCGTGCACATGGCTGCCTTCAGGGCATCAAAAGCTTTCTGGCAGGACTCAGTCCAGATCACTTTCCTGGGCTGCCTCTTAGAGGTCAGCTCTGTTAAGGGGGCAACGATGGTGCCATAGCCCTTAACAAATCTCCTATAGTAGCCGGTGAGACCTAAGAAGGCTCTCACCTCTGTCTGGGTCTTGGGGGGCTCCCAAGCCAGGATGGTGTCAATCTTGGGTTGTAGGGGCGCCACCTGGCCGCTTCCTACCTGGTGTCCCAAGTACACCACAGAACCCTGCCCGATCTGGCACTTACTGGCCTTGATCGTGAGGCCTGCACCTTGCAGAGCCCTCAACACTTTCTCAAGGTGCTGTAAATGTTCTTCCCAGCTGGAACTGAACACAGCAATGTCATCCAGGTAGGCGGCACTGAAATCCTCCAGCCCAGCCAACACCTGATTGACCAACCTCTGAAAGGTGGCAGGGGCATTCTTCAACCCAAAGGGCATCACCCGGAATTGGTAATGACCTTCTGGGGTTGAGAATGCTGATCTCTCCTTGGCCCCATCGGTTAAGGCAATCTGCCAGTACCCAGACGTCAAATCAAACGTGCTGAGGAACCGGGCAGCTCCCAACCGATCAATGAGCTCATCAGCTCTGGGGATGGGGTGCGCGTCAGTCCTGGTGACGGCATTGAGCCCACGGTAGTCCACACAAAACCGGAGTTCTGGAGTGGCACCGGGCGCAGCAGCCTTTGGGACCAAGACCACTGGGCTGGCCCAAGGACTGTGGGAGGGCTCAATCACCCCTAACGCCAACATCTTAGAGACCTCCTCCTTGATGCTGGCTCTGACCCGGTCAGTCAACCTGTAAATCTTGTGCTTCACAGGAGGGCTGTCACCAGTGTCCACGTCATGGGTACACCAGTGAGTAACACCGGGAGTCAGAGAGAACAGTGGGGCGAACTGTCCCAACAACTGGCGACAGTCCCCCTGCTGCTCCTGAGTCAGAGTAGGGGAGAGGATCACACCCTCTACTGACCCATCATGCTCCTTGGTAGACAGGAGGTCAGGGAGAGGCTCACTCTCCTCTTCCACCCCATCATCTGTCGCCAAGAGCATACTCACTTCGGACCTCTCAAAGTGGGGCTTGAGGCGGTTCACGTGAAGGACCCTCAAAGGGTTCCTTGGAGCTTGCAAATCCACCAGGTAGGTGACGTCACTTTTGCGCTCCTTTACCTCATATGGCCCAGTCCACTTGTCCTGCAAGGCACAAGGTGCCACTGGGGCCATGTCCCACACTTTTTGCCCAGGTTGAAATTCGACCAGAGTGGCATTCTGGTCATACCATCTCTTCATTTCTTCCTGGCTTGCTTCTAGGTTCGCCTGAGCGAGTTTCCTGAAGCGGGCAGTTTGGTTTCTAAAGGCCAGCATGTAGCTAAACACATCCTGGGGAGTTTTCCTGGGAGCTGCCTCCCAGCCTTCCTTTACCAAACTCAGAGGTCCTCTAACAGGGTGGCCATACAGGAGCTCAAAGGGGCTGTACCCAAGAGACTTCTGAGGCACCTCCCTGTATGCAAAGAGTAGGCATGGCAAGAGGACGTCCCACTTACGCCTCATGGGTTCTGTTAGACCCTTGATCATGCCTTTCAAGGTCTGGTTGAATCTCTCCACCAGACCGTTTCCTTGTGGGTGGTAAGGAGTGGTGAACTTGTAGGTTACACCACACTCCTTCCACAGGGATGTCATATACTTGGATATGAAATTGGTCCCCCTATCAGAAACCACCTCTCTGGGGAATCCCACACGGGAAAAGATCCCCATTAACGCCCGGCCCACCACTAGCGCCGTCGTTGTCCTGAGAGGGATTGCCTCCGGGTACCGGGTGGCATGGTCCACCAAGACCAGGATGTACCTGTTGCCCATGGCTGTCTTGGGATCCAGTGGCCCCACAATATCCATCCCTACCCTTTCAAAGGGTGTTCCAACAACAGGGAAAGGTTGGAGAGGAGCTTTGACCTTCCTCCCACTCTTACCACTTGCCTGGCAAGTTTGGCAAGACCTACAGTGTGCATCTGACTGCCTTCGCATTTGGGGCCAAAAGAAGTGGGTGACAAGCCTGTCAAAGGTCTTGTCCTGCCCCAAATGTCCTGCCAAAGGCACGTCATGAGCCAGACCCAGTAGGAAGGTCCTGAAGCGCTGGGGTACCACCAGCACACGGGCTGACCCAGGCTCAGCAACCTTAGGCTCACTGTATAGGAGACCACTCTCCCAGTAGATCAGATGTGACCCGGACTGATTACCAGCCGCCTGGTCTGCAGCCTGCCGCCGCAGACCCTCCAGAGTAGGGCACTCGTTCTGCTCCCTGCAGAACTCCTCCCTGGTGGGACCCCCTTCTTGCTGCCAATGGGTCAGCTCAGAGATGTCTCCCAGTTCGGCTACCTGCTCCCCTGTAGGCACCAGGGCGTCCCCCTCGAGGTCCGCCTCCTCCCGGTCCGTGGGAACTTCGGGGGCCGGTTTCCCGCGCCCCTGCCCTTTCTCTTGGCAGGGACTTGGGCCACTGTTTCAGGCTCCAAGTCCTCTTGATCACCCTTTTGGCTGCCATTGACCGAGTAGACACGCATGCCCACTCTGGCAACCCAAGCATCTCCAAGTGAGACCTGAGCTCAACATCCTTCCATAAGGACTGCTCCAGGTCGTTACCTAGCAGACAATCTACAGGCATGGTAGGGCTCACAACCACCCTCAAGGGACCTGAGACCCCCCCCATTCAAAGGGAACCTGCGCCACCATACACTGGCGCTCAGAGTTGTCTACAGCAACTACTTGGTGGAATGCCCCGGGGACTACTTGCTTCTCAGACACCAGGTGACACCGGACTGAGGTCACACTGGCTCCAGTGTCTCTGAGAGCCTCTACCCTGTTCCCATTAATGGTCACTCAGGTGCTATATTTCTTTGTGTTAGGGGGCACCTGGTTTCCTGGGACCATCTCACTGTCCCCTAGTGAGACAAGGGTCATTTCTGCGGGATCCCCACCCTCCTGTGGGCACCCCTCCTCCCCAAGCGCTACACTAGCCAACACTTTGGACTGTCCACCAGTGGGCGGCTGTGTCCCCTTCGGGCACTTGGGGTCCCCCTTAAAGTGACCTACCTGGTCACATGCATAACACTTGCGGGGGCCGGTCTCAACAGGCTTCCCTGTAGAGACCCCTTTCTTCTTATCACCGGGGGCTGGGAACCTTTACCCTGGGTACTAGTTTGGGGCCCTTTAGAGAACTCCTGTGCTTTACCCTTGTCCCCCACCGTTCTGCTGGGGACCCTGCCCACCTTTGGCTGAGTCTCCCCAAACGCTTTCTTGTGGACCCTGGTACTCACCCAGCGGTCCGCTTCCATAGCAAGCTTCCTGGGGTCAGTTAGCTTACTATCAACTAGGTGCTGGCGCAGATCTGCAAAACATAGACTAGACAAGTGCTCCCATGCAATCAAGTTGTAGAGCCCCTGAAAATCTGTTACACTACTGCCCTTCACCCAACCATCCAGAGACCTGCAGAACACATCCACACATTCCAACCAAGTGTTGGCATCAGACTTCTTACTGGACCTGAACTGATCCCTGTACTTTTCAGGAGTAAGACCATACTTCGTGAGAAGGGCATCCTTCATGTCAGCATAGGTGAGGTGATACCCCTTACCCAAAGCTATCAGAGCATCCCTTGCTTCTTCAGGGAAAAGTGGCCACAATCCTGCTCCCCAATTCTCCTCAGGGACCCCATTCATGTGTATGGCTGCCTCATAACCCTGAAACCACCTTTGTATGTCATCCCCCTTCTTGAACTCTTTGCCTACGTTCTTGGGAATGTGCACAATCCTGTCTGCCTTTCTGGACGAATTGCTGCCACCATCTGAGCCTGACTTACTCCTAAGTTCTAGCTCCTTCAGTTCTCTCTCATGCTCTAAGAGCATCTTCCTCTCCTCTATGGCCAATCTCTTCTCCTCCCGCTCACTCTCCAGCCTGAGCTTCTGCAGCTCAAACTGCCTTGCCTCCCGCCTGTCCTCCAGCTCCTCTGGGGACAGACTGCTGCTGCCTGACCTGGCGGGTTCCCCCCCACCCAAAAGCATATCCACCCTGGATATAGGCTCCTCCACCTCCTCACTGAGATTACCAGGCTGCCCACTGGCATGTCTGGCTGCTACCCAGGCCCTCAGCGCCTTCTGTAGCTCCTCCTTCCTTGTGAGGCCTTTAATTTGGACTTTCAGGTTTTTACAAATTGCTCGTAGTTCCTTTACGGCGTAGGTTTCCAACCTATCCTCCTCAAAGATAATTTCCAGAGATGCAACGGATGATGCAGCTGTGTCAGGCATGACAAAAGTAGCGAGTTGAAAACTGGCAAGATCAAAAATAGGCCAAAAGAAAAAGAACCAGTATGTGGTACGTAACGGTCTGCGATATGGTAGTAGTGCACACCAATCACTGTAAGTCAAGTTCAAACACAAGTCCTATCCCACCGCTGCCACCAATGTTAGAAATGGGATCTCTAGTTGGCAAGGGCTTGCACCTTTGTCCAAGTAGGGACCCTTCTTCCTAGTCAGGGTAAGGGTGTTACACTCGTGAAGTAACCCCTGCTCACCCTCGTGGTAGCTTGGTAGCGTGGTAGAGGCAGTGTGTAAAGCATTTGCACATAACCGACAGTAATACAGTGTAAGCACTACAAACGGACACCACACCAGTTTAGAAAAATAACCAATATTTTATATACTCAAGACAAGACCAATTACGACAAAAGTCCACAATACTATACTTGAAAAAAGAATGCTTGATAAGTTAACTTCTTCTTTGCAAGAATAACACAAAAGCAAAGTTCGTACGAGTCGGTAGCCCCGTCCGGGTCTACCGCGATGCTGAAAACCACAGAGTCTAACAGTTCCAGCCGACCGCGTCGATACGGGCCAGCAGAGTCGTGAACAGACTCGGTCACAGTACCTTTCTCGTTGTGGCTGGTACGGAGTGTACGAGCCGGTCGGCGTTCGTCGCGGTTGCGGTGCAAGACGGAGCGATGCAAGGTGCGGTGTCCCTCGATGCGGTGCAGGCAGCGGCTCGATGAGTGTCGTGCAGACGGAGTCGGTGAGTCCAAGGCGTGCGATGCAGGGTGAGACGATGCTCGATGCGGTGCTGACAGGTTGCGATGCAGGCGACCAAGCCGGAGTGCGGGAGCTGGCGTCGGACAGCGGGGCGAGTCGGAGCGGTGCGTCGCAGACGTGCGAGCGGTGCCCCAAATGCGGTGCGGTCACGACTCTTGAGCCAGTTGCAGCGACCGCGTTGGTCGGGTCCGGCTGGTTCAGTGAAGCGATGCGAACTGCGGTGCCCACAGGTCACGGTGCAAGCAGCGGCTCGATGTTGGCGGCGTCGGACGTCGCCCATGGTGAGACCAGGGTTGCGATGCGAAGCGGGGCGATGCGGTCTGCGGTGCAAACAGGTCACCGGCCAGGGATGGATTCGGTTGACGGAGTCGGTTGCGGTTCCCTTCCTCTGTGGCAACTGAAACAGCGTTCCAGAAGCGGTACCCAGAGGCTTGTGAAGTCTTTGCAGTCCCTGAGACTTCTTAACAGGAGGCCAGCTCGGTTCCAGGCCCTTGGAGATACTCAGCACAAGTTTGTAGAAAGTTCAGTCCAGTCCTTTCACTGCCCAAGACAGAAGCAGCAACTGTAGGCCAACCCAACAAAGCAACAACCCAGCAAAGGGGCAGTACTCCTCCTGGCAGCTCTTCCAGCTCTTCGTCTTGGCAGGTTCCTTGATTCCAGCGAGATCTAAATTCATGGGGTCAGGGCCCCAATATTTATATCCCAAATTCCTTTGTTCTCTGAAGGCAGAGAGGCCTTTGCCTAGTCCAAACCAGTTCTGGAGCACTTTGTTGACAAGTCTCCGTCCCTTCTTTCAGTGAGTAGGCCAGGGACATCAGACGCACCACAGGAGGTGGAGCCAGCATTGTGGAGTGAAGGCACTGTCCTATTCAGGGCCCAGGTGCGACCCCTCCCACCCATCTAGATGTAGATCTTGCTATTCAGCCCTGTGCTGACTCACCCTGTCTCCTGGCATCCCCCAGCCCCTGTCACTCACACTCCAGACAAGGAATACACAACCTCGCAGAGGCAGGCTTGGATGGTTAGACAAGAAAATACCCACTTTCTAAAAGTGGTATTTTCAAACACAGAATGTTAAAACCAACTTCACTAAAAGATGCATTTTATCATTCTGAGTCCAGGCATACTAAACTCGAATTTCTACCATGTTCCCGGGGTCAGTTAGGATTAAAAACTGTAATAATCAAAACTGCCCGTTCTGGCCTAGGGGGAACAGGTAGCCTTGCAATAGTGAAAAACGAACTCAGGCTGTAATTCACTATCAGGACATGCCGCACACACCAGGGCATGTCCTACCTTTCGCATACAATGCACCCTGCCCACAGGGGTACCTTGGGCCTACCTTAGGGGTGACTTACATGTAGAAAAGGGAAGGTTTAGGGACTTGCAAGTGTGTGCACTTGCCAAGTCGACATGGCAGCCCCAGGCTGCGCACAGGCTCTGCGATGGCAGGCCCGAGTTACACTTTACGGGCTGTTTGCGTGGGTGGCACAATCCAGTGCTGCAGCCCACCAACAGCATTTGGTCTATAGGCCCTGGCACTCGCAGTGCACTTTACAAGGGACTGACACATAAACAAATAGGCCAATCATGGAAACACTAATCCATAACACATTTTATACAGGAGCACTTGCACTTTCCCACTGGACAGCAGTGAGGAAAGTGCGCAGAATCATTACACCAGCAAAAACAGAGTCCAAACCGGGAGGTCAGAAAGCAAAAAGTCAGGGGAAACACGCCAAAAGATGCCAAGTCTAACACTCTGTCTGTCGCCCTCCTCCCTCTGTCTGTCGCCCTCCTCCCTCCCCATGTCTCCCTCTCTCTCACTGTGTCCCTCCCTCTGTCTGTCTCCCTCCCTCTGTCACCCTCTGTCACCTCACCTCGCCTGTGAGTCAGCCCGGGCTGAGACAGCTTCCCGGGCACACACACAGCCGCACCTAGTATTTCACAGGTCTTCAAAAGACCATTCACTTGTTATTGATGCTTCGTTGCATTACACCTCTACTTAGTGCCCCTGCATCTCCACTCAGAGATGCAGGGGCGCTGAGAAGAGGTGAAATACAACACAACCTCATTAACAAGTGGATGGTCTTTCAAAGCATCGCCCGGCCCCCATTGAGCCTTGCTGCAACCGGCGCAGTTTGCTGACACTTACAGTAAGTACACAGGTAGGATATCTGCAAGGTCCGCGGGCCACCAAGGAAGGCCTGCCGAGCCGCTGGCGGCCCGCGGCCCGTACTATGAGTACCCGTGCTCTACACCATGAGGCACATATCACACCCCATGGGTCCCTTGCCAATGTCAGCGGATGCTATGACATTGCGTGCCGGGGTGTGTCTACATGTCGTCTGGGATGGTGTTTGCAGCATGGCCCGCTAGGGCAGCTACAGCTCCCGTGTGTGGTATGTGGTGTATCCGGACTACGGAGACAGCCATGCTTTGTCACTGTTGTCCAGGGCACGACTCGGGGTACCATGCGGCTGTACGGCGTCCCCCCACCCATTTACCCGTGAGCTCGATGACTGGAGCGACTGGAGCCACACATTCCCTCTTTGGCCTCTCTGGGGAGAGATTGGTGCTGCTGCACACGCGCTATGCTCCCATGATGCAATCGCATCAGTGGGGTGAGCGAGGGAAGGCAATGAGTCTGATGGTGCAAGCCATCTCCTGTGCATGTTGGAACCCCACAGGCTCAGTATCATTGTGCTGCGGATGACCAACATGTGTGTCCCCCACATGCACTCCTACACACTGTAGTTGTCTTACACACAGATGACTTTTGCCGGTATTCGCCTTGGGCAGTGTGCTTGGAGCTTGGATTCCAGGGACTGCAGCTCCTCGCCGGTGAGTGGGCATGGACATGTCCTCAGAGTCGTCGACATTAAGGTGGACAGGTGGCAGCAGCAGCAGGTGTTGTTGTGGGGTGGCAGTCAGCAGTCCCTGGTAGCTGTGGTAAAGCCTGTCTCCCTCCCACACTGATATAGCCCCCTTGGGGCTGATTCTGCATGACCAAGCAGCTGCGCTTGGTGTACCGCTCAGCCTGTGTACGTTGTGTTGTTGGTGTGTGCCATACTCACCCAGCCTCGGAAGAGGTGTCAGGCACAGCAGCTAGGTATAATGCCGTGGTGTTGCCGCTACTCACATATGCAGTCTGACTCCATCATCATGCCTATCAAGCTGATATGGCCTCAATCCCCATGTGTCTGCTCATGGCAATGGTATGTGTCAGTGGTCCTTGCTACTGGTAAGGGGATCTGGGTAAGAGTAATGTTGCTGTGCTGTCCCTACTTGTCAGCTGTTCGTTGATACTATTGCTTTGACGGTGTTCTTTGTGTTGTGTATGTGTAGATGCCATGTTGTGTGTTGCATTGACATGTGTCCACTTCCATCTGTCCTAGGAGGAGACCAAACATACATCGCCCCTACCAATTGCTGTCGGCCATGGAGGATGTGGAGGTCATCAGGAAGTTCCGTCTGGACCGGCCCACCCTGCATCACCTATGTGCCATGTTGGAACCCCACCTTCGTCCTCGCAGGGTGTATCCAACTGCATTCACCCCCATGGCCAAGGTGATGGCTGCACTGCATTTCTTCGCCACCGGGTCATTCCAACACACTGTGGGCAGTGGAGGTGGGATGTCCCAGCCCATGTTCAGCAAGGTGCTACGGGATGTCCTGTCGGCTATGATGCGGTACAGGAACCGGTACATCAGATTCCCCAGGGCCCGTGATTTGCCTGCGGTGAAGGGTGCATTCTATGCACTCGGACGCATCCCCAGGTTGTTGGTGCAATTGATTGCACCCATGTTGGCCTTGTTGCACCACAGGCCACTGAGCACATCTACAGGAACCGGAAACATTTCCACTCCCTGAATGTGCAAGTGGTGTGCCTGGCGGACATGATCATTACCCACGTGTGTGCGAAGTTTCCCGGATCCACCCATGACTCGCACGTCATGCGCCACAGCATCCTCCCACGTCTGATGACCAATCTTCAACCGGACCGTGCGTGGATTGTTGGTGACTCTGCATATCCTAATGGCCCTTGGCTTTTGAGTCCACTACGCAATCCTCGTACACCAGCGGATGTCAGGTACAATGAGGCACATGGGAGGACCAGACGTGTGGTGGAGCGGACATTTGGACTCCTGAAATCCAGATTCAGGTGCCTGGATCGCACCGGGGGTGCACTGGCATACTCCCCACAGAAGGTGTGCCAGATTGTTGTGGCATGCTGCATGCTGCACAACCTCGCTATTCGCAGGCGGATCCCCCTGATAGTGGATGACGGTGATCAGCCAGGGCCCCCGCCTGCAGGCCAAGCCATGTCCAGTGACGAGGACAGTGGAGAGGAGGAAGCAGTGAATGAGCGTCAGCAGCTCATCGCCCGCTACTTCACCTGACGGTGAGTGACCATGTACGACGGCTGATGTCGCTGTAGTTGTGTATGTGTATTTGTGCATTGTCAGGGCGGCCTATTGTTGACTGAGTGCTGTGTGGCAATGGTCCTTGTCCAGGGTAGTATGCCACTGACGGTGGCTGTGACATTGTGCCCTGTTGCTCTGTGAGATGTGTGTACATTGCTTAGGCCTGATGAGAAGTACTGTGTGATGAGTGTGTGACACACACAGTCAATGGACTCTTGTTCTGTTTGTCACCCCTAGGTCCCTACAGCCTCTCCTGCCCTATCGACAGGACACAGTACAGATGATTTTCTGAACATGCTGACGTTTGTGCACCATTGCTAATAAACATAGCAGATGACATAGGATGTGATACAGGTGTATTTATTTAAAAGCTGACATGTGATTGTGGGGAAGGTGATCAAGGAGGTGGTGCATGCTGTACAATGAGTGGACGGTCATGTCCGCGTGATGGTCAAGGTGTACCCATGTAGTCCTGGGTCCACAGTCCAACAGACATTTGCCACTCGACTGGCAGTGTGGGGTAGGATGGTAGTCCAAGTGAATGCAGGGGGTGGCCACCATGGCTGGCTGACTCACTGGCGTTTGGTGCGTGCGAAGTCCTCCCTGGACATTTGTTTCCTCTTTGGACGGCCCCTTCCACGTTTGGGAGGGGGGGCTGCTGGTGGGCTGCTGGTGGTGGCTGTGGATTGCCCACTCGCTGTGGACGCCGGGGAACTGGATGTGGCACGTCCCTGCGCCCCAGCAGGTGGTGTCGTAGGTGTTGTGGTTGGCCTTCTGTGGGCCCTCACCTCCACCACTAGCTGGCCCATGAGATCCACAAGTTTGCCCATATGGGTCACAAATTGGCCCATACGGGCGTCCATGGACCTCAACACCCCGAGGACTTCCCTGGTGTCGGAAGCTGACCTGGCCCATTGTCCCTGGGCCTCTTCATAGGCCCCAAGGACTCTGGCTATTTGCGGCAGGGCTTGGCTCCCAGGCTCTGTTGGCGTTGGCCTGACCCTGCTCCTCCCACCTGGACTGCTGCCACCGGCCTGCCCACTAGCCACATTGCTCATTCGGGTCCTCCTCCTGGCTCCCAGGGTAGATGTTGTGGTTCGCGCCACCTCTTGGGATGGCTGCGTGGTCAGGGAGGCCGTGGTGGTGGTGATGGTGGTGGTGGTTGCGGCGGTGGTGGTTGTTGCGGCGGTGGTGGCCGCTATGACCGGGGCAGCAGGGGCCTGGGACTGGTCACCAGCCCTGGGAGATGGGTTGGTGGGTAGGAGAGGCCCTGGGGAGCGGTTGGGCCCTGCCACACCAGATGGGCCTGCTCGGTGGTCCTCGTCCGAAGAGGTGTCCGGGTCTTCTACATCCGTGAGTCCGTGTGGGGGGCTTGTGGACTGGCTGTGATGGCTGGTGTCTCCATCCTCAGCATCCTGCTGGTCGTCACCTGTGGGGCAGAGACGAAACGTTATTGTGTTGCACCTTGCAGGGTTTGTGTTAGATGTCTGCCATGCACAGTTTGTGCACTGATTTGCAGGATGCGTGTGTATGTCTCTCCAATGTGTGTGCGTGATCAAGTCACTGGAATAGTGTGATGGGTGCATCTGGCATGGGACGGATTTGAATTGCCAATTGGTGTGTGTTGCAGTGCCCCTACATTTTGTGGCTTTGGTGGGAACGGGGTACAGCCCCATGGACGGTTTGGTGTTGGAATATGGTACTGTGGTACATACAGTGACATATGGGTGCAGAGGGGGACATGTGTTTTGGCCACACGACACTACAGGGACAGAGGTGTGTGTATGTCTGTCTTAGCCAGCATATCTGCTCACTGTTGTCATTTATGGGCATTCCACAGCAGGCATTGTAGTGGGTGAGTAATGGTTGTATGCCACACGACGTATTGCAGATGGTACGATTCCTTGGTGTGCGTGCTACTCTCACCCATGTGCAGCAGTGCAGTGCTCTTGGAGTGTTGATTGCATTCTGTATGTTGTTACGCACAGTGTGACGAGCGCTTCAGACACAGCAGATACATTATTGGTCATCGGCAGGACTCTTTGCTGTACTACCGTCTATGGGGTAACTGTTGGGATGATATACCTTTCCTGTCACTGGGGCTGGAAGATGGGATTGATGGGATCTTAAATGTGCATTGTGTAGCTGTGTGGTTCATGGGTCCAGTGGTGTATGTGACATTACTGGGGTTCCACTATGTTTCATTTGGACGAGATAGTCTTACATGGTTGATGTTGTACTATGTCAAGGGTAGAAGCAGACACAACTACATGGACAAGACCTGGATGGTGTTGCTGTTGTGTGTGATGACTGACACAGTGCACGCCATGTGGGTCAGTACTCCAGTTAGACCTGTGCATGCTGACGTGACTTGTTACGTGTTTCTGCATTTGTGATGGCTCATGTGGGATGTGACTCTGTGATTGCTGTCCGTGTGCACATTGGTCAGATGTTTGTGGCAGGGAGCAGTGCTACCTGTCGCTCTGCTAGGTGACATGTCCCACATGTTGATCGTAGTACAGTCCACATGCCTACAGACACCCCGCCCTATACAGTTGTCTACCCAATTGTTGGTTCTGAGGGTGAGATGCAATGGCTACCACATGGTTGTGGGAGGGAGGGGTGCTCCATCTTGCTGGTCTGTGGGTGTGGGGGCCATGTTGTGAGTCGTGGTGATGGTTTACCATCAACAGACAGCCCTCCATGTAGAGTGACATGTCTACTTGTCGGGTGTGGGTGTGCACTGCTATGGCTGTGACATGGGTGTGGGGAGTGCTCCATCTTGCTGCGCTGTAGGGGTGGGGGCCTGGGTGGGGGGACTTCTGCTGTCCCCCTCCGATACTCGGAGATTGTGGTACGGCTCCTTCCCTGTTACTTGTTGGTTGGTGCAGCTATGGCTGACACATGGGTGTGGGTGTGGGTAGTGCTCCTTCCCGCACTTCTGGGGGACAGAGGGACCTGGTGGGAGTTGTGGTGCTGGCTGCCTGTGCACATGCCCCCATGGTTTTGTTTGTTGGTACCTTTGGGCTGTGGGTGTGGGTGTGTCTGTTGCATGTGTGAGAGATGTCTGGTGTGCTGTGTGCTGGACATGGGGGTGTTTGGGCCTGGGTGCTATGGCATTGTGTTAGTGCATGTCAGTACATAGCGGTGTGCTGGTATACATTTGTTTGTACTTACCAGCCTCCACTCCCCCTGGTATTCCGATGAGACTCTCCAGATGTAGTATGCCTCGCACCTTCTCCTCCCACGCCTTGAAGGTCTTGAATGGCGCAGGTGGTCCGCTGCCAGTCCTGGCAGCCAGCTCCCGGTTCTTGGCCTCCTTCTTCCTGACAAGGGTTTTCATGTCCTGCCACCTCTTGGTGATTTCCCCCCGGTTGCGTGGCACGTTCCCGACTGCATTCACCTGGTCTACGATCCTTTTCCACATCCTGTTTCTGGTGGCTATTGGTGTCTGTTGGACCTGGTTCCCATAGATTTGTGGGTGCACCTTGATGACCTCGTCGACCATGACCGTCAACTCTGTGGCAGTGAACTTGGGCATTTGTTGTGTTGCCATGGTGCGTAGTGTGGTTGTTGTGGATGCTGGTGTGGTGTGTTTGGTGTGTGATGTGCGGGGGGTTTGTGGTGCCGGTGTTTAGGTGGTGGTTGTGGTGGTTGTGGTGATGGATGTGATGTGTGCGTGTGGTATGCTGCTTTCCTCTGTGTCTCTCCGTGTTCTCTGCTGTGGTATTGGCTTTGTCGTGGTGCAAGGGTTTGTGGTCTGTGAGGGGGCTGCTTTTGTACTCACCTATGTGGGTGTGTCATGATGGTCTATCATTTTCAGGTGTGTTGGGCGTGGTGTCCTGGGATTTATGCTAAATCTATATTTTGACAGGGGGATGTGTCTTTGGGATGGGTTCTGTGTCTGTGTATTTTGGCGTCGTTTACTGTGTGTACTTGTTGGCTGTGTTGTGTGTATTTGTTTGTGCCGCCACTGATTTCCGTGCACGGACATGGCCGCCAGGCCTTCTGCATTGTCAGTTCTTCATTTCTGTTGTTCGTCGTAGCGGGCGGGATTTGTGTTGGTTTACCGCCTTCATGTCGGGGAGATCATAATTTGACGTGCGGTGTGTGGTCCGTCCGCACGGTCGTCTTTTGCTTTTTCGGGCGGTATTGCGTCCGTGGCGGGCGGTTTGTCTTGGACTCTGTCGTGGACGGGCGGTAATCTGTTATTTTTTTCCGCTGCGGGCGGTGGTTGTTTCGCGTCATCATAATAGCTCGGTCGCTATTTCAATGTTGCAGGCGGGCGGTATTTTCAGGCTATGGCGGTTAACGGTATTTTTACCGCCGGTTATCGTAATGGACCCCTTAGTATATAATTTTCAATTATTAAATACCCACCCAAATAACCCTTTTCCCCTAAAATCCCTATCATGTACAAACAATATAATCAATTTATTAAAATGTTTGTTTTCTCTTCCCAACAAAAATTACATCAAGAAAATAGAAAATAAAGCTTGAAATCATTTCCTGGACAATTTTATTTACATCAAACTAAACATTGTAAGTATATTCACTGAAATGTAACTGTATTTAATAAATATGTGTTATTTATTATATTAAAAATTTTGTTTTTTAATTTTCCCTAGCATAAAACAAAACAACATGACTGAAGGTGCAGAATTTGTAATGTCACAAAAAAATAAAATGTTATTATGTTATATGGGGTATGTCTATACACAGGAGAAACAAACTGGCCTTAAAGTGTTTTGGAAGTGTAACAAATACTACTCTAACAAATGCTATGGAAGAGCTACTACTCATGAAACTACTGTTCTTTCTGTAAAAGAACATAATCACCCCCAAACATAACAGAGATTGAGGTTAGAGATGCTCTTGAAAGTATAAAAGAAGCAAGCACCAGTACTGATAAACCAACTACCCAAATACTAAAAGAGGAACTATTAAAAGTACCTCAACATGCATCAGGACAATTACCGTCCATAGCTTCTTTAAAAAGAACTATTGCCAGACAAAAAAAAGCAACTACAAGTACCATACCTGCCCCTAAAACGTTTGCAGAAGTAGTTATTCCACCAGAATTAAGCCTTACTCACACTAAAGAACCATTTATATTTTTTGATAACAAATGCCCAGATAAAAGAATAATTATGTTTGCTACTGCAAACAATTTAGTTAAATTACAGCAATGTGACACCTGGATGATGGATGGAACTTTCAAAGTCTGTCCAAAACCATTTTACCAGCTGTACACAGTGCATGGATTGTACCAACATTCAAATATTCCATTCATCTATGCCCTATTACCAAATAAACAGCAAACTACCTACATAGATATACTCACTAAAATAAAAGAAGAAAGCAATAATTATTTTCCTTCAAAAATAATTATTGATTTTGAAATAGCCATGATAAATGCTATACTGAAAAATTATCCACACACAGCAATCCAGGGTTGCTATTATCATTTTAACCAGAGTCTCTGGAGACATCTACAAAAATCAACCCTAAGGGGCCGATTCCGATCTCGGCCGGTAGGGCTCCGAATCAGATTCGGCTTAACCGGATCCGATTCGGAGCCCTATTTCCCGACCGATTCGTACGTGCGTCCGGACGAGCGAGTACGATGCGAAATCGCCGACCGACTCATTCGGCATCCCAACCGCTCCGACCGACACGTTCCCGGGTCGAACCGCACCGACCGACTTGCTCGGACACGACTCGCACCGCGCAATGGAGACGTTCCCCGGCCGGGTAAGTACGATGCGCGCCGTGAGCAGTCCGACCGACATGCGCCGCCCGGATCCAAAGAGCAGTTGGAGCCGTACTTCGGGGGTCCGTGTCGGACCCCTGTATGTGTAGCCGTGCGAGTCGCACACAGGGGGACCCATGGGTCCCCCTACCTGTGCGTGTATGGCGCGAGTCGCTCGCCGCGTACACGCTGTAGGGGGCGCCCTTGTTCGCCTCGCACCCTTTGAGGCAATGGGAGCCCGCGTACGCGTTGTACGACCGGCTCCCATTGACTTCAATGGGAGTCCGACCGACTCGAGTACGATAGCATACGGACGCATCGTACTCGTTCGGTCAGGCTGCACGGGTCCGATTCGGTCGAAAATCTCTCCGGGTCCGGCTCGGTCGGAGAGATTTCCGGCCCGAATCGGAATCGGCCCCTTAGTGTACAATATGCTACAGACAGTACTTTCGCCTACCAAATTAAAAAGCTAATAGCACTAGCATATGTACCTGTAACTGATGTAGCAGAGCACTACAATATTCTAATAGAGAGCCCCTATTACAAAAGGAACGAAGACAAAATAAGCCCACTACTAGACTACTTTGAGGACACCTGGGTGGGAAGACTGCATAGATCAGGGCATAGAAGGCAACCTAAGTTCCACATTCCTTGGTGGAACGTGTACCTAAGTACCTTAAACAAAGAAGCCAAAACAAATAATAGTGTTGAAGGATGGCATAATGCCTTCCAAGCAACAACAAGCAGAGGTAAACCTACCCTACAAAAACTACTACAATCTATACAAAAAGAACAAAGCTATCAAGAATTACGGATGGAACAATCTGTAACTCAAATATGTCCCAAATTAACTAAACAAACTAAAAAAATGTTTGAGCTACTGCAAAGTCAGGTTACCCTATACCCATCAACAAGAGGCCTAGATTACTTATCCCTAATAGCCAAAAGCATATTATAAACTACAGTTCCACAGCTATTATACATTTTTTCGTTCACAAAACAAACACTTTACACACATATATTAATATTATATTTTCACAATTATTAGTTATTTGTGATATATATTTTTTAACTAAAAAATATATTTACAAATAAATAATATTTATCAAAATATACTATATATCACAATTAATTTTAACAACATTTCCCACCCAATTAATTTTAAAAAAATAGACTTACGGTTTATGTAGCTGTAGAAGATGTATTCCAACAAGTAATAATCCTTACATCTGTCTGTTAATCCATGTTAAAGTTTAAAAAAGCCCCCAAAAATGCAAAAATCCAACAGGTCCTATATAAATCCATCCCTGCGAAATCCAAATAACGGAAACCCTCAAAAACCCGAAAAAGATGTGAAAATATAAAAATCGCTCCAGGAAATTCCGAAAAATAAAAGAAACTGTGATAATAATATTAGTTTAACAAACTAATACACAGTTCTTTTTGTTTAAAAACGTGTCTGTCTCTCCAACGTAAAGTCGATTAAAAGTAACCTGCAAAAAAGATTGAAAGCATACCCACCCACACAAATACACCAAAATACATTCATTAAATACAATAACATTAATTTATATCAACAAAACAACACATATTTAGTCATATTATCGTCTGTCTACACTACGCCTCAAACACTAACTCACGACATCTCACTAAAATATAACTAACAAGTACAGCACACCAAAAACACAACGACCTAACTATAAATACAATATATATATCCTAACTAGACTAAAACATAAGTATTAAGTTAGAAAAAGAATTAAAATTTCCCTTACCTTGCTCGACGCTGACGTAGCTTCCAACCTGCGAGCTTCTCCGGTCCTCAATGACCCAAAATAACAGTACGCGGTTACAAAATAATCCCTGTGAACTAAAAATGGCTGCTTAAATAAATGTTTAAAAAGGAATAATGTTAAAAAATGCATTATATCAAAGTATAAATGTCAGATATATTTTTCTTATGTTGTACAATTTTTTCTCTATATTTAAAAATTATAATATATTTTATTATACTTTGTAAAGTTATAATAATAATTAATATAAAAATATATTTATTATTATTATAATTATATATGTATTTTTATAATTATATTAATTATAAAAAAACATATTCATTATATAGAAATGTTAAATAAAACTTACCTGTTTAAAAAAAATATTTCATGCAATACAACAATGTAATAATTAATATTATTAATATTTTATATACTAATAATATTAATTAAAAATGTATTAACATGTAATAAAGTGATAATTATTTAAAAATGATAAACAATATTCACTACAGCATTATAATGTTACAATATTAAATAATAATTAACCATACAATGCTTAATTTTGTGTATATATATGCCAAAAATTGTTATATTATTTGTATAAATATATTACAATGTTACAACTCTTGTAAAATAATAACAAAATATTGTTTGTATATCAAAATAAAAATACTTTTGTTATAAAATACAATTATGTCATAAAATGTTTTTTTCCTTAAAAAATTCAATTAACTAATAAATGTATGTAAAATATTTTATGTTCCTTAAATAAAAATAGACATATTTTGTGTATTTTTATTAATTTCTATTCCATACTATAAATAAAATATATTTTTTTCTCTTTCTACCTACTTATACAAAAATAAAAGTAGTTTGAAAATAAAAATGTCTAATTTTTTTTATATGGATATCTTATTATTGAATATTTTACTTAAATATATTAATTTGATAAATGTACCATTTTAATTTACTATAAATAATCAGATTGTTTTTTTTACTAGTAAATTATAAACTATACATCAATTACACAAACAAAATTCATTATCACTGCACATAATAAAACACATTTATATTTCTTCACATATAAAAACACATACTGTAATTTTCCTACAACTCTTTATATAAGATTAATAAATACAGAGCAAAAAACATATATGTAATCTAAAATTTTTAGATAAATTATAAATGATTTTTAAAATATATTTGTACATAAACATATATCACTCACTATTCCCAATACAATTAAACAATATTCATTGAAGGTGGTAAACATAAACAATATATAATTTACTCTTCCCACTACACTAAGGGGCCGATTCCGATTCGGGCCGGAAATCTCTCCAACCGAGCCGGACCCGGAGAGATTTCCGACCGAATCGGACCCGTGCAGCCCGACCGAACGAGTATGATGCGCATGTATGCCATCGGACTCGAGTCGGTCGGACTCCCATTGAAGTCAACGGGAGCCTGTCGTACAACGCGTACGCGGGCTCCCATTGACTCAATGGGTGCGAGGCGGACAGCGTGTACGCGGCGAAGCGACTCGTGCCGTACACGCACAGGTAGGGGGACCCATGGGTCCCCCCTGTGTGCGACTCGCGCGGCTATGCGTACAGGGGGGTCCGACACGGACCCCCGAAGTACGGCTCCGACTGCTCTTTCGAGCCGGAGTGCGCGGCTCGGTCGGACTGCTCGCGGCGCGCATCGTACTTACCCGGCCGGGGAACGTCTCCATTGCGCGGTGCGAGTCGAGTCCGAGCGAGTCGGTCGGTGCGGTTAGACCCGGGAACGAGACGGTCGGAGCGGTCGGGACGCCCGGACGAGTCGGTCGGCGATTTCGCATCGTACTCGCTCGCCCGGACGCGCGTACGAATCGGTCGGGCAATAGGGCTCCGAATCAGATCCGGTTAAGCCGAATCCGATTCGGAGCCGTACCGGCCGAGATCGGAATCGGCCCCTTAGAATTAAATAACAAAAAATGCAAAACATTAACCATATATAATTTACTATTCCCAATACAGTATGTATTAAATAATAAAAACTGCTGTACATTAAACAAATTTAAATTACTATTCCCACTCCAGTCAATATTAAGTCAGGGAAGGTGCTGGACACTAAACATATAACAATTACTATTCTGACTCCAGTGAATATTAAATCAGGGAAGGTGCTGCACATTAAACATATATAAATTACTATTCCCACTCCAGTCAGTATTAGGTCTGAGAAGGTGCTGGACATTAAACACATATAAATTACTATTCCCACTCCAGTCAGTATTAAGTCAGGGAAGATGCTGGACACTAAACATATAAAATTACTATTCCCACTCCAGTCAAAATTAAGTCAGGGAAGGTGCTGGACACTAAACATTTAACAATTACTATTCTCACTCCAGTGAATATTAAGTCAGGGAAGATGCTGGACATTAAACATATATAAATTACTATTCCCACTCCAGTCAGTATTAGGTCTGAGAAGGTGCTGGACATTAAACACATAATAATTACTATTCCCACTCCAGTCACTATTAAGTCAGGGAAGATGCTGGACACTAAGGGGCCGATTCCGATGTCGGACGGACTCAGGTCCGTCCGACATCGGTCCGGAGCCGTAACCGACCGACCTGCTGTCGTCGGTTACGGCCCAGGCAGTACGATGCGACCGAACCCTGTTCGGTCGCACTCGTATCTCCCACAATGGGAGCATGCATTCCGGACGGAATGCATGCTGGCATTGGAGAAAGCAGGGTGCAGTTCAACCCTGCACCCTGTGGCCGGCACCCCAAGGTGCCTGCCACCAGGTGCAGGGTTCAACAGAGGGGCACCATAGGTGCCTCCAGGCCGCCATTCGGCGACCTTGCACCCATGGGGGTCCCACTGGGGGCCCCCAAAGACAGTGACCGATTGCCTTTTCATGCCGGAAAGACCGGCACGAAAAGGCAGTGACAGCTGCCATCGTACTCCCTCGGTCGCAAAGAGGCAGCCGGGGAGTACAGAGGATTTCCGGATGGCTGACGGGCTCTCCGAACCCGTCGTGAGCCATCCGGAAATCTGAGTCGGATTCTTTTCCGACCGAGGCCATCGGAATGGCTCGGTCGGAAAGGAATCCGAGCGGCACGTTCCAATTCGGTCGGAAGGGCTCTGACCATCGTTCGGTGCCCTTCCGGCCGAAATCGGAATCGGCCCCTTAACATATAAAATTACTATTTCCACTCCAGTCAAAATTAAGTCAGGGAAGGTGCTGGACATTAAACATATATAAATTACTATTCCCACTCCAGTCAGTATTAAGTCAGGGAAGGTGCTGGACACTAAACATATAACAATTACTATTCTCACTCCAGTGAATATTAAATCAGGGCAGGTGCTGGACATTAAACATATATAAATTACTATTCCCACTCCAGTCATTATTAAGTCAGGGAAGGTGCTGTACATTAAACATATATAAATTACTATTCCCACTCCAGTCAGTATTAAGTCTGGGAAGGTGCTGCACATTAAACACATACAAATTACTATTCCCACTGCAGTCAGTATTAAGTCAGGGAAGAAGCTGGACACTAAACATATAAAATTACTATTCCCACTCCAGTCAAAATTAAGTCAGAGAAGGTGCTGGACATTAAACATATATAAATTACTATTCCCACTCCAGTCAGTATTAAGTCAGGGAAGTTGCTGGACATTAAACATATATAAATTACTATTCCCACTCCAGTCAGTATTAAGTCTGGGAAGGTGCTGGACATTAAACACATAAAAATTACTATTCCCACTCCAGTCAGTATTAAGTCATGGAAGATGCTGGACACTAAACATATAAAATTACTATTCCCACTCCATTCAAAATTAAGTCAGGGAAGATGCTGGACATTAAACATATATAAATTACTATTCCCACTCCAGTCAGTATTAGTTCTGAGAAGGTGCTGGACATTAAACACATAATAATAACTATTCCCACTCCAATCAGTATTAAGTCAGGGAAGATGCTGGACACTAAACATATAAAATTACTATTCCCACTCCAGTCAAAATTAAGTCAGGGAAGGTGCTGGACATTAAACATATATTAATTACTATTCCCACTCCAGTCAGTATTAAGTCAGGGAAGGTGCTGGACATTAAACATATATAAATCACTATTCCCACTCCAGTCAGTATTAAGTCTGGGAAGGTGCTGGACATTAAACATATATAAATAACTATTCCCACTGCAGTCAGTATTAAGTCTGGGAAGGTGCTGGACATTAAACACATAAAAATTACTATTCCCACTCCAGTCAGTATTAAGTCAGGGAAGATGCTGGACACTAAACATATAAAATTACTATTCCCACTACAGTAATTATTAAGTCAGGGAAACTTCAGGACACAAAGGGGCCGATTCCGATTCGGGCCGGAAATCTCTCCGACCGAGCCGGACCCGGAGAGATTTCCGACCGAATCAGACCCGTGCAGCCCGACCGAACGAGTACGATGCGCACGTATGCCATCGGACTCGATTCGGTCGGACTCCCATTGAAGTCAATGGGAGCCTGTCGATCACAACGCGTACGCGGGCTCCCATTGACTCAATGGGTGCGAGGCGGACAAGGCGCCCCCTACAGCATGTCCGCGGCGAGCGACTCGCGCCGTACACGCACAGGTAGGGGGACCCATGGGTCCCCCTGTGTGCGACTCCGCGCGGCTACGCGTACAGGGGGTCCGACACGGACCCCCAAGTACGGCTCCGACTGCTCTTTGGAGCCGGAGTCGCGCGGCTCGGTCGGACTGCTCGCGGCGCGCATCGTACTTACCCGGCCGGGGAACGTCTCCATTGCGCGGTGCGAGTCGAGTCCGAGCGAGTCGGTCGGTGCGGTTAGACCCGGGATCGAGTCGGTCGGAGCGGTTGGGACGCCCGGATGAGTCGGTCGGCGATTTCGCATCGTACTCGCTCGCCCGGTCGCGCGTACGAATCGGTCGGGAAATAGGGCTCCGAATCGGATCCGGTTAAGCCGAATTCGATTCGGAGCCCTACCGGCCGAGATCGGAATCGGCCCCTAAATATATATATTTTACAATTCGAACAACCTCACCATTTTCCCCTAATAACCCAACATCCCAGTACTAAAAAAACCTATAATTTCAATTTTTAATTAACTTTATTTCTTCAAATTAATTCCAAATTTTTAATTTTTAATTTAATAATTAATTTTAGAATAATATTTAAATAACACTCCCCACCCTTATCCCCTAATAACACAACATCACACTTCTAAAAAACACAATAGATTTCCTTTTTATAATTTCACTTTCTAATTTTTAAAAATTTGCTATTTAAACTTTTTTATTTAAATATATAAATTCATATAACTAATTTTAAAACACTCCCCAACCTTCTCCCCTAATAACACAATATCCCACTCTAAAAACAAAAAATTATTTTCGAATTTTAAATTTAAATTTCATATTTTAAATTATTTCCAAAATTCGAAATTTTAATTTCAGATATAAATTTTATACTAATATTTTAAAAACACTACCCACCCTTATCCCCTATTTACCCAACATCCCGCTCCTAAAACAAAACATATATTTTATATTTTTAATATAAATTTCGTTCTTGAAATTAATTTCTAATTTTAAAAAAATTAAATTAATATCTAAATTTAAAATAATATTTTTAAAATACTCCCCACCCTTATCCCCTAATAACCCAACATCCCGCTCCTAAAAAAACCCATATATTTTATATTTTTAATATAAATTTCGTTTTTGAAATTAATTTCTAATTTAAAAAAAATTTAATTAATATGTAAATTTACACTAATATTTTTAAAATACTCCCCACCCATATCCCCTAATAACCAAACATCCCGCTCCTAAAAAATATATTACAAAAAAGAAATTATACAATTTCAAACAAATATTCAAACAATTAAAATAATACAAAATTAATAACAATACAGAATATTTAAATATTAAAAAAAAATGATATTTTACACTTTCTATATTTTTTTGTCGATATTTTTACAACACTAACTATTCGATATTATCTATTGACGATATTACTTGTTCGATATTTTATACTTCGATATTTTTTAAATAAAAAAAAACGATATTTTTGACTACGATATTCATTAATACGATATTATGAGACATTCGATATTACAACTTCGATATTACTTCAATTCGATATTTAGGATTCGATATTATGTCTATTCACCCAATTTAACATGGTTGGGCCTAGTACTGCTAGTAATATTTCCAAATGTGATTTATGGCCAGAAATACATGATATTGATGTTGTGTTAATTATTGTGTGTGTTGAATACAAACTTTATTTACATACACCATGTGAGAAGTCACTTTTGTGATGCTCAGTGTATTTATTGTGTGAGAGTGCTGTGCCAATGCTTTAGACATTGCCTCTGTGATAAGCCTGACTGCTCAGTGCCAAGCTACCCAAGGGTGAGCACAGGTTATACAATGAGTGTAATCACCTACCCCTGAAGGGAGTGGTATGTTCTGCCTGGTTAGGGCACCGCCTCAGCCAACCAGAAAGTGCAAGATCCAACACAATCATACCATGTTTAGGGGGAGAGCACATGCACTTTAACACTGATTAGCAGCGGTAAAGTGCCCAGAGTCCTAAAGTCAACAAAGAGAGGGTCAGACAAATAGGAGGATGAAGGCAACACATTTGGGGATAACCCTACAAAAAGAGCCAGGTCCTAACAATAGCTAGTCAAATAGATAGTTTGAAAGTTAGATGGATAGAGAGGGTTGCATGCATAGAGAGTGTTGCATAGATAGATAGATAGGTAGATAGATAGAGAGAGAGAGAGAGAGAGAGAGAGATAGATAGATAGATAGATAGATAGATAGATGGGTGGCTGGGTGGCTGGATGGATGGATGGATGGATGGATAGATAGATAGATAGATAGATAGATAGATAGATAGATAGATAGATAGATAGATAGATAGATAGATAGATTAGTAGATAGACAGGTAGGTAGGAAGACAGATAGGTAGACAGACAGATAAGAAGGACAGGAAATTGGAATCAATGGCATAGCTTCAATTAGTAGTGTAACAGTTAAGTGTTTATATAAGCACTGCACACAAGAGCGCTGAAAGCAAACTAGAAAGCCATATAAGCAGGACATACAAACTGAATTGGTTTAACTGTAGTCCTCAGTTAAAATACATACCAGCATAACATACAGGAGTACAGTTATACATGCACTTAATTGCATGCACACTAAAAAGAGGATAACTTTATAAAGAACAGTTTCAAACAGACACAATCAGGAGTGCTGTGAAATAGCAGCTGTCATATAAACAAAAGGCCACTCCAGAAGGAATTTACAACAGCATTAGCAGAAGACAGACATTGATAAATCTGGAATGTGCTTTGAGATTACATCAAAAGCAACATGAAGAGCTGGCACAAAGCATCTTGCTATCACATTAGGATTCAAACCCAAAGGCAACACTAAAGTAATAATAAAGTAAAATCAAAAGCACTGGCACTGAATGAAACTACCTTGTTTGGAGATGTGCTCCTTGGGAAAGAGCATAATGCAATCACTCAAAGTGAAGTTAGCCACTGGCTGAAGTAAAATGGTCCCTGGTTCCATGCTGTATGATGTAGTGAGCGGAGGCAAAATGTGAATGACACAACCACAGGCCAATGGATGAAGAGAGCTGGCTGAAAGCCCTTTTAAGTAAGCATATTATTCATACAGGTTTATTAAAATCAAAAGCTCTTAGCTAACCCCAGACCTAAGAATTAACATAAGTGCACCAAGTAAGACCTTAACATAAAAACTGTTCTTGATAGGTGTTCCTGCAGAAGTGAGGAAACACTGTTGCAGCTAGAGGTGCCCAAATTCACAGGCCCCACTGAAAGCATACTTCAAATCAGTAAATATGGTAACAATTGTTTGAGCAGAGTATTCAAGTATGAGTAAGAGCAACGGTAAGATTTCTCAACTTGAGCGTAAGGCACTTGGGGTAAACAGCGACTCTCAACAACTTCATATACTATACATACAGCATACCTTGCCTCTGGCATGCAGCAATGATTTCTGAGACATGAGCCATCAACAAAATATCAGGTAATAACTAATAAACAATCATGGGGCTACCTATTTTGGTCTATGGGTACGGAAGACAGGAAAGTGAATTAGGGTAATGTGAGAGGTGGACAATAGGAGAGTTTCATACCAGGACAATCTGACTGTGCATAAGTGTTTTAGAGGTGACCAGGACAGCAGCTACAACATGGGGCACAGTCACAATGAGGGTAGACTCACAAACAACATTTCCTGAAGGGCAGCAGCTGTTACAGCCCTTAAACATGATGTAAGACCCTCTATTACACTGGTAGCGGTGACTATATTAATTGAACATCCTCTTCATGTGTGTGGCATTTCTAGAGAAACAGTATATAAAGTGACAATGACGTACAAGTTTTAGGTTAGCAATTCGGTGCTCTAAACAAATGGAAAACCCCGCTACCAGAGGTGTTGTGTGTGGGCTCTCCTAAGACCTTGGGGCCCACTGTGATATGAAAACAAAATGGTTGGAACACACCTTCAGACAGCTAGAAAGTAATAAAAAAAGCTGTCATGTGTTTGAAGTTGAGTACAGAAATCCGATTTATTTTTATGTCTCACCTAGGCAGCGCATGCACTGTCTTCAAGACATGTCGTATTCAGTCTATGGGCTTTGAACACCCCTAACGCTTACTATTGGTTCTTTTGTCTGCCTGTACAAATTCCTTTGTTTTAATTGGTCAATACCATGCCTTTGTCCTGCCTTTGAGCTGTTTTGTTCCGCCCTGGAGACTGCCCCTGATACATGAATCCTTTCACTATCTGCCACATTTTTTGTTTCACTGCACTACTTTGTCTTTCCGCTCTATCCTCACAGCTGGCAGTTCACTTAATCTCCCGGTATCGTTCCCACAACAACACCTCCCACCCCTTGCAGCTTGTTATTTGCAGCGTGTGTTATTGTTGTCTTATCGCGCTACATCCCACCCCTCGCTGCTTGTAGGGGGCTACCCATAACAGATACATGGAGCCTCGGGCAGTACAACACCACCACTCGCTGCTCCCTGGCACGTACCTGAGCTTCACCGCAACTTCACTTTTCCTCGGTTCACACATCCACCCCCATGTGCAGTGTAAGGTGGCACGAGCCGGAACAGCCGAAGGCACCCCCTGCTCCCCACAATCACTGTGTTCACCTAACATATGTCAGCTCATGGGGATGGAGGGTTTCCTCTGCATTTACATTACAGCCTTAACGTAATATTTTAAAATTTGAAAGTGTGTTACTATGATGCCTCTTACAATGTTAGTCTTTCTGCACTTCCTACTTCCTGCCTGTTCCATCACGGAGGCCGTCCTATAGGACTGTTTGTTCTGTAAATCATTAGTCCTTCATCCTTTTCCACGCCCTTCCCCTCAGTGGTTGCTGCATCACGTGATCTGCGCCTTTACATTCCAGGTTTGCTGTTCTCCACGGCGTGTTCACACATCAAGGTAAGATTCAGGACTTCAACCCTGCAGTGTACAAGATCCCAGCTTGGCAGCCAGCTCCCTGATGTAGCCCACAGCCACATCCCATAGCACAGAGCCACCTGCATCAGCCCATGTCATCACCCTGCTCACACAACTGATATGGGCCTCTCTGCCCTCTGGCCCCCTCCTCTCCAACACAACTCACAGAAATGCACCAGTCCCTGAACTGGGAGATACTTCATTGCCCTCATGGACACTGCTTATGCCCAGAGCTTCCTACTTTAACACACAGATCCTGAGAACTTGTAAATTAAATGTAATGCCTGCCATGGCATATAACTACCCCACACATCCCCATGCCATCACACCCCATAGGGATGGGGGACAGAGAGTCCTTTTAAGATATATAGCACATCCCTATCTGTCCTTTAGTGCCCAATTGGCTCCATCATTAAATACTCTTACTCGCTGCTAGAGCCCTCCGCGTTTTCAAGCTCCACCAAGGTGGACTGGGCAACTAATCCACAGTACCCTTCACCAACTCATTTACAGTCCTGTATTTGAAAATAAAATGTGGATCTTTGTATTGTATTTTTACTTCACCTTCACCTCACGGCAACGCGCCATCGTCACTCTAGCAAATGTCTATCCGTGTTTTGGAGAACACAATTTGTGTTGTTGTAATGAGAAGGCTTTACTTTGAATTCCTTTGAATTTAGTTCTTGACTCAAAAGATCAAATAATGTTGTAACAGGGTCTGCATTGTGGACACTGACATGTGAACAAATGAGACCCAGTATACTGCTGTGTTTGTTGTCATGACTGTGCTCGATGCATTGGACTCATTTCTCTGTTTGTTGTGACTTGTCCTGTCCCTGACTCTGACTCTTCCTGACTGTTGACTGGGACTGATTGCTTCATGCAACCCAGCCTGTCATTGACCTGCTTACCAGCTCTCTGTGGAAGAAGCTGCCAGCATTATCCTGCTGCAGCTGCTTAGTGGAAGTTTCATCTCTATACATGTGCAAATAACTACAAAGACGTAACTGATTTGTCTACAGCGTCATTGAAGAAATATCGTTCACACTTGTAACTATCAATGACTTTCCTTCTTTTTTCTTCCCCAGGGCTTCTCTTGGGTGGGTAATTTCACAGATCTCGCCTTTCCCAGTCATAGGTTAGAGTTTTAAAAATACAATGATATTTATCCTTGAGGACATTCTTGCAGAAACGTGTGCCTTCGTCATGACCATTATGCCCCTCTTCCTGTAAGCCATAGTCTTTCTTGTGGCCTGCTCTGTGGTATGGTGGGTAAGGCTAAGAAACCTACTTGTGAGAAAGTAAGTCATTTAATTTGAGTTTATAGTTCTGTTATGTGAATACATTGTATACAGCATCTTTCTAGGTGTCACCCACTTCGGTGTCACTGGTTTAGGTCATAATATGTCCCCTGTACCTTCACATATTCCTCAAAGGATCCTTACCCGTACAATAGGCAGGTGATTCACATGATGAACTGCATGGTTCTGAGGGTTACAGCTCACAAGAACTGTCTGCACACCATTTGTATACTGCACTTACATTCTCAGCCTGACAACTGATAACATTGCAGGAGCTCTAATGTGGGCTGCATTGTATTTTTCTTCTGACAGCGACTGTGTGCAATATTAATGTTAAAATAGGCAGCTTCGATTGGTCAGCGTTACCACCTGAGGGTGAAAATATGGCGTCCTTGCCCAGGCTGTAGTGATGTTAATTGTCCAACAAATGACACCTAAAATTAATAATAAGTGCAGCTTTCTATCAATCATAATCCTTCGCAGGAAACCTGCAGAAAACACACAATTGTACTTGAAAGTCCACTTAGCTTCAGATATCCAATGCCTCAACCACTGCTTGCACATCATTCAGACCTAGATATCCAGCACCTACCTGAAACGCAACCCCAACAAGACTGGCTTCCTGTTATTTGCTAAAAACAACAAGCAAGACATAGTACAAACCTGGCTCAATGCCATGAAACTTGATGGCTTCTAATCCCAACTTTCACCCAATGCTAAGTCACATGTTTTCACCCTGGGTACCCACCTCACCTTCTTTAGCCTCCCAGACTCCACACTGGCTGCCCTTTTGGAATCCTACTCACTGCAGCATGTCTCATCTAGGGCCTGAATAAATATATCACCCCCATCCTAATGGAACTTCACTGGCCTCCCTTGCTTGGACTGCGCTAGCTTCAAAACCAGCTCCATCATAGACAAAGCTATCACGGCCCTCAGACCCACCAAGCTGGCTGACAAGTTTATCTTTTCTGGTGGCTCTTCTAACACCCTCAGCCAGCACATCATCATACTGGACACAAAGAAATGTAAATAAGAAAAGAAAACAGTGCAATAGGCCTTTTCCATCTTTGCACCCTGGATCTGGAGTAACATCCCTTTATCCATCATGACTACTCCAACACTGGTATAATTTAGGAAAGAGGTGAATATGCACTTCTTTAAAGAACACTACATCATGATGCAGTAACCGCCCATAAATCAGCTACCGCTAAAATCACTGGTTGACTGTATTCTTGCTTTTGACCCTGTACAAAACTGTGCTTCTTTGGGCTAGGTTTGTCATCTGCAAATACCACACACATACATGAATATGTTGGAAACAGTCACATATTCAAATGAAACCCGCCTTATAACCATTCTCTTTCACAGAGGACCCACTTCACAGATTCCTTCTACATTTGAAATGCATTTCAGTACCAGCTACCACAGAATTCCCAAACTTTTCCACAACTCCTCATGGGAATATGTGGCAGTAGCAGGCTTATAATATTTAACGAATCCTTTGTGAATTCTATATTGCTCACGTGTTACCATTTGCCTGTGTGTAAATGTCCTTGGTGTTAATCTACGCATGCGTAAATGAATTGCAAAAGTACATTTTACTTTGTAACTTTTTTCCTTTGTTCTCCAAGGAAAGAGATTTTATGGGAAGTAACCCATTGCTCCAGTGCTTAAGTGGAGCTGGTGGTTGCAGGTGGGGCCCACTGGCATTCTTTTTTCCTTATAAGACTGTGGCCTAGAGCAAGAGAGAAAAAGACAGAAGGGAGAAATAAGGAGGAAGAGAAAGGAGGAAAAACAGTGACAAAGGGAGAAAGCATAAATGAAAAAGAACTTGTAAGAGTGAGATTACGAGGTAAGGAGCATATGGTGGTGGATGAGAGACCCTTAGGATTCAGCAACACTTTCAGCAGTGCCGGCCGCAGGCTTTTAAATAATCTTTGGGCACCATACTTAATATTCTACAAATTAAGGGGGTGATTACAAGTACCGCCAAACCTGTGGTGGCTCGGCAGCTACCGCTGCACAGGCGGTCCGACAGCCCTATTTTGAATTTGGCAGTCGGACAGCTGCAGGCCCACTGCAACCACCGGGGAACCGCCGTTCCCCGGTGGTGTTGCATTGGGTGAGGCAGTAATATGCTGGTGGTGCTGTTGCCGTACCGCCAAGCATATTACGAGCTTCCTCACTGCCAGCCTTTTCATAGCGGTGAGCCCATCATGAAAAGGCTGGCGGTGAGGGAACTAAGGGGGCCCTACAGAGCCCCCTGGTGCCTTAGGCCATAGGAGTGCATGCAGTTGAGCACATGTTGTGCCCCCCTGTGTGCATGCATCCCCCTTTCCTGCATGGCATGGTCTGCAGAGGCCATGCACGAACGGACTTCGGCGCTCCCCTTGCGGAGCATGGCTGCCCACTCCCACACCGCCAATGTCATAATCAGGCCCTAAGTCATGCTTTCCCCTGCATCTCTACCAAATATCGGAGAATTCCCTGCACTTTTACTCCCCAAATTTCTATTCATGCCAGCCTTTCACAAAATTCATTTTAGGGCCATATTTCTACATGCAATATTTGTGAAAACCACAAGCTTGTGAATAAGTCAGTGTCCACCGATGTTTGCTAACACCCACTCTCTATCTGCTCCCAGAGAGAAGATTTATTATCACACAATATATGGCTCTATTGGTGTAATTTTGCATGGGCGCAATTCCATTTGTGAATTAACGTTCACAGTCTCTAAATACCAATCATACATTTACACACTATAGGGGGATATTCTCAAGAACTTGTGATAATTATCGCAAAATTAGCTTAACGCAACTTTGCACATCGCAGTCCATCGCGGGAAAATAACGCTGTGTTAACATTGTATTCCCAACACGGCGGTACCATGCGATAGTCTCATGATAACGCTCAAAATGTCAGCGAAAACATTATCGGGACGGCATTGAAAACCCGAACGCGAAAAAAGTTGCGATGGGCCCAACCGCGATAAGACAATCAGCGAAAAGCAGCGCCAGGCCTGCAATTCACACACGTCAGGCGGGAAAAACCACTACAAAAGCACCAAAAAATAACACAAACAAAAAACAAACTACAGCGACGCACAATGGAGGCAGCCGGAGCAGTGACAGAGGACGGCCAGAACCCCACAAGCCCCCCGGAGGAGCAGGCTGTTACCTCGGGGACAGGGAAGGGCAAGGAAAAGAAGAAGAGGAAGACGCGGTGCAGTCCGCAGGAAAACAGGATCCTGATCATGGAGGTGGTAGAACACCATCAACATCTGTTCGTCACCTCCACTGTGTCATTGGCAACAAAAAATGGAATATGGCAGTCCATCGTGGACAAGGTGAATGCAGTCGGAGTGCGAAGGAGGACAATGGACGAGGTCAAGAGGCGCTGGAATGACGTGAAGCGCAAGACCAAGCAGAAACTCGCCAACAACCAGAAGGCAGCAATGCAGACTGGAGGTGGGAGTCCAGCGCCACAGGAGGAGCTGGATGAGATGGAGGAAATGGTGTCCACAGTCATCAGTGGGGAGACGGTGGCAGGAGTCAGGGGACCGGACACTGCTCAACATGACCCGACACAACAGCAACAGGGTGAGTAACCACCAGGGACTGGGGGGACGGGGTGAGATGGGCACAATGGCACACATGCACAATGGAGCATAGCACACTGCACACCCACAATGACTCTGGATCATGTCCCTGAACCCCTTGGCACACTGCAGCACACATAGCAACTGCACGTAGGCCCCCGTCGACTATGTGCCCAGAGGAGTCCCTCCCACACATCACTCATCTCACTACCGACCCATGCACATGTGCTGAACCCAGCAAAGCTGCGGGTCCGTGAGCCACACTGACAATGCGAGTTTCACTGCATGACGAATAGCATGGCTGCAGTCCTATCACCATGACATGGTGCACGCCACCACACTGTCGCCACCACACTGTGGTGGCGGAGTGTGGACCACATTCGTAAAGGAGCAGGTCACACTCTGACACATCCACCTGCACAGACAACCCCTGACGTCAACTACACATCTGCGGACAAACCATGCCCCAGAGTCCCAACTGCCACCAAGACCCAAATCCACCCTAGTCTGCAACATCTCAGCACTGTATGGGCACAGATGTCAAAGGCACACCACCTGAAAGGGGCAAGGGGCAGCCAAATCAGAGCTGCAGGAGCGACCCCCCCAAAATGCAGCACACACACATGACATTCAGAGCACATCAGCATTGACAACAATGTGGTACAGACTGCAACACGTTAACAACAGGACAGAGGACACCACAGGTGCTGCCTGTGTGTAGAAACTTGCCAATCACATTTGGCATAGCAGGGAAATGTGAGATGTCAATGTACAGGCACAAACACATATCCGTGATGTTGTCGAAATGTCCACTGTCCCGCATCAAATAGGCAGCACCTCCTGGACAGCCACAATGTACATTGCCATACAGTCTGTATGTGAACTTGTACAATGCGTCAACACACATGTGAACACAATGTAATACTGCATCTCCCCTTCACATTGCAGAGGGAGCATCAACACCTCCTGCAGAGCAGCACCAACAACTCTTCACCGATGACAGGGAGGACACCTCCGACATTGACACCGAAGCCCTCCAAGACCTCATCGACTGCCTCGGCACCCCATCTCCAGGAGCAGGGCAGCCCAGCTGCATCAAGGAAATCCCACCCCCTGCACAGACCACACAGCAGGATGCACCTACCACCCCGGCTGTCTCCCAGGACCCCCACGAACAACACATGGCCTTCCAACACCGTTTGTTGGAGGCCCAGGAGAAGATGGCCGAGCAGGTGCGGGTGGGGTTCGACCTCATTGCAGCCAAACTTGATGCCATACATGGGTGTCTGATTCCCATCAGGGACCACATACAGTCCCTGACGGACATTCACAGTCCGCTCCATGCTCTCCAACGATCCATGGCTGACATCGCTGGAGTCATGATACTGAGACAAGAACAACTGTCCAGTCTGAGTGGCTCCAGCGATGTCAGCCAGGAGTTGGGACAGATGCGGGGGCACATGGAGAACATGGGGCGGATGACGGCGGAAAGAATGGCTGCCACGGCTGCACACCAGCAAGTTGTGGCTGGGACCTTCCATGCCCTGCAGCACATCGTCATGGCATTGCTGCCTCAAGGCCTTGCGCAGATGGATGCTGCTGCTGCTTCTACCTCCACATCTCCGCCCCCTGGTGTGTCAGTGCCTCGCAGTGCGGCAGGCAATCCACCTCTGGCCCCTGATGTGTCAGTGGCACACAGTGCGGCTAACATACCACCACCACCCACGTGTGAGGCACATGTGACATCAGAGGACGAAGATGCGGGTGAAGCAACCTTACTGGTACGGAGGAGGCAGTAGCATTCATCTCCGCCATATGGCCTGTTTCTGCTTGGTCCTGCCCTTTGCATCATCAACTTCCACTGTCCCCCTATGCACTCTGCGACATTCACCTTGGACCTCGACATGGACTGCCATATTCTGTTTGGTTGCCAATGACACAGCGATCAGACTGCGGACTGCACTCTTCCTCTTCCGTGGTACTTGTCATTCCCTGAAGGACTCTGGCTGGCCCTCCACGGGCCGAATATGTGAAGTGGGGTTTGCATGGCCCTGTACTGCTCCAGCTGCACCACTCCATTGGATGTGAATAAAACATTCTGATTCGCACAGATGTGTCATGTCTTTGATCATTCAAGTATGAAAGTATGGATGGATGTAGGGTCAGTGATTTCCCCTTACGTCCATGTTGCTCATGTCGTGGGACTTGCGTCACAGGGTGCACCATTGTCAATTGCGGGCCGTGTGGCGCAGACACAGCAACAGAGACACACGCATCAGTTGGTTTCCTGTGCAGCTCAGATATGAACCACGCCCAGAAGCAAGGGATATTTGTTCACACCCCTACGCTGGCCTGGCGTACGCCGAGCCAGCCCACTCGGCTTACGTATATAGGGGGGGGGGAACGCAACGTGTCCCAGTTCTTCCCCACTGCCTGAGGTGACATGGCTGCGTCCGCCTGCCATATGACGGGGCTCAATCAGATAGGGTCCATGACTTGCGTTGCACGGAGTCGGTGCCACAGGTTACACTGCGGCCGGCACGGGCCTACCGCCACGGGACGGTGACTTTCTGTGCACTGAGGTAGGGGCACCTAAAGTGCTGAGCGGGTGTGCAGCCTGCGATGATGCCGTGTGCACTGATATGCTCTCTGCCATTGCAATATCAAGACCCAGAATCAAGTGTGCGACCTGGTGGACCGCGGTGTGTGGCTGCATGATGTGGAGGCTGCCAAGGTCGCGGGCCCCGAGCTTGGAGTTTGCACCGGCACGTGGTGGGCCCTCTTGGAGGCACGCCAGTGGCGGAAGGTGAGCAGTGAGACCTGTGTGCGCAGGGGCGGGCAATCCCCGCTGGGCGGCGGGAGGGGCTGGGGTGCAGCAGCCTATGTGCGCAGGGGCGGCCAAGCGATGTTGCCGTGTGCAATGATATGTACTCTGCCATCATTAGCTGTGGACTCTGTTTCAGATGAGGGACCTGGTGGCCTGCAGTGTATACCGGCACGTGGTTGGAGACACACCGGTGGCAGCAGGTGAGCTGTGAGGCCTGGGTGCGCAGTGTCGGCACTGTCTCTCCCTGACCCTCTCTTCCGGCTGGTCGTTGGGAATGTTGCGAAGTGGTGTTTCCACGGCTTTTTGCACGGGAACGCCTACTCTGCATCTCATTAGCGTTCGTTGCCGGTGTCATCCGTGGCGATGTTTTTTGCGACTGCTGTCGCAGGAAAACTGGTGATATGGGCTGTTAGCACCAGCTTGTGAATGGTGCGATGAATTTATCGCCACTTTGGGTGTGATAAAGTGCCGCTAACTCGGCGATAAGTCCTTGAGAATATGCCCCTATAATGTTACAATATCACAGCGTGTGACAGGCAAGTTGGAATTGTAAAAAATGTGATGGGTAAACCATTCTGCTTCCTGGAAATTGACCTTTGTATTTTCCCCTGAAGAGTACAGGAAAGAAATGTAGTCCTACTTCAATGGAAGAAAAATCTCCAAAACATGGCCCGGTATTTTAGAAAACACTGGTTGTGAAATACCAGCCGAACAAGCCCCAGTGGCCTCAGATAACACCCTGGCACAGATATGAGGGACAGAGAGTATGTTTACTCGTAGCAAATAGTGATACTTCTGTCCTAGCAAAGCTCCGGTTGCTTCTTCGCCTTGCCCAACACATCCATACTAGTTTGGCCATTAAGCCTGTGTCAGGTTATGAGCAGATTACATAAACAGTTTTGTCAAATGCAGCGAAGGGAAGACGAAATTATAGTAACAAAATAAAAATGGCTACAAAGATCGCATTAATTAAAGGGGTAGATTATGTACAACAGTAAAAATGCAAGATCTTAGGTCATGCCAAGGAAATACCAGTATTATAAAAAGTAAGCTACATGACTGCTTCTAAGTTGAAAGTTAATAGGCAGGCAGTAAGAGCACACTGATATCACACACACAATCTTACCAACCTCATCAAATTTCTGGGATGGGGAAGATGCACCTCTTCTTCCTCCTGAAAATCTCAAACTCCAGTTCAAGTCAGGCAGCAAACATAATTCAGCCCTCTCCTTTTGGGAGACGATCTTTCACTGTAGTGAAAATCACAGGTATTCCAAAGCATGCCACACATGGCAAGGAATACCCCATGAAGTCTGCTGTATACTAAAGTGTGGCCTCACACAACAAAACCAGGGCCCCATATTCCATTTCAGACGACAAGCCAGCATCGAGTTTTAAATATGTGCATTCCAGGTCAGGTGGAGGGACAGACAGACATTAGTATGGTGATCACACAGATGGCATGCCACATTATGTACCTATTCGTAACCCCATACAGCGTCACATACATATTGAAAAGGATCTAATGGAGGACAGAACACTTGGAAACAAGGCAGTGTACAGATTAGGCAGTTGGCCAAAAGATCTTGATAACATGCAAATTATCGAACCCGCCGGCACAGTATCACAGAGACACTTTTCGCACCGAAGAAATGGCCAATGGAAATAAAACATATGATTCGACCATAAAAGACCTCTTAGGGGCATATTTACAAGTCCCTATCACCACCACATCAGTGATGTTGTGATGGCGATAGGGGCCTCGCCTTATTTACAAGGCAGTGTTAAGCCACTTAACGTGGCTTAACGCTGCCTTGTAAATAATGCCCCCTTTCACGCTGTGTTTAGCATGAAAGGGGAGGGCAATGGGTGTTGTGGTGGGCGTTCCACCACAACACCCATTGATTTTGATGCAGCCCCCTATTTACAAGGGCAGCGTAAATAGGAGGCAGCGCCAAAATTAGGACCAGGGAAAACCTGGTCTTAAACAGGCGAAACCAGGAGAAATGCTTTATTTCCTCCTGTCTGCTTTTTCCATGTGTGCTGCTCAAGAAACAGCAAATTGCCTATGATTTGTTTATGTGCAGGAAGGTCCCCCATCCTGCACATAAACAATCATTTAAAAAAAATGCTGTTTTGCAACTTCTATGTGTGCTGCATTAAGCAGCACACATAGAAGTTACAAAATGGCATTTAAAGATTGTTTATGTGCAGGAAGGGTGACCTTCCTGCACATAAACAATTTTCCCCCCAACGCAGACACCCTTGCACTATGGTGCAAGTGTGCCTGCATTGGCGCTAGGCAGCTGAACTTAGCGCCAGCGCTAGGGGAAACGCAGGGGTGCGCCGCATTATTGTGAATACGGCACATCCCTGCATTTTCAGAATGGAGAAGCATGGCGTTAGCAACGGTTGCCTAATGCCACGCTTCTCCATTCTACTGTAAATATGCCCCTTAGCAGGGATACTGCAAAAACACTGGATAGTGAAGACTCAATTACTAAGCTCTGGCTCAAATACAGCTGAATTCGTTTAAACATCAAAGGGGAACAAACCTGACTTTGCCATGTATTCCATCAGTTATGTATATATCTATGTATACATGTATATATATTTATGCATTTGACTTATATAGAGCAAATTGAGCTAAAACCAACGAGGTTATGCATAAGAGGAGGAGTTTTAAAAGGAGAACTGAGGGCAACTTTGGGGAGGATGGTGTAGAGAGGAGAAGGAGATTAGGGGTTGAATGGAGGAGGCTGAGAAGCAATAATCAGTCCTTTCAACATCACAGTTACAGGGGTCACGCTACAACAGTAGATCCAGTGTGTCGAGATAATATGGATGTTGTGGGGAGTTGGAGGGTCTGGGTTGCCAGTCATTCAGGCATGGGTGGAAAGAGGGGGGTTTGGTTTGCACTCAAGAGCGTAGGTACACGGGGGAGAATAGCCGACATGGCAGCTACTTAAAATGCCATGTGTTGGTTCCTTGATCTGAGGGAGCCATCTGCAATGCTGCAGGACTCTATCATCAAAAGTGTCACTCTCTTCTGGGATGGTCATGCAAGGTACAAAAGATGTGCAGCCCTCATTCCACATTCACTTGGATCATTACATAGAGTGTCCATGGTGGAGTGGAGTTCATCCTGTGGTAGAATATGTTGTCGAAAGCTGCCATGACTTCTAGCATTGAGATGAAATGCGAGTGTGCTGATTAGGTGCTGTGTAACCACCAAGTGGGAAGAGAGAGAGGGTGCACTACCACATAACATGGCTACTTGGTCAAGGTGGCCATAGAGGTGGCCATAGAGTCAGGTGTGATATCATCAGCAAGCATGTGACATGGTAGGATCAGTTTGAAAGATATCCCCAGAAGGTGGTAAGTATCTCTAGCCTGTCCCGGAGTTTGTATATTACCTGTTCACGGTCAGCAATTGACCTGAGCTCCATGAGCCATTCGGTCACCATGGATAAAGCTTGTGATCTTCAGAGGCACAAGACACACATCCTGGACACCTCTAGAGAAGCCGCAATCCATTTGCATCCATAGTTTGTAATGCCCGACAAGCAGCCCATGTCGAGGAGGAAACCTAGGTGTGCTGATGCAATCACACTGGAGCCAATACCAGTCAATATATCCTCGCACACCCTGATTAAGTACTGAATCAGTCAGGGACAATGCCACAGGACATGGAGCAGATTGCAGCAAGAGGTACTACAATGCTAGCAGTAAGAGTGAGGCAGCAAGTGCTCCCACTGTATGTTCCAGGGAATCCAGTGCCACTCTCAAAGTACCTTAAAAATAAGAAGTTCAGCTTTGCTTCCCTAATGTTCCTGTTTTGTGCTTCTAGCATTGATGATCAATCTTATTCTATGTAATCCCTATATAAAACAGTTTGCATGAAACATCTAGTGGAAGAAAAGACCTGTCTTGAGAAAAGGTGGTCGACAAGTACATTAGCTAAGCCCGATTTCGCTCCCCAGAATGAAACCCTGGTCTTAATGGGTGATTTTGCTACTGTTCCTGGTGAGCCTCTGAATCTACCGTTTACGCTGTGGGTTAGTTGATGATATTGCAAGTAGACACCATCTGGTATTGAACACCCTTGACTAAAACATGTTCAGGAGCAGTGATCTTCGTTAGTGCTTTTCCAGTGATGAATTTGGTGATTAGGAGAGTGTGCATAGCACTGTTGATGACACATCACATACAGCCACTCATGTACACCTGAAGTCCCTCTTGCCAACAGAAATGCATGGACACTGATTCTGTAAAATGTCAGAGGAAGTTTAAGTGACATCATACACCTTTTGTTCCCAGGTGACATAAAAGAGTTAACTCTTTATCATACCCATGTTTGGTTGAAATAAACATTTTCTCCCTGGAAAATGATCGATGGAGGCAAGCTCATCTAGTACAAGTAAAACTTAAGTTTATACTTTACTACACACAGGTTTCTAGTATGTATCACATGACAGAATTCTCACAAAGGATACAAGCAAGTGCCTAGCACAGCTCATGAAAATCTGGGAAATGGCTTTCAAGAATTTTCACCTAAGCAAGCTTTTCTTTACTTCAGGTCTTAAGTTCCAATACATACTCACCTCAGTGTCAGATATGGGCAACTCTTGTGGGCAATGTTAGCATGAGCAGAAGAACATGGCTGTAGCAGGTTACGATTATGCTAAAACAGGCAAAGATGTTTACATTTTCATAATCCCTCCCTTTTGAGCTATTTTATTTGCACAACATTCTAGACACTTCAATATTCATTAACCAATATACTTCATGCTCAACATCTTCTTCACAACTATTCAAAGTACCATAAGTACATTTCTTATCAATTTCATAAACTTTATCATCCTCATAAACTGTCAACAGATAAGATGGGGAAGTACCCTTGCCCCGGGTGATGCTTGCAATAGACCATGACCAGAGGTCCCAACTGTCTAAATCCAAACTGCTACAAATAATATACAGGTCTTTAAGTCTTTCAAATATTCTCTCAATTTGTTCATTTGGGCTGTAAGCACAGCATTCAATCCCAATTATAGTGCACATGCAACAAAATCTAGGGCCATTCAAATTTCCAAGATGAAAGTACGCTTAGCAGCCAACTGAGTAGTTTTTTCAGATCAAGGACATTAGTAGTTACATTTACTACTGTTGAAGTGCTTGTACATTTTATACTTTTGTGCATCATTAACAACATGCAGAATGTGGATTTACTCTGGATTTTACATGTACACACTGATATAGTGCAAATGTGTTTGAAACTAATTTGTTATGAATTGTAGAACTGTGTTTTCATTGTTCATGTTACCTATGACTCAATATAGGCCTAGATGCCATCTTGTTCAAAGTAGATGTCTCCCCCTGCACATTTTCTGTTCATTTTCTTGCAGCACGAAGTCAAGCAGAGTCATGTTTGTTTATTTCCATTGACGTTGTTCTTGCTGTTCTTTAAGAAAACTTTCAACATGGACATAGATGTGCAACATTTCAAGTTCCTTCTGCCAGCTCACTGTCCCCTTTTCATTGTTCTTGATGTAACTAGTTTATCCTGCCATCTCCAGATGATGTTAGCGTAGAGTGGGCATAACCACAGTTCATGTGGTAGGATAGTGCTTATATGCTACCCAAAAACCTAAGTTAAACAACCCCTCTCTCCAAAAGTCAAAAACAACCAACTCCTCCATCTAAAAGCCCAAATAAAAACAACCCCTCCACCCAAAATCCCTACGAAAGCATAAACACTAACTTAATCACTACACTTACATGCATTACACATTTCTAATAAATAAAATAAAATAAAATTGTACTTACCCACGAGCTCCACATCCTCCTCTGTGTTGCTCTGCAGTCTGATGCAGGAAGGTTGAACCCCTAACCAATCCAGACAATGCTCTCATGCCGCTAACCAGCATGAGAGCAGTGCCAGGATTGGATGGAGTGGGCTGGCTAGATGCTCTGTCAGGCCCTGGAGGCCTGTGCTTGGTCTCCACCCAGCTATCTAAGACAGCTGGGTGGAGAGCTTCAAAGTGCAAATGTCACTTTGGCCGGCACAGGACAACCGGCCAAACTGACATGCGCACTTTGGAGCATCCAGTCAGCCACTGCTCCAGTCCTCTGCTGTCAATACGGGGCAGGCTTATGGCTGCGGCCCTCTATAGTGAAAAACAAAATGGCAATGAAATCATTTCATTGCCATTTTATTTTTCACATTTAGCGTGGCTCATAGTGGCCAGGTGCGGGGTGGGGAGGTGCTAGGCAACGTTCCCTCACCCTAATAAAGAAACTGCCGCGGTATGTGATGTTGACAAATGTTGGGCTCTGTACTTGTACATGGATTCACGATTGGCAGGAATACACCTCTGGTGACAGGGACTTGCATTTTCCTTTAGAGGGTACCTTTAACATTAGGAAGCTAGATTTCCTGAAACAGACAGTGAATGAAAGAAAGCCATTACCTAGGCTGACTCAATTTGAGGCATTGAATAAATGGGATTTTATGCCGACAAAAAAGGAAAGAAAGGAAATGAAGAAACAGGTGGAGGGTTCACTTAGACTGGTTAGAAGGCAAGTGGGACAATCGGGAGAAATGCTGGAGAGAGGATATGCTAGAAGGAGTGAGAGTTTTCCCTGCCATAGTTAAAGAAACAGCAGACAAAAAGAAAGATAGTGAGGGAGACAGAGAGAAGCAGAGAGGACAATTTTCAGATGAGGAGGATAACTTTTTAAATGACCATTTGAATTCCAGACCTCCTCCATACATGGATGGGATGCAGAAACAGGCACCAGTTTCCATGGTACCTGATATGGGTGCAGAAGAAGAGGGTACAGGTATACATGCATAGGTATTAAAGGGACCTACAGTTAAGGGTGCATCAGCGAGTGGCCCACACGAAAATGCACTGATAATTTTGCAGAGTACTAGCAGATATACTACTGCTGTCTCTCTAGTTTCACATGACATATCTGCTGCCAACTTGCTGAGCCTCCAAAAGAGTTGGAGGTCAATATTGGACTTTTAAAGATTGAATTTGAGAAATTTTATAGGGAACAGATGATATAAATAGATTGATATCATACAATGTGGAGGAAATTATACATTTGATCAGAGAAGCAGCGAGGTGTGCGAATGAAGCCCATTACAAGCTTGAGGAATTAGCTAATAAATGTGAGGTTGATATCAGCAGAATGAGGAATGTACCTACAAATCATAAAATGGATTTAACCTATGAGGAAATAAAAGAATTGGGATTTGTGACTTTACAAGCTCACATTAAGGACCTAGTTGAGAAGACAAAAGATTGGAGACATTTGAAGAAGTATAGAGAAAGATAGAAGAAGAAAGTTACTACTAAAAAGAAGGTGGCAGAGGCAGAAAAGGGAAGAAAGCGGTCTGTAAGGGATTGCAAGTTAGAGACAGCATCAGAATTTCCTCTGAGAGAAGTACATGGAGGGAATTATGTGCAGGTCTCTTGGGTGAGGGCTGATCTTTATGTCTTTATGACGAATTTTCCAAAACTGAGGAAGGAACCTGACGGGTGGTACAAAGAGGTTCATAGATTGGTGAAAAATTTGAAAATGCTTGATTGATTTGGACACAGTATTTGAGTAGTGATTTTTGGACATAGTGTAAGGTTTCTGTTACTTGGTCGACTGAAGAACCAGCTGGAATTGCACTTAATAATGCTCCATCAGAGGTGATTACTGGTGTATATAGAGTAGTGATAGAGCATTTGAAAAAGAAGGTGCCAGCGAAGGAAGTTAACTGGGCAAAGATCTTGAGAGCCAAAAGAGTTGGTGCATGCTTACTATGAGAGGCTTATGCAGATTTATTAAAGAAAAAGTGGAGTTGAAGATCCTGAGAAAGAAGGTGGGAGTGGTTTCGTATCTGCTTTTGCTATGGGTTTGCGTCTTGAGCTTAGTTTGCTTTTTCAGCAGAGTGTGATGAGTTGGCAGACTAAGGGGCCGATTCCGATGTCGGCCGGAAGCACACCTAACACTATTCGTCCGGAAAAAAACCAAGCCGAACGCGTGTTTTCCGACCGATTCGAATACCCCACCGAACGAACAAGTACGATGCGCATAACAGCCCAGATTCCGAGCGAGCCATACTTACCCAATCCAGCTCCTGTTCCCCGCCCGAGCCGGATCCGCAAACGCCGATTCGAGCCGCACGGACCCAAATACACAGCACCTTCCGGCCGGACTAGTACGATGCGTCTTCCGTACGCGCCGAACCCGTCGCTACGTCCGGCACGTTTCAGCATCCGGGAGATCCGCACATAAGCTCCGATTCGTGACACAAGAAGATCCACGGCTACGAGACGAACAAGCCAGCGACGAGTACGAGTCGAAGACACGCGAAACCCGAACGAGACGACCCAACCATGAATCCCATCGCGCAGGTCCTACCTATACTCTACATCTACTACCGGGACCGGTTCGGACGCGTACGGCGCAGACGGTAAGTCAAACACCAACAATACACTAACTACACAGACCCCAAAATATGTCACACACACACACACACACACAGGGAAGCACAAATGACGTACACTAGCAACAGCACAATCATAGGGGTGGGTTGGGCATCACCAATGCCATACACACCCATAGGGGCCTGGATGCCTGCCACCACCACCACCCCTACTCAGGGGGGCCTGGATGCCTGTCACTACTACCATCCCCACTCATGGGGGACTGGATGCCTGCCACTACTACCATCCCCACTCATGGGGTGCTGGATGCCTGCCACTACTACCATCCCCACCCTTGGTGTGATGGATGCCTGCCACCACCACTACCCCTACTCATGGGGGCCTGGATGCCCATCACTACTACCATCCCCACTCATGGGGGGCAGGATGCCTGCCATCACTACCATCCCCACTCATGGGGGGCAGGATGCCTATCACTACTACCATCCCCACTCATGGGGTGCTGGATGCCTATCACTACTACCATCCCCACTCATGGGGGGCTAGATGCCTATCACTACTACCATCCCCACTCATGGGGGCAGGATGCCTATCACTACTACCATCCCCACTCATGGGGGGCTGGATGCCTATCACTACTACCATCCCCACTCATGGGGGCCTGGATGCCTATCACTACTACCATCCCCACTCATGGGGGGCTGGATGCCTATCACTACTACCATCCCCACTCATGGGGGGCAGGATGCCTATCACTACTACCATCCCCACTCATGGGGGCAGGATGCCTATCACTACTACCATCCCCACTCATGGGGTGCTGGATGCCTATCACTACTACCATCCCCACTCATGGGGGGCTGGATGCCTATCACTACTACCATCCCCACTCATGGGGGCTGGATGCCTGCCACTACTACCATCCCCACTCATGGGGTGCTGGATGCCTATCACTACTACCATCCCCACTCATGGGGGGCTGGATGCCTGCCACTACTACCATCCCCACTCATGGGGTGCTGGATGCCTATCACTACTACCATCCCCACTCATGGGGGGCTGGATGCCTGCCACTACTACCATCCCCACCCTTGGTGTGATGGATGCCTGCCACCACCACTACCCCTACTCATGGGGGCCTGGATGCCCATCACTACTACCATCCCCACTCATGGGGGGCAGGATGCCTATCACTACTACCATCCCCACTCATGGGGGCAGGATGCCTATCACTACTACCATCCCCACTCATGGGGTGCTGGATGCCTAACACTACTACCATCCCCACTCATGGGGGCAGGATGCCTATCACTACTACCATCCCCACTCATGGGGGCAGGATGCCTGTCACTACTACCATCCCCACCCTTAGGGGGATGGATGCCTGCCACTACCACCACCCCTATCCAGGGGGCTGGATGCCTGTCACTACTACCATCCCCATCCTTAGGGGATGGATGCCTGCCACTACCACCACCACTATCCAGGGGGTCTGGATGCCTGTCACTACTACCATACCCACCCTTAGGGGGCTGGATGCCTGCCACTACTACCACCCCTACTCAGGGGGCCTGGATGCCTGTCACTACCACCACCCCTAATCATGGGTGCCTGGATGCCTGTCACTACTACCATCCCCACCCTTAGGGGGATGGATGCCTGCCACTACTACCATCCCTACTCATGGGGTGCTGGATGCCTATCGCTACTACCATCCCCACTCATGGGGGGCTGGATGCCTATCACTACTACCATCCCCACTCATGGGGGGCAGGATGCCTGCCACTACCACCACCCCTACTCATAGGACGGGTAATGCATGACACAACCAGCATACTCCCACATAAGGAATCACAGAAAATTACATCCACCCAAACAACATGACAAGCGTGTGTAGTCCATGTCAAATGCCTACAACACTAAACATGACAATGAACATACAATGTGACCCACTATCACATGTGTGACGCATAAAAGTGTGTGGCCTCCACAATACAAGCCGCCCATGGCCACTGTGGCAATGGGGCCCAAAGCCCCATCACCACAGTCACCAAAAGGTAAGTGTGGGGTCCATGGCTGATGCACCTTTTGATTAGTGTGGCAATGGGACCTAAAGCACCATCACCACAGTCACCAAAAGGTAAGTGTGGGGTCCAAGGCTGATGCACCTTTTGATCAGTGTGGCAATGGGGCCCAAAGCCCCATCACCACAGTCACCAAAAGGTAAGTGTGGGGTCCAAGGCTGATGCACCTTTTGATCAGTGTGGCAATGGGGCCTAAAGCACCATCACCACAGTCACCAAAAGGTAAGTGTGGGGTCCAAGGCTGATGCACCTTTTGATCAGTGTGGCAATGGGGCCCAAAGCCCCATCACCACAGTCACCAAAAGGTAAGTGTGGGGTCCAAGGCTGATGCACCTTTGATCAGTGTGGCAATGGGGCCCAAGCACCATCACCACAGTCACCAAAAGGTAAGTGTGGGGTCCATGGCTGATGCACCTTTGATCAGTGTGGCAATGGGGCCTAAAGCACCATCACCACAGTCACCAAAAGGTAAGTGTGGGGTCCAAGGCTGATGCACCATTTGATCAGTGTGGCAATGGGGCCCAAAGCCCCATCACCACAGTCACCAAAAGGTAAGTGTGGGGTCCAAGGCTGATGCACCTTTTGATCAGTGTGGCAATGGGGCCTAAAGCACCATCAACACAGTCACCAAAAGGTAAGTGTGGGGTCCAAGGCTGATGCACCATATGATCAGTGTGGCAATGGGGCCCAAAGCCCCATCACCACAGTCACCAAAAGGTAAGTGTGGGGTCCAAGGCTGATGCACCTTTTGATCAGTGTGGCAATGGGGCCCAAAGCCCCATCACCACAGTCACCAAAAGGTAAGTGTGGGGTCCAAGGCTGATGCACCTTTTGATCAGTGTGGCAATGGGGCCCAAAGCACCATCACCACGGTGATCATAAGGTAAGTGTAGGCATGGTAAAAGCTGCCAAAGACAAACTGTATGGATGAATCCTGGTCACACAACAACTAAAACATCTGTGGCATAGTAGTGCTTGTGTCCCATTGCAACATAGATTGGGCGAGGCTAACAGTGCAGTGTCACAGAAACATCGTTTTGGCCATGTGCATACAAACATCACACATGGGGGACCACATTGTCAACAATCAGCCAATTACACAATGACAGAAGTGACCATCATGATGCTGACCCACATATCTGCACCTATGGACACACAAATGTATATTACCTGTGGAGACTGTCGATGTCAGGTGAACAAATACCATACCATGGCAGCAATGGGACATACAAACCATGATCATTGTGCTGACTGATGACCCAGGAGTCCCAGGGAGAGCAGGGGAAAATCACCAAACTACATACAGCCAATGGCACACTACAGAAATGCCAATGCAGTGATGCAAATGCACTAACACAAACAGGCAGACTCACACTGCATATCAAACACAACAGGTGATGGGTGTGTGCCAGTGTCCCCAGGCAACCACACAACACATGAGGAGGCCTGAATCCCAATTACACAGATGTGTATACAGTGCCACACACAAGTAACTCATGGATTGGATTCCCCTATGTGGGCAATCTGGCATTGTTAGATGAGAGGGAGCCCAAATTACACATGTCACACAAGCTTGTAGGAACAGCAACTAACACAGCAAGAGACACACCCACCACAGCACTACCCCCAGGGACCCCACATTGTGCAGACACTAGCCTGCATGACAATTCCACTGTGATGACAAAGGTAGATGTTGATCACACTGTGAACCACAGCCATGTGTCCTCAGCTACAAACTACCATCACACCTACACAAGCTCCAATCAATCAGCAGGGCCTGCCAGCCAAGGCCAATATGGAGGTAGTGGTCTAGCTGTGCAACAACTCACATTTGCACACTCAACACCACACACCCTGATCTCCACCAATGTGCAGCAGTGAAGCTCACATGGACTGGTGACATTGCACATGCACCCATGACAATCCCAAGGGTGGTGGGGGAAACTAAGGTGCAGAAACCCATCACACATGCCCACTCAACATGACTCGTCTATGTATGACACACAGCACAGTATGCCGTACATGCGCATGATGTGAAATCCACCACAAACAATGGGATCCTGGAAATAGTCACACACCAACGAAGAAGCCAAGGTGAGACACAAAGAACACACGTACACAACTTCCAACATTGCAGCTCTGACCCTGAGGAGTGGCAGCAGTCACACACACAACGCGTCACAATCAGTGAAAGCTACCACAAACTCAAAATCACATTACTTGTGTAAACAACAAGTGCCAAGGGGAATCCTGAATGTGTCCCATCAGCGTTTGCCCACATCCCCAGCCCTGACAACAAAGACAACCTGGGATGACAACCTCATGAACATCAGTTTGCCATGCACCCACATCACGAAGAAACCAGGTCCAAGATGCTGGATGAACACATACCAACTCTGCAAGCATCACAAACAAGAACATCCCTAGGGACACAGCCTGTGTATGAAAAGGGAAGGGAACATGCACAGATATGCTCACACAACACACAACACGGGCACACGCAATGTCACCAGATTACACACATCCAAGAGGGCACTCCACTCCTGTGGAAGGTCCGCTGTGCCAAACCTTGTCTGTGCACGACTCAAACATATCAGCAGGACACTCCGTCAGTGAGTCAACAACTACAACACACAGAAGCCTCTGCTCACATCAGCCTGGGTACGGGAGTGTCACGTCAGTCATCTGCATACACCCAAAACACGTGGCAATCCAGTTATACTGTATACACAGATGAGTCCTCCAAAATTGATGTGCAAAACTGCATGTCCAGTGGAGACGGGCACACAGTCAGGGTACTAGGAACATTGGACACTGGTAAGCCCAACAGATGTGCAACAGTGTAGGACAAAGATGGTAATCTACAAATGCTAAACGTACATCCCTGTGTCAAATGCTGAACATTACACCCTCAGACTGCAGCAAGGGATGCTATAGATCCAGACTAGATTAGGACACATATCCCATGGACCACATGGAGCCCATCACAGCAAAACTTCATTTACCTGATCTGAACACAATTACAACAGCAAATGCATCTCCACATCTACATCATGTACCTCCAAAGATTAACCACAAGTAAACAAAAAGAGGCTTTATTCAGCAAGTGTGCAACTGAAATCAAAAGTCCAAAATAAACTACGGCCAATGTCCAGTCCAAATACACAGTCCCAACAGGGTGATGTGTGACAACTTGTCACCAATTGCTTGCCTGCACAGGTACCGACAGGGGACATCCCCCTTGGAGGGGCATACGAGGGGCAGGCCAGGCACCGCAGGGACAGGATCAGGGGATGCCAGAAGGAGGCAGGGAAGGTGAGGAGGGTGCAGGAGTGTCACCGGCAAATGCAGTGGAGGTGTCTGACTCAGGGGGGGCCGGCACCACCGCAGGGCTCAAGTCCGATGGTGTTGGTGCTGCAACCACTGCAGTGGGCTGGGCAGATGGAGTGGACTGGGTCCCCAATGCAGTGCCCGAGTCAGACGGGGTTGTTGTGGACTCCACCGCAGTGCATGACTCCAAGGGAGTGGAAGGGGGGCAGAAGAGCTGGGCAGGACAGAGGGGGGAACACGGTCTCCACACCAGTGGCACATACAGGCAGAGCGTCTGGTTTGGGGGTGGAAGAGCAAGTGGCAGGGGGAGGGCCTGAGCAGTTTGGGGATGCGGTATCGGTGTGTGGGTGAACCTGGGGCAGGGTGTGGCGGTGGAACCTGTGGAGTGGTGGCCTGGGGGATGGAGGTGAGAGACTGGGTGGGTGACTTGCAGGGCGGTGGCGGGGTCTTGCTCTTCCGGGTCCGGGGGACTTGCGGGTGGGGGGCTCACTCTGCCTGCGCCTGGGGGAGGGTGTCCGGGGGCGAGGGCACTCCCTCTCTGTGTGTGGACTTCCTCTTCCCCCGGTATGCTGGATCAGCGGGATTGGAGGGGAAGAGGCCGAGGTCAGAGAGGAAGACCTGCTGTGTAGGTGGGGTTGCAGGTGAGGCAAGGGAAGGGGTCTTGGAGGGAGAGGATCTTGAGGATTGCAGAGTGACTGTGGTTACCTGTGTGTGTGTCAGTTCCCCATCCCCTGTGTGTGTGGAATCAGTCCCCTGAGGATGCTTGTGTGCACGTCTTGCCTTGGTTTTGGGTGTGTGTGTGCTGCTCGTGTCTGTGTGTTTGGGTGATTGTGCAGGTGTGCATGTGCTTTGGACAGGTAGGGTGGTAGGAAGTGTGGATGGGGCAGAGGTGGGAGGGGTGAGGGACTGTTGGAGGAGGGACACTGCTGCCGTCAGGGAGGAGTCCATGGACCAATTGCTCCTCTGTAGGGCAGACATACCCGTTGAGATGCCCTCCATGAACGACACCATCTGTGTCAACAGAGTGGTGTGTGCATGGAGGACAGTCAGCATTGCTGTCTGCCCTACATGGAGCTGCCGAAGGAGGTACACAGACTCCTCACTCAGGGCAGCAGGGGACACAGGGGCAGGGGGTGCGGTGCCTGGCTTGAAGGAGACACGCTCCCAAGCACGGGAGCCTCCACGGACCTCAGGAATGGGAGCCAATGGGAGTGCAGTGGTGGTGGTGGCGGGGTCAGACAGACTAGCTGGGGTGTGGTGGCTGCTGACACCCGCATCCACAAGGGAGTCATCCTCCGTGCTGCTGTGGTCCCCAGCTGAGGTGGATGGTGCTGAGGACTCCTCGGTGTGGCTCCCCTCGCCCTCCGTGCCACTGGGTCCCTCTGACCACTCGTCGGACGCTGACCCAGTCTGGCTCCGCTGCTCCTCCTGGTCCGTGGAGCTGTCCCCTCCTGTGGCTGTGGATGTATCTGCAAACAATTAGGGAAACAGACAAACATCAGTCACCTGCACTGACCGCACACACCACAGTAAGTACAGCACATCACAGAGCAAGCCCTGGCATCTTTAGTAGAACATTGCCAAAAGTCATCACACAGATTAGGAGAAGCCAATTGTCAGTCTGATGGTCAACCATGGAACAGACACCCCTCCTGCCCTTGCACCCATCTGTCTGGTGCCTGTCTGATGGTAAGACCCCAGTGTGGACACATGCACCACCTACACAGTAGTTGGACATTGCTGAGAACACGGTGAAGTATGTGAACATGCCCACGTCTCTTGCCACTGAGTCAGTGCAGGTGTCTGGATAAATGGACGGCCAGAGTCTAAATAGAAATGCATGTGATGCATACCAGCACCAGACCCCATGAAGCACCCATGTCCGGATAGTCAATGACACAATGGGGTGCATGTTGCACATGTCACTCCCCTGCAGGATCACTCTTAGGAAGTTTAATGCCATGACACAGGCATGCCTGCAAAGTCATACATCACTGTCTCCAGTCACATGGCCATGGCAGCCAGCCAACAACAGTCTGCACTGTGTCACAATCCTAGGACATGGGGAAGGCAAGTAATATAACTGACAAGTGCACATGTCCATCCCCCAAAAACCACATCATCTGAACTACTATTTGTCCACGTCATACCAATTGGACATATGGGGGACATGAAACACAACTCTCTGAACATGAGCACCTCACAGTGTGCTGAGAATGAAAAACAGCTGCCTGAAAGTCACAGTCGCATACACCTGTCTGCACAGTCATGTGATCAAACACCTATAAGTCACAGAAGTCTTGTCTCACATGGTCCAATAGCAGATGGCATGCTGACCCCTAACCAATAAACATCACAGGAGTCCCGACAACGTAGTCACAGCACAACGACACAGAGGCATACACCTGAGGGAACATTTCACTGAGCACAGCATGTCAGCTGATATACGGGAGTGGGAGTACAGAGTGTATTGTATGCCCTGGAATAGGCATGACTGTCCGGCTCCACCTGCAAGATGGATGAGCGCTGGTCAGTAGGCAGGTGGCTAAGCATGTGTGACACACTTGACATACATACTCCTGAGGCCCAAACATTTTACCCACCCGCAGCATGGGGGTGTGGCAAATACCCCAGGGACATGTGGTGATACTGATCTGCAAGTGGATCACATATCAAAGTTACACCCAGACTACATTGCACGACTCAGGCATTGTGTGAGCAATTGACACACCCTTGAAGGCTAACACAATATCACGGGAACAAAAGCTGTCACCCACCTTGAGCAAAGCAAAATGCAAGGACCCTGTACCCGAGTGACACAATTATCCTGAGCGTAAGGAGCACACCGGCCTATCAGATGGGTAGTGCCATGTCACAATAGAGGGACATGGGTACTGGACAACAAAACTGATGTACTGGGGAAGTTTAACCACGCCACAGGAGGGCACATAGAATGTCAGACAGAGTTCACAGTGCAGTCTTTGACTCACCCCCTCCTTGCTGCTGTCTGGCCTTCAGCTGCCCATCCAGCTCCGGGAAGACCACCGGCAGGATCTGGAGCATGTGGGGGGTCAGGGTCTGGTGTCCGCCCCTCCTGCGAGGAGGCGACAGCTTCAGCTGGACCCTTGCAATCCTCCGGGTCCAGCCCCGAAGGTCCTGCCACCTCTTCTGGCAGTTGCGGATCCGGCGCTTGTAGACCCCCACGGATCTGACTGCCCGGACGATGGCCAGCCAGATATCCTGCTTCTGATGGGCATCAACCTGTGAGGATGACAAAGTGAAAAGGCCATTACTACACATGCAACATATCCGTGCATCACACAGTTGGAAATACATGTCTCAATCACAGGGGCATATGATGTACACAGGCAGTGCAACGAGGGCTATGGACAGTTTGCCAGCAGTTACTACATGGTATCATTGCATGGGAAGTGAACCTTGTTTGAATGCACTGTTACTCCACTGTACCTGTTCAGTGCATGTGACTACACACTTTGGGGGTGAGAACTACTCAGTGAGCATGCTAGCCAGTGGTGTGCACACTGTAAATCCTGCTAGTCAGACAACATGCACAGTTAGTAAGGCAGTTGACAGCACACTCACCTGCTCCCCTGGTGTCCCATACAGCTTGCTGTACTGTGGAAGGAGGTTGTCCAGCAGGGCCTGGTTCTCCTCATGGGTGAAGGCTGGGGCTCTCTCCACAGTACGTGCCATTGCAGTAGCCAGAGGATGCAGAGACAGCAGCAGTGTAGTGGCAGATGTCGTCCTGGAGCATGTAGTGCAGGCAAGTGAGCCCTCAGGGGAACAGCCAGCATTATATGTGTGCTGCAGAGGCAGATACTGTGCCATGTGTCCAAAGTGATAGGTCCAAGTCGTATGCATCTTATGAATCTGACCAATCCATGGAATTGCAGCACCAAGACACGCCCACAGCATCCTTCAAAAATGTCAACTTCATGACACCCATGAATTTGCAACATTGTTGTGGCTGGCCAACTGAATTCACTGCATCAGACTCGTTGAAGCTTCAAAAATACGTCCATGCCATGCCAGGCCCCAGCCAATGCGTGCGCACCGATCGGACCATTGCTGTGCAACGCGTACCCGCGATACAACCCGTACCCGCTCACATTCAATGCAATGGTCTGTGCGGGCACACCGATCGGACCATTGCTGTACAACGCGTACCCGCTCACATTCAATGCAATGGTCCGTGCGGGCACACCGATCGGACCATTGCTGTACAACGCGTACCCGCTCACATTCAATGCAATGGTCCGTGCGGGCAAACCGATCGGACCATTGCTGTACAACGCGTACCCGCTCACATTCAATGCAATGGTCCGTGCGGGCACACCGATCGGACCATTGCTGTACAACGCGTACCTGCGATACAACGCGTACCCGCTCACATTCAATGCAATGGTCCGTGCGGGCACACCGATCGGACCATTGCTGTACAACGCGTACCGCTCACATTCAATGCAATGGTCCGTGCGGGCACACCGATCGGACCATTGCTGTACAACGCGTACCCGCTCACATTCAATGCAATGGTCCGTGCGGGCACACCAATCGGACCATTGCTGTACAACGCGTACTCGCGCACATTCAATGCAATGGTCCGTGCGGGCACACCGATCGGACCATTGCTGTACAACGCGTACCCGTGATACAACGCGTACCCGCTCACATTCAATGCAATGGTCTGTGCGGGCACACCGATCGGACCATTGCTGTACAACGCGTACCCGCTCACATTCAATGCAATGGTCCGTGCGGGCACACCGATCGGACCATTGCTGTACAACGCGTACCCGCGCACATTCAATGCAATGGTCCGTGCGGGCACACCGATCGGACCATTGCTGTACAACGCATACCCGCGATACAATGCGTACCCGCTCACATTCAATGCAATGGTCCGTGCGGGCACACCGATCGGACCATTGCTGTACAACATGTACCCGCGAGACAACGCGTACCCGCTCACATTCAATGGAATGGTCCGTGCGGGCACACCGATCGGACCATTGCTGTACAACGCGTCCCTGGACAGGCCACACGCATATGTCACCATGCTGGTCACTGGTGAACCTATGCCAGCCACATATACTTTCCAGGGACTCAGGGGCACACCTACTACACCACACCCAGTCCACACTGTATCTAAGGCATGTGTGGCAGCATGACCTTATCTGTGTATGGGGGTGTACATGTTGTTTTTGGGGTGGCACTTGGGGGCAGACACACCCAGGCTGTGCACGTGTTCATGGGGACAGGGTCCTTTGTGTGTTGTGCACATGACCACTGTGATGTGCAAATGTTCATTTTGGAGCATGTGGCATGGCCACATTTCCAGGTTGTGTATGTGTATGACATGTCACATACCCCCAGGCTCACGTGGGAAGACATGTACGTCACAGGGTGGACCTTTGCCACAATAGTCATGTCCCTCCACAGTCTGTGTGCATGTTGAGTTTCACATGTCTGACTCCATGTGCACAATGGGAGACAGTATCCACATCCACGTTGTTTGTGCATGGACTTAGATGTTGTGTGTGTGTGTCACAGACATCCATGTCTGTCCTGCAGAGGCTACAGGGTCCACCACCTGTGGGTGTCATGTTTGTTTTTCTGACGTGTACATGATACGCCATGTCATGCCAGTGTCCATGTGGCAAGACAAGGTCCCTGGGAATCTACCTGTCAATGAGTCGTGATGCCTGTGGCGCATCTGTCCAGACATGTCACTGTGGTATGTGTGTGGAATGTGAGAGCAGTAAATGGGTACTGTGACACATCCAAATGGTTTCACATTGCACACCCTGGGACCTGTTGTCCACACTTGTTGAACAGAGATGTTAGATGATGTCCATGTAGGTGCCATATATGTCCAAACAGAACGAGACACACATCAAGTACTTGTGTTTGGTAATGATGTATCATGTGAAATTGAGTATGGTGAATGGAACATATGTGGGGTGACTGGCAATCTTGCTTTCTTCACCTCTGCACTGCAGGGCTCCTGCTGTCCATAGACCATTCCCAGACCTGGCAACGATGGTGGAACGTGACAGCATCCGACGGTACCGCTTCACCAGGCAGCTGATTGAGGATTTGGCAGTGCGGTTGGACCCACATTTGCAGCCTGGCCGGCTGTATCCTACAGCGCTGACCCCCAAGGTGAAGGTGATGGCAGCCCTACACTTCTTTGCCACCGGTACCTTTCAACACACTGTGGCATCTACTGGTGGTATGTCACAGACTATGTTCAGCCGTGTGCTACGCGATGTTTTGGTGGCAATGTTGAGATGCCTTAACCAGTACATCTATTTCCCACCACGTCAACGACTCACTGACGTCAAGAGTGACTTCTATGCCCTGGGGAGGATGCCACATGTCATTAGCTCCATTGATGGAACACATGTGGCTTTGGTACCACCAAAGGCACATGAGCAGGCATACAGGAACCGTAAACATTACCATTCTATAAATGCTTTGGTGGTATGTCTTGCAGATATGACCATCACACATGTGTGTGCCCGTTTCCCCGGTTCGGCACATGATGCCTACGTGATGAGGAGTAGTCGCATCCCGAGGATGATGTCACAGATGCAGAACCAGCGTGCCTGGCTTGTCGGTGTGTACTGACTTTGTACCATTGTGTGTGTTCTGCTATGTTGCTTTCTGCACACTTTTCCAAATCGGCTAATGTGCAATTGTCTGTCTGTAGGTGACTCGGGATACCCCAACATGCCGTGGTTGCTGACACCCCTCAGGAACCCTGTGACACCAGCCCAGATGCGCTACAATGAGGCACATGGTCGGACGAGGAGGGTGATTGAGCGGACTTTTGGTCTCCTGAAGAGCCGCTACCGCTGCCTGGACAAGACAGGAGGGGCCCTCCCATATGCCCCAGCAAAGGTGTGCAAGATTGTCATCGTCTGCTGCATGCTACACAACCTGGCAGTGCGGAAGGAGTTGCCTCTCATCCTGGATGACGATGACCAACATCCGCCACCTGTGGAGGATCCTGGCCTAGGCCACGATGCCAGTGATGATGATGATGATGATGATGGTGATGTCCGCACACAGCTCATCACCAACTTCTTCAGCTGAATGTGAGTATCCAGAGGGTTGTGATGTCAATGCTTTAGATTTGCATGATATGTGTGTGTGGTGCTCTGGTGCTGTTTGAGTGTGGCCATGTGCAACTTGACTGGATGCGTGCAGGAATGTGTTCTTGCAGGTGGTCTGTACTGCCCAACAGTGTTGACCTGCTAACTTGCTTTTGTGTAGTTATCTTGTGACAGGTATTAGACATGAGTATTGCCGTTCTGTGCTGTTCTTCAGTGGTTATGACTGTGTGTCATGTCTGTCCTTCACAGGGTGCTGCCGGAGTTGTTTGATCAACTTGGATCCCCCTAATCCATGATTCAACTTCCAAGGTGGCAGCAGTTGTTTACCTACAGGTGATGTGCCACACACCCCTGGACTTTCTATCTTCTGCATTGTTTGACTTTATGGCCACAGCCAGGTGGGATTAGCTTGCATTTGTAGTGGAAACAACATGTTGCAAATGTGTAATAAACCTGTGCTTCACTTTGGGATGTGCGTTGTCTGTAGTCACACATCTGAGTGACATTTGCTTACTGCACCTGTAGTCTAGTTGACACAGACTGTGAATAGGTGTGGTGTCTGTGCATTGCACTGTATTTCCTGGCAACATCAGTGTAGGGGATGAGTCTGATGGCCCTGGTGTGTATGTGTTGTGTGGCCCTAGTGGTGTGTCTCCCTCATATGTGTCACTTCGCCATGACTGACATGACGGTGTTGGAGTTGCTGTAGCAGTTAGCATGCAGAGTGTAATCTTTCTGATCACCATCTCCATGACAGACACCACGTTGGAATCACAACAGAGGCAGATATGGTGTATTGGTGAGTTTATTTACAAAAGGTGTGGGGATGGTGCACAGGATGGTGGGTGCTGTACATAGAAATTGGAATCCAAAGTTCCCATGTGATTTTGAAGTCTTGGTAGCTGAAATGTCCAGAGTAAAGTCCACAGTCATCTGATGAATTTGGACAACTAGAGCTCCCCATGTCATGTGGGCGAGTTGGGTTGCCTTCGACAGGGCGTGCAGTTTGCACACAGAGGAAAAGTTCCAGAACAGGTGTTGGCTTCCTGGGGGATGTAGCTGGCCATCGGCCTCTCAGTTTGGCCTCCTCGGACGGCCCCTCTTCTTGGGGGGGACCCTCAGGTGCAGGCTGCGGCAGTGCAGGGGACTCTCCGCCAGAGTCCTCCGCCCTCCCTGTGGCATTTGCAGTTGTTTCAGCAGCAGATGTTGTGGGCACACAGGGAGGTGAGGCCATGTTGGTGCTAATCTGGCGGAGGCATGTCAGTATGTCCCTATGCACCGCTGTTAGTTGTTTCAATGTGTCCCACTTGGACTCTATGCCAGACATGTGTGTATCGACATGTGACATGTGTGTCTCGACACGTGACATGTGTGTCTCGACACGGGACATGTGGGAGTCCAAGCGGGCATGATGGGCAGCCTGCTGCTGTTGTATGTCCTTGAGGATCCCCACTACTTGGCTGACCTCTCCGGTGCTAGTCTGGTACGCATCCGCAATGCGTGCCAGTTGTGGGTCATCATGCAGTCCCGACCCCTCTGCAAAGAGCGACCTGTGTCTACCACCCCTCCCACCACCCCTGGCGACACGTGAGGGACCTGCGGTGGCACGCACAGGTGACCGTGTGCCCACTTGGGTGTTGTTCGTGGGCTCGTTGTCAGCAGCTCCAGTTTGGGCCTGGGTCCCTGCGCTGTTGTCACCTGTGGTCCTTGGTGTGTCCGTGTTGGCAGGGGTGGCCTGTGTGTTGGCAGTAGTTGGAGGGGTGGGTGCAGGGGTGCAGATGTTGGTCCTGCTGGTGCTGCATGATGACTGACACCGGAGGGCCCAGCTAGTTCTTCGCCATCCGAGGAGTGCAGAGGCTGATCCACACCAGTGAGCTGAGTGTCCCCCGGAGCCTGGGACAGGGACTCCTCCTGGTCTGCTGCTGAGTCCCCATCATCACCTGTTTTGGGGAGAGACACAGATTGTATGGTATGTTTCTACAGGCATCAATTGTTCAAACACCTGACAGTTGTGACTGTACCTCTGGATGCGGGCCTGGACATAGCATTCTCCTAAATTGTGACAGTCAGAGAGTGATATTGGTGTAGCACATTGTCCTGCCAACCTGTGGCATGTCAATGTGAATGTTGAGGTGTGTGCCTTGCCAGCATTGGTGCTATTTGGTTGCCATCCGGGCCTCCTTCTCCCCCAGCCCAGATATCCCACCATGGACCGTGCTTCCATTGCAGGGAGTGCAAGTTGTCTTTCAGGATGTCAGTCAGTGGTGTCCTGCTGTTGGTTGTTGCACAGTTCCCAGCAGGGCCTTGTGCTTCCCCCAGCAGTACCCAGTGTCAGCCATCTTGTGAGTCCTTTTCCACTCCCTGTGATGTGTGCATGGTTCAGGGTGGTGTTGATGGGCCAATTGTGAGGGTGAGCAATATCTGTGACTACCACTCCCATCATGCTATTGCCTCCACCCCCTTCCCAGCATGCCCATCCTACCTTCCTTTTGAGTGGACTTCAGTGTGTGTGAGTGTGACAGCAATGGCAAGATGGCTGACAATGTGGTCGTGTTGTTTGTTGGTGCCCAGTTCCCAGCAGGGCCTTGTGCTCCCCACAGCTGAGGCCAGTGTCAGACATCTTTGAAGTAGCTTTTCACTCCCTGTGATGTGTGCATGCTTCAGTGGTAGCTTGCTGGGCCATGTGGGTGGGGGATGTTGAGCTGTGACTACCACTCCCATCATGCTATTGCCTCCACCCCCCTTCCCAGCATGCCCATCCTTCCTTCCTTTTGACTCTGCTTCCCTATGGGGTGGGGTGCCTGTGCTGACAGGATGGCTGTGAGTGTTGTCCTTGTGGTTGTTTGGCTACAAGTCCCAAGAGTGTCCCTGTGCTTCACACAGCATGACCCAGGGTGGTGGTTCTTTGTGGGATCTTCAGTTAGAATGTGAGGCATTGCATTCTCCCAGGTGGGTTATGTGGAGTTAGTGTTGAGGGGGTGTGTGAGGGGAGGTGCTGGTAACTATGGTCAGAGCTGTGAGTCCTCCACCCCACCCAGCCAGATATCCCACCATGGAACGTGCTTCCATTGCAGGGAGTGCAAGTTGTCTTTCAGGATGTCAGTCAGTGGTGTCCTGCTGTTGGTTGTTGCACAGTTCCCAGCAGGGCCTTGTGCTTCCCCCAGCAGTACCCAGTGTCAGCCATCTTGTGAGTCCTTTTCCACTCCCTGTGATGTGTGCATGGTTCAGGGTGGTGTTGATGGGCCAATTGTGAGGGTGAGCAATATCTGTGACTACCACTCCCATCATGCTATTGCCTCCACCCCCTTCCCAGCATGCCCATCCTTCCTTCCTTTTGAGTGGACTTCAGTGTGTGTGAGTGTGACAGCAATGGCAAGATGGCTGACAATGTGGTCGTGTTGTTTGTTGGTGCCCAGTTCCCAGCAGGGCCTTGTGCTCCCCACAGCTGAGGCCAGTGTCAGACATCTTTGAAGTAGCTTTTCACTCCCTGTGAGGTGTGCATGCTTCAGTGGTAGCTTGCTGGGCCATGTGGGTGGGGGATGTTGAGCTGTGACTACCACTCCCATCATGCTAGTGCCTCCACCCCCTTCCCAGCATGCCCATCCTTCCTTCCTTTTGACTCTGCTTCCCTGTGGGGTGGGGTGCCTGTGCTGACAGGATGGCTGTGAGTGTTGTCCTTGCGGTTGTTTGGCTACAAGTCCCAAGAGTGTCCCTGTGCTTCACACAGCATGACCCAGGGTGGTGGTTCTTTGTGGGATCTTCAGTTAGAATGTGAGGCATTGCATTCTCCCAGGTGGGTTATGTGGAGTTAGTGTTGAGGGGGTGTGTGAGGGGAGGTGCTGGTAACTATGGTCAGAGCTGTGAGTCCTCCTTCCCACCCAGCCAGATATCCCACCATGGAACGTGCTTCCATTGCAGGGAGTGCAAGTTGTCTTTCAGGATGTCAGTCAGTGAAGTCCTGCTGTTGGTTGTTGCACAGTTTCCAGCAGGGCCTTGTGCTCCCCACAGCAGTTCCCAGTGTCAGCCATCTTGTGAGTCCTTTTCCACTCCCTGTGATGTGTGCATGGTTCAGGGTGGTGTTGATGGGCCACTTGTGAGGCTGAGCAATATCTATGACTCCAACTCCCATCATGCTATTGGCTACACTGACTTGACCAGCATACACAGAATTCCTTCCTTTCAGTGATCTTCCCTGTGAGGTGGTGTTCTAGTGGTGTCAAAATATCTGAGAGTGTTAGTTGGTTCTATTTGTGCCACTGCCTTGCTGTATTTGTTGTTAGGTTTGTACATGTCATGACACAGTTAGATATCAGTATGAGATGGCAGGTATTGTGTTTGTCTGACTAGCATTCACATCTTGGGATGAATATGTTTTGGTTGCTGTGTATTTGCTAAGGGTGCATGGTTTGCCTATCCCCTTGACTCTGATGTGTGTGTGTGTTGTCACACCATATTGTGTATATTAGTTGTGTACTCACCAGGCTCTGGGATGTCTGTTAGTCCGTATACGCTCACTGGTGGTAGGATGGCCCGCACCTTCTCCTCCCAGGGCCTGAGGTATACTGGTTTTGCAGGAGGGCCACTGCCGGTGTGCTGGCTGAGGAGGTAATCCTTTTTAAGTAGTTCCCGGACCCTCCTGCGCACATCATACCACCTGTTCTGGATGTCTTCCTTTGTGCGCAAACATGGTGATTGTGCGTTCACCCTGTCGACAATCCTCGCCCACATCTTGGTTTTCTGCGACATGGGGGTCTGTTGTACCAATGTACCAAACAACTGTGGCTCTACCCTGAGAATCTCATCTACCATGACTTCCAATTCACTATCTAGGAACTTTGGATTCTTCTTTAGGGGCATGGTGGTGGTGGTGATTGATGTGTGTGTGTGTGCAAGTGGGGGGGTGTGAGTGTAGGTTTAGCTGGGTGTGTGTGAGGGTGCGATTTGTAGGTGTGGTAATGTGTGGCTTGTGTGATGTATGAGCTGTGAGTGTGTCTGTGGTTGCTGTGTGATGGTGTTGTTTGCTGGCAGGTCAGTGGAATTTGCAAAGGATCATGGTAGGGATTTGTGGCCTTTATGTAGGTGGAGTTGGAGGTGTGTCCTTGTTCCATTTCCCCCCAAGTATTTATTGGCTTAGTGGTTGCTTGTTTGGCCCTTTTTTTGGACTTTTTTCCTTGGTGCTATTGGTGCATGTAGGTGTCGTTCTTGTGTCCGAGTCGGACGCTGCTATTGTCTGGTGCGATGTTGTCCGACTCGTTCCCGCTGTGTGTCAGCTATATTTCATATGCGGCGTACGAGTCGGGCGCGGAGTATTGGGTTGCTTCGGCTGGGTTTTGTATGCGTGTCGGTCATACGGCTTGAGCTCCGTGCGAGTCGGTCGTGTTTTGCACGCACAGCATCGTACTACGCGGGTCGGAGTTCGCGGGTACGTTTTGTTCGGGTTCAATCCGGGAGCGTGTCGGTCGGTTCGTTTCGGCAGATTTTCCGGCCGGATGGCTTGTTTCCGTCCGGCTCGGTCGTTCGTTTTGTATTCCGTCCGAGTTGGTTGGGTTTCACATGCATTTCATCGTACTACCGGGTCGTACGGCGCCGGTCCGAGTCGGTCGGACTGAAATCCCGCACCGAGTCGGTCGGTCCGTTTTCCGGCCCGAATCGGAATTGGCCCCTAAGTGTATAAATGAGATCCTGAAATATACCAAGTATCTCAGTGATTGGTTTGAAGAGAAGCAGAAAAAGGTTGCCCAGACAAAGCAAATTCAGAGAAGCGGCAAGATTCAAATTATGAGTTCTGATTTGGATTTAGTGTCGGCTGACACTTCTGGAATTAATGGAGTGCATCCCATGCAAAGTGTGAGAATGGGAAACGAGATGGTGCAGATGCAAGGTTATGGAAGAGGAATTGTGAATAATTCTGGGGTAAATTCAAATATTAATTTGATGAAGAAGAGCACCACTTGGCATTGTTGCCCTAAAATCGAGCACTGGAAATGCAAGTGCAGACAGAATCCAGACCGAATCCAGAATTATTTTGTTCCCCAGATGCAGTGAAAAGCAAATCAAATGCAGACACAGTCAGTAGCCCCAGCTCAATCAGCTCCTATGCAGAATGTGCAAAATCAAGGGCCGTTCCATATGAATATGCCCATAGCTCCAGTGATGCGGCAAAACATGAGAAATAAAATGCCTTACAACCCAGGGTACCAACAGAGTACATTGATTTTGAATCATGATTTTCCTCAGTTTTCCCCATAGACTAATTCCCAATGACTGTTACTGAGGGGGGAGGAGAACTGCATGTTTGGTGCAGTTCTGGAGGTGGAGCAGAGTGGCCCATATGTAGATTGTGTAGATTGTGAGGTGAATGGCCACTCTGTATCATTTCTTAGGGATGGTGGGAGATCTGTGGAGGCCTCAAACCTACTCCTCTAGGCAACAGAAGTCCAAGTTGTAGGCATTGGCAATAAATAGGTTCTTAACCAGGTTACAGCAGATATTCCAGCTAAAACAGGACGTGTGATTCAAGTCTAGTTAATTTATTGGGCATAAACTTGCTTTGCAAAATTAACTCTGTGATCTTTTGCATACTGGTTGGTGTTGTAATTAAAACCCAAGATGAAGACTCAGTGTTTGAAATTAAATCACAAGACTCAAAAATGAAGTTGTTCCCAGTTCTTACTAAAGATGATGTGCCTCTGGATTTAAGACACAATGTCAAAGAAGAGGTATGGGATTTCACAGGAAAAGAGATAGTATTGATAAAAAGTGCAAAACCTGTCAAGATTAATGTTAAACCCAATGCAGTTTTTCCTAGAATTAGACAATACAGACTGATGAAAGAGGCAGAAGAAAGAATGAAGCCCCTCACTGAAAAAAATGATTGAATACGGCATTCTGCGGGAAGTTATTGGTAATCCTTGCAATGGCATTAAAACCCAGTGGTAAATAGAGAACAGTGTTGGACTTTAGAAAAATAGATAGAATAGTGATCCCATGTTCTCAGGTGGTACCAAATCCTACAGAAATATTATTCCAACTTCAAACAGATGCAAAATGGTATACAGTCATTGACTGATGCACAGCACGGTTCTACATTCATCTGCATGGGATAGTCAATGTCTTTTTGCATTTCAGTTCCAAAGTAAAGTCCTCATGTGTTGTTGTATTCTACAGGGGTATGTTGAAAGTCCATACATTTTTAGGTAGATTCTAAACAAAGATTTGGAATATCTGCAGTTGCTTTGTAACTCTGTCCTAGTTCAATACATTGATGAAATATTGGCATCAAAGAAAAAATGAAGATTGTAAATGTAATATTATTACACTACATAATCATTTAGCTGACAATGGTCACAAGGTTTCCCCTCCTTAAAATGCAGTACTGTAAATTTATCTTGGTCATTATATTGAAAAAGGAGCAAGGAAAGTCTCAAAAGAACATGTTTCTGACATTCTGAAGATGAGTCCTCCAGTCACCCAGAGGGTGGTGGAGATGTTTCTGAGAATTGTTGGCTACTGTTGTTAGTGGATTCCAACCTTTTCCCTGATTGCAAAGCCTTAAATATGGCTAATTCACAGTGATATCGGAGATCAGGCGGTACCATTTAATGATGAATGTATTGAGACCTTATGGGATTTGAGAGAAATATTATGCAATGCACCTGCACTTGGAATGCCTGACTACATTAAGGAGTTCTGTCTCTTTTCTCATGAGAGAGACAGGTGTGGTCTGTCTATTTTGACTGAAAAACATGGGGGAATCAAGAGGCCTATTGCATATTTGTCTTTTGTGTTGGATCCAGGAGCTGTGGCTCTTCCTGTTTGTCTGATAGCGATTACAGGTGTTTGTATTGCATTTGAGTATAGTGGAAGAATTTTAATGGGGCATACGCTATTTGTGGTAGTTCCCTATTAAGTTGAGATTCTGCTCACCCGTACCAGGACTTACCACATGATAGACAGTCATCTTACCAGGTATGAACAAGTCATGCTGGAGGCTGAGGATATCTCTATCGGGGGATGCAGTTTTCTGACCCCTGCAATAATGCTTCCTGTTTCAGACAGCAATGAAGACAGAGAAAGGAGTGATGATGATTATGATGAACTTGAACATGATTGCGAATGTCACAGAATTATGTACCAAACCAAGACCAGACATCAAAGAAATTCCACTTGAAATGGCTGACCTGATTTTGTTTGTAGATGGTCATTGTTTGAGAGACCAATGTGGAGCATTGAAAACTGCCTGTGCAGTCTGCTCCATTTCTGAAATTGTTGAAGCATCATACAAGCCTACTGTAACTTCAGCCCAAGAGGCATAGTTGATTGCACTGACAAGAGCTTGTTGTTCGATTTGCAGAAAATGTGAACGTGGCAATTCATACAGACAGCCAGTAAGGTTTTGTAGTGGTTCATTACTTTGGGCAGTTGTAGTCACAAAGGGGTTTTATGACATCCTTTGGAACTCCCATCAGCAATGGTTTCAATATTCTTGATTTGTTGGAAGCATTACAACAAACAAAATAAATAGCTGTGTTCAAATGTACTGTCCATAAGTTTGGAAATTATATTGTCATGCTTGAAAACAAATACGCTGACCAAGTAGCGAGGTACTGTGCAATTGAAAATGAAGCTAAGAGATCAAATGGGCAAGTCACAATTCGAGAGACGGAACAAAATGAATCAAGTAAAAGTTATACTGAAAGTGCAGAAAATGTACATTTTTTCTTGTGAAAACCAATACAGACTTCCTTGAGTGAATTAAGGGATCTCCAAGAGGAAGTGCCAGAGGATGAAAGATGAAGGTGGGAAATGTTGGATTTTAAAAATACTTACCAAGCTGTGTGGAACACTCCTGAATACAAATATGGTCTTCCAGATTCAATGCTGATTTGCATGACCTGCTGCTTGCATGGCCAGCCATGTGGGTAGGGATGCCATGACTAAGACTTTTACTGAGTACTGTTCAATTCTAAATTCAGAAATGTTGCAGAAGATCTGTGTCAGAGATGCATGCATACCTTGTTAGAGCCACGGAAAGAGGAATCATATTGGCAAATCAGAGGGCCCATTTACTCCAGCAGACTTCATAGAGATGACATTTTACAATGTCTTCAAGTACATTCTTGTGTTGTGATTGTCCGATAATTCTCTACACCACCCAGAGATCAGACAATATGACAGTTGCCAAGCTCTGGTTAAGGGAGCTGATACCACGTTTTGATCTGCAAACCTCTATTGAGACAGATTGTGGCTCTCATTTCAAAAATGAAATTCTCAAATTGATTTGTACAGCTCTCCAAGTTGACCAATGATTACATTGCAGTTACCATCCTCTGTCATCCGGTATAATGGAGAGAGTGAATGAGACCATCAAAAACAAACTATGCTAAAGTGTGTTCATCCACTAGTCTGAAATGGCTAGATTCTCTTCCTCTTGTTCTGATGCCCATTAGATGTACACCAGACATAAAGACTGGTTTTTTGCCTCATGAAGTGCTAATGGGTAGAGCTATGAGACTGACCTATATTCTGTCAACTACACTTGTATCAATATCTGAAGACATTGTAGTGGATTACTAGAAAGGTCCGGCTAATATTGTAAAATCTGTTTCTCATCAAGTGTATTTGACAACAGCACCATCAAAAGAAACCGTGCGCCCCCCCCAATGCAACCAGGTGACTAGATACTGGTGAAGAAACATGTCTGCAAGAACTGCCGTGAAGAATGATGGAAGAGTACTGTCCAGGTCGTACTTGTGAGTAACAGTGCTGTGAAGTTTGCCGGAGTCCCACAGTGGATCCATGCCTCTCACAGGAGAAGAGGGAATGTGGTGGATAAAGAAGTGGTGACCGCAACCACTGATTCTCAGAGTCAAGCTCAAGTACACAGGACAGATCCAGTGGGGGGTGAAGAAAATGTTGAAACTGGTGAAACTGATGAAAATGTGAAGATCCAGATGAAGGCACCAGTGGCCAGTTTCAAATTGAGGGCCAGAGTGAAGATCTGTTTCAAAGTCACAAGTAGCAGCAAGAAGAAATAGTCTTTGCTCCAACCAGTGGAAGGCTCCAGTGACAAATTTGAGTCTTCAGAACCCCCAGAAGGAGAAAGCAGTTCACAATGAGTCAAGTTGCTGGGGTTGATCGAAGCACAAGTTTATCAGTGAGTGAAGAAGATTCAGCAGTAGTCACAAGTGAAGATGTAAGAGTAGTAACACCTAAGGCAGTGTATAGAGCTTGCAAAAGAAAGCAGTCAGAATGAAAGGTTAAAATCTATCAAAGAAGAAACAGAAATAGTTGACTCAAAGAACAGTGAGTAGTATAGTAGTATAGTATACAGCATTTATATAGCGCACTATCACCCAACGGGTATCCTGGTGCTGAAAGTGTACATAGATGTAATGTGTCATACTGTATTGAAAGAAAAAGAGAGTTATAGATAGTAAAAACCTAAGGGGAGGGAAGGACAGCAGGAGGAGCACTAGAGAATCCAGGGATTACACCTAAGTGTTCCTTTCCCTTGGGAATAACCAGGTCTTTAGTTTCTTCCTGAATTGCATTATGTCTCTGCTCCTCCTGATGTCAGATGGAAGTTCATTCCATAATCGCGAGGCTGCAGAGCTAAAAGCTCTCCCACCTGTTCTAACCCTCTTAAATTTAGGGACATTGACCAGATTTGCTGTGGCCGAGCGAAGGTTTTTTGTGGGCGTATACCACGTGAACTTACTCTGGAAAGGCCTAGGACCCAGACCATTTGCTGCCTTAAAAACTATGCAGAGAGATCTAAAAAACATTCTCTGCTGAATCGGTAACCAGTGAAGATCCCGTAGAGCCTGAGATGCTGAGGATCTGCGCTGCCAATTTAGGGCCAACTTTGCTGCAATTGTCTGGATCCTCTGCAGCTTCATTATCGAGGAGCTAGGAGCTCCAAGACACAAGGAGTTGCAGTAGTCCAGCCTACTCAAAATAGCGCTCCTCACTACCTGTATTCTGGCAGAAGCTGGTAGTAGTGGGAGAATCTTTCTAAGGGCTCTGATCAGTGAGAGACAGGTACCCACTGTTTTATTTATTTGTGAATCCACTTGGAGATTATTATCCATCATCACTCCCAGATTGCGCACTGCTTTGGTAGGTATTAGCACGCTATCTGTGGGGGTGAGCCGGAAGTCAACAGGGAGGGGACGGCCAACTTTGCTTGTCATGCAGTATATGACTTCAGTTTTTTCTCCATTAAATTGGAGGAAGTTGTGTCTAAGCCAGTGTGAGGTGATAGTCATACATTCGTGAAATCTATCCATAGAAATATTTTGATCTCCCTCCAGAGAAAACATGAGCTGTGTGTCATCAGCATAGTTGACCAAATCCACTCCAAAGGATTTAATGATGGAAATAAGTGGGCGTAGATATATATTAAATAAAATTGGGCTGATCGCTGAGCCTTGCGGGACCCCATGTTGAATAGCTGTCTTCGGAGATGTAAAAGGTCGAATGCTTACTAACTGTGATCTATCCGTTAGATAAGACTGAAGCCATCTCAAGGCCTGACCCTTAACTCCGATGCTTTCTAGTCTCTTCAACAGAATACCATGATTAACCGTGTCGAATGCCGCTGACATGTCCAGCAGCACCAGCACAGCTGCTTGGCCATTGTCAGCGCGCATTCTTAAATCATCGAACATAGTTACCAAGGCTGTTTCGGTACCGTGTTCAGGGCGGAATCCGAATTGCAGCTCGTCCAGTAGCCGGTTTTCCTCTAGATATTGAGACAGAGATTTACTCACTATTCGTTCGAGAATTTTTACTGGGTAGGGCAGCAGTGAAATCGGTCTATAGCTGGACATCTGAGCTGAATCGAGCGTTGGTTTTTTAAGTAGTGGAGTAACTATTGCCTGTTTCCAACAGTCTGGGACTTCTCTGATAGTTACTGATTGACAGCATATCTGATGCAGCCGGGGAAAGAGTTCCGTCTTATATTCCTTCCACATTCTCTGAGGGAGGGGGTCCAGTGGAGACCCGGAGGAGACTGTCATAGCTATATTATAGAACACCTCCTCTGGGGGTACTTGGAAGCGTTCCAAGGTAGGCTGGCTAGTTCTCTCTAGAAGCTCATCTTGCATCTTTCGGGCAGTTAGTTCATTCCCCACCTTCAGGGGTAAGTTGTGGTCATCTTCCGCTCCAGTCTGATCCTTCAAGCTGAAGCCGTTGATGATTTTATTGATCTTTTCATTAAAATAGGTTGCTAGATCATCACATAGCTTTTGTGTAGCTATGATCTTATTACCTGTACACGTAGGCTTGGAGAGGCCCTTAGCTATGCTGAAGATAGCTCTGGTCTTGTTTGGTGCTAGCAGGATGGTTTCTGCAAAGTAATCTGCTTTTGAACTAGCAATTGCCTCCTTATATTTATTTAGTTGCATCTTATAGCTTTTTTCTGTCTATTTCACCGTATAGCCGCCTCCATTTCCTTTCGGCCAGTTTACATTCCTTACGCTGAAGCCTCAAGTCCTCCTTATACCAGGGGGCAGATGGCTTATCTCTATTTTTCAGCCTCTTTACTGGAATTCTTTGATTCAGCGTTTCCATTATTTGATCATGGAGAGTGAGGTAGTTCTCTCCCACCGATTTTTTATGATCAAATAAGTTAGGCCCCGTTATTAGTGGGAGTTGTTTGTTTTTTAGCAATTTGGGCCATTCCCTACCCTGTCGATAATTCTCAATATGGGTCCTTTTGCTAGTTGCTCTGGGTAGTGTTAGTAAAAAATGTACAAGCGAGTGGTCAGTCCAGCATAGTGGAAGGGTTTCAACCATTCTGGCTTCTGTAGGGTTAGCGAATATTAAGTCCAGGATGTGGCCTTTTTGGTGTGTGGGTTCGCAAATTAGTTGTTTCAAATTAAGACTCTCACAGGCTTGCATTAATTCCCTTAGAGGTATATTGGATTCTCCCTTGTCCCAAAGGTTGAAATCACCTAATAAAATCAACCTTGAGTGAGAGAGTGACATATTGTATATAGAATCAATCAATGCCTGACATTGAAAACCCTGTCCTGTAGGCGGTCTGTAGCACACGATGCCAGTGAGCACCTGCCCCTTAGCCTCCTTAAGGGAAAACCCTAGAGGTTCTATACCATCAACCTCATCCATTTGTAATGGCGAAAAATTCCATTCCTCTTTGAATATCACTCCAACCCCCCTCCTCTTCCAGAGTGAGAGTGGATCGTCTGGTGCTAATAGACAAGCAAGAAAGAGAATTCCAAATAAAAAGTATGCTTCACCTGAATAAGTTTATCTCACATCTGTGTCTGAAAAAGAAATAAACCACACAAGTAGAAACTTCCTAACTTCCCTTAGTGGAAATCATAACATCACATCATTCACATCTCACCATCATACTATTTCTCCGTAATTATGTATTCACATGCACACACACACATCCCTACAAATCACACAATAGAACACCATGTAAATTCTTTAAAAAAATTGGTTTTAATCATACAATTAAAAACTTTAAATACATGTGCATATCATTAATAAAACATGCATAAATGGGAAGTACATTGAATGGAAGGAAGATCCTATTAGACAACCACTTAGGGCCTCATTTATGAGGTTTTGACATAGGGAAGCGCTGCAAGGAATCTTGCTGAGCTGCCCTACATCAAAACAAAAGGGTAGGAATGCGCCATATCTATGTGATACGGCACATTGCTGTCATTTTCCTTAGCGCCGGTGTACAATGGGCTGCCATGCACCAACGCAGACACCCTTGCACCACGGTGCCTGCGTTGCGGGGCTGATTGATTTTCTGCAGGAAATGCACAAAATCAATCACAAGAGGCAATTTCCTTTTTATGTGTGCTACAAAATGCAGCACACATTGAAAAAGGAAAGCACAAGGAGAACTAAAAAAGATTTCTCGTAAATCTGGGAATGTGTCAGGTTCCATGGGTGTTCCGTGGGAACACCCACAGCAACACCCATGAAACGCCCCTTTCACACAGGTTTCTGCATGGAAGGAGCACATATTTAAAAGGCCATGAAAAGACACGTAAAGTGGCTTTACGTGGCCTTATAAATATGCTGTGGCACATTGCGCCACTGGAACGTAAAAAAAGTGATATTCTGGCAGCGCAAAAATGCCAGTAGGGCCTCATAAATGAGGCCCTGAGTATTTCTATAAGTGCACCTATACTTATTATGTCAATAGATGTCCCCATATTTCACTAATAGCCTGTGAAGACAGTCAGCGCACTGTAGATAGTGGTTTTGTTGTGATACATGACAGGGCCTGTGCCCAGTCTCCATTTTAGTTTCACGTTTTAGCTTGACAACGTTTTCTAAGTGTGAATTTTAACATGCTTTTCGCTTACACGATAATTAACTGAGAAATTATTATACACACTGTTAATTTCTTAGCTGGCATTATTGTCATGTTATAAGTACACTCTGTCCAAGGCTAAATCACATAGAACATGACCTTTGTATTTGGTTGTCCGGCTGGAGACAGCTTCACGTCTCCAGACTAACCATAGCATCACGTTTGCACCTTTGACACAGTGCGAATGGAACAGTGTTTTATTATATAAACGGCCTCTCAGCTACATTTGGCAGAGGAGCACTTCTGCTGGGATTGTCCTGGAACGCAATGCATTGAGGCTGAGATGCAGTCCTGCTGACTCTGACCTCTATCCTGCAAAGGATGATAGCCTGTTCTGCACAGGTCCGCTTCCTGACACATCAAACTCTGGTATGGGGAGTTAGGCTATCCCAAGGGATCTGGCAGAGGGTACTCCCATATGCTCTTGATAGTGTAGGCAGTATTAGGTAGGAGTATAATCATAGTAATGTCATGATGGTTGAACTGTTTATCTTTTTCATCATACTTGTAAGGCTGGTTACAATGCTTTGTTTCTTCTGTCTAATAATTTCAGCACATTCTTTCTATGCAAGAATGCGATTGTTTTAATAAATGTTTTAAAACCCAATTTGTATCTTTCTTGTGTTTACCTTGGGCATGAAAAAGTAAAACAACAAAAGGTAGATTTGTTTCCATGATTTCCTTGGGGAAAAAGAGTGGTCATGTTCGAGGTTGCTGATACCATCTGGTACCCTGGTAAGGTTAGGGGTACAGATGGGGCACTGTGAGCTAGCTAGGAACCAGACCAGCATTCTCTGATAATATGTCCGAACTGAGTCCCCATATTTTACAGTCTATGTTGTCCAGAAACACAGTCCTACTTAATTCGTGGGAACCGTATAACAGTTTTAAATTCCGTCAATGCGTTTAGGTGGAAACAATATATTACAACCACCTTCTTCAGGACTAATGAGTACATTTCACTTCCCCAAAATAATTTCATGTAGCATTTACTGGCAGTATAGTCACCCATGGCAATGGGGAACTTATCGTTCACTTTGCTTCACTTAGGACAAAACTGGACCCCAAGAAATCCTGTTTCCGAAGTCTGTAAAACATCCTCTATGGAGTCCTAGAATCACAAATGGTATCATCCACCAGGACACAAATCTCCTGATCCCATAAGTCACTGTTATCACTCCATGTGATCAACCAATAATGTGGTTATCATGCTTGTATTCTTTAGTTATAGTTCAATCTGCATCCACCATCAATGTAGAGAGTTGACTTTCATCACCCGAAGGATCAAAGTTGCTCACCACTCAGTGCTTCAAATCTTAGGGTCTCAGTGCTTAAACATTGCCTCTATTGTTTAGGAAATAGGAGGCTTCTTGGGGTCCAGTTTCTATTACCATATCTGTCGGATTTCAACATTTTGCTGGAGAATCATCATGTTTCCCAAGATGATGGGAATGGGGTAACATGATAAACATTTGAATACAGTTGCGCAAACTAACCGTAACACTAAACAGACTAAATGGGAGTATGTATGTATTTTGAGAATAGAAGTGCATGAATTTGTTAAAGAATATAATGAGAGGAGAGTGAAAATGTTGAGAGATTGGAACAATGAGAAGAAGATAAGAGAGCAGATTAAGACTGAAGAGGAATGTAGGCTTTTGAATTTGCATCCAAAATAGAGAATATAGCACAAGAGGAAGGGTGAGTTGTGTATGGTGCGCCATGATCCTACAGAAGTTAGATCAATAGAATATGTAGGTGAGAGTGAGTGTGAAAGAAGTTATGCTGATAGGGGTGTTTCCTGGTTGGCGTAGAACCAATTAAGATAGAAATTTATTAAGTGTGTCTCAAGACTGCTTATTTCAACCTATCTTGTATTCGGGTGGGTTCTTGTTATCTGGCTGTAGTCTTTCCTAGAGTCGATCATGTGAATGGTATGAATAATGCTATTGGTTTGAAGAGAGTGAAGTGTATTTTTTGACAGATATTATTAGATTTATTAAGGGCTATCATTCCATATATTAGATTAGAAGATTGTCTACACTTGTGAATAAGCTAGCTTCTAATTCTGCAGGAGGGCTAACCCAAATTAGCACTGAACTAATAGCTATGCGCATAATAAGTATGCAAAACCACTTCGCACTAGATATCCATCTCGCAAAGGAAGGTGGAGTTTGCAGGGTTTTGAAGGTGAGAGAGCGCTGTACCTCCATTCCAAATAACAGTAGGTTTAGTAATGCCCATGTCAGAAATGTTAGTAGCATTTCCAAAGACGTCCAAGCTTTAGAAGAGCATGGCTTACGGGAAGCAGTAGGTCCCAGGCATAGGGCGATAGGAATGGGGTTTAGCAAGGTTGGTGAATGGTTTGATAGTGTGGGAGATGGTATATTCAGGATGCTACTGACCCCTCTAATTATTGTGTTGATTTGTGCAATTGTCCTGTTCCTCTTGTTTACATTTTCTGAGATTATGTTAATAAATTGTGGGTGAAAAGAGGATTGACAAAGAGGAAATTACATGATACTGAGATGGAGGATGGCAGACATTGGTTTTATAATCAACTAAAGCTGATGAAGGATTCAAATGTCAAGAAGCAGAAAGTGATTCAAACTTTATTATAACTGTTAGATTAATTAGTTTAATTGTGAGTTTATTACTGATTATAGAATATCCAGAGGCGGGAGGTTGCCAAAGTTTGTGTGCATTTTATCTTTTTGTGCATCATTACAACATGTAGACTGGGGATTTATGCATGATTTTACATGTACGCACTGATATAATGCTAACACATTTGAAACTATTTTCCTATGAATTGTAGAAGTGTGATTTCCTGGTTCATCTAAACTGGGCCTCAATTCAGGCCTATAAGCCATCTTGTTCAAAATGGATGTCTCCTCTGCACAATTCACTATTTATTATTTCAGCATCACGCAGTCAAGCAGAGTCAGATTTGTCTATTTCCAGTGAGTTCCTGCTGTTCTCGAAGAAAACGTTCAACACAGACATAGAAATGTAACATTTCATGGTCCTTCTGCAAGCTCACTTTACCCTATTCATTCAGCTTACTGTTCATGTAGCTAGTTTGTCCTGACATCTCCAGAAGACATCAGAATAGAGTGGGCAGAATCAATATTCATGTAGTGTCATAGTGCTTATATGCTAAGGAAAAATTACATTTAATAAAACTGTGCTCTGATTTTATAAGAATGTAACGTTTGCTCACACCATTATAATTGTGCTGTTTTAATGGTTTTCTATGCAAGGATAGTGTATATAAACCCTTATAGGGGTGAGCCAGAGAACCTTTTTGCGTTTCCTATGCTCCTGGGGATGCTGCCCGTTTCTCTTCTGATTTTGCTGCTCACTTGGGATTTAGAATAAGTTTGATTCTGCACTTTATTTTGTAATGCCCTTTTTGCTGAAAGCCCCCATGGCAATGATTTTATGCATTTGCATTTACCAACTCTGTAGCACACCTTTTGAATGCTTGTAATAAATCTTTTAAATGCTAATCCTAATCTAGAAGTCAATCATTAAGTGGGCACTCACTTGATTGACTGTATTTTGACATGCTGAAATGCACCTTATCTTGGTGATGCCTTGCCTCATGCCATTGAGGTTTAACACCGTCTTGATTTATCATCCCTTGGGCATGTTGTAGAGTTAATATTTTAGGGTGTACAATTTTCAGGGTTCCCTGAGCCCACACTTCCTCCTCCAATTCTTTGACAACTTAGTGGAAAGACCCATTATGTAGTTTGGGATCAGTATAGTGACGAATTAAGCTCTCTCCAAAATCAGTCTAGTCTTTGTCTTTGTAGAGCAAGAGGTTAAGTAGCAAAATGTCTGGAAGCATGAACAATATAAGCAGGATAAGAAGATCCAGACCAGTCTTTGGGCAGCCACACATACGCCTGATTGACAAAAATGTTGTAAATTCCACTCTTATCAGATGTACCACTATGGGTAAACAATAATCTGAAGAGAAAAATATTGGTCTTTGAATCTCAACTTCAGTAAACACTGAAAAGGTGATTCATTTGGTGCTTTTAGCAATGGACACATTGCTGCATTCACTGATGTTACATAAAGAAAGTGCAGTGTCCAACTTCACAGACCAGTTCATGTGTGACTGAAGAAGGATGAAAAGATGGATGGATGTGTTGATCAGTCAGGGGCATTGTTAGATCAGCAAGTGTGATGTGGCTGGTATTGTTGTCCCATTTAGGAATACAGCGGCCATGTAAGTGTAAGTCATCACATTGTTCCTGCCACACGAAAAGAACTGCGGTCATAAGCACACCTCCTTTGGAATCAAGGCTACATGGGAGGACAACCAACATATAGAGAGGTTCACATCCTGCTTGTATGGATTCTTGCAGGCTCAGTGGATTAATGCATCTACTGTAGGGATCAGTGTCTGACCTCATGGTCACAGGTTTGAATCCTGGCAGATCCCCTCATCCTTTCATCCTTCAGTTAAATGTGTATCATTGAGATGGCTAACAATAAATATCTGTTATTTCTGTGCCAAGATACCTTTCAGTGTGAACCTGTGCTTTACAAATGTTATGTAGGAAAGTATTGTCTTTTTAAATTGAGCATTAGATCCAGGGTATTGTGACAGAATATGGTGTAAAAAATATCATGGTTCACATCAGTGCTTTAAATGGGAAAAAATAAGTGCAGGTACTCATTAATATGAGCTAGAGGTGTGGCAAGTGGGCGTGGCTAGGGGCGGGGCAAAGGGCAAGATATGATGATACATAATGACTTCTGTACCAGTTGCAGCACATATCAAAACATATGAGAAATGTGTTTATGTAAACAAAACAGGTTAACTCATTACACAAAATGAAAGCCAAACAGGCCAAATATGTTAACAGTTCCTTGTTTTGTAATATTTGCTGCTTCTTAATGCCATACTGTTATTTGTTGTTGTTTGGCACAATACTATAAACTCTCAAGCGTGCGCACACACACACACACACAGAAACAAGCAGACATGTACACAAAGGCATTCCACACATTCTCTTTAAAATATCTCCTGAGAGTGTCCTGATTCTCTTCCTCTCACTTTTCTCACACACAAAAACAGGTACACGCAAGTTGGCAAGCACACTGACATAAGCAAACACTCACACAAAGTCTCAGGTGGGATTAAAGCCATTTTAAACTCCTTGCCTCACCTGGCTTTCTAAATTGCCCGTCAGTGTGCTGCCTCCATACCTGTGTTTGTCCAAATGCACACAATAGTGTGAATGTGATTAACAGCATAGGGCCTAAATAGGCCCTCCACTGTCAAACACAGTGTGATGGTGAACACAGGGACATCATGCAAATGATACCACACTGAATAGTTCAGCAGCGGCTCAGCTCACGACTACAGAAGCTCCTTGGCTGTCAGAGATAGGTTCCACTTTCAGCTGAATGGTTGTTGTGTCCCTGATCGACGGTTCAGGGTCTGTCTAGACCTTGCACTGTTAACCACAGCATGACGCGAGACAAGTGCTCTCAGACCCCTGCAGTCTCACGGCATTCAAATGGACACTGCTGGAATCTCCAGCAGGGACTCTGCAAAACGCTACTGTGCTTACGAGCACCTGAGAAGCAGAGCGGCATCTACCCTGTGCTAGAAGAGATACCTAACTGGAGCCTGCAGTGCCATCTATTGGCGTACCGGTACTCTCCCTGGCTAAAGAGAAGTGCCGGTACTGACGACCAGAAAATTCGGAAGTGCCGGTACTCAGTACCGGTGAGTACCGGCCCATTTAATGCACTGGTTCACATCTATCATGTTAAAAATATTGTGATGTCAAAAATATCATGAGACAGAATAGAAGGTAAGAATATCCTTTTTTAGCTATTTAATCTTTTTTAAATATATTAGTGTATAATACTGTTTTATTTAATATAGTATAAATTATTGTCAATAAGTTTGATAAAAATTTGTTATTTTAGTTTTATAATATTTGTGTTTAATTTGTTTTTAATAAAGTTTGTAAGTTTTTATATGGTTTTTAAAAAATGTAATTAGAAGCTGTTAATTTAATACTGGGTTGTTGGATTTGTAGAGGATTAGGGTGTGATGGTTTTTAAAAGGCAATTTTATTTTAAAATGTATAAATAATTTTATGTATTTAATTTTTGTATTGATAAGGGAGAGGATGTGATGTAATGACAGAGCTGCCGACTTTGGAACTGGGGAGCCAGGTTCAATTCTCGACGTCAGATCAACATCCTGTGCTTCTGGGCAGATCACTTAATCTTCCTGTGCCTTAAAAAAATGAAAGTGCCCTTGTGTAACGTAACTGGTGCTCATGTAAAGTGCTCCAATGCCTTCGGGTCTAGTTTGCACTATATAAAACTGCAAAAAATAATTATGCAAATTAATTATTTGGTATTTTATTTATTTGTTGATTTTTTAAATAATTGTTAATTGGTTAATCAATTTAATTATTCAATTGTGTTAAACAAATGTATATTTAATAATTGTTTAATTTGGATTTGTTTTATTTAATAATTAGTTTAGTAATAATGTTACATTTTTATATTTGTTTATTATTTGTAATTGTTTGACAGTGTTTGTTCTTTAAAGTAATAGGGAGGCACATTATTTGATTGGAAATATTTGTAATTGCCAGATCATGGAAGGCTCCCTCCCCTCCTCTTTTGGGGGTTTGGAAGGAAGGGGTAGACTTTTGCATGTGCATGGAAATCTCAATTTTTAAGGCCAGGAGGTGCCAACAAAAAAACCCTAAAATCTGGCAGAGATGGGTGAACTATCGAAGCCTACATTTGAAGCCCCCTACCCCGGGGACGATAGATATGTAACGTGTGAGACCACAATGGCGAGGGTAAAGAAGCCCTTGCCATAGATAAAGATCTAACATCGTCAGAGACATGGGGGTGTGAGAGGGCACACAGGGGAGAGCAGGGAGAGGACACAGCACACAATGACATATGTTGGAATGTTCTATATATTGATCTTTCTTCTTTTTCTCCTATTCTTTCTTTTTCGGATCTTTTCTTTCTTTCTATTTCCAAAATACGGATGTTGATATTACAGCTGAAATTGCTATATCATGCTGTATGTACACAAGATTTTGTCTGGATAGGCCATGCACAGCTGTTGACACAGATGTTGTGAAAAAACAATATTTGTAATATTATATATATATATATATCTATATATATATCTATATATAGATATATATATATATAGATATATATAAAACACAGTTCTTGACTGTAAACAACGCACTCTCAGGACCAGGCAGGGTGATTAAACAATCCGTTTATTCTCAATGACGCGTTTCGGCTGCGCGGCAGCCTTGATCACATACAGCATAACCAAGTGTTTGAAGCCCTAATGACTCCATGAAGTGAAATAAATAAAGGACTGTAAATGCATGTGAGACACGGGGGTGAGTAACTGTTTTGGCCATATTGGAATGCATACTATGTTATAGTTACACTGAAGCAATGCCCTGTTAAAAGCAGTACAAACGACCAAAATTCACAGAAGTAGAGCAGCAGAAGCAACTCTGTCACTGTTGCCACAAGTCTTGTGACTACCTGCAAAGTGATGGGGCATTACAATCACACTTACAGATATACAGATCATATACATTCAGTTATGAATCCCACGTACATGCTTGAACAGTAGATAAAGGTAATGTATTGCAGTAGATATATCACAGCAGCAACCGTGGTAAGAAATGCTGTGCAACAAAGTCCCTGGTGATGACATGGTGTCAGGTTGGGCCTGCACAGTCAGGAGGTGTGTTATTGCGGAAATTCAGCTGGTCTGAGATGATGGTGGTGATGACCTAGTGTCTTAGCAATCTTAGCAATCGTACATCTAAACGGCATAGGGAAACAACTAGCACCCCGCTCTCGAGGGTACGTGAAGGCAAGTGCCCAACTTGGTACTACCCTCCCACACAATGTGATGCATCAACCATGTGGCTGTGTGGGACATTTGGGACATATGTGAAGGAAAATCCTGTCCCCGTGAAGCTCTACCGGGTTTCCAATGTGTCTCATGCATGAGTCCAAGACAGAAAACATGATAAGCGCAGTAAAATCATGTGTGAATCTTATCTGAGACAAAGGCACCGATAGAACTTTCGTCTCAGATAAGATTCACACATGATTTTACTGCACTTATTATGTTTTCTGTCTTGGACTCATGCACGAGACACTTTGGCAACACTTTACGTAATTACAAATTGATTGTGAAAAAAACCCATATAATACTGTGCTTGTTTAATTGTGATTTGCATTTTAATTTGTAAACCTCTTCTTAATAACTAACTACATTTCTTACCTAAAGCATTAGATTTCTTCACAAGTCATCAACCATGCTAGGCCACATAATAACGTATCTACTGTAGGTAGTATGTAGTATATGCATTCCATATTTCACAAATATTGAGTTTCTGACCTACAATTAAAATTTAGGAGTTTGAGTTAGAAGGTAACAGTTCATTAAATCGTTTGCCAATCTTGGTTTAAAGGTTAATTTAGTGTCATCACTTTCAGTCTATCCTATATTGTTTCTTAACCCATTCGCTGCTAGGCCTTTTTCCCCAGTGTGCTAAGTCTTTTTGTGACTATTTGGGGTAGTTTGTGCTTAGGCGTCTATAACGTTTTGCCCACATAAGGTATCCACGCCAAATTTGCGTACTTTTTTTCCCACACCCTTGGGATTCTAAAGGTACCCAGGGTTTGTGGATTCACCTGGAGGGGACCGAGAAATCAGCCAAAATACAACTCTGCTAATTTTAGAGGCCCTAGCGGCACTTTTGTTGCCGCCGGAGCCTCACTTTTTTATGCTCAAGTGGTACAATGTGCCACCGCATATTAACAAGGCCATGCAAAGCCACTTTACGCGGCTTTGCATGGCCTTGTAAATATGTGCCCCTTTCACACAGAACACTGCGTGAAAGGTGCGTTCCATAGGTGTTGCTGTGGGTGTTCCCACACAACACCCATGGAATCTGAAGCATTCACAGATTTACAAGGAATTGTAAACCTGAGAATTGGTCAGATTCCTACTCCTCCCAAGGGGAGGCGTAGGAGTGGGGCAACGAGGAGAAATACTTTTATTTCTCCTTGTTTTTTCCTCTTTCTATGTGTGCTGCATTCTGACACATGTGTGCCGGCGCAAGGGAGAAGGACAGGGATGCGGTGTATCTTGTAGATACAGCGCATTCCTGCCCTTTTCTTTTGACGCACGGCAGCGCAGCAGGAAGGCCTGCTGCGCTGCAGTGCGTCAAAAGTTTGTAAATGAGGGCTAGCTGAATTTTGGGTTTTTGGGGATAAATTGTGAAAAAGTGCTGCAGAGAAATCATCAGTTTTTTCTTCCTGCAATGGCATCAATGAAGGGTCTGTGATGCGGAAATTACCATCTTCCCAGTGTTCAGGAACAGGTAGACTTAAATCATAAAAACACATTTTTTAACACAGTTTTGGCATTCTAGTGAGAGACCATTTTTCCTATTCTTTGTGTTTTCAACCTGCTTCCAGCTAGTGGCAGAAATGGGTGTGAAGCCCATGGTGGATCTCAGAAAGCTATAAATTAATGAAAAGTAGATAAAATTCTGAATTCAGCAAGGGGTCATTTGTGTAGATCCTTCAAAGTTTTTCTATAATACATAACAGTTGAAATAAAAAAATATTGAAATTGAGTTGAAAAACACTGCCATTTGTGTCTAGGTTTCCATTTGTAACTTTTATTAACTATGGCAGATTTTTTAAATCAATTTACCGTTAAAGCTGCTGGACCATTCTGGTTGCTGGGATTTATAGGGCTTGTAGGTTCATCCAGAGCCCCAGGTACCCAGACCAAATAAATGAGCTGCACCTTGCAATGTATTTTCATTGTGTACCGGGTATACAGCAATTAATTTGGTAAAATATAAAGAGTGGAAAAATAAGTATCAAGGAAACCTATGTATTTCTGAAATAGACATAAGATATGGAGTTTAGAAGCAGTGGTTAATTGCACATCTCTGAATTTGTGGGTACCCATACTAGCATGTGAATTAGTGGGCATTTCTCAAAATGACTTCTTTCTTACACACTCTCTTACATTTGAAATGCACAAAAGCAGAGAAAAACAATTGGTAATAACACTTGTTGTGCTTTTCTATGTTTCCCTAAGTCTCTCGAGAAAAGAGGTACCTCACTTGTGTGTGTAGGCCTAGTGCCTGCGACTGGAAACAGCCTAAAATGCAACGTGGACACATCACATTTTTCCAATGAAAACTGATCCTGTTTTTGTAATGTGCCTAGCTGTGGATTTTGGGCCCTTGCTCAGCCAGCACCTGAGGAAACCTGTCAAACCTGTACATTTTTTAAACCTAGACACCTAGCGAAATCCAGGATGGGGTGACTTGTGTGGCTCTCACCATGTTCTGTAATCCAGAATCCCTTCCAAACATCAACATTTGTCTAAAAAAACATTTTTTCTCACATTTCTGTGATGGAAAGTTCTGGAACCTGAGGGGAACTGTAAACTTCCTTCCACTCAGCATTCCCCCAAGTCTTCTGACAAAAATGGTACCTCACTTGTGTGGGTAGGACTAGTGCCTGCGACAGGGAAGGGCCAAAAAACATATTGTGGAGACATCAAAATTATTAATCACATAAAGACCTGGTTTTGCAAGGGAGGCACATGTGTTTTTGCTCCCAGGCTTGGCAGCCATCTAGAGAAACCTACTAAACCCAGACATTTCTGAAAACTAGACCTACGGGGGAGTGCAGAGAGTTGTGGCTTGAATGGATCCCCCAAAGTTTTCTTATCCAGAATCCCCTGCAAACCTCAAATTTAGCTAAAAAGAATCACATTTTCCTCACATTTCTGTGTGGGGAAGTTGTGGGATCAAATTTCCTACAACCCAGTGTTTCCCCAGGTCTTCTGATAAAATGCTACCTTACTCGTGTGGGTGGGCCAAGTGCCTGCGACAGGGAAGGGCCCAAAACATATTGTGGAGGCATCAAAATCTTCGATCACAAAATAACTTGGTTTTGTAAAGGGGGTCACCTGCATTTTTGGTCCCGGGCTTGGCAGCCATCCACGGAAACCTACCAAACATTGACATTTCTGAAAACTAGACACCAGGGGGAGTCCAGGGAGGTGTGGCTTGCATGGATCCTTCAATGGTTTCTTAACCAGAATCCCCTGCAAACCTCAAATGTAGCTAAAACAAATCGCATTTTCCTCATATTTCTTTGTAGGAAATTTGCGGGATCATCAGGCCGGCACAAATTTCCTACCACCCAGCGTTCCTGAAGGTCCCTTGATAAAAATGCTACCTCACTTGTGTGGGTGAGATAAGTGCCCGCGACAGGGAAGGGCCCATAATGTATTGCGGATACTTCAAAATTATCTGTCACAAAATGACATGGTTTTGCAAGGGGGTCAACAGCATTTTTGGTACCAGGCTCAGCGGCCATCTTGGGAAACCTACCAAACCCAGACATTTCTGAAAACTACACCCATGGGGGAGTGCAGGGAGGTGTGGCTTGAATGGATCCCCCAAATTTTTCTTACCCAGAATCCCCTGCAAACCTCAAATTTAGCTAAAAAGAATCACATTTTCCTCACATTTCTGTGTGGAGAAGTTGTGGGATCACGGGCCAGCACAAATGTCCTACAACCCAGTGTTTCCCCAGGTCTTCTGATAAAATGCTACCTCACTCATGTGGGTGGGCCAAGTGCCTGCGACAGGGAAGGGCCCAAAACATATTGTGGAGGCATCAACAGTTTCGATCACAAAACGACTTGGTTTTGCAAGGGGGTCACCTGCGTTTTTGGTCCCGGGCTCGGCGACCATCTGGAGAAACCTACCAAAATCAGCCATTTCTGAAAACTAAACACCCTGGTGAGTCCGGGAAGGTGTGGCTTACTTAGTTTCTCCAACGTTTTCTTATGCAGAATCCCCTGCAAACCTCAAACTTAGCAAACAAAATCAAATTTACCTAACATTTCTGTGTGGGAAATTGTGGGATCAAAGGGCCAGCACAAATTTCCTACCACCCAGTGTTCCCCCAGGTCTCCCGATAAAAATTCTACCTCACTTGTGTGGGTGGGCCAGAGTACCCGCGACAGGTAAGGACCCAAAACGTATTGTGGAGGCATCAAAATTATCTATAACAAAACTACCTGGTTTTGCAAGGCGGTCACCTGAGTTTTTGGCCCGGGCTCAGCTGCCATCTAGGAAAACCAACCAAACACTGACATATGTGAAAACTAGACACCAGAGGGATTCCAGGGAGGTGTGGCCTGCATTGATCCTCTAAAGTTTTCTTACCCAGAATCCCCTGCAAACCTCAAATGTATCTAACAAAATCACATTTTCTTCACATTTCTGTATGGGAAAGTTGTGGGATCACCGGGCTGAACAAATTTCCTACACCCAGCGTTCCCCAGGTCCCCCAATAAAAATTCTACCTCACTTGTGTGGGTGGGCCAAGTGCACATGGCAGGGAAGGGCCCAAAATGAATTGTGGAGGCATCAAAATTATTGATTGCAAATCGACCTGGTTTTGCGAGGGTCACCTTTGGTTTTGGTCCTGGCTCAGCGGTCATCTTAGGAAACCTACCAAACCCAGACATTTCTGAAAACTAGACATTTGGGGGAGTCTAAGAAGGTGTGGCTTGTGTGGATCCCCACAAAGTTTTCTTACCCAGCATCCCCTGCAAACCTCAAATTTTGCTAAAGAAAATCACATTTTCCTCAGATTTCTGTGTGGGAAAGTTGTGGGATCACCCGGCTGGCAAAACAAATTTCCTACCACCTAGTGTTCCTTCAGGTCTCCCGACAAAAGTGCTACCTCACCTGTGTGAGTGAGCAAAGTGCCTGCGACAGGGAGGGGCCCATAACATACTGTGGAGAAATCGAAATTATCAATCACAAAACGACCTGGTTTTGCAAGGGGGGACACCTGAATTATTGGTCCCGGGTTCGGGGGCCATCTAGGGAAACCTACCAAACCCAGACATTTCTGAAAACTAGACACCTGGGAGAGTCCAGGGAGGTGTGGCTTGTGTGGATCCCCAAACGTTTTCTTACCCAGAATCCCCTGCAAACCTCAGATTTAGCTAAAAAATCACATTTTCTTCACATTTCTGTGTGGGATCACTGTGTCAGTTCCTACCACCCAGCGTTCCCCTCGGTCTCCCGATAAAATGATACCTTGCTTGTGTGGGTGGGCCAACTGCCAGCAGCAGGGAAGATCCAAAAACTTGTTGAGATTGAGGGCGAACCAATGTGGGTCGAAGAAGGTAGTTTTTTTAATACATTTTTAGGCTGACTCTGCTTTGGGCACCCACATAAGTGAGGTTTCATTTTTATCGGGAGACCAAGGGGAATGCTGGGTGGTAAGAAATATGTGCCAGCACAGTGATCCCATGCAGAAATGTGAAGAAAATGTGATTTTTTAGCTACATTTCAGGTTAGCAGGGGATTCTGTGTTGGGGGATCCACGCAAGCCACACCTCTCTGGACTCACCTGGGTGTCTAGTTTTCAGAAGTGTCTGGGTTTTGGAGGTTTCCCTAGATGTCCGCTGAGCCCGGGACCAAAAACGCAGGTGACCCCCTTGCAAAACCAGGTCATTTTCCGATCAATAATTTTGATTCCTCCACAATATGTTTCGGGCCCTTCCCTGTCGTGGGCACTTGACCCACCCACACAAGTGAAGTAACATTGTTCTCGGGAGATCTGGGGAAATGCTTGGTGTTAGGAATTTTGTGCCAGCCCAGTGATCACAACACTTCCCCACACGGAGATGTGAGGAAAATGTGATTTGTTTTTTAGCTACATTTGAAGTTTGCAGGGGATTCTGTGTAATAAAATGAGTAGTGATCCACGAAACTCACACTTCCCTGGACTCCCCCGGGGATCTAGTTTTCAGAAATGTTTGGGTTTGGTAGGTTTCCCAAGATGACCACCAACCCCGGGACCAAACACACAGGTGACCCCCTAGCAATGCAGGTCGCTTTTTGATCGATAATTTTGATACCTCCACAATACCTTTTGGGCCCTTCCCTGTTTTGGGCACTTGGCCCACCCACACAAGTGAGATAGCATTTTTATCAGGAGACCTGGGGTAATGTTTGGAGGTAGGAAATTTGCCAGCCCAGTGATCCCACAACTTTCCCACACAGATATTTGAGGAACCAACATGTTTTTGACAATGAATCATATTTACAAAGGCTTCTGGATAAGTAAACCTTGTGAATCCACACCGAACATACCACACATTATTCCCTTAGTGATCAGTTGCCAAAACAGATGCGAGAGCAGGAGGTGTTCACTACAAAGACAGTATGCACTGACGGTAAGGACAAAAAAAAAAAACAGAACATTATTGCACATCCATCCACTAGTTAATCACAGGCATACTGGTTGGATTTGGGACAAGGGTAAGTAAATGGTTCATAAAAAATCTTTATTCACAAATAACTTTTTGAAATAAAGTCCACAAAAGCAACTTTTAATAATTTCAACGAACCACTGACTTACAACCCGTGAGCTGTAAAGCCACGGCAAGACACCAACCGCTTTAAAGTCCATTTTCACACGCCTTTCCTGTGTTACAAACAGAAAACCATTCACACTGTCAGCTGCAGACCGAACACAATACAACACTTACATTTAAAAATAGCACCATTCCAGAGCCCATCACTCTCATATGCCAATAGGACTAACACACTAATCACACCACCAAGCACCCAAACATCAGACAACTGACAAACACATCTCAAGCAAGTCAATACACATACTGGCTATCAGCTACCAACACACCTTCAGTCCATACACACTGCGAGCCATGCACCTGTCCATGCACACTGTCAGCCAAGCGCCAGTCTACACACACCATCAGCCAAACCCTAGTGTGCACACACTGCCAGCCACAGACACCATCAGCTAAATTTCAGTCAAAGTACAGCACCAGCCAAGCACCAGTCCACGCACACCACCAGCCATGCACCAGTCCACGCACTAGAAAGGGAAAAAAAACACATATCACAAGGCAGTAAAGAACATGCACAAATTAATATGTTACTTTGGAAGACAATCACACAAAAAGCTAAAGATTTCAACATTAGTACAACAATCAAAAACATTATACAAGCAGGCCAAGGATCCACATTAGATGAAAAGATTACAAAATTAGTTGCTTACCAATTACAACGCCACAAACTACAGATCTGCCAAATCTGTATCTGCAAACAGGATTCACCAACAAGATAAAGGAAATGATTGGCTCTACAATAAAAAAGAAAAGAAAAATACAACATGAATACAAATTATAACAAAATATCAATCAAAAGACACTGTTAGTCCCCCGAAAGCAGGTGTGACAAAGGCAAAAAAAAGTAAACCTTACCCCAGATGCTGATCCCCCACCACATACATAACCTAATTTCCAGGTGACTCAACTGTTACCACTGACCTTGAGGCCCAATCACTCAAAAAGCAAACAACATGGCCCCCAAGGGGAGCAACCCTTGCTCCTCCTCCAAACATAATCCCTGGTGTCTGGGATGGAATTAAAAATAAGAAAATGCCCCCCCCCCCCCCAAGGGGTCACTCCCCTTCAAAAAATTATTCCCACAGTTTCTAGTGGGCTTCCCCCCTACCCCTCTAGAGGGCAAATAGGCCTAAAAACGTCCGATCTGATCTTCAGGGGTGGGGGCGGAATACAAAAAAAACAGGGAGAGTGATCCTTGTCCGAGGAGCCCCTCCCCACAATTTCATAAAATAAAATCCCCGGGGGGCAGATCGGCTTAAAACAGGGCCACATTAGCACCCGGGGGGCCAAAACACAGATTTAAAAAATCTAAAAAATACTCCCTGGCATCTAGTGTGTTTTGACCCCCCTCACCCGGGAGGCAGATCCGCTAAAGAAAGGGACAAATTAGCACCCGGGGAGGGCAAAACACAGATAATGTATGCCACGTAGGAAGCGACCCTTGCCTATAGGGTCGCTCCACAAACATGCAAAACAAATAACTCTGGTGGTCTAGTGGATGGGATTCTTGCTCCATGATCATGTACTCACCCATGATCGTGGAGCAGGAATCCACTTCAAACAGGCACAGGGGAAAAGGAAAAACTCTTTCCTTTATCCCTGTGTCTGTTTTTTTTTTTTTAAACAATCACTCCGGGAGAAGGTTTCACCTTAGGGAGTTCTTTTCTCCCAACACGCTGGAAGCTATTTGCTTTCAGTGCGTCCCCGGCCGGCTCTGATGACATTGGTGCATGCACATCAAATCGCCGGGGGGAGGGTTGGGGGTGGCAGCGGAAGAGCTTCCACTGCCATCCCCGGTGGGGGCCTGTAGTTGGGCGGCCCATGGGGGGAGCGCTAGCACCTCCCCTGTGGGTAGGTGCGAGGACAGAATGGTTGCGCCCTCACCACGCACCCACCGTTCCTGAGGACAGAACCATTCTGCCCTCAGCATGGAAGCGGTTAAATATATGGTGTAAGGACCACAAATTATTTTTTCTCTATGATTGAAAATAATTGCAAGGCAAGTGAAAGTGCTGTCAGGGTTCCAGAACTCGCTAAAGCATGCCCCTATAATGCACAACTTGTGCACCAAGGTTCCTGGACATCCAAAGGTATTGTCACATTTGCATAATTTGGGATATGGTGTATTTACTCCTTATTTCCATGACATCCCTGGTGGTAGTGGTAGGTTTATACTTTACTTGTGAATTCACTATTTATGTAACACCCCTGGTGGCACTGGTAGAACTGCAAAATAGAACTCTGCATGCTCTAGAAACAACGAGCCGGTTTCCATGTGGCAAGAGTGCTCACCAACGTGTTACGCAAGCCACGTGCAGCCGCACACAGCCACTCGAGGACATGCTCCATTGGTGGCAAGAACTTCAGACAGCCATGTGCACAAGCAGCTAAGAAAGCCGCTTCCACATGTGAGGTGGTGCTTGGCCTCGTTGCATCTTCTTCATTTACCTGCTCCTTGCTCCCGCTGCTCCCTGCTCCTGAAGCGACTTCCGCTACAACTCCTTGGCCGCGGTTATTCATCCAGATAACCCGCAGCTTCTGACTCCGGCCTTCGCGGTCTCCCGCTTCCTGCAAGAGAACAGACAAGAATAATAAAGACATCAATAAGGCTTGATGCAAATGCATTGTGCGGCGCACTACTCACATAATCGACAGAGACTCGCATTTTCAAAAAAAGGCAAAGGCCTTGGTTGTTGGCACTAAAATTGCTATCGCTAGCACTACAGAGACTCGCATTTCAAAACAGAGACTCGCATGTACAAACAAAGACTTTGGCATCTGGCATGTTGCGCGCAGCATGAAAAACACACTGTGATGTAAAACCTGCAAATTTTGAACATTTGAGACATTTGATTAACAAGAAACTAATACAAGTTATTGGGACTAATACTGGTCGATACATTGAAACTAACAACTACTGTACTAATTGGGATAATGTCATGGTGTTAACCCTTGTTCCCTTGTTCCATGATCATAACTCAAGAAAGTGTTTGGTGATAAAAGCGAACAGCTCAACTGCGCTTGATATAACTGTTTCCATTGACAGATACCCTGTGCAGTAGCTCTACAACATTCTAGGGTGCTGAAGCAGCTGAGCAGGGATCATGGCTGAAGCAGCAGCACAGTGACCAGGTGAAAATGAACCTACTAAGGCATCTTTCTCTCTTGTCAATCCCATTCTCCACTTCCCCTCGGGTACTGGCGCCTGCGCAGAGTCTCTCATCTAACACTGAGGTTAGTGCTCTGGTAGAGACGGGGTCCGGCATCACCACATCGGTGCCACCTGGAATTCAGGTGAGAGGCACTGCCTAGAATACTGACAGAAGGCCAAGCTACAAAAATCAGCATTACTTTTGGGCGATATGGAGACCAATGAACATATCAGTCCCCAGGGGCCAGGCCTTGACAGAGGAATCACCCGGGGTGGTAGAACCACCTGGAATTCAGGTGAGTGGCACAGCCTAGAATACTGACAGAAGGCCCATCCACAAAAATCAGCATTCCTTTTGGGTGATATGGAGACCAGTAAACATTTCAGTACCAAGGGCCTAGGCCTGTTCAGAGGTACAACTAGGGGTGGTAGATGTAGCTAGAGCCTTCCAAAGCTTCCAAATGGAGTTTAAAAAACTGTGTGGGAAAAATACAGACTTAAGGGAGGAACTTCAGAGATTCAAGCCACGACACTCCCTGCCATGGGGACATGCTGTGGTCAGAGAGACCCATGCCGTTCTTCAACCCGCTAAGTTTGTGAATCATACTGGTAAAGCAAGCACACCCACAGATCCTAATAGTGCTCAATTACTTCCTTTAAATATCACTGTCACCACGCCCGTGGATATCTCGTTGGCCACACCTGAGAAATACCATGGGGATAGAGTGAAGTTTGAAGTCTTCATGGGACAGTATCAATTAGCTTTCCTGAGTAGACCCCATGTGTTCCCAAATGACACTGCCAAGGTGGCCTTTATCATTTCATTTCTAGGTGGTATGGCTACCGCCTGGTCCATGCCTCTAATTAAAAACAACAATCCAGTATCATATAACTTCTCTGCTTTCAAAAACGCTATGAAAGAATTATTCGCCAAACATGTACTCATGCACTCTAGTGACCATGAGCTGCTAAATTTAGGACAGGGCTCCAAAGATGTTCTCACCCAGTTTAATCGGTTAGTGGCTGAAACACACTGGCCTGAGGAAAAGAGGACTACCTTTTTCGTGGGTTGAAGGATGATCTAGACTCTCTAGCCCATACAGTAGACCTACCGGAAGACTGTGCTGAGTTTATTGATTTGGTGGTGAAACTGGACCACTGATTAGGGGAGCGAAATCTTGAAAGACCCCTCAGTGATACTCGAGTGGTTGTACTGAAGACAGAACATAAAGAGTCAGAAGGAAACGCATCAACTTTCAACCCATGAAGATTGGGGGGGAAAGAGCCTCTCTTACAGCTGAAGAGAAAGAACGTAGATGCAAACAAAACGTATGCCTATATTGTAGGAAGTCAGAACATTATTCACAAGATTGTCTGGCAAGACCCAAAAAAGGGAAAACTGTTGCAGGACTTGGAGGACCAGATCAGGGACAGGAAGACTAGTGCTCTAGCTGAGGAAATAGACCAGCTCCCTGAGAGAGAACCATGTACAGGTCTCTCATTACTTAGCTAACACGGTAGCAAGAATATCACGTCATCTAACCATGCAGGTCACTATTGTGTTAACCATTCAACAGAGAAAGACATTATATATGCTAATCGATTCTGGGGCCACTGGTAACTTTTTTGATCTCGCCTTAGCAGACAGGCTAAGAATAGCGAAGGTCTCAAAGAAAGAACTTGAGCCAGTATGAGCTGTGGATGACTCAGAATTATCCTCTAGGATGATTAGGTTTCAAACCAACCTTTGACTGTGGTCTGTGACAGTGGTCATAGGGAAGAGATAATCTTTTACCTCATAGATACCCCAACCTTTGGGGTAATATTAGGGATTCCTTGGTTAGTAGCTCAGAATCCAAAGATTGATTAGATACTAAGGACAGTTACATTGGACTCACATTTTGTAGGACGCCCTGTTACCAGGACGCCTTTGACCTACCTGCACCATTACATTGTGCTATGACAAATAAGACAGAGACAGCTCAATTGCACATTCACTATGGGGACTTCCAAGATGTATTTGACCCGCAGAAGGCCACGCAATTACCACCACACCGCACATTTGATTGTCGATTAGAACTCATTCTTAGTGCTACTCTTCCCTGTAGCCGGGTGTACGTCCTTACAGAACTGAGTCAAATATCTAAAAAAAAATCTGGAAGAGTTATTGGCCCTGGGGTTCATCAGACATTACACATCACCAATTTCATCCCCCCTTTTTTATGCCCAAAAAGAATGGGGCATTATGGGTCTGCACGGATTATAGGGCAGTAAAGTAGGCTACCATTAAAAATCAATACCCCTTGCATTTATTCACGGTCTAATTAGACCAGATGCATCACTCTACCATTTATACCAAATTAGACTTATGTGGGCTTACCATCTCATTCGTGTCAAAGAAGGCGACAAATGGAAAACAGCCTTTCGCACAAAATTCGGATTATTTAAATAAACAGTGATATCCTTTGGTCTGTGCAACGCACCCGCGGCCTTCCAATACTTTGTCAAATGAAGTCCTTCAGGACATTTTGGACGTCTGTGCTATTGTCTGAATAGACGGTATTCTCATTTACTATCAGAATAAGGAAGAACACATCCACCATGTGCATGCCATTTTGCAATGCCTCCGGGAACACAACTTGCATGCTAAATTAGAAAAGTGTTCATTCCATGTTAAGTCTGTTGACTTTCTGGGGTATGTCCTCTCTTCATCAGGAATCACAATGGATCCATAATAGGTGGAAGCAATCATGACCTGGCACTCTCATACCGCAATCAAGGAAGTGCAAAGACTATTGGGGTTTGCAAACTTCTATAGGAGGTTTATTGCTCATTTTTCAGACATAGTAGCGCCCATTACCCAACTGCTCAAAAAGAGAAAGACCTTTCACTGGTCTGACGTTGCTGACCAGGCCTTCCACATTCTTAAGAGAGCATTCACCACTGCCCCTGTGTTGCAGCATTCTGTTCAGCCATATTTTGTTGAATTGGATGCTTCTCGTGTGCTATTGGCGGAGTGTTATTCCAAAGGCATCCAGAGTCAGGACATTTTCATTTGAGGCCTTTTATTAAAAAAAAAAAACAGTTACATGCAGAGAGAAACTATACAGTGGCTGAGAGAGAACTATTAGCCATAAAATTGGTCTTTTCTGAATGGAGACATCATCTCATAGGTGCAAAACACACAGTCACAATTTATTCAGATCACAAAAACCAACAATTTTTCAGTTCTGTCAAAGCTCTCCCGCAAACAGATTCACTTTTTTAATGAGTTCAATTTTATCACTACCTATTGACCAGGTTCCAAACAACTACAATCAGATGTACTATCACAATATGGATTTGCACTCCCTAGAACCACTGAGAGCGAACTTCCCAGTATTATCCCCTCGGATAAGATAATTGCAGTATGTAGTCCTAAGACCTTTCTAACCACACTTAAAAATGAGTTAATGAAACTAAATACTGAAAAATGGATTCAAGACCCAGACCAATTTGTGGTGGATGATTTGTTCTACCGCAAACAATGCCTCTTTATTCCAACCGCTGAACTTGTGCAACAGGTATTAGAGTGGAACCATGATAAATCATTATCTGGGCACCTGGGCATTCATAAACCTTGCCCCATTGAAGAAAACACTTCTGGTGGAAGTGAATGCTTCAAGATGTTCAGAAGTATTTACTCACCTGCCCAATTTGTGCCAGAAATAAAGCATCCCATAAATCTACTACAGCCTCTGTCCATACCTCCCACTCCCTGGCATACAATCAATTTAGATTTCATCACCAACTTGCCCCAAGAGAATGAATAAAAACAGTGCTATTGGTGGTGGACTTATTGTAAAAAATGGCGCATTTCATCCCACTTCGAAAGCTTCCAACCTCCAAAGAACTAAGCCAGATATTCATAAGCAAATATTCAGATTGCATGGTCTGCCCTCTAAGATAATTTCTGATTGCAGCCCACAATTCACATCAAAATTTTGGAAGGCCTTAGGTGCTTCTCTAGGGATTGAAGTAGCTCTAGCTCTATCCTCTGCCTATCACCCCCAAAGTCACCTCAACCAGTCTAAGGAACCAATTCTTCGTTGTTTACTTGCCTCAGTAACCAGTCAATGGGACCAAATGTTATCCCTAGCAGAATTTGTGTATAATAAAAGCAAACACACTGTCACTGGTCTTTCACCCTTTTACTTCCTGACCAGACACCATCCACAATTTCTACCCATTGCTCACACTACCCCACCAATTTTGGTTCCTTCAGCAACAGACAGGTTACAAAAAACAGCCACTGAATGCCTTGCTAAGGCCAAACAACATGCTGATCAACACCGTAAACAAGAGCCAATGTTCAAAGAGGGAGACCTTGTTTGATTATTAATCTTAATATGGATGATCCACATAAATTCCAACAGCGCTTCATTGGCCCATTCCCAATTGTCACCATGCTTAATTCTGTATCCACGAAACTATTTCTACCCGCAGAATGCAATGTTCAACCTATGTTTCATGTATCATTGTTAAAACCCTATCACAGTCAAACCAGTCCGGGTGTCCTACGTCTGCCAATCCACATCCAAGGTCATCTAGAATATGAGGTCCAACAGATCCTAGATTCTAAATGCAACCAAGGTCGTCTGCATTGTTTGGTTGATTGGAAAGTTTATGGCCTTGTAGATCAGTCTTGGAAGCCCCCCTCTTTTGTTCATGCCCCCAGGTTAAACTGTCATTTTCAAGCTTTGTTACCCCACAAATCCCATTCATTAAGGCGACCCTTGAGGGGGTCTGTCAGGGTTCCAGTACTTGCTACAACATGCCCCTATAATGCACAACTCGTGAGCTAAGATTCCTGGACAACTGAGCCTTTTTCTTTAAAAGAGTGGTTCCACTCTGCAAGGTTTATGAAGTGCTTCACTGAAGATAATGTGACGTGCATCATTTGGGATAAGGTGTATTTACACCTTATTGCCATGACATCCCTGGTGGCAGTGGTAGGTTTATACAGTAATCGTGAATTCACTGTTTATGTAAATCACTGGTGGCAGTGGTAGAACTGCAATACAGAACTCTGCACACTCTAGAAACAAAGAGCTGGTTTCCACGTGGCTCGTAAGAGTGCTCACCAATGTGTTAGACCGGCCACGCCCAGCCGCATCCAGCCACTCAAGCACTTGCTCCATTGGCCGCACGTGCTTCAGACAGCCATGTGCACAAGCAGCTATAAAAGACGCTTCTACACGCGAGGCGTGGTTGGCCTCATGGCATCTCCTCAACTTACCTGCTCCTGGCTCCCGCTGCTCCCGGCTCCTGCGCCTCCTTCCGCTACAACTCCTTGACAGCGGCTCCTCTTTCCGATGACCCTCAGCTTTGGACTCTGGCCTTCGTGGTCTTCCCCTTCCTGCAAGAGAACAGACAAGAATAATAAAGACATGAGTAAGGCTTGATTCATATTTGCTAGCGCTATGGAGACTCCCATTTGCAAAGAAAGGCATAGACCTTGGTTGTTTGCAATAAAATTGCTATCGCTAGCACTACAGACTCGCATTTCAAAACAGAGACTCACACGTACAATCAAAGACTTTGCATTTGGCATGTTGAACGCAGCAATAAAGACCACGCACTGTGATGTAAAACCTGCAAATTTTGAACATTTTAGACATTTGATTAACAAAGAACTAATACTACTTATAGGACTAATACTGAGTGATATATTGAAACTAACAACTACTGTACTGATTATGATAATGTTATGATGTTAACCCTTGTTCTCTTGTTCCATGATCATCACTCAAGAGAAAGCCGACAGCTCAACCGCTCTTGATATAACTTGCTGGACTGCTCAATGAATGTCGCATTGTTCCATAAATCTCCCATGAATGTGAACCTTGAGAAGAACAGGGTGTAGTTCCTAGTCGTTATCCTGTGTGTTTTAGGGTGGGATTCCAGAGCAACACTAGGCTAATGTGTAATATGTGTACTCTCACAGGAATACACAGATAATTGCTATTTTTCCCATTTACAGATACCCTGTTTAGTAGCTCTACAACATTCTGGGTTGCAAAAGCAGCAGAGCACTAATGAGGGCTAAAGCAGAAGTGCAGTGACCAGGTGAAAACGAAACTACTACTGAGTAGCAGTGAAATTTGTAATTATGGTATTAATTTTTGTATTAATTGGAGCACTTCTTTGTATCAATAGACATAAATACTTTTTCACCATAGTTAAGGAAAGTGTTGAGAGAACTTGACATCCACAGTTTGAACGAAAGTTAGAGTGCGCAGCTTGAAATATCAATTTCTTAAATGATATTGATTTACAAATCAGGAATAGGAAGGCATACAAATCTTTCAAATTCTGACTGTTGAGAAAGCATTTAAGCATTAGAAACATTCATGTTCCCAATTGTAGCTTAGAGCAAAAAGATCTGGATGTGGGAAACTCTCATTTACTACTATTTCAAGAATAGTCATACAACATTTTTGGGCATTCTGTTGCCCATTTATTGAAAAACAAACAGTTCCTGTACAAACATCCACTATATCTCTGATACCACTTGTAGATTGGCGCAATTGTTTGTTTAACTGAAGTAGGGAATTTAAATTAATTGCAGTCTTACAAAAAGGCCTATATGTGTTTTTCAAAAGTATGTCTTTCACTAAAGGTAAATATAAAAGCAAATTAACAATCACATTACTATAGCAATTAATACCATTTGTATTACTAAACTGAAATCCTACAATGTCAGTGTTGGGTTATTATTTCTATTTTTGACATGGTTCAACATTTTCCAAAGCCTCATTACTTCCAAAGCTTTCTTTCCTTTTCATATATAGTTTAGGTTTACACTCTACTGGATATTCGCCAAGAGAAGGAGTATATATTTGTCTTAAATTATTATATTTGCATACACAAGAAGGGTCTGCATTAATTTTGGTGTCATCGACATCTATAATATATAGCCCAGGATAAAGAAACATATGCCATACAGTCTTTAAAAACAGTTGAGCCAATGTTAATTTTTTGCATAATCCAAGCTTAAACCTTGAGATTTTTGTATTGTAACAGCATAAACTGAATATAAAGGAAATTGCTCTCTTTGAATATATAAGCCTTTCATCAATAAACATCATGCCATTGCTCTTGCAATGTATTTGTGGTCCTTAATATTGTCAAATAGGACAATAACAAATTCAATCTCACCATTATTTTTGTAATGTATAAACTTTAGTATATGTCCCAATGCTCCATTTGCAAGCCCTTGTTCTATATCCAAATGTTGAAGTAAAATAACACAGCTATTTTTGCACAGAAATAATTATTTTTCTTATCTGGATGTTCGTGACACATATTTCTCAATGTTCAATTATTTTGTAGATAAGGTTTTTGTATTTGCTCCCTGAGTCCCTTGCCTAAGGTCTTTTAAAATGTTGCCATATTCTTCTCATATTTTCTGTAATTTCACAGTACGAATATTGTAACCACATATTAACGTTACCTATGCTTCCTAAGGAGTTTCTAGTTTCTTCATCTGTCACTGTTTTAAAAATTGGGTACCCGTTAACTAGAGTAAGTTGAAGTAGATCACAAAAAACAATGACATGTTTACCACCAAATAGATTATCATGTGCTGTCTTCAGTACTTCTGTCATACGTAAGTGAACAAGACCCATCACCAAGTTGGAAACCACACTAATCTCGTCTACAATCAAAATGTGTAGTTTTTTAGAACATTTTGAATGCCGTATTAAGCAGCCGTCTGTTCCCTGCACCTTCAATTTTCCAGTATAAACATCCTCAAATATACTATTTCTGTAAGTATAAAATTGTGCTCCTTTCATATAGTTTAAGTTTTCCAATAAAGGGCTTCTGTTAGGGTGGTATATGTCTATTACATTGGTTTTGACAATGTCCTTGTTTTCAGGATCAAAGTGAGTAAGATATTCAATCTCTAGCAAGCTTTTTAAAACTCTTCTTCGTGAGGACGCTAATCCTAAACTAAGTCATGTATTAGCCCGAAATTTAGCATACAAATTTGAGGAGCCTAAACGGTCACGTCTCATAACTGCAAACCTCTCTATGAGATACAACCTTTTAGTTAAAGATTGCTCAGCAGATATTTCTTCCCATACTGCCTTTATATCAGTTTTCTCAGCTTTAGTAATATATGAAGTGACATACTGGGCAGCAGCAGTTGAATTATCAGCATCAAATTAGATATCACTATAAGCATTCCACATATGCAGTATTAAAGCGTGTAGTCATTGATCCACTGTGATGCGTGTCCTCTTTTTAAATTGTATGAGTTTTTTGGGGACTTTCCTTCAACAATATGCCTAACAGAAGACATCAGATTATTCATTCTTCCTTTTTTAAAGTAGGTCTTGGGAATTCAAAATGACATTTAGTATACTGTTTTGATCTGTTTCAAACTTTTCGTAAACAGTATTTTCCGCATTTGTGACTTTGAAATGTAATAACTTGTTTAAACATATTTTTTTTATACTTTCTTAATGGGGAATGTCATACGTAACATATTGTTTAATGAACTGAAGGACAGATTCATCAAAGTCATATCCAAATTTTGGTGCATTTTTGATCCATAACAGCATTTGAATATGAGGTGTGAATCTCGCTTGGTACTCTTTTCTCAAATAGAAATCAACAACCTCTCCCAGGGGGTGTTTATTTTTATTTGTTAGGATCTTAAGCATAGTTTGGAATTTGAGATTTAAAAATCTGAAAACATTTGCTGGATCTAAAGAACATAATTCCCCTGGAGTTTTCACAGCTACATCTGTCAAACTATTGTTAGCTTCAAGTAGGAAAGTGTATAAATTAACCCATAAGTATTCGGCACAACTCAAAGTCAGAAACCAAGTCGGTGGTCCCAAATTCCTCAGCATACATTTTAGCTCTCCATGTCTTTGGAACCAATATTCATTGTGCCTCATTGACATGCCATGATATTTATTAAGTAATATTCCAGGTTTTCATCATTGTTTTCCACTTTAGTTAAGAAATCTTTTGCAGTTATGTTATTGAATCCTGTTCCAGTTTACATGACATGCACAACAGCATAGGAGGTAACCGATAATTCACTTTCATATAGTAAAGTGAAAATGTAAGGTGTGTTTTGCCTAAAACATGTGTCTTCAGAATATAGGGCCCGATTCACAAAAGTAATCTGAGACAAAATCCTAACTTTACGACTTTCGGTATTCACAAAAGGCATTTAGGAGTAGTAAAGTTAGGATTCCTAACTTTACTACTCCTAAACTGAGACAAAATCCTAACTTTATGACTTTCGGTATTCACAAAAAGCATTTAGGAGTAGTAAAGTTAGGATTTCTAACTTTACTACTTTAAAACTGAGACAAAATCCTAACTTTACGACTTTCGGTATTCACAAAAGGCATTTAGGAGAAGTAAAGTTAGGATTCCTAACTTTACTACTCCTAAACTGAGAAAAACTCCTAACTTTACACCATTCGGTATTCACAAAAGGCATTTAGGAGTAGTAAAGTTAGGATTCCTAACTTTACTACTCCTAAATACCTTTTGTGAATACCGAAAGTCGTAAAGTTAGGCACGCACCAACGGGAATGCCCTGATTGGTTGGACAGAACCTGAACAGAAAATTGCAACTGCTATTTTATTGATCGAGAACAGTTCCCGCAGGCTGAAAATTTCTGAAAAAGCGAACATAAGGAGTCAGAGTTCAGGTACTCTGACCCTATGTTTGAGAAATGGGGGTGTTAGTGACCCAAGTTATGTATCCAAAATTGTTTTTTTTAATCGCGCTCAATTTTTGCGATAACGCCATAACCGCCAGCGCGGCCCTCTGTGTACCGTCGCGGGGACATCGAGACTATGGCGATGTCTTTGAAAAGATCGGTGGAAATATAAAAACATATATCAGTGAATCATTAATATGCATTGTTATAGAGATATTGAAATTCTGATAAAAAAAATTGTGTTATTTATAGAGTGAGTTATCTACTGTGATGGTTAGAAATAATTATATAGTTATCATTTTTTTATGTGGTGGTGGCTATTGAATTTCTGGGTTTGCTTTTTGCTGTTGCGACTGAACTGCGGGGATCGCAATGACCAACTGCATTGCGATCTACGGCCTCTCCGCGAAAACGGAAAATATATTTTAGAGATGGTTGTTCTAAAAAAACACTAGAAAAACATGAATTTGAAGTGTGCAGTAATAAACCCCTAGTGTTTAAAATACTGTAATATGTGTGCATATAGGTGTTTTCACTTTAAGGAAAAGGCGCTATTGTCGCAGTTAACGGTGACGTCCTGATGCCCCGAAAAATCACGAAAATGGAAAAATAGGTCTTAAAGATGGTTTTTAAATAAACAGTACAAAAATATGAATTTAAACATGCTTTGAAAGAAGTATGTATATAGTAGTATGTGTAGTGCAATGTTCAGAATGGATTTTCTACATATTATTTTTGGATGTGTTGGTGGTCATTGAATGTCTGCTTTTGTTTTCCATTTTCACGATGTATCCACGGGGATCGGGACGTCATTCCGAAGACTGTTGAAAACAACAGAAAAAACCCTTTAGGAAAAAAGTCAAAATATTTTGGGTACTAGGATGGCTTTGACAAGAGCCGTTGCGTTGTTTGTGTGTATATGGCTGCTACACATAATAGCGGATGCAGAGTCTCAGGTTACTTAGAAACACCCTGTTGCCATCATCTGTAAAGTGCACTCTATCATTTCTATAAATTCCATGCATGTCAGATTGCTGTTATAGATACAGCCCATGCGATGGTCTCTGATGAATACAGAAACAGTTTTATTAACATTTTTCCTGGCTTTGTCAATCTGTGGACAGAATTGATTTGACCACCTCCATTTCTGTCTTTGGCATATATACCAAGACAGTGGGAGGGAAAAGCGACATTCGTTTTGCAAAGGTTTCTTTCATTAGGATTTCTGACCCTACTCCAGTCAATGTGCCTAGGTCATTGCCACCACAGTGCACAATAATGAGGTGAGGAGCTTGTGAATCCACAATGGATTTACCAAAGCCAGCAACTGATAAACCTTTAACCCCCTATAGCTAAACCAAGTAATCTGCACTTTTGGAAAACCCAAGTCCCTGTCAATACTTCTCTTTTTGATTGTTTAAATGGGACCCCCTGCTGAAAATACTAAATCCTAGGGCAGGGAAAATACATTTGAGAAAAGAACATCCCTAGGCAAATATTAGGCCATATCTGATATACAGACCTACATCAAGCAACTTAATATTGACATAGACTCAGTGTACTTCACGTTTAAATTAAAAGCTTCATTTTATTAATACAAATTCATGATAAAAAGTTATTTGTGTCAAACATAAAATATCTGAGGCCTATAAGACAAATAAAACATACTATACTCATTAGAACAATATACAAAAAATATACACTTAACAAACAAATATAAAACAATTCAATAGAAGTGTTTCAAACATTAATACAAAAAGCAAACATAAATATAAAAGTTGGTTTCATATTGAAACATTGTGGCTCAATGATGTAAAATTCTTATTTTCTACACGCGTTTCGGCGTACTAAGCGCCTTCTTCAGGACAGCCACAGAGATTCCTAAACAGACAATAAACATGACTGAATACAAACACAAAAGTACACTGAGTCAGAATAACAAACACGTATCATGTAAGTTGCTATATAGCATACAATAGTAAAAATAATCAATGTATTCTCTGTGTGAGGTGATTTAAAGAAAAGGAAAAAGAATAATACCAGAAAAGAGAAATTAACAGTCAAGGAAAAATGAACAAGATAGCCCTTGCGCATTCCATATAGTTATGTAGTGGAAGTATAGACCCTGCAATCACCAAATGAATATGTGAAAGTTGGAAATTAGAAATAAGAAGATCCTTGATCAGAATTACCAGAGCCCCGTGATGAAATAGAATCATTTAATAATGTAGAGGAACTGGATCCAACGGACAGAATGGAGGACTTACCCAGACTATACTATATATGGGACCAAAATGGATGTTTGGAGCCAAATCAGATAAGATCTAAGGATAACCTATTCTGTATAAGACAATGAAAAAGAGAAATGGCAGTATCAAAAACGTATATATGGTGAAAGTAAATATAACAACGTCTGGATACTTTGTCTAATCTTATGGGAAGAATTACCTCCACTTGCGAACAGAAGATAGACACTGTCCAAATGTAAAGCTGATTAGGTAAGGACTTCCTTCTAATAAATTCTCTGCGAATAATATAACACAAAGTTATGGTATTAAACCACGTACTTCGTTCCTAAAAATGTTATGATTTAATAATTCAAAAAATAAATCACCTAAAAACGTTGTGATCGTAGAAATAGTTGGTCAATAGTGTACTGGTACTTGAGCCCAAGTATCCACAAGGGGAAGAAACCACAAAGATGTGAGGATCGTATTCACTAGTTATGAGGCTACAATATAATAAAAACAGCATTGCATTATACTGCTTTTAAGGAATTAAAAAAATATATAAAAAATGAGGTTATGCTGACAAGACGTATCCATAGATATTTACCTTACTGTGTTTAAGTTTCCGATAACTGTAAGTAAGTGTATGTAGTTTTCAGACCCGGGACAACATCTCGCAGGTATGCCAGAAGATAGTAACTACAGAAAATATGTGTGAAAACAGAAAAATTACTATATAAAACTGTATATTTAATGGTTATGTATAAACCTTAAAAAATAAGGTAGAATGATCTAACATCTTAACGTTTGGTCATAATAATGAACTTGGACAGATAGGAAACCAATGCGTGTTTAACTTGAGCCATTTTGATCCCTTCATGAGGTATACACTAATTGGGAGCCGGTTGTTTAAGGCTAAAATGGCTGGTTTGCATATGGGGTAAAAATGTATCGGTGATGGAAAGTCTTAAGTGCTATGTCACACGTGTGCACTTAAAATACTCAATACCAATTACGCATTAACTCTGGCCATATACATCAAAGTGTAAGGCATATCACTAAAGATGTAAAAGTATAGTGATAAATCATCCTTACACATGAAAAGTACTGAATGACTAGTGCGTTTTCCTTTGCGTTGGAACATGCGGTTTACGTTATTTTGAAGCCATAAGCAAAGAAGGACCAAATAATTTAAGCTAATAAAGACCAGAAATAGCAGTTGTGGACAAAAACACACTACAACCGATTACTCACATGGAAAGAACTGAATGACAAGTACGTTTTCACTTTCGCCGTAACATGCGGTTTACGCTATTTTACAGCCTTAAGTAAAGAAGGACCAAACAATTCAAGCTTATAGAAACAGAGATAGAAGTATAGGTAGAAACACACTACAACCGATTACTCACGTGTATACGGGGACCTTCAAACGATACAACCGATGGGAAGTCAATCCTAAATTGCACTGATGAAACAGGCATTTAAAAAGGAGTGGGCTAACGTCCAAACGTGATGTATCTACGGACGTCGGGAACGTGAAAACGTCATGCGCACGAATGACGTCCCGATATCAATACTGTAAAGCGTGTAGTCGAAAGAGTGAAAAGACTATGTAGTAGTCAGAAGCCATGAGTGACAACGCAAAAGGATATAACAAGCCAAAACAAATATGGCCACTATCTAAGGGGGAACTTCACAAATAGTACGGTTTTATAATTACCAACAAAACCAAAAATTAAAATATATAAATTTAGAGACAGCTACTCATTATCGATAATTGAATCAGATTAGAGGAACCTCATATCATGGTATACGTAGATGTATCTTAATACCTAGCTGTCTATATGGGGACCTGGATTAATAAATGGTAAGTATACAAACTCCAGTGTAGCCATAGTACAATGCTATAATACCAATGGCTCTTCATAGAAACTTCATGGAGAGTAATTCCAGATAGATTATAATGCCTAAATCTATATATAAGGGTCCGAAATGTTAAATGGTCAACTATAAGGGCCAGTTTAACCAAGAGCACAATAGAAGAAAAGAATCTTCAAAGAAGTATATTATATAAGTCTTTAAGAGTTGTATCGGATCGCGTTTTCCCACGGTATTTCACTATTAAGACCGCGTTTACATGTATCTAATCCAAAAATCCAAAAAACATCGCGATTTTTTCGAATCTTATTACTTTTTTCTCCATGAGGGATGTCAATTTTTTCAATGATAAGCCATCGTATATCATTGGGTGTATGTTTTTGTTCCAAATAATGTTTGACCAATGGAGCATTGAGTTTGGATGTGTGTATAGCTGATCGATGTTCTGTGTGTCGGACATTAAAGGCCCGTGAGGTCTCTCCCACGCAGCCCATGCCACATGGGCATAGTAGGAGGTATACGAAATTTTTTGTCTTACAGTTGAACATTTTCCTTGCTGTAAAAGAGTAACCATTGTGGGTGAATGTGTCCCCCTCTATGGCAGTTTCACAGGACTTACATTGTGAACATTTAAAAGTTCCTTTTATTGGTAGTGTTCCATCAATTGTTTTTTCAAAAAATGAAGTGCCTTCAACATATCTAGATCGCGTAACGATATCTTTTATGTTTTTGTTTCGACGATGAGCAAACATAGGTTTGGGTAATTTCAGCTGCTGTTCTGGGTCACTATTTAAAATGTGCCAATTTGAATTAATGATCTGTCGAACCTTTTCATTTAGTGTTGAGTGTTTAGTCACACAGACTAGTTGATTAGTTATCAAGGGTGTCTTGCCTGTCAGGAGCGAGTCTCTATCGTAAAATCTCGCTCCTTTGTAGGATTCACGGATCAATCTGTGGGGGTAGCCTCTTAGGGCAAATTTTTCTTTCATTGCGATAGCTTGTGTGTCAAAGTCATGCACATTTGAACAATTTCTACGCAATCGGAGAAACTGCCCAAAGGGTATGCTTTGTTTCTGAGTGCGTGGATCGTAGCTATTGAATTCTAACAGTGTGTTACGTGCAGTGGGCTTGACAAACAAGTCAACTTCCAAGACACCTTGATTGTGGCGAATGATGATATCTAAAAACTCAACTTGGTTGTGACTATGTTGAGAAGTGAACTTAAGGTTCTGATCACATAAGTTGAGCCATTCTAGGAATTCAGTTAGACTTTCTTCTGTATCGGTCCAGATAAAGAAAATGTCATGGATGTACCTGGACCAGTGGGTTACAGATTCAAAAAATGGTGCCATTTCATTATAGATGATTTTCTTTTCAAAAAGTGCCACATAGATATTAGCAATTGAAGGGGCAACTGATGCCCCCATACTCACAGCTTTAATTTGTTTGTATAAGGTGTTCGCAAACTCAAACGTGTTTTCAGTGAGTACTATTTCAAGACTTTTCAAAAGGAAACTTTTCGGACATGGTATGTTGAACTCTTCAATAAACCATGTAACCGCATCTATGGCTTCACGCTGGGGAATGTTACTGTACAATGACTCAATGTCAAGGGTCACTAGAGTGTGTCAGATGTAATTGAAAGGAAGATTTTCTACTTTGTTTATAGTAGCCCTGGTGTCCATAATATAAGATGGAATTTTTGCAACATGAGGTCTTAATATCTTGTCCGTGTACTTTGAAAGAGGTTCTGTGATGGATCTGATAGTTGAAACAATCGGACGATACGGTGGATCTAGAACATCTTTGTGGATTTTAGGAATCCCGTAGATGCAGGGCATCTTGGGTTCCTTACGGTTAAGATAGTCAAACTCTTTGGCACATATATCTCACTGGTGTAAGGCATGAGTGTTAATGCGATGGATCTTAGATGAGACTTTGTTGGTAGGGTCGCGCATGACCTTGACATATAAGTTTTGGTCACTTAAGAGTGACTTCATTTTGTTTTCATACATGGAAGTATCGAGCACCACAATACCTCCGCCTTTTTCGCAACATTTTATAGTGAGTGCTTTCTCTTGTGAGATCTTTTGTAAAGAGAGATATTCCTCTTTATTCAGATTGTAGACTGGTTTTGGTATATACTTTATTGCTCTCTCTAGGCGGTTAAGTACTGTGTGTTCAAACACTTCAACTTCAGGGCCTAACTGGTCTAAGGTGGGAGTAAACGTCGAAGGGTTAGTTAAACCCGAAAGATTTTGGACAGCATCACTTGTGGCTTCATTGTCAGTAAAGAATTTTTTGAGTCTGATCTTACGAAAGAAAGATATGAGGCCTCAGATATTTTATGTCTGACACAAATAACTTTTTATCATGAATTTGTATTAATAAAATGAAGCTTTTAATTTAAACGTGAAGTACACTGAGTCTATGTCAATATTAAGTTGCTTGATGTAGGTCTGTATATCAGATATGGCCTAATATTTGCCTAGGGATGTTCTTTTCTCAAATGTATTTTCCCTGCCCTAGGATTTAGTATTTTCATCAGGGGGTCCCATTTAAACAATTGATTTACCCACAGCTTGTCTGTGCGGGGCTGTTCGCTTGTATTTGTTGCTATTATCAATTTGTCTATTGTCTGTGTCTATTTACTTCCCTGTGAGGTGGTTAAGTCTTGCACTTAATTGGATTTTGGGTCTATTCACTATAATTTCTTGTTTTTTTCAGCATTATTCATTTCTTGTCTTTTGTCCTTTAACATGGACCAACTCAAAACATTTGGGTTTACTGATGAAGAGTTTGCGGCATTGGTAGGCTCCAACACTAATTTTGGCAGTACATCTTGTTCTAATTTTAGAGGGAATGATGAAGTTAATCAACTTATCTCCCTTAAAAAGAAATTGAAGCGCATGGAAGCACATGGAGAGTTTATGCTCAAATACTTGAGAGCAGGAGTAATCCCTCAAGGCCTAAGGATACGTAACATCCCGGGTTTGTTTGTCCACATCAGACAATTTTTTGAAAAGTGGACCTTAATTGCAAATAGATGCTCCCGTGATTTAATGATTCTTATTGTAGAAACCGAAAAGGAGCTAGTGGCATCTTTAAAGAATGAACTGGCTGAGCTAGAAGAAAAACTACGTAAAAATAATGCCCTAGATGAAGCCAAAAAGAAATTGGAGGAAGCCGACAGAGAACTGGCTTCGTTCACTGAATATCAAGTTAAACGTAAAATGGACATATTAAACAAAGATATCCGTTATAATTCTCGAGAAAAAACCTATCCCTACCTGGCAGAAAACTGTTATAAACAAAATCAATACCCTCATGACGATAATTCTCGTCACCATCGGGGACACACATTCTCTGATACCTCAGACTCTAAGGGAGAAGGGAATGGATATCAGTATGACCAACAGGGACCCCGTAAACCCTTTGACCCCAATCAAGGCACCATGCAACCTTTTTTAGGCCAGTGTGGGGCCCGCAGGGGCAGGCAAAAAGTCCGCTTTCAACCCCAATTTCAAGGCAATTATCAAACGCCCTATTACCCGCCCAACAATCAAAACATATTGGAGACACGCAACGGCCAATATTGGAGGCAGGGAACATGATACCAATATTTAATTTGTCCTCTACAACTCTAGATACATCATGTACTACCCTACTATCCAAAGGCCTTTCATTCGTACCGCACGCAAAAGCCAACGTATTTGAATTATACCAAGACATCATCAGGAACATGCATCAAAGTCGGATTTTGCGAGTCCTTAATTGCGATTATTAAGGAATCGCAATTAAGGACTCGCAAAAGCCTATGCATGTAGGAATCGCTATAAAAATAGCGATTCCTACACATTCCTTATTTGCGACTCGCAAATTGCGAGTTGCAAATAAGGAATGGCTTCCCATTCATTCCTATGGGCCTACAGGCCCATAGGAATGAATGGGAAATTGCATGCGCAATTTGCGAGTACCAATTGGTACTCGCAAATTGTGCATGCAATTTCAAGGGTGCAAGGGTGTCAAAAGGACACCCTGTTGCACCCCTGAAATTGATCTGTGCACAAATGTTGCGCACACACATGTCCAAAGGACATGTGTATGTGTAACCTACAACTTTGAAAAATGCACTTTAGTGCATTTTTCAACGTTTTTGCAAATTACCGTCAAGTTCAACTTCATGGTAATTTGCGCCCCCTAGTAGCGAAATCGCTTCTTCAAAGTGGTTCTTGCATTGCATTTAAGGAATCGCAAAATGCGATTCCTTAAATGCAATCGCAATTTGAGAACTCGCAATTAATTGCGAATTCTCAAATTGCGAGTGCCTTGAACCTTGATGCATCGCAAATGCCATTTTTGCGGGCGCAAACGGCCGATTTTTGCGAATCGCACCATTTGCGCTCACAAAAATGGTTGATGCATGTGCCTGCATATCTTTCTTTCGTAAGATAAGACTCAAAAAATTCTTTACTGACAATGAAGCCACAAGTGATGCTGTCCAAAATCTTTCGGGTTTAACTAACCCTTCGACGTTTACTCCCACCTTAGACCAGTTAGGCCCTGAAGTTGAAGTGTTTGAACACACAGTACTTAACCGCCTAGAGAGAGCAACAAAGTATATACCAAAACCGTCTACAATCTGAATAAAGAGGAATATCTCTCTTTACAAAAGATCTCACAAGAGAAAACACTCACTATAAAATGTTGCGACAAAGGCGGAAGTATTGTGGTGCTCGATACTTCCATATATGAAAATAAAATGAAGTCACTCTTAAGTGACCAAAACTTTTATGTCAAGGTCATGCGCGACCCTACCAACAAAGTCTCATCTAAGATCCATCGCATTACCACTCATGCCTTACACCAGGGAGATATATGTGCCAAAGAGTTCGACTATCTTAACCGTAAGGAACCCAGGATGCCCTGCATCTATGGGATTCCTAAAATCCACAAAGATGTTCTAGATCCACAGTATTGTCCGATTGTTTCAACTCTCGGATCCATCACAGAACCTCTTTCAAAATACACGGACAAGATATTAAGACCTCACGTTGCAAAAATTCCATCTTATATTATGGACACCAGGGCTATTATAAACAAAGTAGAAAATCTTCCTTTCAATTACATCCGACACACTCTAGTGACCCTTGACATTGAGTCATTGTACAGTAACATTCCCCAGCGTGAAGCCATAGATGCGGTTACATGGTTTATTGAAGAGTTCAACATACCATGTCCGAAAAGTTTCCTTTTGAAAAGTCTTGAAATAGTACTCACTGAAAACACGTTTGAGTTTGGGAACACCTTATACAAACAAATTAAAGCCGTGAGTATGGGGGCATCAATTGCCCCTCCAATTGCTAATATCTAGGTGGCACATTTTGAAAAGAAAACATCTATAATGAAATGGCACAATTTTTTGATTCTGTAACCCACTGGTCCAGGTACATCGATGACATTTTCTTTATCGGGACCGATACAGAAGAAAGTCTAACTGAATTCCTAGAATGGCTCAACTTATGTGATCAGAACCTTAAGTTCACTTCTCAACATAGTCACACCTAAGTTGAGTTTTTAGATATCATCATTCGCCACAATCAAGGTGTCTTGGAAGTTGACTTGTTTGTCAAGCCCACTGCACGTAACACACTGTTAGAATTCAATAGCTACCATCCACGCACTCAGAAACAAAGCATACCCTTTGGGCAGTTTCTCCGATTGCGTAGAAATTGTTAGAATTTGCATGACTTTGACACACAAGCTATCGCTATGAAAGAAAAATTTGCCCTAAGAGGCTACCCCCACAGATTGATCCGTGAATCCTACAAAAGAGCGAGATTTTACAATAGAGACTCGCTCCTGACAGGCAAGACACCCTTGATAACTAATCAACTAGTCTGTGTGACTAAACACTCAACACTAAATGAAAAGGTTCGACAGATCATTAATTCAAATTGGCACATTTTAAATAGTGACCCAGAACAGCAGCTGAAATTACCCAAACCTATGTTTGCTCATCGTCGAAACAAAAACATAAAAGATATCGTTACACAATCTAGATATGTTGAAGGCACTTCATTTATTCAAAAAACAATTGATGGAACACTACCAATAAAAGGAACTTTTAAATGTTCACAATGTAAGTCCTGTGAAACTGCCATAGAGGGGGACACATTCACCCACAATGGTTACTCTTTTACAGCAAGGAAAATGTTCAACTGTAAGACAAAAAATGTTGTATACCTCCTACTATGCCCATGTGGCATGGGCTACGTGGGAGAGACCTCACGGGCCTTTAATGTCCGAGACACAGAACATCGATCAGCTATACACACATCCAAACTCAATGCTCCATTGGTCAAACATTATTTGGAACAAAAACATACACCCAATGATATACGATGGCTTATCATTGAAAAAATTGACATCCCCCATGGAGAAAAAAGTAATGAGATTCGAAAAAAACGCGAAGTTTTTTTGATTTTTGTATTAGATACATGTAAACGCGGTCTTAATAGTGAAATACCGTGGGAAAACGCGATCCGATACAACTCTTAAAGACTTATATAATATACTTCTTTGAAGATTCTTTTGTTCTATTGTGCTCTTGGTTAAACTGGTCCTTATAGTTGACCATTTAACATTTCGGACCCTTATATATAGATTTAGGCATTATAATCTATCTGGAATTACTCTCCATGAAGTTTCTATGAAGAGCCATTGGTATTATAGCATTGTACTATGGCTACACTGGAGTTTGTATATTTACCATTTATTAATCCAGGTCCCCATATAGACAGCTAGGTATTAAGATACATCTACATATACCATGCTATGAGGTTCCTCTAATCTGATTCAATTATCGATAATGAGTAGCTGTCTCTAAATTTATATTTTTTGGTTTTGTTGGTAATTACAAAACCGTATTTTTTGTGAAGTTCCCCCTTAGATAGTGGCCATATTTGTTTTGGCTTGTTATATCCTTTTGCGTTGTCACTCATGGCTTCTGTTTATTACATAGTCTTTTCACTCTTTCGACTACACACTTTACACTATTGATATCGGGACGTCATACGTGCACGTGACGTTTTCACGTTCCCGCGTCGGTAGATACATCACGGTTGGACGTTAGCCCGCTCCTTTTTAAATGCCTGTTTCCTCAGTGCAATTTAGGATTGACTTCCCATCGGTTGTACCGTTTGAAGGTCCCGTATACACGTGAGTAATCGGTTGTAGTGTGTTTCTACCTATACTTCTATCTCTGTTTCTATAAGCTTGAATTGTTTGGTCCTTCTTTACTTAAGGCTGTAAAATAGCGTAAACTGCATTTTCCGACGCAAAGGAAAACGCACTAGTCATTCAGTACTTTTCATGTGTAAGGATGATTTATCACTATACTTTTACATCTTTAGTGATATGCCTTACACTTTGATGTATATGGCCAGAGTTAATGCGTAATTGGTATTGAGTATTTTAAGTGCACACGTGTGACATAGCACTTAAGACTTTCCATACCTTTTTACCCCATATGTAAACCAGCCATTTTAGCCTTAAACAACCGGCTCCCAATTAGTGTATACCTCATGAAGGGATCAATATGGCTCAAGTTAAACACGCATTGGTTTCCTATCTGTCCAAGTTCATTATTATGACCAAACATTAAGATGTTAGATCATTCTACCTTATTTTTTAAGGTTTATACATAACCATTAAATATACGGTTTTATATGGTAATTTTTCTGTTTTCACACATATTTTCTGTAGTTACTATTTTCTGGCATACCTGTGAGATGTTGTCCCGGGTCTGAAAACTACATACACTTACTTACAGTTATATGAAACTTAAACACAGTAAGGTAAATATCTATGGATACGTCTTGTCAGCATAACCTCATTTTTTATATATGTTTTTCATTCCTTAAAAGCAGTATAATGCAATGCTGTTTTTATTATATTGTAGCCTCATAACTACTAAATATGATCCTCACATCTTTGTGGTTTCTTCCCCTTGTGGATACTTGGGCTCAAGTAGCAGTACACTATTGGCCAACTATTTCTACGATCACAACGTTTTTAGGTGATTTATTTTTTGAATTATTAAATCATAAACTTTTGTTTAGGAACGAAGTATGTGGTTTAATACCATAACTTTGTGTTATATTATTCGCAGAGAATTTATTAGAAGGAAGTCCTTACCTAATCAGCTTTACACTTGGACAGTGTCTATCTTCTGTTCGCAAGTGGAGGTAATTTTTCCCATAAGATTAGACAAAGTATCCAGACGTTGTTAGATTTACTTTCACCATATATACGTTTTTGATACTGCCATTTCTCTTTTTCATTGTCTTATACAGAGTAGGTTATCCTTAGATCCTATCTGCTTTGGCTCCAAACATCCATTTTGGTCCCATATATAGTATAGTCTGGGTAAGTCCTCCATTCTTTCCGTTGGATCCAGTTCCTCTACATTATTAAATGATTCTATTTCATCACGGGGCTCTGGTAATTCTGATCAAGGATCTTCTTATTTCTAATTTCCAACTTTCACATATTCTTTTGGTGATTGCAGGGTCTATACTTCCACTACATAACTATATGGGATGCGCATGTGCTATTTTGTTCATTTTTCCTTGACTGTTAATTTCTCTTTTCTGGATTTATTCTTTTTCCTTTTCTTTAAATAACCTCACACAGAGAATACATTGATTATTTTTACTATTGTATGCTATATAGCAACTTACATGATACATGTTTGTTATTCTGACTCAGTGTACATTTGTGTTTGTATTCAGACATGTTTATTGTCTGTTTAGGAATCTCTGTGGCTGTCCTGAAGAAGGCGCTTAGTACGCCGAAACGCGCGTAGAAAATAAGAATTTTCCATCATTGAGCCACGATGTTTCAATATGAAACCAACTTTTATATTTATGTTTGGTTTTTGTATTAATGTTTGAAACACTTCTATTGAATTGTTTTATATTTGTTTGTTTAGTGTATATTTTTTGTATGTTGTTCTAATGAGTATAGTATGTTTTATTTGTCTTATCGGCCTCAGATAATTTATGTCTGACACAAATAACTTTTTATCATGAATTTGTATTAATAAAATGAAGCTTTTAATTTAAACGTGAAGTACACTGAGTCTATGTCAAATTAAGTTGCTTGATGTAGGTCTGTATATCAGATATGGCCTAATATTTGCCTAGGGATGTTCTTTTCTCAAAAATACTTCTCTTTTTTGCAGCCTCTTTAGTCCAATAGATATAGCTGTGGCCCACACAATCCATACTCTAAGTATATATATATATATATATATATATATATATATATATATATATATATATATATATATCCAAAGCAGTGTTCCACCTGGGGCTTGCTGAACTCGCGGCGGGTGCAACCGGGAGCGGTGGTGGGGACCGCTTAAAAAACAGCAAAAAACAAGGAGTTCATAATACTCCCAAGATCCGGTGCACTCACGGGGTATGTATCGGCTATAAAACATCCGCAGACGCGTTTCTGGCTCTTGCCGTCATCAGTGCGGAAAAGCCGTTAATAAAACAAACACAGTCATTAAAACGGTCCTGCCATATGGTTGGTGGATCCTTAGCCAATGAAGGAGCAGCAATGGGGCGTCACTGTCTTAATTATTTATTGCCTAATGCAATTTCTATGGCGCTCCCATCGCTAAAAAATCAATTGGCAGCCGTAATAACTGTGCCTGTACATTCCCTCGCCTGCCGCTGGATTAAAAACGAAAACACTGTGAGTGTCCCACATATGGTGAAACACTCTAGCTTTGTATAAGCTACGACCTAAATAGGTCAACAGAGTCCGTAAGCGGCGGTTCAGACAGCCCAAATTGAATCCAAAGCAGTGTTCCACCTGGGGCTTGCTGAACTCGCGGCGGGTGCAACCGGGAGCGGTGGTGGGGACCGCTTAAAAAACAGCAAAAAACAAGGAGTTCATAATACTCCCAAGATCCGGTGCACTCACGGGGTATGTATCGGCTATATATATATATAGATATATAGATATATAGATATATATATTTCATTGGATGCTGTCAGCATGAAAGTGAATAAAATTAGGTAGTGTGCTGGATGCCTTAGGAACAAGTCTTATTATTGACTGTTGTTTAAAAAAAGAAATGTAATACAGACATGGATATGCTTTTGAGTCTTTGGAGTAAACCAAACAACAAGTAGCATGTTCCTTCTAGATTGTGCTGTGAACTTGTGACCTACTGGTTCCACTGGGCTGTTAGGTACATTGAGCTAAGAGTGCATTGTGGGGGAAGGGTGTTAAAGAGACAGAACATTTGTTTAAAAGTTGAGGAGTGATTACACAATGTAAGCAATGGCAGGCTTTAATTTCCAAATCAGGACTATGTAATAAACTGCTGTGTAGTATTTAAATTTGTTTTAAATGAAGCTCGATATAGGCTTGAACCCTCATTTTATATCTCGGTTTTTCCGCGATGATTGCAAATACATCGCGAACACACATAGGAATCTCATTTTGAAAGAGAGGGAAAGGGTTAACAGATACTAACCATTCACAAGTTGAGCTAGAGTAGTCTAAATGAAAGACCTGATTTCATTTGCTGTCTTTCTCATGATGATAGAGTGAAAAGTTAAAGAGATTGCCATTTTATAGTTGCTTTCTATGAGAGTGGTGTACCATTCTTGTGCTTAGTTTTTACAAATCTTAACAGTGTCAAAAATATCCAGAAAGAGCTCAAAGAAAAATATAATCTACGAGCTCAATTCAGTGGTATGTATATAATGTTTAATTATATAAAAAATGTACATTAGAAATGAAGATGTATATGGGAGTTTGATTAAAAAGAGTATCACAGTGATATGAAAAAATATATCAGATGAACTGTATCTGGCAGAGGGTATGTGTTTAAGATGTTAGTACTGTTGAAAATTACCATGAGCAATCCCTTTAACAATGGCAATATTTTAAAAGTCTAAGCATTATGTGCAGAATGGAGATATCTATATTATTTGCACTCTGGGAGTTGTGGTAGTTTTAGTCACATTATTAAACAGGAGTACTGTAGTCATGAATAAAACATAAGAAAATGTGCTGTGCCTCTATATAAATTATAAAGTAGTAATACTTTTTTTTTTTAAACATATTTTTATTGACATTTTGTATGTTTGTTACAGTTTCACAAGCAGTATTTGCAACACTTTGCAGTATTATTCTCTTTTACCATTTAGACAGGGAGACATACGTTTCTTCCTCGAGTAAAGCATGACGGCATTTATCGAGCACTATCAATTACTGTCCACCGTTTTTTGCATGCCCATCGCCCCCCCATCACCTTCCATTAGTATTTTGCGCGACCCCGTCTACTGTTCATCTCCACCTTGTCTCGGTGGGCGGTTTTAAGCCTCTACCCAGGATTCAGGGAATGTCCTCCTCAATGCCACTCTTATGTCCGAAACCAATAACAATACAACCATTAAAAAAGAAAAGAAAGGAAAAGAAGCAAAAATAAACAGAAACTTAATAATGTACAGCATGCATAGGGGGCCCGAGTATCATCTGAGTCTAGGGGTGCATTCGTTGATCCTATCAATTACATGATATGTTCTGCGTGGTGTACGGGTCTCTCGGGGGGGGAAGAAAGTCGGGAAAATTGCTCTCTCCCCATCCACCGATCCCTTTTTTCCTCACGCACCGTCCGTCTTTAAAGTAGTAATACTTGTTAGGTATGTATTAGGATGTGTTTGTAAATTTGGTTTTAAACTTATATGATCAGTTTGCATATGTTTAGATAGTTAGATATAGTTTTTCTGGTTGCAGATAGTTATATGTACGATGAGACTGTTGAGTTTACTTAAAGATGCAGAGAACTATATATTTTTGGAAAGATGGCCTGAAGGTGTATATCTTTTATGAAATCACATATACGTTTACATGGTGAACTATGTTCTTCAAGGCTGTTGAAAATTGCATGTATATAGTGAGGGTGGTGCAGATCTTTCAACATGCTCTGTTTAAAATTGGGGAGGGATAATAGGGAAGAATGTCTTTTGAGAGTTTTTGTGCTAGTTTTACTTGGCATGTAACTTTTCTTTGAGAAATTCTGAATATATGTTTTAAAGACACAAGAAATATTTTCGAAATGATGTAGGTATGCCATTGGGAAAAGGTTTTGTGCTTTCAAAAGGGGAGAATTGCTGTTTTCAGTTTTAGAAACGTATTGATGCATGTGGACGCTGAGTAACAGGGCAATGTATACTCTTAGAGAGCCATGTATGCAATTTTATGTCAAGTGTGATATCTAGACTTATTCAATCACCCAGGTACTACACATGCACTCTTCCAATCACACAGGCACTAATTAGGTACTCATTGAACTACACGGGCAACACCCATGCATTCATCCAATCACCCAGATCGTAGCAATAGTTATGTGAATACACAGGCACTAACTATGCAGATATGGAACCACTGGTGTAGTTCCTTTATACTCTGGGAATCATGCAAGCACTACCTATATTCTGAGGGAATTACGTAGGCACTATCTACGCGCACTCATTCAATCATCCAGGGAGTATTGTTGTACTCAACCAGAAACACACATATTTACAAGTTTTAGTGAGGAATATGTACTATTTTAGAACCATCTGGTGAATTATATATGTAACCTGTCACACACTGTTTGCATGTACTTGGTAGAATTAATGAGCTATATGCTGTGATACACATTAATGTGCAGTCTTTCATATGGAGTGTTTCCCAAAATTTAAATCTGACACATCTAAGTAGAAAAGTATTGAAACACTAAGGCCCGAATTACGATGAGTCTCATCGCGGGTTTCACTTTTGAGCGCCGCATTACGATGCAGACGGTCAAAAGTGAAACCGGCCGGTCATTCCGGCTGGATTCTGACGGGCTCAAGGAGCCAGTCGTAGGCCTGCCCGTAATCCCTATGGGCGGCGTTTCCGCCTTAGAGATTATGATGTTGGCTTCCGACAGGCTTTTCATGTTGGGCTTTCCTACATGGAAAGCCTGTCGAAAAGCGACATTGGGGTCTCCTAGCATGGCCCCCTTCACCCTGCGGTCTCCGGTTGGACCCCTGCACCATGTGGAAGGCACCCTGAGGTGCCTGCCACGTGGTGCAGGGATGAACAGATTCTCCCATTTCTCTATGAAGCTTGTGCAATGCCCAGTTTTCAGCTGCAGCACAAGCTCCCATAGAGAAATGGGAGTATGCAACCGCACCATGTGCGGTCGCGTTGTAATGCTGCGGTCGGGTCCATCGACTGGAGGTCGGTCGGTCCCGATTCTGCAACAGTGTCCATCCAACATCGTAATTAGGCACTAGATGTACCAGTAACACAGTTGTAGAGAGGCACAGAAATAGGTCTTATGTTGTGTTTTTGGATTTACAGTATTGTACGTACTTTTACACTTTGGTTTATGTATATTTTAAAATGGAGTACATAAGGGATAAAGTGATCTTTTAGCGTGTATAAGTGAGAACTGAGATATGGTGCAGCTGTGTTGTAGGAGAGGGTGCTAAAATATTAAAAGGTAAGCAATAAATTAAGATTTGTGTTTTGGTTTGGGACTGGTACACTGAAGTAAGTGCTTGTAGTTGTAGGTAGGTTGATTTGTACATTTAAAACTGCAACATAAAATAACAACTATTTTTGTATTATGTGCAAGCCACTAGTAAAGTAGCTGGTACAATTGCTAGGAAAAAAAATTCAAATATAGTTTTGCTTTTTTTACAGAACAATATCTGCAGTTACAGACAGATTGCAAACAAAAGCTCATAGGGAAAACAAACAGAAGCAAGTACAGTATCTATGAAGAACTGAGACTCAAAAGGGGCAAAATGAAGAAAAAGTGGCGAACTACAAAAAGCTATTGGTAAGAGGACAAACTAATTTCTTAAAAATATATGTGGTCATTTCCAACAATATGAAATAATGAAAATTAAATTCAAACTATGAGAAAGAATAGCAATGGGCAAAATCTATTTGGCAAGAAAAGGAAAGAATGTAACAAAGATGTGTACACCTTAACCAGGAGAGGGAAGCAGGTTAAGCAAATCAGAGCTATTTTGTAGTAGAGTAGTTATAAATCTACTGAGAAATATTAAGAAGTATAGAAGAAGGAGACATGCAGTGAAACAGAAAGAACGAGCTGAGAGAGGAGTTGATAAGGCATTTGCTTTGAAGGTGAAAGTTTTTATTTTGATTATAAATAGAATGAAGACTCTTGACAAATTGGTGTTGTACTTGAGGAGATAAAACCAGAAAAAAGAATAGTGAATAGAAGTAACTTTTGTACAGTTTAAAGTGGAGAATACATACATACTTCTAGTACAGAATCTTTCTTTAATAAGTTTAATAATTCTCTAAGAAAGCTATCTCCAGGATAATACATTAGTTCATGCTATTGATTATAGAGGACAATGTTATAAAATGAAGAATGGCATTCCAATAGCGAAAGAGGTGATGTTACCTACAAATGTAGAACAAGATATTGGAGAACAGGTACAAGGAAGTGTCACGTGGCCGATAGAGACATTGTCGACATCACTCAAGTTAGCATGAGCACAGCAGCCATGATGCAGCTTTTGCGCACGTTACTACATGGCTTTATTTTTGCAAGACTCTGTTTATACCTTTCACATGAGAACTGTCTGCTGTGTACGTTCTCTGCCTGTTCCTGGAGTTTAGTCTGAACATTTTGAGCAAGGTTGATAAACATTGCCCCTTGTTATTCTGCTCTGGTCAGGCCCTAGCACCTAGACAAAACATACTAACGCAGCTGCTGCTGGAAGCTCGTACTTTGATATTATGGTAATGCATGTTTAGGTAACACACACTTGGAGAGGGACCTTTCCAGGGAGAAGAGAAACACGCACCCACGATGTAGAAATACCATCTATAGGCTAAGGTATGGGGTCTGCTGACAAAGCCCAGAGATCTTCTATTATATAATAATACTTCTTCTCACCAAGGGGAGGGAGGTTAGGCACTATAGTCCTTTCTCCATTGTCTTTGTATGATGACATCTCCCTTTATGATATATGGCCTAGCTACAATGCTAACTATATTCGTGTTATGCATTTTTCTGCTTGTTGTGGCACGTATACTGCATGTTAGAGCACAATAGTTAAAATAAACATTTTGAACTATATTCATGTCTCGGTCAGATCTTATTGTGGACAGGTACGAGAGGGTGAACAAAAAGGTGTGTCTTGCTATCGCGATTCCTGAGAGATCCGGGAGTGTTGTGTTCTGGGGTGTCTAATCATTTACTTCTCCGTGAATGTGTAGGAGAGTGAGTGAGACACTATAGCTAGTCGATCCTGGGCTTGTGGGCACTAAGGGGATAGGAAGGCACAGTCCCTATACACGAGGTCCCATAATCCTGCGCATTGTTCTGTATATGTGCAGAATCCCAGCAACATGGCACCACCAACGTTTGGTCGGGTACTTATTAAACGAGACCCCTGAGTAGCGCTTATGCTTGTCCACAATACCCTCTCAAATGTTTCGGAGACATCCGTGGTGCGAGGGGTAACCTCCTATATTTGAGTTTTATAGGTTTTCCAAGCTTGATTTTTTAAAAGGTTTAGTATTATTTGTTCTTGACCCGGTATTGCGCTACTGTTTTCCTTTATTACATTATAGTATTTAATATGGCGATTAACATTGCTGCGCCTAACCGTGCCGCAGTGACTGCTCCTTTGACTGAACATAGTTGCGATGTGACGGAAAGATCGAGTCTTTTTTCTATGACTCTACTACCATAGCCCGTGTCATCTCTGCCGCTACGTGTGGGCAGCATCCAGCGCCTGCTTAAGCGCATGCCACGTGATGGGGCCATTAGACATTTAAGAAGCTGAGCGGCAGTGGTCCGGTTGCGATGTGATGACCGGATGCACGTTCCTTAGAGGTAATTGACTTCGCCCCGGCTAAATCTTGTAAGAGCCCCTTTTTTAATGATAGCGTTGTCCAACCATGTGTTCCTGTTTTCCTCAGAAACCCGGAACGCGTATTATTTTGTATTTGGCCTATTTGCAGCACCTTTTGTGAGACGGTCCACAGACTTCTCCTCTAGGTATTTAATGAGTCTTTCCCTTTCCTCACCTAGAGCAATGTCATTCTTTAAAGTGATTTTATCTGTGTAAGAGTGGCAAAAATTCTGTCCTTTCCCTTGATTCCCCAGCAACTTGGAATTCCTTTGAATGGTTTTTGGGCCATGTATCATCGCAAATAACTTCACAATAGATCGTTTAAAATAAGTAAGTGCTTATCTTTATTTTTAGCGCGTTTAACACACGCCTATGCAATGCAGTGCTAAGGCTGATAATCGATTGATGTTGACATGTTTAATGGCACATACAACCTCTTTTTTAGGTTGCCATCCGGTCGCTCTCTGTCATAGGAGCCCACGGGCCCACCATCATCATTCAACCACCCCAGTCCTTGGTAGTCCACGGTAATTTATTTCCCTTCGCCAATGAATGTCATTAATGGTGCATACGTTTTCCATGAACCAAGGATAATTTCCCCCCTCTTTTTGTTTAAATCTTAGGTGACCCCACCTACCCCACACCTCCCCCCCTTTTTTCGGTCCTGAGGAAGACCCCCTGTGTAAGGATCAAGGACACCCTACGTTTGTTTGGGGTCGAAACGTTGACTTTGTCCACTGTCTACACCAGTGTGGTTAACAGTGTTTCATTCGCTGTGCTGATTAAACAAAATGGCTGTGTAGTAACTGCTAGCTAAATCATCAGACTGGACAGGTTTTCTTGTGTAAATAATGATGTGGATGTATATAATGTCACTACCTTTCCTTTTTCATTGAACCTTCACTCCATGCACCCATTTTCCTTTCTCCCTTCCTTTTCGGGGCACTATTATGTGTGAATATTTTCTAGATGTTTGCTGGATTTTGAACATTCCTTTGGGTGTTCAACATGAATAAACAATTTTTAATAGAACTTTATATTGTAAGCAATTGAATACGTTTGCATTAGTAATTATTGTTCACAAAAGTGGTCCACTGGGACCATTTTTCTTCTGTATCATTAACTACCCAGGTCCCAGTGGCTTTTCTGGGTTATACCCATTTTTATAACTACTTCAGAGCAGGTCTCACCTACGAGGTATCCTGTTGATTTATTTAATTATCCACCATGTCAGAGAGCGAGACCCTGTCCTATACAGAGATGTACATTACCCGACTGATACAGGGCCCCTCTAGTAGTTTTCTTTCCACTACCACTCCTAGCATAGATTATACTCTTAATGACAAAGTTGCTCGCCTTGAACGATTAGAGAAGAAATTAGTACGGACACGTTTGCACGGACATCTACTGACCAAGTACCTACAGGCAAACATTATACCAATTGGGCTACAAGTAAAGAACGAACCAGCCATCTTCGTAGATTTACCGAAATTTAAAGAGCATTTCAGCCACGTAGCCAACAACTGCTCCCGCCACTGGATGGTATCGGGGATTGAAATAGCCCTGGAACAAGTAGAGGTGCTCACAAAAGAGATTGCTGCTTTGAAACAATAAATTGCAAGTGATTCCACACTGACCAATGCCAAAGAAGCACTTGAGCATCTAGACAAGATTTTGAAAGACTTTGAGACCAACACACAAACCAAGAAATTGGACAAGCTAGCGAAGGACATTCGCTATTACGACAAGAAGGGAACTTACCCTTACCTCCAAGAAGATTACTTCAAACAAGACAACCAAGGCCGTTTTTCCAACAAAGGAAGAGGAGGATACAGAGGCCACAGGAAATTTACCACCTTTTCTGAATCCTCTGGTTCAAACAGCAGTGACAACGAACAACCGGGAACTAGCTCTGACTACCGTCAACAGGACAATTGGTACCAACCACAGAGACCCTATTTTTTAGGGGAGGCCCAATGGAGACCGCCCAGGGGCAGGACTTACAATTGGTACCAAGGACCACAGCGAGGCCAGGAACAGAGTGGACCCCACTGGGAGGGAGGGCGGGCGAGAGCACAGAAACAAGTCTGTTTCCCCCAAGAGAACCATGGGGAAATTCAAACTCGCCGATGCACCTACAGGTGGTGAACCAGCATCAGAACCCTATAATCAACATATCCTCATATACACTCAAGGAGGAGGAGACGAAGATTCTGAGCAGCGGGCTATCAGTTGTGCCAACCAATCACCCAAATCATTTCATGATTAAAGCCGAACTTCACTGTTTTTTCAGAAAGATTAGACTGCGCTATTTCTCCAGAAACTCTCAGACATCGCCTTCATCGTCACAGACAAGTTTAAGAGTACCATCAACCTTCATGCCACCGGCACACTCTATGACCAACAAAATACTCGCCTATGAGAATGTGGTCTTAAGAGATGTAATGATAACATTAACCAACAAGCAGTATGTTAACCATAACGTCTCTAAGTTGGAACGAGAAGCTCTCACATCATTGAAAAACAACAAACGGATCGTGATCAAACCCGCTGACAAGGGGGGAGCGATAGTGGTGCAAGACATCGCCAACTATAAAACAGAAGTACTCAACCAAATGAATGATGGGGTAAGTTATACGAGACTGCAGGGAGACCCTACCAAGGAACTTTTAAAAACGATCATGGCAGTCACCAAGGAGGGCCTGGAAGAAGGCTTCCTTTCAGACTTAGAGTTCCAATTCCTGAACCAAAAGCAACCACGGTTACCAACGATTTATACTCTACCGAAGGTACATAAGAACATGCAGAATCCACCAGGAAGACCCATTGTCTCCGGGTGCGGTTCCTTATTGGAACCTCTTTGCAAATACGTGGACTTCTTTCTAAAGCCCATAGCGGAGACCACAAGATCGTACCTCAGAGACACTATGGAGACAATCAATCTGGTTGACGAACGACCCTTTGACACTACCCAACAAATTTTGGCGACTTTAGACATTGTGTCCCTGTACACAAGGACCTGCTCCCGGAGTAATGAACATAGCCCTCCATAAAAGACCTGCCCCTATGGGGGTACCAACGGAATTCATCATCAAACTTCTTGAAATGGCCATGATGCAAAATTTCTTTTACTTCCAGGGCGACTTTTATTTGCAGACCAAGGGCGTAGCAATGGGTGCCAGTTTTGCTCCAGACTTAGCCATTATCTAGATGGATTACTTTGAGCACTCCCATGTCTTTGATACAACTAACCCTTATGCTGCACAGGTGAACCAATGGAGGCGGTACATAGACGATATCCTGTTGATCTGGACCAGCGATGCCACATCACTGAGAGATTTCCATGAGTGGCTGAACCTTAGAAGTGATGACATCAAATTCACCATTCATTCTGACCACCACAAGATAGACTTCCTCGACATCACCATCAAAACAGAGAATGGCCAACTTTATACCACCCTGTATAGGAAACCAGCTGAACGGAACTCATTACTCCGTTACAACAGCCACCACCCCAGGGGCCTACGTGATAACCTGCCGTTTGGACAGTTTTTAAGAATACGCCGAAACTGTTCAAAAAGAGAGGATTATATGCTGGAATCAGAGAATCTGAGCGACCGCTTAATCACCTGGGGCTATCCAAGGAGGCTGGTCAAACGAGCCCGCAAAAGGGCGTGGTTCAATCCTAGAGAGACTCTATTGACTGTGAGAGCAAGAGAGAGCAATTTCCTCAGCAGGATGATTTGTGTCACCACATTCTGTACTCGGAGTCATGCGATCAGAAAAATCATCAACCGTCACTGGGGTTTAATCTCAGACGATTTGGAATCACAAGATCCACCAATGCACTCGTTCAAGCGGGGCAAGAGTGTACGAGATTATGTGGTACGGTCTCTTTTGGAGTCTGCAATTGAACCATCTATCCAATCAATGTGGCATCTCCCTACTACTTTGGGCCACTACAAGTGTGGCCACTGTAAGGCCTGTAAATTGACTATTCAAACTAAACAGTTCACCTACAAACACCACATGATAGATTTGAAATCATTCACTAACTGTAACTCCTCAGATCTAATCTATGCGATCATTTGCCCCTGTGAGAAGGTATATGTGGGCCAGACCCAACAAAAAGTCAAACAACGCATACTTCAACACTGTAGCAGAGTACGCTGTGGGGTGGTTGGGGCACACCTGGTTGAGCATTTTCAGAGCTCCCAGCATGAACCTGAGAGCTTGAGGTGGGTCGTATTAGAAAAGGTCACACTTGGGATCAGGGGAGGCAACATCCAATCCATCCTGAATGTCCGTGAGTGTAAATGGATGCATCTATTAGACACAATTCAAAATGGTCTCAATGAATCAGATGCCAGAAGCCCGCAGCTATCTTGCCTAACCACAGAATGAGTATCATGTTTCTTCTTTTTTAAGAAAACACACTGATCAATAACACGCTGACCATGTGAAGTCGATACCAGGAAGCCTTTTTTCTGCACTCAAACTATTTTAATCATTTACCATGTAACAATTGAATTTTGCCCTTCTCTCCAAATGATATGTTGTCTTTGTAAACTTTCTCGACATATATGGCAAGTTTTATCAAAATGTCAATTTTTCATTTATTAGACAAAAGAAACGAATCACACATTGCATTACAAGTTTTATGGTGCATATATCGTATTGGGTGCTGTTACCAAATGTAATTTAATGCATCATCCTGTGACTTTCCGTTTTGAAACGGCTTCACTGTGTACCCAATTACATCTTTTTGTGTCATTCTGAGCTTTCCCGTTCAGAAACGGTAAGATCGAGTCTTTTTTCTATGACTCTACTACCATAGCCCGTGTCATCCCTGCCGCTACATGTGGGCAGCATCCAGCGCCTGCTTAAGCGCATGCCACGTGATGGGGCCATTAGACATTTAAGAAGCTGAGCGGCAGTGGTCCGGTTGCGATGTGACGACCGGATGCACGTTCCTTAGAGGTAATTGACTTCGCCCCGGCTAAATCTTGTAAGAGCCCCTTTTTTAATGATAGCGTTGTCCAACCAGTGTCCCTGTTTTCCTCAGAAACCCGGAACACGTATTATTTTGGATTTGGCCTATTTGCAGCGCCTTTTGTGAGACGGTCCACAGACTTCTCCTCGATGTAATTAACGAGTCTTTCCCTTTCCTCACCTAGACCAATGTCATTCTTTAAAGTGATTTTATCTGTGTTAGAGTGGCAAACATTCTGTCCTTTCCCTTGTTTCCCCAGCAATTTGGAATTCCTTTGAATGGTTTTTGGGCCATGTATCATCGCAAATAACTTCACAATAGATCGTTTAAAATAAGTAAGTGCTTATCTTTATTTTTAGCGCGTTTAACACACGCCTATGCAATGCAGTGCTAAGGCTGATAATCGATTGATGTTGACATGTTTATTGGCACATACAACCTCTTTTTTAGGTTGCCATCCGGTCGCTCTCTGACATAGGAGCCCATGGGCCCACCATCATCATTCAACCACCCCAGTCCTTGGTGGTCCACGGTAATTTATTTCCTTTCGCCAATGAATGTCATTAATGGTGCATACGTTTTCCATGAACCGAAAATAATTTCCCCCTCTTTTTGTTTAAATCTTAGGTGACCCCGCCTACCCCACCCCTCCCCCCTTTTTTCAGTCCTGAGGAAGACCCCTGTGTAAGGATCAAGGACACCCTACGTTTGTTTGGGGTCGAAGCGTTGACTTTGCTTACTGTCTACGCCAGTGTGGTTAACAGTGTTTCATTCGCTGTGCTGATTAAACAAAATTTGTGTTACAGCAAACAAACGATGGACGGAATGCTGACAATGCAAACATTCTCCCCCAGTCAAAAGATCTGGGTTAAATCCATCATTCTTTTTCCCACTACGGCACCCCAGTTTGGACCCAGCCATATGCAAATCAGTCTTGACCCTGTGCCCCATGGGAACAGTCCAGACCGAACTGCCAGGCCAGGTCCTCCCTGGACCGGAAACAAGCATCCTGGGACCGGTTTCAGGGTATGTCACCCTTCTTCAGCCAGGCTAGCTTGAATCCAGTGGCACAGTGAGCAAGGGACCCACGTCTGGGCATACCCATCCCACTTAGGGCGAAAAGTGTTACAGCAAACAAACGATGGACGGAATGCTGACAATGCAAACATTCTCCCCCAGTCAAAAGATCTGGGTTAAATCCATCGTTCTTTTTCCCACTACGCCACCCCAGTTTGGACCCAGCCATATGCAAATCAGTCTTGACCCTGTGCCCCATGGGAACAGTCCAGACCGAACTGCCAGGCCAGGTCCTCCCTGGACCGGAAACAAGCATCCTGGGACCGGTTTCAGGGTATGTCACCCTTCTTCAGCCACGCTAGCTTGAATCCAGTGGCACAGTGAGCAAGGGACCCACGTCTGGGCATACCCATCCCACTTAGGGCAAAAAGTGTTACAAACGATGGACGGAATGCTGACAATGCAAACATTCTCCCCCAGTCAAAAGATCTTGGTTAAATCCATTGTTCTTTTTCCCACTAGGACCTGGCCTGGCAGTTCGGGCTGGACTGTTCCCATTAGGCGCAGGGTCAAGACTGATTTGCATATGGCTGAGTCCAAACTGGAATGGCATGGTGAGCAAAAAAACGATGGATTTAGGCCCAGATCTCTGTACTGGGGTGAATGTATGACATTGTTCTGCATTCTGTCCATCAATTGTTATTTTTGCATTTGTCACCCCGAGTGGGACGGGTATGCCCAGACATGGGTCCCGTGCTCTCCATGCTACTGGAGTCAAGCTATCCTGGCTGATGAGCACTGAAAGCCCGAAACCGGTCCTAGGATGCTTGTTTCCAGTCCAGGGAGGACCTGGCCTGGCAGTTCGGGCTGGACTGTTCCCATTGGGCGCAGGGTCAAGACTGATTTGCATATGGCTGGGTCCAAACTGGAATGGCATGGTGAGCAAAAAACGATGGATTTAGGCCCAGATCTCTGTACTGGGGTGAATGTATGACATTGTTCTGCATTCTGTCCATCAATTGTTATTTTTGCATTTGTCACCCCGAGTGGGACGGGTATGCCCAGACATGGGTCCCGTGCTCTCCATGCCACTGGAGTCAAGCAATCCTGGCTGATGAGGGCTGAAAGCCCGAAACCGGTCCTAGGATGCTTGTCTCCAGTCCAGGGAGTACCTGGCCTGGCAGTTCGGGCTGGACTGTTCCCATTGGGCGCAGGGTCAAGACTGATTTGCATATGGCTGGGTCCAAACTGGAATGGCATGGTGAGCAAAAAAACGATGGATTTAGGCCCAGATCTCTGTACTGGGGTGAATGTATGACATTGTTCTGCATTCTGTCCATCAATTGTTATTTTTGCATTTGTCACCCCGAGTGGGACGGGTATGCACAGACGTGGGTCCCGTGCTCTCCATGCCACTGGAGTCAAGCTATCCTGGCTGATGAGGGCGGAAAGCCCGAAACCGGTTCTAGGATGCTTGTTTCCAATCCAGGGAGGACCTGGCCTTGCAGTTCGGGCTGGACTGTTCCCATTGGGCGCAGGGTCAAGACTGATTTGCATATGGCTGGGTCCAAACTGGAATGGCATGGTGTGCAAAAAAACGATGGATTTAGGCCCAGATCTCTGTACTGGGGTGAATGTATGACATTGTTCTGCATTCTGTCCATCAATTGTTATTTTTGCATTTGTCACCCCGAGTGGGACGGGTATGCCCAGACGTGGGTCCCGTGCTCTCCATGCCACTGGAGTCAAGCTATCCTGGCTGATGAGGGCTGAAAGCCCGAAACCGGTCCTAGGATGCTTGTTTCCAGTCCAGGGAGGACCTGGCCTGGCAGTTCGGGCTGGACTGTTCCCATTGGGCGCAGGGTCAAGACTGATTTGCATATGGCTGGGCCTAAACTGGAATGGCATGGTGAGCAAAAAAACGATGGATTTAGGCCCAGATCTCTGTACTGGGGTGAATGTATGACATTGTTCTGCATTCTGTCCATCAATTGTTATTTTTGATTAAACAAAATGGCTGTGTAGTAACTGCTAGATAAATCATCAGGCTGGACAGGTTTTCTTGTGTAAATAATGATGTGGATGTATATAACCTCACTACCTTTCCTTTTTTATTGAACCTTCACTCCGTGCACCCATTTTCCTTTCTCCCTTCCTTTTCGGAGCACTATTATGTGTGAATATTTTCCAGATGTTTGCTGGATTTTGAACATTTCTTTGGGTGTTGAACATGAATAAACAATTTTGAATAGAACTTTATAGTGTAAGCAATTGAATACGTTTGCATTAGTAATTATTGTTCACAAAGGTGGTCCACTGGGACTATTTTTCTTCAACATCAAAGGGAAAGCAGTTAGCTTACAGGTGCACCAGCGCCTAGACGCAGTGGCTGACGTGGACCAACAACGTGAATTGCCAAAGATTATTGCGTACGTATATAAATCCTTGGGACGCAATAATCTGGGAATTAGACCTTTTACTCAAACACAAAATAAGCCCCCGCCTGAAAAGGATGGGAGTCCAGTCTTTCCTAAAAAGGCTTGGAATAGAAATCAGCGGCAGCAACAGCAGAAGCAGGGTTCGCATGCAGGTTCGCCGACACCCGAAGCTTCTGAACGTGGATATGATTCGCGTGACCACTCCAAGATTAAGACACCAGAGAGGTTTCAGGTTCCTGATCCTCGTTCTAGTCGTTCCTTTCAGGAATCATCGCATCCACAGTTCGGTGGAGGGGAGCGACAGGATCGCAGACATGGCGAAACCACTCAACAATGACGTGATCCGCCACGCCAGTTTGACGTAAAAGCCAAACCAGAGGGACAACCTACTTATCGCGCCACGTTTCTGAAGAAAAAAGTTGCTGCTTTAACGGCGAAGTATGTCTCAGACGATGAGAACCCTGCTCCTCGATTGGAGATGAGCGGTGATACTCCTCGTCAGTGCAGCGGAAGTTACCATAGTGCAGGAGGCACTCCATCCTTGTCTGGAGGCGAGAACAACTGATACTTTCATTACAGTGGAAACAGCAGATACACGAGTGGCACCCCCTGATAGGCTTTATGAGATAGTCCTCCAAATTGAAGGTGATATAAAATGGACAATTAAGGCAGTCTTTTGGGACAACCTTACCTCATCTTGTGACATTTTGTTGGCGGAGGCGGATTGGCCTCCTCCATTCTTTTTGGCTTCTTCCCGGGGGGAGGATGTGATACGCCACAGTTTTTCTCGTTACGTCTCTGAAGAGGCTAAACAAGCTTACGCGTTGGAATGGGCATTAGCCCTAGCGCCAGCTGTGTATCGTAATCAGGTGGACTGGGATAGAGATTCACCGGGACATGACATTCCTTTACGATCCATGCCACAGCCACAAGCACAATATCCGATCAAACGAGATGCGAAAGCATCCGTAAGTGAAATTTTGACCCAATTGGAATATCAGGGTGTGCTTGAACCCTGTGTTTCATCAATGAATAATCCTCTTTTTCCGATATTGAAACCTGACGGTTCATATCACATAGTTTTGGATTACAGAGATTTGAACAGTCAGGTTTGTACGTTTGCAAAACGCCCACAGCTCTGCGTTGATAAGTAACATTGTCCGTAAAAAGTACAAAACCACTCTAGATATATCCAATGGATTTTATAGTCACAATCTGGCTCCTGACAGCCGTGACTTAACCGCATTTACCGCAGTCTGCAATCAGAAACAATTTACACGTTTGCCTATAACTATGGGCTTTAAGAATAGTCCTGGCGCTTTTGCTGCGCGTGTTGTGTCTCTTTTGCACGACATAGACCCTGATGCTTTCTCATACGTCGATGACATTTATTTCACTGATGCCGAATTAATACCACATCTTGTGTGTGTGGATCGCATCATTCTGTCTTTTGCCAACTTGGGGTACAAATGTAATTTTGCTAAGTCACACATCGCCTTTTTGGCGGTTCTCTTCTTGGGTTACGAACTCAATAATGTAGGTAGGGTGTTAGCCCCCCACTTTTTGGAGAAATGTGCTCAGTTGCAACCTCCTTCCACCCTAAAGAAGTTACAATCTTTGCTGTTTTTTTTTTAATTTCGGGAGGACATATATTCCTGACTATGCCCAGCGTATCAAACCGCTTTACGCGTTGATATGCCCCTCTTTTTCGTCTTCCAGCTTGCTTCCGGAACATGCCACGATTCTTTGTAGTCTGATCTGCTTGCGACCAATTTCTTGTTAACTTGGGACAACTTTACTAATTTGGTCATAAGGATTGTGCCAGGTACAGTAGGTTTCACTTACTTGACGTTCAATGAGGGAGACACAGTCCCCATTGCTTACAAATCGCACTTGTACACGTCAGCAGAGATGCGTTTGTCCACCATTAAGAAAATTCTTACGGCTGTTCAGATGGCGATTCTTAAAGAACGCTCTCTTGCTCAAGGTAAACGCATTCTTATGGTCTCGCCAGTACCCGCCCTAGAAGCGGTCACAAAGGCGAGTGTTCCGAATGCTAAAGCTTTGCATCCTCGTTGGATTCAGTGGGCGAGTTTATTGACATCGGCTGATGTCACTTTTATCTTCGACCCATCGTTACAGACACAGGAGTTTTTACAATATGAACAAGTTCATCCTCCTCTGTCGTCTTTGCTTCCTCTTGATCGGTACAAATGTATCATTTATACCGACGGTTCTGCTCAACCAGCCGTTGGATCTAAACATGCTTATTCGGCGGCCTACGCTATTGTAGCAGGCTCTATGGTTGACGGTGATTTTAAGTCTTCCTTGGTGCACACACAGGCTCTTGGGGACTGTACAGCTCAATTAGCTGAGCTACGTGCTTTAGTTAGTGTTGGCTCTTGAATTTGATGATCCTGATGTACCCACTCTTATAGTGTGCGATTCCTTTTAATGTGTGCAAACCTTTAATGACAATCTGTTCTTTTGGTCTCAAAATGATTATCGAGATGCTAAAGGTGGCGCAATAAAGCATAAAACGCTTTGGGTTCGAGTGGCCGCTCTTAAGGAACGTTTGCCACTTACGCATGTTATCCATACTCTTGGCCATCAGCGTCTCGGAGCTCATGCTGTTGGTAATTCTTTGGCTGATGAGGTGTCCAAATCTGCGGTAGCCACATGTTCAGTAGCAGCAGTAACTAGGTCCATGACTAAAACTGATGATGATATTCTTGCAGCTATAGCGGCGACGAGGGGTGGGGCAGAGTTCCCACAAGGTTTACCTTCAAAGTATTCCTATCATTTGTCACCTGAGCAAGTCCCATTTGCTACGATACCATCCGTTGGGGATCGGCTGATTCCCAATGAGGACCGCAGACCTTCTTTGATCATTGCCGCTCATGAAGGCATGGCATCGGCACATGCTGGAGTTTCCGCGACAGTGTCTCTCTTACAGCAGCATTATTGGTGGCGTGGCTTGTATTGACAGACTCGTAATTATGTCCTTTCTTGTGACATTTGTCAACAGATTAAGTCATCTACAGTTGCATGTCCACCTCACACGCAGCTTTACATTTCAAATCATCCGTTTGGTTGTAATTACCTTGATCACTGCAGCCCTTTGACGTCAGATACCGCATATAAACATATTTTGGTTGCAGTTGATTTGTGTACTAGATTCCTTTTGGTGTGGCCGCAATGTAGTGCTGATGCTCGAAATGTCATTAGAGATTTGTGTCTCTTTGTCGGGACATTTGCCTGTGGCCCCTTCCATTCTGACCAAGGTCCGGTGTTTGCCTCTAAGGCTTACAAGGACGTGATGAAGTCACTGGGGGTGCTCATGCAATTTTCATCTCCATACAGGCCTGAGGGCAATTCAGTAGTGGAGCGAATGAACCATGACTTAACCCCTTGACCGCGATCGGAATTCCGCTCGTGTGCTGGACATTCCGATCGCGGGTGTGGTCGTGACGAGCTCAGCTCGTCATGCGCACAGCGCTACCGCGCAGCATGACGAGCTGAGCTCGTCACGCGCATCGAAGGGGTTAAAGCAATCTTTGACAGCTAGAGTCTTAGGTACTGGCAGGGGTTGGCTGACTCATTTGTATGGGGTTCAACATGCACTAAATAATCTCCCTAGAAGATCTTTGGGTGGGCGGACCCCATAGGACATGCATCAAAATGTTTGTAAAAATGAGAAGTTGTCACTTGCACACCGAAGGTACAAATAAGTTCTCTAGAAAGTTCACAAATTGAATGTTACCAAATAAATCAAACTAGAGCGTGCTACACGGTGTCAGGGGGCTGCCAATCCCTCAGTGAACGTTTAAGTGTGTGTGATTCAAGACAGTATGTCAGGAATAAACCGTGTGCACAGCTTGATGAAGATACACTAACTGAATCAAATTTAACAAACTATTTTCACACGCTTATACATCGTAAACAAAAACAATAGTCACACAATAATCTCACCATTGATTTTCATTTACTTTCAATGAAACAAGATTTTAAGCGTCATTCAAAATATGCAAATACAGTTATCATTGCTTCATGATAATCAATGTGTACAAAACATTACACAAATTGCAGCATATTTAGCAATGTAATGTAAACACAATAAGTGGCAATTGATGTTCTTCAGCCCAATGCATTTCGGGACCTAGAGTCCCTTCTTCAGCGGCCACTGTGAGTAAAAAAAAACAACATATATCACGATTATGAAATTGCAATACAAAACATTATGCTTCAGTTCAATGCAAAAAATGACAACCCGGCTCCAAAGTCACCCCAAGAAATCTACATCACTGGAAACAAAAGATTCAGAAATGAAAAAAAGTTCAGAAATGAAAAAAATCCTAATGAAACCATATGCACCCTGTGGGTGCCTGAGCATGGAAACTGGTGTAAACAAATCCCAAACACACTGGAACAACTGTAGACTGTGCAAGAAGCAGAATAAGTGACAAGAACCCACACCTGGATACCCAAAGGAATCGAGAGATGGTGATAGAGAGAACTCTACCCTGAAGAAACCACGCCGAAAAAACAGCTAGAAAAACGCAACACCCATGTGACACACACAAAGTGCGGGGCACGAATACAATGAACAATAGAAAAACGTGGCGCTTACATGAAATGACACCAATAGCTGATACCTTAAACAGCGGCGGATGGCCGCAAACTTCTGCAACAGACAAAAGGGAAATTGCCGGCCCGTAAAGTTATGGACATCAAACACGTATGAGCAACGAAAAGAAAAAAGGAAAAAGAAACTGCTCGTACCTGAAGAGGAGGAAATACACAACATTCACCGTGATCTTTCTGAACGCATGGACCCGGAGGAATGGTCCAAAACACTTGAACAAATTAACATCAAATTGGACAGTTATGGCAAAGAGCTACAAGAACGAAAATTAAGAAAGTTTAAACGTGACACTATTGATTACCGGCTCAACGAGGTGTACACTTGGGCGGACATGTATTCACAGCGCAGACCCACCAAAAATCCACACACTTCGTCGGAGGAAAGTGTTGTGTCCGATCGTGAACTGTTACCCACAAGAACTCCTCTCGATATGGAGGCCCATGGTGATGGACCATCTACAAGCAGATCAGCAAGTGGGGAAACCTCGCAACAACGACCTATGAGTCATACTGAATCTTTTTTGTCCAAAAGCCAGCAACCATCTCAACCTCCAGACCAGCTATCCAACAAACTCAACGAAAGGTCAAAACAAGGAGAGGAAAAAGACAAACCCAAGGAAAAGGGACGCCAGAACCTACGGAGTCAAAAAACATAGTCATAAACATTTCCTCGGCAAGTTTGTCTCAGAAACAATTGCAAGTCTTGAATAAAGGAACCTCTTTCGTTTCCACTTATAACACTAATCTCCCTGAAACTGAGATCGCATTTTACAGATTTATGCGTACCATCAAACTTCGTAATTTTTTTGATAAATGTGATTCCTGAAAGTCAACCACAAGAACCACATGAATTTGTGGAATTCAGATCTAAAAGCACGTATACTGCACCCGTATCCCACAAAACCATTGACATGTTCGAATCTTTAGTGTTGCAAGATTTGAGAAAACTGGAGTTCAAACCATTGAAAAAGCCAAACTTGACCAAAACTGAAAAAAGCATCTTACAGCAACTTGCTAAAAAGAAGGAACTCACATTTCAACAGGCAGATAAAGGTGGCGCATTAATAATCATGTTTACCACTTACTATCACAACAAAGTACTAGAACACTTGAATGATGAGTCAACTTACCTTAAACTTGATCATGATCCTACTAATGACATTGTTCAAACTTTAAACAAAATACTGGAACATGCAGTTGATATGGACTGGATTTCACTCAAAACCAAAAGTTTTCTTACCAAGCAATTTCCCAAACATCCGCATTTATATATGCTTCCCAAAATTCACAAACATCCCACAGATCCACCCTTCAGACCAATCGTTTCAGGTGTGGGTTCAGTGTTTGAACCTTTGGGCAAATATATCGATCAATTTTTACAGAATTTTGTCAACTCCTGGAAAACCAATGTACGTGATACCACTGATTTTTTGAACCTGTTACAGAGCCTTGATACTACCAACAGCCAAGATTGGGTGCTGTGCACCATTGACGTTACATCTCTGTACACGTCCATTACCCTACAGGAAGGAATCGAAGCCGTGGAATGGGCTCTATTAAAACAACAGAAGATCGGTGCACACAAAGTTTTTTTGTTGGAGTTACTGTTATTTTGTCTTCAGCACAGCTACTTTCGGTGGGAAAACGAGTTTTTTCTCCAGATCAGCGGGACCAGCATGGGTTTTGGGGGGGCCCCCACCTACGCAAACATTTTCATGGCCTCCTTTGAGGAACAGCATATTTTGCAAAACACTGCATGGAATGAACATTTGGTGATGTACCGTCGTTTCATCGACGACATTTTTCTCATTTGGTCACACACGACAGAGTCATTGGAATACAACATCAGGGCACTTAATTTTTAAAAAAAACAGAATCAAATTTACGCATAACATCAGCACTGTTAAATTGCCTTTTTTGGATGTTTTAGTTGCGAAAAGTGATCAAGCTATCCACACGAAAGTTTTTGTGAAACCCACAGATCGCAATAACACCCTGCTCTTTCAGAGTTTCCATTCTCCGTTGTTAATTCAGAACTTACCATTTTCGCAAATGCTACGCATCAAAAGGATTTCTTCCTCACCGGAAGCTTTCAACCACGACATAATGCGCATCAAAACACGATTTTTGAATCGTGGATATCCTGAAGAATGCATAGCAAAAGCTGAAGCAAGAGTGGCTAACATACATCGCAATGATTTGCTTAGCAGCAAACCCAAAAAGACTACATCAATCGTATCGCTTTTGTCTCTAAATTTTCTACGAGATCGGCAAGCATTAAGAAAATTATCATCAATCGATGGGAATTATTACAAAAAGAGGGAGATTTCGGCAATTCCTTCAGACATCAACCTCTATTTGCGTACAAACGCAGTCTCAACCTCAAGGAATCACTGTCTACGAAAAAAGACACTGTCACTACCCATGGCGTGGGCATGAAAAAATTTAACAATTGTACGCACTGCAACCACGTCATGCAACAAAATTTCGTGACACATCCTAGAACTGGTGAAAAAAAGTCATTACAGTTTACAGCGGATTGTAACACCACCAACGTCATTTACAGTATCAAATGTCCGTGTGGACTCCTGTATATCGGAAAAACCGAAAGGAAAATCAAAATAAGAATCGGTGAGCACAAAAGCATGATTCGCACCAAGAATACTAACTCCAACTTGGTTGTTCACTGGTTACAACAACAGTACAATATTTCCCAAGTGCGATTCTTAGTGTTAGAAAAAGTTCAATTTAAAGAAGGCAGGGATCCCAGCCAATTTTTATCTCAACGAGAAGTAATGTGGATCAAAAAATTTAACACCATGGAACCGTTGGGATTGAATGATAAATTGGACTTGAGTTGCTTTCTTTAATTTCATAATCATATTTAGCACCCACTTCACATATCATCGGTATCTCAGGTCCCGTAATGTTTTGTAGCTCCACAGTAGTTAAACACATCTTTTTTACATCCATATTTTGATTTTACGTTATTACACGTACACATTCACTGTCATGTGTTTTACAGTGTAACATTGATGTGCAATTATGTATTTGCTGGAGTATCAGCACTATGTTGTGAATTTTCTATGTTTTGTTCATGTGCTCAGCGGGAAATTATATGTCTGACATGTTCAGGGCAGTCACATTGGTCAGTTACCATCTGTGCACCGGTGATGGGCGTCTTTCTATCATCTATATACATGTGCGTAGCCGCGGCACCCCACGTGTCTACGTGTTCATTGTCTACTTCCAGCTTAGCGCTACGGTTGTGTCTACCACGTCTCACATTTTCGCTTTCATTTTCTGTGACGCTACTCCGTTTTCCTATAGTGTCATGTTTATGATACTTAGTTTACCATCATGTTGGTTTCGCAGTATATTATTATTATTATTTTTTTTTTCTTCAGCATCCCGCATTTTTCTTAGCGTTCGTTGTTTTAATTTTTATTTATGGGTTGGATGTTTGCCTTGCAGACCTACTCATCTTCAAGATGGCCGCCGTTTTGGCTCTTTCGTTTTGACCGCTTTTGGGATCATGTGATCTATTTCAAACTTTATTGAAGTGTAGCCAGCCAGTACACTTGTTCGCAGCAGCATTTCCTTATCTGCCACGACGAGAGGAGCGTGTTCAGCTATCTGCGGTGTACCACCAGTTCTGTTACTCGTTTAGGTTTTCCTTCCATTCGTTTTGTGACAGTTTTTTTAGTCCACACGCGAACTTAGTGTATCGTTTTTCTGCGGTAGGTGGCCCGTCCTTTAAACACTCAGGAAACCAGGTGACTTTGGTTTTTCAGGTACGAGCAGTTTCTTTTTCCTTTTTTCTTTTCGTTGCTCATACGTGTTTGATGTCCATAACTTTACGGGCCGGCAATTTCCCTTTTGTGTTTTGCAGAAGTTTGTGGCCATCCGCTGCTGTTTAAGGTATCAGCTATTGGTGTCATTTCATGTAAGCGCCACGTTTTTCTATTGTTCATTGTATTCGTGCCCCGCACTTTGTTTGTGTCACATGGGTGTTGCGTTTTTCTAGCTGTTTTTTCAGCGTGGTTTCTTCAGGGTAGAGTTCTCTCTATCACCATCTCTCGATTCCTTTGGGTATCCAGGTGTGGGTTCTTGTCACTTATTCTGCTTCTTGCACAGTCTACAGTTGTTCCTGTGTGTTTGGGATTTGTTTACTCCAGTTTCCATGCTCAGGCACCCACAGGGTGCATATGGTTTCATTAGGATTTTTTTCATTTCTGAACTTTTTTTCATTTCTGAATCTTTTGTTTCCAGTGATGTAGATTTCTTAGGGTGACTTTGGAGCCGGGTTGTCATTTTTTGCATTGAACTGAAGCATAATGTTTTGTATTGCAATTTCATAATCGTGATATATGTTTTTTTTTTTTACTCACAGTGGCCCCTGAAGAAGGGACTCTAGGTCCCGAAATGCATTGGGCCAAAGAACATCAATTGCCACTTATTGTGTTTACATTACATTGCTAAATATGCTGCAATTTGTGTAATGTTTTGTACACATTGATTATCATGAAGCAATGATAACTGTATTTGCATATTTTGAATGACGCTTAAAATCTTGTTCCATTGAAAGTAAATGAAAATCAATGGTGAGATTATTGTGTGACTATTGTTTTTGTTTACGATGTATAAGCGTGTGAAAATACTTTGTTAAATTTGATTCAGTTAGTGTATCTTCATCAAGCTGTGCACACGGTTTATTCCTGACATACTGTCTTGAATCACACACACGTAAACGTTCACTGAGGGATTGGCAGCCCCCTGACACCGTGTAGCACGCTCTAGTTTGATTTATTTGGTAACATTCAATTTGTGAACTTTCTAGAGAACTTATTTGTACCTTCGGGTGTGCAAGTGACAACTTCTCATTTTTGCATACAAGTGTTAACTGCCAACCCTTGCCACTTGCACCCAGTTTCATTGTACAATGGCCTTGTTTGAGAGCATAGCCAGTACAACAGAGAAAAGAGCAGAAACTAAAGCTTATACTGCAGAACAGGCTACAGAAATCTATGCATTAATTAAAACTACCAAATCCTTTGACACCCACCAAGGATCTACCGTACAACAACTACGACATTTGGAGTTCATCATGCGTCGTGAACTCAATCAGAGGCTGCATGCCTCGACGCTTATTCAGTATCTTAAACACCAACGGATTCCAAGAGGCTTGAGACTGGCCATCAAACCTTTACTTTTCCGTCTACAATTTAATAAACTATTCATGGACAAATTGTATGCTGTGTTGAATAAGTGTTCTCTTGATTTGATCTTATTAATAGTGGAGGAACTGTCTAAAACTATAGGCGAACTCGAGGAGGAAATACACAACATTCACCGTGATCTTTCTGAACGCATGGACCCGGAGGAATGGTCCAAAACACTTGAACAAATTAACATCAAATTGGACAGTTATGGCAACGAGCTACAAGAACGAAAATTAAGAAAGTTTGAACGTGACACTATTGATTACCGGCTCAACGAGGTGTACACTTGGGCGGACATGTATTCACAGCGCAGACCCACCAAAAATCCACACACTTCGTCGGAGGAAAGTGTTGTGTCCGATCGTGAACTGTTACCCACAAGAACTCCTCTCGATATGGAGGCCCATGGTGATGGACCATCTACAAGCAGATCAGCAAGTGGGGAAACCTCGCAACAACGACCTATGAGTCATACTGAATCGTTTTTGTCCAAAAGCCAGCAACCATCTCAACCTCCAGACCAGCTATCCAATAAACTCAACGAAAGGTCAAAACAAGGAGAGGAAAAAGACAAACCCAAGGAAAAGGGACGCCAGAACCTACGGAGTCAAAAAACATAGTCATAAACATTTCCTCGGCAAGTTTGTCTCAGAAACAATTGCAAGTCTTGAACAAAGGAACCTCTTTCGTTTCCACTTATAACACTAATCTCCCTGAAACTGAGATCGCATTTTACAGATTTATGCGTACCATCAAACTTCGTCATTTTTTTGATAATGTGATTCCTGAAAGTCAACCACAAGAACCACATGAATTTGTGGAATTCAGATCTAAAAGCACGTATACTGCACCAGTATCCCACAAAACCATTGACATGTTTGAATCTTTAGTGTTGCAAGATTTGAGAAAACTGGAGTTCAAACCATTGAAAAAGCCAAACTTGACCAAAACTGAAAAAAGCATCTTACAGCAACTTGCTAAAAAGTAGGAACTCACATTTCAACAGGCAGATAAAGGTGGCGCACTAATAATCATGGATACCACATACTATCACAACAAAGTACTAGAACACTTGACTGATGAGTCAACTTACTTTAAACTTGATCATGATCCTACTAATGACATTGTTCAAACTTTAAACAAAATACTGGAACATGCAGTTGATATGGACTGGATTTCACTCAAAACCAAAAGTTTTCTTACCAAGCAATTTCCCAAACGTCCGCATTTATATATGCTTCCCAAAATTCACAAACATCCCACAGATCCACCCTTCAGACCGATCGTTTCAGGTGTGGGTTCAGTGTTTGAACCTTTGGGCAAATATATCGATCAATTTTTACAGAATTTTGTCAACTCCTGGAAAACCAATGTACGTGATACCACTGATTTTCTGAACCTGTTACAGAGCCTTGATACTACCAACAGCCAAGATTGGGTGCTGTGCACCATTGACGTTACATCTCTGTACACGTCCATTCCCCTACAGGAAGGAATCGAAGACGTGGAATGGGCTCTATTAAAACAACAGAAGATTGGTGCACACAAAGTTTTTTTGTTGGAGTTACTGTTATTTTGTCTTCAGCACAGCTACTTTCGGTGGGAAAACGAGTTTTTTCTCCAGATCAGCGGGACCAGCATGGGTTTTGGGGGGCCCCCACCTACGCAATCATTTTCATGGCCTCCTTTGAGGAACACCATATTTTGCAAAACACTGCATGGAATGAACATTTGGTGATGTACCGTCGGTTCATCGACGACATTTTTCTCATTTGGTCACACACGACAGAGTCATTGGAATACAACATCAGGGCACTTAATTAAAAAAAAAAACAGAATCAAATTTACGCATAACATCAGCACTGTTGAATTGCCTTTTTTGGATGTTTTAGTTGCGAAAAGTGATCAAGCTATCCACACGAAAGTTTTTGTGAAACCCACAGATCGCAATAACACCCTGCTCTTTCAGAGTTTCCATTCTCCGTTGTTAATTCAGAACTTACCATTTTCGCAAATGCTACGCATCAAAAGGATTTCTTCCTCACCGGAAGCTTTCAACCACGACATAATGCGCATCAAAACACGATTTTTTAATCGTGGATATCCTGAAGAATGCATAGCAAAAGCTGAAGCAAGAGTGGCTAACATTCATCGCAATGATTTGCTTAGCAGCAAACACAAAAAGACTACCATCAATCGTATCGCTTTTGTCTCTAAATTTTCTACGAGATCGGCAAGCATTAAGAAAATCATCATCAATCGATGGGAATTATTACAAAAAGAGGGAGATTTCGGCAATTCCTTCAGACATCAACCTCTATTTGCGTACAAACGCAGTCTCAACCTCAAGGAATCACTGTCTACGAAAAAAGACACTGGCACTACCCACGGCGTGGGCATGAAAAAATGTAACAATTGTACGCACTGCAACAACGTCATGCAACAAAATTTCGTGACACATCCTAGAACTGGTGAAAAAACGTCATTACAGTTTACAGCGGATTGTAACACCACCAACGTCATTTACAGTATCAAATGTCCGTGTAGACTCCTGTATATCGGCAAAACCGAAAGGAAAATCAAAATAAGAATCGGTGAGCACAAAAGCATGATTCGCACCAAGAATACTAACTCCAACTTGGTTGTTCACTGGTTACAACAACAGTACAATATTTCCCAAGTGCGATTCTTAGTGTTAGAAAAAGTTCAATTTAAAGAAGGCAGGGATCCCAGCCAATTTTTATCTCAACGAGAAGTAATGTGGATCAAAAAATTTAACACCATGGAACCGTTGGGATTGAATGATAAATTGGACTTGAGTTGCTTTCTTTAATTTCATAATCATATTTAGCACCCACTTCACATATCATCGGTATCTCAGGTCCCGTTATGTTTTGTAGCTCCACAGTAGTTTTTTTTTTTTTTTTTTAAACTTTATTTATGATTTTATGAGAGATGCTGTGAATCAAGTAAATATATGTACACCACTTCAGCACAGGCATGAATTTGTACAACTTATAGCATAATACACAGATGTAGGTAGTCTCGGCCCCCACGCGGCACGTAAAACATTAGCATTTTGCTTTTCTTTGGCATATTACAACATAACAGTCTAGTTTTCTAATCTTACATTCAGAGCCATAACATAACATTCTGCAGGGCCTGTTGACAGTGCATTGAGCGTAGCATACGGCAAGCGCTTCACCCATGTAGGTCATCACATTTACTCTACAGATTCAGCATGATCCTCTCCCACTGAGACAGTTGTGACCTCTTCATTAGAGTTCCCCCCAGTTCGCAGCCACTCCACAAATGGGACCCAGATGTCTTTAGGACGTGACGCTGTAGGCATTAGATCCCAGTAGCTCGCCAACTGCTCTTGACAGTACACCACATCTTTTATCCAAGTTTTTACTAGCGGTTTAACCGGTGATCCCCAGTGTATGGCCAGGCGACGTCGAGCAAGGACCAACAGCATTGCAATTAAGCGACGGCTTTCTAATTTATATTGTTCCACATATCCCAGTAGCAGGATCAGTGGAGAGCAGCCCAATGTCTGGCCAGTGATGGCTTCAATTATTACCGATACCTCCTCCCAATACCGAGAGACGACAGGGCATTCCCAGGCCACGTGCAAAAAGGCGGCACCCTCTCGCCTACATTTCCAGCAGGATGACATGGCGCGTAGTCCTATTTTAAAAAGATGTAGTGGGGTGTGGTAGTATCGATGTAGAAATTTAAAATGTATTAATCTCAGCCTATAATTGGGAGATAAGTGTTTCATCTGCAAACAGCAGAAGGACCATATTTCGTCCGTGAGTTGGTCGGGAAGATCCTCGCGCCACTGTTGAAGCGCCCCAGGATCTGACCATGACATGTATGATTGTGTATTAGTATAAAGTCTGGTGACCAATTTTCTCGGTGACGGAGAGGCAAGTAGGTTAGCCAGAGGGTGTAGCGTGGGTGGGGGAATTGGAAAGGAAACATTTAGTTTCTTGCAGGTAGCTTTAAGTTGATGGAGCAGGAACCTCTCCAGTAATGGTGTAGGGCCCCCCGGTTGTATGTCAGGTTCTGGCAAAAACGACTCCGCCGGATATAAGTCCCCCATTGTTTTAATTCCCATGGTGTGAGCTCTGTCTATGGCACCTTTGTCGTGTAAAAAGGGGAAGTTGGGATGATGAGCCACTGGCACCGAGGGAGCATACAGCAAAGGTACTTGGGCGCGGCGTCTCAAGCCCTCCCAGGCCCACCTGACCGTCTCCACAGTGTTTATTTCTTTTGGGGTTCTACGATAGGGGTAGTACACCGCTGCGTGCAACGGAATCCCATCCGCTATGTCTCGTTCTGTCGCCACATGCGGTTGAAATGGGGTTGGATAAATCCAGTAATGTAAGAATTGAGCCTGCGCACTCAGGGCGTACAACTCAAAGTCAGGGGCTCCCAAGCCGCCTCTAGATAGCGGACGCGTGAGGATGTCCCAACTCACCCGTGGCTGACCGCCCGCCCAGACCATGGATATTGCTGCAGAACGCAACTGCTTAAAAAAGGCCTGTGTTAACGGGATAGGTATATTCACAAAAAGATATAAGAATTTAGGGAGGACGACCATTTTAAGTATTGCTATTCGGCCTGCCAGCGACAGAGGGAGGGCGGACCAGAATTTAATTCTATCCAAGAACCAGTCTAACTGTTTCCCAAAGTTGAGACTCCAAATGAGTTGAAGGTCTCTGCTAAGCCAGACCCCCAAATATTTAACTGCTTCCTCTTCCCACTTTAACGGGAAGTCCACATTTTTATTGATAGGAGCTTCGGTTAAAGACAGTACAGAGGATTTTCTCCAATTTATAGTGATGCCAGAGAGGCCACCAAATCGAAGTAGCTCACGCAGCAATGGGTTCAAATTATCGTCTGGGCGCCTAATATACAGGGTGAGGTCATCCGCATACATAGAAGTGATGAGATTACGGTCTGTAAAAACTAGTCCCCTCGCCGAATGGTATTGCCTGATCTTCGCCGCCAATGGCTCCATTGCTATTGCAAATAATAAGGGGAGAGCGGGCAGCCCTGTCGGGTGCCGCGAGAGACCCCAAACGCCTCCGAGATGAGGCCATTAGCAAGTAGGCGAGCTGTAGGCCTTGTGTACAGTAATTGAACAAGTTTAATAAAGTGGAGACTCAATCCCAGTCTGGGAAGTACAGTAAACAAGTATGTCCACTCCAGGGAGTCAAATGCTTTAGTCGCATCTAGAAAGACTGCCGCCGATGGGAGCCTGGGGTCAATTTGGTGGATGACCGAAAAGAATGTTCGGAGATTCTGGGCTGTCGATCGTCCTGGTATAAAGCCTGACTGATCAGGTCTAGCAATAAGGGACATCAGTGGTTGAAGCCTGTTGGCTATGAGTTTAGCTAAAATTTTAGTGTCCACATTTATCAGGGATAGGGGCCTATATGAGTCACAGTTTGTTGGTGGCTTGTCTGGTTTTAAAAGGGTTATAATCACCGCCTCTCTCATTGATGGGGGAGGATCCCGGTCTCCAAGGATTCCTGATAGACATCGAGGAGCCGGGGAGCAAGAGTTTCGACATAGGTCTTATAAAAAGCGTGGTCAATCCGTCTAAACCAGGCGCCTTACCCGATGGGAGGCCTCTGATCACCTGTGTTATGTCCTCTAAAGTAAATGGGAGATCTAAGTATTCTCGGTGTTCAGGACTCAGCCATACAAGCTGCAGAGCGTCTAAGTATTCCGTTAGGTCAGTGGGGGCAGAGTGCTGCTTTGTGGCATAGAGAGTTGTATAGTATGACGTCAGGTGGGCATGTGTGTCCACTTGGCCTCTGATAGGCGGGGCATCCTCTGCAGTCAGTTCAGTGATAAATGTGGGTTTAGTTGCCTGCCGCAACAAGTTAGCTAGGGTTCTTCCCGGCCTGTCTCCCTCTCCATAACTCCTGGCTCTGGCCTCCTTACCTAAAAACTGGGCTTCTCTCTCCGCTTCCCTTTCAAATTCTGAAATGGCTTGCCTTATGGAGGCTAAGATAGTTTCGTCATTTGTAGCATAAAAGGTAGTTTCTAGGTCCTTTATGGTGTTCTCAATTTTCAGTAGGGTAGTACGTATTGAATGCAAGACCCCTGCTCTCTTTGATATGCATGTGCCCCTTATTACTACTTTGAAGGCCTCCCAGAGCGTGGCTGCAGAGTCTACCGAGCCCTCATTTATGGCAAAATAACGATCTATTTCCGTGGCTATTTCTGCACGAAATGCCTCATCCAGGAGGGCATGAGGGGGAGTCTCCAGCTAAATGCCCTGGGGCGTGTGTCAGGGATGTGCCATTGCATCAAAACTGGGGCGTGATCAGAGAGTGTGCGCGGAAGGTGGCGCGCCCCCACCATCCACGACAACACATCAGTTGAAAGCAGCCAGTAATCGAGGCGGGACCAGGCCTGGTGGTAAGGTGTGATACAAGTGCCCTCTCTTAGTTGCGGGTTAACCGCTCGCCAGGCATCCCGTAGTTTGTGCTCCTGCATTATGGAGTTTAATAGCTGGGTTGATTGGGGGTGTGGATTGCGTGCCGCACCCTCTCTGTCCAGGGTGTTGTCCAACACTACGTTGAAGTCACCCCCATATAACTGTGTCACAGCCCATAAGTGTTATTTTTGCCCAGATGTCTAGAAAAACTGCGGTTCATCAGTATTGGGGCCGTATATGGCTGCAAGTGTAACATGTGTCGAATGTAGATAGCCAGACACCAGTACATAACGTCCCTCCCTATCCACCAGTGTTCCTATTGTGGTCCAGTCCAGCCCCCGTCTGATCAGTATGGAGACTCCTCTCGCGTAATTCGAGAAGGCCGCAGAATGGATTTCACCCCAGTATTTATTTTTGAGCTTGGGATCATCAGTGCCGTGTAGGTGCGTCTCTTGCAGAAAACATATATCAACATGGTGTCTACGCAGATATGCGTGTATCAGCCTAGCTTTCTTGAAATCATTTAGCCCACGTATGTTCCACGTCAAGCAATTAGCTTCTGACATGAGAGGGGTAGTGAGTCTGCGTGTGCACCATATGTGACCAAAACCTCATCTCCGCCGTGTGCAGCGCTAAAACTAGTGTACCAGAAATCTCATCTCTCTTTTAAAAAAACCCTAACCCTCCTCCCCCTCCCACTACAACCCCCCAATCAGGTTGAGAATGTAGATCCTCCCCCCCTGTCAAACAACCCTTAAACAAACATTTGAAATACCAACACATAGGAGATCTCCCTGTGGGGACAGGCAGCAACGGTAAGCACCCGCCAGTAGGCAGGGTGGTCGGGCTGCGGAAAATGTCAACAACAATTACCCAAATCCGCCCGCCCCGGGCACCCAGCGGGGGGACATCAACATTTCAAAATGATCAGTTCGGTATAGTCGGTTGACCCTTCATTTTCTCCGGTACTTGCGCATGGCAGCGGTGCTCGCCTCCAGCGCAGTCGGCCCCCATTTCAAAGAGTGTTCTGAGACCCACATTATGGAGTGGCAAATGTTGAGCCATCTATAGGTTAGTCATTTTCATCAAGTGCCGGCGCTGGGTGCTTGTTTTTCGGTGAGCCCTGCTGTGGTTTCCGAGGACAGACGTTCTTTGCATATTTTAAAGCCGACTTGGCATCTGTAAAAAAATGCGCCTGGCCGTCGTGGGTGATTTTGAGCTTAGCTGGATACAGCATTGAATATGGAATGGCGGAGGTCTGTAACATTCGTTTTGTCTGAAGGAATTCTCTCCTGCCGCCTGCACAGTTGGAGTGTAATCAGGAAAGAAGGATAAAGTGTTGCCCTGGTGTATAACTGGGCTCCTTACTCTCGCCTCTCTGAGTATTGCATCTCGGTCTGCGTAGTTTAGTAATCTCGCAATAATGGGACGTGGTGGCAGACCAGGCGCAGGTCTGGGGCCCCGCGAGCGGTGAGCGCGTTCTACAGTTATAAGTGGTGACAAGGCAGGGCCGAACAGCTCCTGGAGGAGAGTAGTGATATAGGGCTCCATTTTTGTTATAGCTGTCGTTTCCGGAAGGCCAATCAATCGGATGTTGTTTCGTCGAGAACGTGCTTCTAAGTCTTCATTTTTTGCTCTGATCACCTCCAACACCTTTTCCATATTCAGTATCTGTGTTCTGGCCTCCGTTTGAGAGTCTTGAGTGTCAGACAGTCTGTTCTCCAAAAGGTCCAAGCGCGTCTCATGAACGTCGGCTTTTTTCTTGACAGTGTCTAGGCTGGCCGTCAATGAGTCTATTTTCCCGTCTATGGTTTTCAGACTAGAGCGAACGTCCTGGAGGATTGAGCGCAGATCTTCTTCGTGATGTTCAGACTCCTCCTGCTGCCCTTGAGCACCCCCCTGCTCAGCCGGAGTGTCCATGTTACGGGTTTGGCGTTTCTCAAAGGGGATTTTTGTTTGTTTTGGGTCTGTCTTACCCATCCTGCCCTTGAACAGATTTCAGGGGGGCCGCTTGTGTAGTAAAGGCTCTGTATTAGCGTAGACGTGCCCTGACCCTCAGAGGTTGTCCAGCCAGCCCCACCCCAGCCACCAGTAATCCCCAGGACCTTTGTAGTCAAAGAGGCAGTGACCTAGGTCGTTCGAGTATACCCCTCCGGCACTGTGCGTGGCACACCCCGATAAGGACCGCACGTAGAGGACTAATCCTGCAGGACCCAGACCTTCCAGCCGTATAGCAGATTGCGGTCCTCCGCAAGATCGCGCCCGACTCCCCCACAACAACGCAGGCACCAAGGCGGCGCAACGTCAGCAGGTGATCCCCCGGGCCGCCTCCGCGTCTCATATGTAGCACCCCAGTTCACATTGCTTTTGGGGTCCGGGGCTCCGAAGCACGGCCGGCTCACCTCATTCCACAACCCCGACCCCGCAGTTGTCGCAGCAGGAGTGCCCTCCGGAGGACCCGCTTGAGCACAGGTCCGCTGTGTCACGCCGGAAAGCCTAGAATGCAGCGCTGGCTATGCGCCTTAGGACCTCTCAGTGCGGCGATTCCTATGGCATCCACTGAATGTGCAGCAGGGAAACAACCACAGATCCCCTGTATCGGGGGCCAGAATCAAGGGCGGCCCAGCAGCGGCCTCCACGCGGCACGCCTCTGAGGCCAAGTCAGACCCCAGGAAGGGAGCAGTGACTAGACTCGTGTGCTGTGGCAGAATGGAGTGCTTAGGCGCCCCGAGGCCTCCAGCACCGTGCAGGCGCAGCCACCACCAGGATCCGAGGGCAGGTCCAGCAGGCCCGCGCCCGGGCGGCGAGAACCCCGCTAGGCCGCACAACAACGGGTCCCGTCACGCCTGCAGTCGCAGGTAGCGGAACCCGCCGGCAGCCCACCGCGCCTCCTCAGCCTCCCAGACGCCAGCCCCCAGTGCACCACCTGGTCGCTGGAAGCAGGCAGGTTCCCCAGTCCCCACCGTCTCCCCCCGGCCCGCGCCACCCGGTCGTGACTCCCCCCCGGTGGAGTATGGCAGGGAGCCGACCAAGCGCCAACGCACCAGAAGGGGTCCCTTAGCGGGGCCGGAGCACCGCTCCTACCTCTCCTACCTCTCCTTCAGGCCCTCTAGTCCTCTCCTCAGCGTCCCTCCTTCGATCACTCGGCAGGGCCTCCTCGTCGACGGCGGAGATCAGGCCTCGGGTCCCCGCAGCGCGGCTGACGTCAGGCCCGTTGTCACTCCACCACGAACAGCTCCCGGTCACGCCACTCGGACCTCCAGCCGAGCTCTTGACAGGCGTTGCAGTTTTTCAGGCATCAGTTCCCACCATGGCCAAAGGCGCCACTTGACAGCCAGGTCCGCCGCTCGGATCTATGAGCTACGCGCCATCCATCACGGCGCGGGCAGCCATTTTCTCCGCAGCTCCGGTCTCGGCGGCCCAGGATCAGTTCAGCAGGATCCCGATCAGTGTGGCGTGTCAAACTTCCCCCAGGGCCACCCGGGGTGTCGCGTTGTTTCTTTTCGCTGTATTCTCCGGAATCAGCCGATCCGGGCCATGGTATTTATCAAATGTTCTAGCCCGACCTGCAGAGCCCCTTCAACAGGCGGCCATCTTGCAGTCCGTCGTGGCCACGCCCCCCCAGGTAGCTCCACAGTAGTTAAACACATCTTTTTTACATCCATATTTTGATTTTACGTTATTACACGTACACATTCACAGTCATGTGTTTTACAGTATAACATTGATGTGCATTTTGTATTTGCTGGAGTATCAGCACTATGTTGTGAATTTTCTATGTATTGTTCATGTGCTCAGCGGGAAATTATATGTGTGACATGTTCAGGGCAGTCACATTGGTCAGTTACCATCTGTGCACCGGTGATGGGCGTCTTTCTATCATGATATACATGTGCGTATCCGAGGCACCCCATGTGTCTACGTGTTCATTGTCTACTTCCAGCTTAGCGCTACGGTTGTGTCTACCATGTCTCACATTTTCGCTTTCATTTTCTGTGACGCTACTCCGTTTTCCTATAGTGTCGTGTTTATGATACTTAGTTTACCATCATGTTGGTTTCGCAGTATATTATTATTATAATTTTTTTTTTCTTCAGCATGCCGCATTTTTCGTAGCGTTCGTTGTTTTAATTTTTATTTATGGGTTGGATGTTTGCCTTGCAGACCTACTCATCTTCAAGATGGCCGCCGTTTTGGCTCTTTCGTTTTGACCGCTTTTGGTATCATGTGATCTATTTCAAACTTTATTGAAGTGTAGCCAGCCAGTACACTTGTTCGCAGCAGCATTTCCTTATCTGCCACGGCGAGAGGAGCGTGTTCAGCTATCTGCGGTGTACCACCAGGTCTGTTACTCGTTTAGGTTTTCCTTCCATTCGTTTTGTGACAGTTTTTTTAGTCCACACGCGAACTTAGTGTATCGTTTTTCTGCCGTAGGTGGCCCGTCCTTTAAACACTCAGGAAACCAGGTGACTTTGGTTTTTCAGGTACGAGCAGTTTCTTTTTCCTTTTTTCTTTTCGTTGCTCATACGTGTTTGATGTCCATAACTTTACGGGCCGGCAATTTCCCTTTTGTGTGTTGCAGAAGTTTGTGGCCATCCGCCGCTGTTTAAGGTATCAGCTATTGGTGTCATTTCATGTAAGCGCCACGTTTTTCTATTGTTCATTGTATTCGTGCCCCGCACTTTGTTTGTGTCACATGGGTGTTGCGTTTTTCTAGCTGTTTTTTCGGCGTGGTTTCTTCAGGGTAGAGTTCTCTCTATCACCATCTCTCGATTCCTTTGGGTATCCAGGTGTGGGTTCTTGTCACTTATTCTGCTTCTTGGACAGTCTACAGTTGTTCCTGTGTGTTTGGGATTTGTTTACACCAGTTTCCATTCTCAGGCACCCACAGGGTGCATATGGTTTCATTAGGATTTTTTTCATTTCTGAACTTTTTTTCATTTCTGAATCTTTTGTTTCCAGTGATGTAGATTTCTTAGGGTGACTTTGGAGCCGGGTTGTCATTTTTGCATTGAACTGAAGCATAATGTTTTGTATTGCAATTTCATAATCGTGATATATGTTTTTTTTTTTACTCACAGTGGCCCCTGAAGAAGGGACTCTAGGTCCCGAAATGCATTGGGCCGAAGAACATCAATTGCCACTTATTGTGTTTACATTACATTGCTAAATATGCTGCAATTTGTGTAATGTTTTGTACACATTGATTATCATGAAGCAATGATAACTGTATTTGCATATTTTGAATGACGCTTAAAATCTTGTTCCATTGAAAGTAAATGAAAATCAATGGTGAGATTATTGTGTGACTATTGTTTTTGTTTACGATGTATAAGCGTGTGAAAATACTTTGTTAAATTTGATTCAGTTAGTGTATTTTCATCAAGCTGTGCACACGGTTTATTCCTGACATACTGTCTTGAATCACACACACGTAAACGTTCACTGAGGGATTGGCAGCCCCTGACACCGTGTAGCACGCTCTAGTTTGATTTATTTGGTAACATTCAATTTGTGAACTTTCTAGAGAACTTATTTGTACCTTCGGGTGTGCAAGTGACAACTTCTCATTTTTGCATACAAGTGTTAACTGCCAACCCTTGCCACTTGCACCCAGTTTCATTGTACAATGGCCTTGTTTGAGAGCATAGCCAGTACAACAGAGAAAAGAGCAGAAACTAAAGCGTATACTGCAGAACAGGCTACAGAAATCTATGCATTAATTAAAACTACCAAATCCTTTGACACCCACCAAGGATCTACCGTACAACAACTACGACATTTGGAGTTCATCATGCGTCGTGAACTCAATCAGAGGCTGCATGCCTCGACGCTTATTCAGTATCTTAAACACCAACGGATTCCAAGAGGCTTGAGACTGGCCATCAAACCTTTACTTTTCCGTCTACAATTTAATAAACTATTCATGGACAAATTGTATGCTGTGTTGAATAAGTGTTCTCTTGATTTGATCTTATTAATAGTGGAGGAACTGTCTAAAACTATAGGCGAACTCGAGGAGGAAATACACAACATTCACCGTGATCTTTCTGAACGCATGGACCCAGAGGAATGGTCCAAAACACTTGAACAAATTAACATCAAATTGGACAGTTATGGCAACGAGCTACAAGAACGAAAATTAAGAAAGTTTAAACGTGACACTATTGATTACCGGCTCAACGAGGTGTACACTTGGGCGGACATGTATTCACAGCGCAGACCCACCAAAAATCCACACACTTCGTCGGAGGAAAGTGTTGTGTCCGATCGTGAACTGTTACCCACAAGAACTCCTCTCGATATGGAGGCCCATGGTGATGGACCATCTACAAGCAGATCAGCAAGTGGGGAAACCTCGCAACAACGACCTATGAGTCATACTGAATCGTTTTTGTCCAAAAGCCAGCAACCATCTCAACCTCCAGACCAGCTATCCAATAAACTCAACGAAAGGTCAAAACAAGGAGAGGAAAAAGACAAACCCAAGGAAAAGGGACGCCAGAACCTACGGAGTCAAAAAACATAGTCATAAACATTTCCTCGGCAAGTTTGTCTCAGAAACAATTGCAAGTCTTGAACAAAGGAACCTCTTTCGTTTCCACTTATAACACTAATCTCCCTGAAACTGAGATCGCATTTTACAGATTTATGCGTACCATCAAACTTCGTCATTTTTTTGATAATGTGATTCCTGAAAGTCAACCACAAGAACCACATGAATTTGTGGAATTCAGATCTAAAAGCACGTATACTGCACCAGTATCCCACAAAACCATTGACATGTTTGAATCTTTAGTGTTGCAAGATTTGAGAAAACTGGAGTTCAAACCATTGAAAAAGCCAAACTTGACCAAAACTGAAAAAAGCATCTTACAGCAACTTGCTAAAAAGTAGGAACTCACATTTCAACAGGCAGATAAAGGTGGCGCACTAATAATCATGGATACCACTTACTATCACAACAAAGTACTAGAACACTTGACTGATGAGTCAACTTACTTTAAACTTGATCATGATCCTACTAATGACATTGTTCAAACTTTAAACAAAATACTGGAACATGCAGTTGATATGGACTGGATTTCACTCAAAACCAAAAGTTTTCTTACCAAGCAATTTCCCAAACGTCCGCATTTATATATGCTTCCCAAAATTCACAAACATCCCACAGATCCACCCTTCAGACCGATCGTTTCAGGTGTGGGTTCAGTGTTTGAACCTTTGGGCAAATATATCGATCAATTTTTACAGAATTTTGTCAACTCCTGGAAAACCAATGTACGTGATACCACTGATTTTTTAAACCTGTTACAGAGCCTTGATACTACCAACAGCCAAGATTGGGTGCTGTGCACCATTGACGTTACATCTCTGTACACGTCCATTCCCCTACAGGAAGGAATCGAAGACGTGGAATGGGCTCTATTAAAACAACAGAAGATCGGTGCACACAAAGTTTTTTTGTTGGAGTTACTGTTATTTTGTCTTCAGCACAGCTACTTTCGGTGGGAAAATGAGTTTTTTCTCCAGATCAGCGGGACAAGCATGGGTTTTGGGGGGGCCCCCACCTACGCAAACATTTTCATGGCCTCCTTTGAGGAACAGCATATTTTGCAAAACACTGCATGGAATGAACATTTGGTGATGTACCGTCGGTTCATCGACGACATTTTTCTCATTTGGTCACACACGACAGAGTCATTGGAATACAACATCAGGGCACTTAATTAAAAAAAAAACAGAATCAAATTTACGCATAACATCAGCACTGTTGAATTGCCTTTTTTGGATGTTTTAGTTGCGAAAAGTAATCAAACTATCCACACGAAAGTTTTGGTGAAACCCACAGATCGCAATAACACCCTGCTCTTTCAGAGTTTCCATTCTCCGTTGTTAATTCAGAACTTACCATTTTCGCAAATGCTACGCATCAAAAGGATTTCTTCCTCACCGGAAGCTTTCAACCACGACATAATGCGCATCAAAACACGATTTTTGAATCGTGGATATCCTGAAGAATGCATAGCAAAAGCTGAAGCAAGAGTGGCTAACATTCATCGCAACGATTTGCTTAGCAGCAAACCCAAAAAGACTACCATCAATCGTATCGCTTTTGTCTCTAAATTTTCTACGAGATCGGCAAGCATTAAGAAAATCATCATCAATCGATGGGAATTATTACAAAAAGAGGGAGATTTCGGCAATTCCTTCAGACATCAACCTCTATTTGCGTACAAACGCAGTCTCAACCTCAAGGAATCACTGTCTACGAAACAAGACACTGTCACTACCCACGGCGTGGGCATGAAAAAATGTAACAATTGTACGCACTGCAACAACGTCATGCAACAAAATTTCGTGAGACATCCTAGAACTGGTGAAAAAACTTCATTACAGTTTACAGCGGATTGTAACACCACCAACGTCATTTACAGTATCAAATGTCCGTGTGGACTCCTGTATATCGGCAAAACTGAAAGGAAAATCAAAATAAGAATCGGTGAGCACAAAAGCATGATTCGCACCAAGAATACTAACTCCAACTTGGTTGTTCACTGGTTACAACAACAGTACAATATTTCCCAAGTGCGATTCTTAGTGTTAGAAAAAGTTCAATTTAAAGAAGGCAGGGATCCCAGCCAATTTTTATCTCAACGAGAAGTAATGTGGATCAAAAAATTTAACACCATGGAACCGTTGGGATTGAATGATAAATTGGACTTGAGTTGCTTTCTTTAATTTCATAATCATATTTAGCACCCACTTCACATATCATCGGTATCTCAGGTCCCGTTATGTTTTGTAGCTCACAGTAGTTAAACACATCTTTTTTACATCCATATTTTGATTTTACGTTATTACACGTACACATTCACTGTCATGTGTTTTACAGTGTAACATTGATGTGCATTTTGTATTTGCTGGAGTATCAGCACTATGTTGTGAATTTTCTATGTATTGTTCATGTGCTCAGCGGGAAATTATATGTCTGACATGTTCAGGGCAGTCACATTGGTCAGTTACCATCTGTGCACCGGTGATGGGCGTCTTTCTATCATCTATATACATGTGCATATCCGAGGCACCCCACGTGTCTACGTGTTCATTGTCTACTTCCAGCTTAGCGCTACGGTTGTGTCTACCACGTCTCACATTTTCGCTTTCATTTTCTGTGACGCTACTCCGTTTTCCTATAGTGTCGTGTTTATGATACTTAGTTTACCATCATGTTGGTTTCGCAGTATATTATTATTATTATTTTTTTTTTCTTCAGCATGCCGCATTTTTCGTAGCGTTCGTTGTTTTAATTTTTATTTATGGGTTGGATGTTTGCCTTGCAGACCTACTCATCTTCAAGATGGCCGCCGTTTTGGCTCTTTCGTTTTGACCGCTTTTGGTATCATGTGATCTATTTCAAACTTTATTGAAGTGTAGCCAGCCAGTACACTTGTTCGCAGCAGCATTTCCTTATCTGCCACGGCGAGAGGAGCGTGTTCAGCTATCTGCGGTGTACCACCAGGTCTGTTACTCGTTTAGGTTTTCCTTCCATTCGTTTTGTGACAGTTTTTTTAGTCCACACGCGAACTTAGTGTATCGTTTTTCTGCCGTAGGTGGCCCGTCCTTTAAACACTCAGGAAACCAGGTGACTTTGGTTTTTCAGGTACGAGCAGTTTCTTTTTCCTTTTTTCTTTTCGTTGGTCATACGTGTTTGATGTCCATAACTTTACGGGCCGGCAATTTCCCTTTTGTGTGTTGCAGAAGTTTGTGGCCATCCGCCGCTGTTTAAGGTATCAGCTATTGGTGTCATTTCATGTAAGCGCCACGTTTTTCTATTGTTCATTGTATTCGTGCCCCGCACTTTGTTTGTGTCACATGGGTGTTGCGTTTTTCTAGCTGTTTTTTCGGCGTGGTTTCTTCAGGGTAGAGTTCTCTCTATCACCATCTCTCGATTCCTTTGGGTATCCAGGTGTGGGTTCTTGTCACTTATTCTACTTCTTGGACAGTCTACAGTTGTTCCTGTGTGTTTGGGATTTGTTTACACCAGTTTCCATTCTCAGGCACCCACAGGGTGCATATGGTTTCATTAGGATTTTTTCCATTTCTGAACTTTTTTTCATTTCTGAATCTTTTGTTTCCAGTGATGTAGATTTCTTAGGGTGACTTTGGAGCCGGGTTGTCATTTTTTGCATTGAACTGAAGCATAATGTTTTGTATTGCAATTTCATAATCGTGATAAATTGTTTTTTTTTTTTACTCACAGTGGCCCCTGAAGAAGGGACTCTAGGTCCCGAAATGCATTGGGCCGAAGAACATCAATTGCCACTTATTGTGTTTACATTACATTGCTAAATATGCTGCAATTTGTGTAATGTTTTGTACACATTGATTATCATGAAGCAATGATAACTGTATTTGCATATTTTGAATGACGCTTAAAATCTTGTTCCATTGAAAGTAAATGAAAATCAATGGTGAGATTATTGTGTGACTATTGTTTTTGTTTACGACGTATAAGCGTGTGAAAATACTTTGTTAAATTTGATTCAGTTAGTGTATCTTCATCAAGCTGTGCACACGGTTTATTCCTGACATACTGTCTTGAATCACACACACATCAAAATGTTTGTGCCAGACCTTGATGGTCTAGACATTGCGGCGGCGGCTGCTGCAACATGTGACTTAGATAACCATTGTGCTATGTTACAGAATCTACAAAAGACTCAGATGCTCTTGCACTGGATCATTTGCCCTCATCCACTGATGCAGCAGTGCTGATTCCTGTAACTGGCTGGCTTCCTAAAGTCGGTGATCTGGTCCGAGAGAAGTTGGAGAACAAAAAAGAATTTGGTACATCTTATCGTGCACCCGTCCCAGTTCTTGGATTGCAGGGTACTCGTACTGTGATTTTACCTCCATTGCCTGGTCGTAAGGAGAATCGGTTCAATTCTATTGAACATGTCAAGTTACACTATTTGGCCAATACTAAATAATATGCCTGGAAGCGTTCCGAGGCGGGATGTTTCTTTACACCAGATGTCTTCCACGAGTCCTTTGCAACTGCAACGCGAAGTGGAGACCTCCATTGATTTGTTGCCTGTTTTGTCGTCAACTTCAACTGTTGCGCATCATGAGCATGCTTCTCCGCCAGTGGAGCCTTCCGTTGACTTTCCCGATACTGTGCTCCATTCCTCTTTTAATGCAGATCGGCCCCCATTGTTTCGCCTGGGTGCTAGTGGATATTATATGGACAGGGGTAACTTTTCTTCAAATTCTTCATCGTCTTCGTCAATTTCCACTGAGGAGGAGCCCTCAAGTCAAATTTCCATTTTCTTTTCATGGTTTCGAAAAACTTATCTGATTCCTCCATGGACATACATATGGTGGTGCTTATGATGGTGTTCCTCTTCATGTGGATTGGGTTTGTGTCGTTTTTTTTCCTTTTAATCAATGGCCATTATTTACCTGAACGCTCTGCTGTCCATTCGGCCGATGGAGTATTGGCCCCACACACTTCGTCTCACAAAATGAAAAGGGGTCAACCCAACGTTAACATCTCAGCATTTCCGGTCAGCGATGGCATAGTTTGGGATAAGGTTCCTGTTAGAAATGGGATTCTTGGTAAGCTAGGGCACGGGCCAAAGCCAGGCAAAAACCACCACTCTAGTCAGGATAAGGGAGTTACACTTCTAAAATAACCCCTGCTCACCCCCTTGGTAGCTTGGCACGAGCAGCCTGGCCTATCTTAGAGGCAGTGTGTAAAGCATTTGCACATAACCAGCAGTAACACAGTGTACGCACTACAAAAGGACACCACACCAGTTTAGAAAAATATCCAATATTTTTATATAATTAAAACAAGACCAAAAATGATAAAGAACCACAATACTATACTTAAAAGTTCACAATTCAAAAATACGCTGATTAAAAAGAGTTCCTTGTATGGATAGCGCCGTCCGGGCTACCACGGCGTCGTGAACACACAAATCCAAAACAGTTCTGGCTGACCGCGGGGTCGCAGGCCAGCTACGGTGTCGGGAAGACCCGCAAACAGTACCTTTCAGAGATGCAGGGCGATGGGGCCCTCGAAGTCACACGCGTTGCAGGTCGATCTCCTCTCTGATGGAGTCAGGAGCGCTGGCGTCGGCAGGCGTCGGGTGCTGCGGTGCGAAGTGCAGCAGTGCGGCGTGCGGTGCCCTCAGGTCGCAGTGCGAACAGCGGCTCGTGGCGGCGTCAGATGGCGTCGTCGGTGAGACCAGGGTCGCGGTGCGAGATGAAGGCGGTGCTCGTCACGGTGCTGGCAGATCACGGTGCAAGCAGCGGCGTCGTCGTTGCTGAAGCGCTGTCGTCGGCTGACGAACTGGAGTCGATGGCGCCGGCGTTGGTAGGCCAAGGCTGTGGTGTGGGATGAGGGCGGTGCATCGTGTAACTTACGAGCGGTGCCCCCGAACCACGGTGCAAGCAGCGGCGTCGATCTCGGCGGGAAGTGGCGGCATCAGACAGGCAAAGGCGTCCTCGTGAAGCCAGGCGGTGCGGAGTGCGGTGCCCACAGGTCGTGGTGCGAGCAGCGGCTCAGTGGCGGTATCAACAGGCGTCGTCGGTGAGACCAGGGTCGCGTTGCGGCGGTGCCCTCTGCGGTGCCAAAGCTTCAACGTGAAGCGAGGCGGTGCGAAGTGCGGTGCCCACAGGTCGCGGTGCAAGCAGCGGCTCGGTGGCAGCATAAACAGGCGTTGTCGGTGAGACCATGGTTGCGGTGCGGCATTGCGGCGGTGCCCTCTGCGTTGCCTTCAGGAAACGGAGTCGGCAGTGGCGTCGTAGACGTCGTCGAGTTGGTGTTCTTCGGGTTGCAGCACAAAACACACAGTCCCCAGTGCTGTGGGTCGAAGAACTTGAAGTCTTTGCTGATCCTGAGACTTCGTGAACAGGGGGCAAGCTCTACCTCAAGCCCTTGGAGAGACTCACAAATTTAGGTTGCAGAAAGTCCAGTCCAGGCCTTTCACTACCCAAGACAAAAGCAGCCACTGCAGGTCAGCCCAGCAAAGCACCCAGCAAAGCAGTCGTTCCTTTCGCAGCTTCTCCGGCTCTTCTTCTTGGCAGTCTTCTTGTCCAGATGAGTTCTAATGTTCAGGGGTCTGGGACCCAGCATTTATGTCCAAAAATCCTTTGATATCTGAGGCAGAGAGGGCCTGTGCCCGGTCAGGACCAGTTCTGCCTTCTCTGGTGTGAATTCCTGGCAGGAGGTGGAGACGGCATTTGTCAGAGGCAGAACAGGCCCTTTGAGGAGCAAGGAAATCTCCTCCCCCTTCCCCCATCGCAACCCAGGTCTCTTCAGCCCTTTCCTGACCTACCTAGACCATCTGGCACCCCTCCTGCTCCCCCAGCCTTCTGTCATCCAAAACCCAGATAGGCAATCCACATTCCAGCAGAGGCACACGGGATGACTGAGCAAGAAAATACCCACTTTCCAAAAGTGGTATTTTCAAACACAGAATGTAAAAATCACCTTCACTAAAAGAGGCATCTTTAGGTTCTGAGTTCAGGCATACGAAACTTCATTTTCTTACCGAATTCCTGGGCCAGTTATGTTCATAAGATGTTATGAACAAACCTCCCATTCTGTCCTATGGGGAACTGGTAGCCTTGCAATAGTGAAAACGAAATTGGCTGTAATTCACTATTAGGACATGCCACACACACCGGGCATGTCCTACCTTTCACATACATTGCACCCTGCCCACAGGGGTACCTTGGGCCTACCTGAGGGGTGCCTGACATGTAAGAAAAGGGAAGGTTAGGGACCGGCCAGTGTGTGCACTGGCCAAGTCGATATGGCAGTTACAAACTGCGCGCAGACTCTGCAATGGCAGGTCTGTGTTACCGTTTTCAGGGCTACTCACTGGGGTGGCAAAACCAGTGCTGCAGGCCCCCGGGTAGCATTTGATTCACCGGCCCTGGCACACGCAGTGTACTTTACTAGGGGCTAACAGGTAAATCAAATATCCAATCATGGAAACACCAATCCATAGCACAATTTACCAGAGGAGCACCTGCGCTTTACCACTGATCAGCAGTGCGAAAAGCGCGCAGAACCGTTACACCAGCAAAACAGAGTCAAAACCGGGAGGTCAGAAAGCAAAAACTCAGGGGAAACACGCCAAAAGATACCAAGTCTAACACACATCCCCTCCAGCTGAAAGTAGGGAGAACTACCCATTTACCTGGGGGTTCTCTTCGCTAAGGCGGAAGAACCTGGACAGGCCATCTGCATTGGCATGCTCTGTGCCAGGGCGGTGTTCCACCGTAAAGTCCATTCCCTGGAGGGAGATGGACCACCTCAGCAGTTTTGGATTCTCCCCCCTCATCTGCATTAACCATCTTAGGGGCCTGTGGTCGGTCTGAACTCGGAAGTGAGTCCCAAACAGGTATGGTCTCAGCTTCTTCAGTGCCCAGACCACAGCGAAAGCTTCCCTTTCTATGGCACTCCACCTCTGCTCCCTGGGGAGTAGTCTCCTGCTAAGGAAGACTACCGGTTGGTCTAGGTCCTCTTCGTTCAGTTGTGAGAGCACCGCTCCCACTCCATGCTCTGACGCGTCGGTCTGCACGACAAATTCCTTGGAGAAGTCGGGGGCCTTGAGCACGGGGGCCGTGCACATGGCGGCCTTCAGGGTATCAAACGCCCTCTGGCAAGACTCAGTCCAGATCACCTTTCTCGGTTGCTTCATGGAAGTCAACTCAGTTAAGGAGGCCACGATGGTGCCATGTCCCTTAACAAACCTCCGGTAGTACCCAGTGAGTCCTAAGAAGGCCCTCACCTCTGTCTGGGTCTTGGGTGGCCCCCAAGCCAGGATGGTGTTGATCTTGGGCTGTAGGGGCGCCACCTAGCCGCTCCCTACCTGGTGTCCCAAGTACACCACCGACCCCTGCCCGATCTGGCACTTACTGGCCTTAATCATGAGGCCTGCCGTCTGCAGCGCCCTCAACACTTCCCTGAGGTGTTGCAGATGTTCGTCCCAACTGGAACTGAACACCGCAATGTCGTCCAGGTACGCGGCGCTGAATTCCTCCAGCCCGGCCAACACCTGGTTGACCAACCTCTGAAAGGTGGCAGGGGCATTCTTCAATCCGAAGGGCATCACCCGGAACTGGTAATGCCCGTCCGGGGTTGAGAATGCTGATCTCTCTTTGGCCCCCTCGGTTAGAGCGATCTGCCAGTACCCGGACGTTAAATCGAACGTACTCAGGAATCTGGCCGCTCCCAACCGGTCGATGAGCTCATCAGCTCGGGGGATGGGGCGGGCGTCAGTCCGCGTGACGGCATTGAGCCCCCGATAGTCCACACAGAACCGCAGTTCTGTGGCAGCCCCAGGTGCCGTTGCTTTCGGGACCAAGACCACGGGGCTGGCCCATGGGCTACTGGACGGCTCAACCACCCCCAACGCCAACATCTTCGAGACCTCCTCTTTGATGCTGGCCTTGACCCGGTAGGCCAACCGGTAAATCTTGTGTTTCACCGGGGGGCTGTCACCTGTATCCACGTCGCGGGTACACCAGTGAGTAACACCTGGGGTCAAGGAGAACAGTGGGGCAAACTGCCCCAACAACTGGTGACACTCGCTCTGCTGCTCAGCAGTCAGGGCTGGGGAGAGGGTCACATCATCCACCGACCCATCCCCCTCTTGGGCAGACAGGAGGTCCGGGAGAGGCTCACTCTCCGCTTCCTCCCCGTCGTCCGTCGCCAAGAGCATGCTCACTTTGGACCTCTCGAAGTGGGGTTTGAGGCGGTTCACATGGAGGGCCCATAACGGGTTCCGAGGAGCCTGCAAATCCACCAGGTAGGTGACCTCACTTTTGCACTCCACCACCTCAAAGGGCCCCATCCATTTGTCCTGTAAGGCACAAGGTTCCACACGGGCCATGACCCACACTTTCTGTCCAGGTTGAAACTCGACCAGAGTGGCATTCTGGTCATACCACTTCCTCATTTCTTCCTGGCTGGCCTCGAGGTTCGCCTGAGCAAGTTTCCTGAAGCGGGCAGTTTGGTTGCGGAAGGCCAGCATGTAGCTGAACACATCCTGGGGGGTCTTCCTGGGAGCGGCCTCCCAGCCTTCCTTTACCAAGCTTAGAGGTCCCCGCACGGGGTGACCGTACAGAAGCTCGAAGGGACTGAACCCGAGAGACTTCTGGGGTACCTCCCTGTACGCAAAGAGAAGACACGGTAAGAGGACGTCCCACTTACGCCTCATGGGTTCAGTGAGACCCTTGATCATGCCTTTTAAGGTCTGGTTGAACCTTTCCACCAGACCATTGCCTTGGGGGTGGTAAGGAGTGGTGAACTTGTACGTAACACCACACTCCTTCCACAGGGATGTCATATACTTCGATATGAAATTGGTCCCCCTGTCAGAAACCACCTCTTTGGGGAACCCCACGCAGGAAAAGATCCCCATCAACGCCCGGCCCACCACTGGCGCCGTCGTTGTCCTGAGAGGGATTGCCTCCGGGTACCGGGTGGCATGGTCCACCAAGACCAGGATGTACCTGTTGCCCATGGCTGTCTTGAGATCCAGTGGCCCCACGATGTCCATCCCTACCCTTTCAAAGGGTGTCCCCACCACGGGGAACGGTTGGAGGGGAGCTTTGACCTTCCTCCCACTCTTGCCACTTGCCTGGCAAGTTTGGCAGGACCGACAATGCACATCCGACTGCCTTCGCATTCGAGGCCAGAAGAAGTGGGTGACAAGCCGGTCAAAGGTCTTGTCCTGCCCCAAATGTCCTTCCAAAGGCACGTCGTGAGCCAGACCCAGTAGGAAGGTCCGGAAGCGCTGGGGTACCACCAGCACACGGGCTGACCCAGGTTCCGCGACCTTAGGCTCGCTGTACAGGAGATCATTCTCCCAATATATCCAATGTGATCCGGACTGATCACCAGTCGCCTGGGCTGCGGCCTGCTGCCGCAGACCCTCCAGAGAAGGGCACTCTTTCTGCTCCCGGCAGAACTCCTCCCTGGTGGGACCCCCTTCTTGCTGCCAATGGGTCAGCTCAGAGATGTCCCCCAGTTCGGCTACCTGTTCCCCTGTAGGCACCGGGGCGTCCCCTCGAGGTCCGCCTCCTCCCGGGCCGTGGGAACTTCAGGGGCCGGTTTCCCGCGCCCCTTGCCCTTCCTCTTGGCAGGGACCTGGGCCACTGTTTCAGGCTCCGGGTCCTTCTGATCACCCTCTCTGGCCGCCATCGACCGAGTGGACACGCATGCCCCCTCTGGCAACCCCAGCATCTCCAAGTGGGACCTGAGCTCAACATCCTTCCATAAGGACTGCTCCAGGTCGTTACCAAGCAGACAATCGACAGGCATGGAAGGGCTCACAACTACCCTTAAAGGACCTGAGACCCCCCCACTCGAAGGGAACCTGCACCACCAGACACTGGTGCTTAGAATTGTCGACTGCAATCACCTGGTGGAATGCCCTGGGGACTACCTGCGTCTCAGGGACCAGGTGACACCAAACTGAGGTCACACTGGCTCCAGTATTCCTGAGAGCCTCTACCCTTTTCCCGTTGATGGTCACCCAGGTGCTGTATTTCTTTGTGTTAGGGGGCACCTGGGCTCCTGGGACCATCTCACTGTCCCCTAGTGAGACGAGGGTCATTTCTGCGGGGTCCCCACCCTCCTGTTGGGACTCCTCCTCCTCCTCCCCCAGCGCTACGCTAGCCAACACTTTGGACGGTCCACCGGTGGGTGGCTGTGTCCCCTTTGGGCACCGGGGGTCTCCCCTCATGTGCCCCACCTGGTCACAGGCAAAACACTTACGGGGGCCGGTCTCGGCAGGCTTTCCTGTCGAACCCCCTGCTTCTTATCTCCGGGGGGATGGGAACCTTTACCCTGGGTGTTATTTTGGGGCCCTTTCGAGAACTCCTGTGTTTTACCCTTGTCCACCCCACTTTTCTGCTGGGACCCTGCCCACCTTTGACTGAGTTCCCCCCAAACGCTTTCTTGTGGACCCTGGTACTCACCCAGTGGTCCGCCTCCATAGCAAGCTTCCTGGGGTCAGTTAGCTTACTATCAACAAGGTGCTGGCGCAGATCTGCAAAACATAGACTAGACAAGTGCTCCCACGCAATCAAATTGTAGAGCCCCCAAAAATCTGTCACATTACTGCCCTTCACCCAGCCAGCCAACGACCGACAAAACCCATCCACACATTCCAGCCAAGTGTTGGCATCAGATTTCTTCCAGGACCTAAACTGATCCCGGTACTTTTCAGGAGTGAGACCATACCTAGTGAGAAGGGCTTCCTTCATATCAGCATAGGTGAGGTTAGGCCCCTTACCCAAAGCTGTCAAAGTATCCCTGGCTTCCTCTGGAAACAGAGACCACAATCGTGCGCCCCAATTCTCCTCAGGGACCCCATTCATGTGTTTCGCTGCCTCATAACCCTGAAACCACCTCTGTATGTCATCCCCTTTCTTGAACTCTCTGCCCACATTCTTAGGGATGTGTACGATTCGGTCTGTCTGCCTTGACGAGTTGCTGCCACCATCCGAGTTGGGCCTTCTCTTCAGCTCCAGCTCTTTAAGACCTCGTTCATGTTCCAATAGCATTCTCTTCTCCTCCATGGCCAATCTAATCTTTTCTAGCTCCGTGGCTGCTCTCCTTGCTTCCCGCCTGTCCTCCAGCTCCTCTGGGGACAGGCCACTGCTGCCTGGTCGGAAGGGTTCCCCCCCTCCCAAAAGCACATCCACCCTAGGACTAGGCTCCCCGCCTCTCCACTAAGGTCACCAGATTGCCCACTTGCATCTCTGGCTGCTACCAGGCCCTCAGTGCCTTTTGTAGCTCGTCCTTCCTAGTGAGGCCTCTAATTTGGACTTTTAGGTTTTTGCAAACGGACTTCAATTCTCTCACAGTGTAGAGCTCCAACCTATCCTCCTCAAAGGCAATGTCCATGGATGCAACGGATGATGCTATTGATTCCGGCATGGTGAAGTAGAAAGTTCACCTGGCAAGATCACAAAAATCGGCCAAAAAGAAAACGGGTTAGTATGTGGTACGTAATGGTCTGCGATATGGTAGTAGTGCACACCAATCACTGTAAGTCAAGTGCAAACGCAATTCCTATCTTCACTGCTGACAACCAATGTTAGAAATGGGATTCTTGGTAGGCTAGGGTGCGGGACAAAGCCAGGCAAAAACCACCACTCTAGTCAGGATAAGGGAGTTACACTTCTAAAATAACCCCTGCTCACCCCCTTGGTAGCTTGGCACGAGCAGCCAGGCCTATCTTAGAGGCAGTGTGTAAAGCATTTGCACATAACCAGCAGTAACACAGTGTACGCACTACAAAAGGACACCACACCAGTTTAGAAAAATATCCAATATTTTTATATAATTAAAACAAGACCAAAAACGATAAAGAACCACAATACTATACTTAAAAGTTCACAATCAAAAATACGCTGATTAAAAAGAGTTCCTTGTGTGGATAGCGCCGTCCGGGCTACCATGGCGTCGTGAACACACAAATCCAAAACAGTTCTGGCTGACCGCGGGGTTGCAGGCCAGCTACGGTGTCGGGAAGACCCGCAAACAGTACCTTTCAGAGATGCAGGGCGATGGGGCCCTCGAAGTCACACACGTTGCAGGTCGATCTCCTCTCTGATGGAGTCAGGAGCGCTGGCGTCGGCAGGCGTCGGGTGCTGCGGTGCGAAGTGCAGCGGTGCGGTGCCCTCAGGTCGCGGTGCGAGCAGCGGCTCGGTGGCGCCGTCAGATGGCGTCATCGGTGAGACCAGGGTCGCGGTGCGAGATGAAGGCAGTGCTCGTCACGGTGCTGGCAGATAACGGTGCAAGCAGCGGCGGCGTCGTTGCTGAAGCGCTGTCGTCAGCTGACGAACTGGAGTCGATGGCGCCGGCGTCGGTAGGCCAAGGCTGCGGTGTGGGATGAGGGCGGTGCGTCATGTAACTTACGAGCGGTGCCCCCGAACCACGGTGCCATCAGCGGCATCGATCTCGGCGGGAAGTGGCGGCGTCAGGCAGGCCAAGGCGTCCTCGTGAAGCCAGGCGGTGTGGAGTGTGGTGCCCACAGGTCGCGGTGCGAGCAGCGGCTCGGTGGCGGAGTCAACTGGCATCATCGGTGAGACCAGGGTCGCGGTGCGGCATTGCGGCGGTGCCCTCTGCGGTGCCAAAGCTTTGTCGTGAAGCGAGGCGGTGCGGAGTGCGGTGCCCACAGGTCACGGTGCAAGCAGTGGCTCGGTAGTGGCGCCAACAGGCGTCGTCGGTGAGACCAGGGTTGCGATGCGGCGGTGGCCTCTGCGTTGCCTTCAGGACACAGAGTCGACAGTGGCATCGTAGACATCGTCGAGTTGATGTTCTTCGGGTTGCAGCACAAAACACACAGTCCCCAGTGCTGCGGGTTGAAGAACTTGAAGTCTTTGCTGGTCCTGAGACTTCATGAACAGGGGGCAAGCTCTACCTCAAGCCCTTGGAGAGACTCACAAATTTAGGTTGCAGAAAGTCCAGTCCAGGCCTTTCACTGCCCAAGACAAAAGCAGCCAGTGCAGGTCAGCCCAGCAAAGCACCCAGCAAAGCAGTCGTTCCTTTTCGCAGCTTCTCCGGCTCTTCTTCTTGGCAGTCTTCTTGTCCAGATGAGTTCTAAAGTTCAGGGGTCTTGGACCCAGCATTTATGTCCAAAAATCCTTTGATCTCTTAGGCAGAGAGGGCCTGTGCCCGGTCAGGACCAGTTCTGCCTTCTCTGGTGTGAATTCCTGGCAGGAGGTGGAGACGGCATTTGTCAGAGGCAGAGCAGGCCCTTTGAGGTGCAAGGAAATCTCCTCCCCTTCCCCCATCGTAACCCAGGTCTCTTCAGCCCTTTCCTGACCTACCTAGACCATCTGGCACCCCTCCTGCTCCCCCAGCCTTCTGTCATCCAAAACCCAGACAGGCAATCCACATTCCAGCAGAGGCACACGGGATGACTGAGCAAGAAAATACCCACTTTCCAAAAGTGGTATTTTCAAACACAGAATGTAAAAATGACCTTCACTAAAAGAGGCATCTTTAGATTCTGAGTTCAGGCATACAAAACTTCATTTTCTTACCGAATTCCCTGGGCCAGTTATGTTCATAAGATGTTATGAACAAACCTCCCATTCTGTCCTATGGGGAACTGGTAGCCTTGCAATAGTGAAAAACGAAATTGGCTGTAATTCACTATTAGGACATGCCACACACACCGGGCATGTCCTACCTTTCACATACATTGCACCCTGCCCACAAGGGTACCTTGGGCCTACCTGAGGGGTGCCTGACATGTAAGAAAAGGGAAGGTTAGGGACCGGCCAGTGTGTGCACTGGCCAAGTCGATATGGCAGTTACAAACTGCGCGCAGACTCTGCAATGGCAGGTCTGAGTTACCATTTTCAGGGCTACTCACTGGGGTGGCACAACCAGTGCTGCAGGCCCCCGGGTAGCATTTGATTCACCGGCCCTGGCACACGCAGTGCACTTTACTAGGGGCTAACAGGTAAATCAAATATCCAATCATGGAAACACCAATCCATAACACAATTTACCATAGGAGCACCTGCGCTTTACCACTGATCAGCAGTGCGAAAAGCGCGCAGAACCGTTACACCAGCAAAACAGAGTCAAAACCAGGAGGTCAGAAAGCAAAAACTCTGGGGAAACACGCCAAAAGATGCCAAGTCTAACAGTTCCATATGCAATTTACGGCCCGACTGAGACAATTCGAATGCCATACGTCTTTCGTGTCTCGTTAGCTGATGTGGTTACACCAGGACTGCGTTCCGATGACTGGGATGTTAATGCAGTCCAGTCACTGTTTTCAGATTTAAAATATTACACTGCATTTGAAACTGAAGATTTATATTTAAATTCCGCTAATTATGCTGATTTATTCTGTTTTCAACATTATGGTCATCATTTTTTGCATAAATCCAACACAGTCAGAACTCAGGGTAATTATACTCAGTGGGAACATTGTCCTACACCGTTTCAGGGTAGTTCGCAAACGCAGATGAAAAAGTTTGTCTATTTTTCTGGCTATAATCTCTCTGACCCTAATTCTTATTATTATAAGTTGAATGCACCATCACACACGAAATTCATGCTGACCCATACTAAATTGGTATATTCTTTGACATTCATAACCGATTTATCCTTGCAAGGTTATGAATATTGGAAGGACGTGATTGATTTAAAATCAATATTGGGTACCAATGATTGGCAGGTGCAGGGAACTGAATCATTACATTGTGCGTGTTTGATATCATTGCAGCTGATTTTCCTGAATCAGACTGTACAACAGACTACTTGCTTTGGTTTAGCTACTGCTAAAAATATAAACATTCCTGTGTTTCCGTCACTGGCAGCATATGACAACTGGCAGCAGTATACAAATTCTACTCTGGGTGATTTGAATAATTTGGTACAAAATGGTACCCTTAATACATCCACTATTAATCCCTTGGGTTGGTTAATTTGGCCTCTCAATACGAATGCTTGTCAGTTGCACTTTTTGAACTCATCCAGTGGATTTCCTCTCAGTAGACCGGACCCATATTTCCCACAATCACATTCAGTGACTACATATTCTGTGGGTAAATTGTGTCAGCATTGGTTGAAACATTCTACTTTGTCATCTGTGAAACAACATCTCTCGCTTTTATCTGGTGACATTGATTTGGCTGATTTCCTTTTAGGTACAAAATCACCTCGCCCTTTGCGTATGCAGCATATAATGAATTTTGGAAACTGTCACAGATGGAAGCAGCTTTCCGCTTAAGACAAATTGATCAAGACAATTTGAGAAAAGTTTTGGATGTGGTCGATAACAGTATTAATACTTTGTCTTCACCTATTTACACCTTGGATAATATTGTTTCATCTGTTATTGACATTGTACAAAATGATGTATCTGTGTTATATCATGGTCAAAATCAATTGCACTCTGTTAAGCAATTTGGTTGGACCTTACAAACGTTAAAGAATGGAAAAGTCCCATGGGAATATTTAAACGCTACTGCCCTGTTTTTACCGTTCAATCTGACAGATAAATAAAAGCTTATGTCCATGAAAGATTCCACATACACTTTATTACATATTGAGGAACTAGACAGGCTACCATTTTCAATAGCGGAAAATGATTCTTCAGTATGGGTAATACACAGGGTTATCTCCTTGCCCATTTCCCTGTTTCAGTTTACTGCATGCATGAAGCATTATCCAGTCAGTAGATTTGAGCCCCTTGGAAGTATTTTCCTGCACGAATTACGGTCCTTACCACTTACATTTCACTGTCAACGAGATGAGAAGGAGGTTTTCCTAACAGGGGAGGACTGTGATTCTACAGTGGGACATGCTTTAGTATGCACACAAGTTAAGCTTCACGGCGCTTGCAACGTCTCAGCACCTAATTTAGCCTGTTTTCTAAAAAGAACACCAGTCCCTTCAATTATTCCCACGCTAACTTTGCTTTCTAATGGAAGTTATCTTATCCTGAATAACCACAACTGCTGAGGCTTATGGGCTGGCATTCCGTATATAGTAACTGTTTCCCAACAAGTTACTTGTTGTAGCAATGTTCTTTTTCTGCCCCCACACGGGAGTGTTGATAGTTCACTGTGGCCTTCCATTCCCACTTTGAAAACAGACTTCAATAAACTAAGCAAACTCAAAGCGCTATTGTTTCAACAAGAAGTTGCTCTCACTTCAGCTTAAGAGACCTTCGAATTGCAGGTGGCTAGAACATCTAGTGCTATTCAGTCTCTGCTGAATACGAATCTCTCACTACATTTTGGGGAATTGATTCATCAAATATTTAATGCATCTGATACTGAAGGCCTTGCACATTTTTTTAAGCTAGTGGGATCCGGCCTTGTGTCCTCTTTTCAGATGATTTTTGGAGTAATACCAGCTTTTATTCATTCTATTTTTTCCAGCGCCTTCGGAGGGTTTCCATTGATCGTGCCGTGCGGCGTGCTGATACTTCTGCTCCTGTTACGCAATGGCTGCCCTTCATGTGGTACTGCACAGACCCGGACAATTGCGATGGTACCATGAACGAATGCAACAACTTTTTGGATGCTTGCCATTGGCGACGCTTGGTGTGAGTTATGGACTTACCTTTTGCTTTGCCTATTTTACTTGCGTGCAACCTGTGTTCTATTGCCAACGGTGCCCTTTCTGTTGGGCCTTGGATGTCTGCCTCTCCAATACATAATGCGCTGATCTGGATTATGATCTGTTGGTGGGTCCATTGCTGGCCCATGACCAGGCCTGTTCTGGGGATGGCCGTTTGATGCGTGAGGCTGCACTTGGAGTATTGGCAGGCTGGAATACCTGTGAGGCTGCACAGCGCCTCTCGCAACGGATTTTTATCGAATTTCACGCAAGTTGCCCGGATATGCTCCTAGAAGCATTGGATTATGAAAAGCACGTATATTCATTCGAACTGCTCAACAATGCCCCTTGTTATTCTGTTCTGGTCAGGCCCTAGCACCTAGACAAAACATACTAACGCAGCTGCTGCTGGAAGCTCGTTCTTTGATATTATGGTAATGCATGTTTAGGTAACACACACTTGGAGAGGGACCTTTCCAGGGAGAAGAGAAACATGCACCCACGATGTAGAAATACCATCTATAGGCTACGGTATGGGTTCTGCTGACAAAGGCCAGAGATCTTCTATTATATAATAATACTTCTTCTCACCAAGGGGAGGGAGGTTAGGCACTATAGTCCTTTCTCCATTGTCTTTGTATGATGACATCTCCCTTTATGATATATGGCCTAGCTACAATGCTAACTATATTCGTGTTATGCATTTTTCTGCTTGTTGTGGCACGTATACTGCATGTTAGAGCACAATAGTTAAAATAAACATTTTGAACTATATTTGTGTCTCGGTCAGATCTTATTGTGGACAGATACGAGAGGGTAAGCGAAAAGGTGTGTCTTGTTACCGCGATTCCTGAGAGATCCGGGAGTGTTGTGTTCTGGGGTGTCTAATCATTTACTCCTCCGTGAATGTGTAGGAGAGCGAGTGAGACACTATAGCTAGTCAGTTCTGGGCTCGTGGGCACTGAGGGTGTAGGAAGGCACAGTCCCTATACACTGAGGTCCCATAATCCTGCGCATAGTTCTGTGTATGTGTAGAATCCCTGCAACAGAAGGCAGAGTCAGGCACCTGTATAGAAATGGATTTGTAGTAGTGTTTGTAGTATTAGACAGCAATTCATTGATATATTAAAGAAATTTCTATATATCTTTCCAAGGCAAAGTTTAAAACAGAAAATAAGTACTGTACAAGGATGGGATCCTTGCAAGATTAGAAAGCATACACATTTTCAGGGACACTCACTAGCTTGTTCATCAAACAAAGTGTGCCAAAGCACTTTTCATCATTTCAGGATGTTAGTTTTACACCATCAACAATGCGAACTTTAGTTAGAATGCTGTACAATGTGAAAACTCCTGCTTTATGTTTAGGAGAAATTAATAGAACACTTTTGTATGGTACTGTGGCAGATGTAGAAAAGGTTTGTGATGATGTGCAGTTTTGTTTTTTTGGTTCTCAGCAGGATTCTAGGGAAAATGAAGAGTTGTTAAGAGGAGGAGTTGTAGAACAGGACACAGATATTACAGTTGATAGTTTTGAAGAAGAGATTAAAATATTTTGCACACAGTGGTCTAAAAAACCAGAGTATGTTTGTATTGTTGTTGACGCACTCACTAGAAAATTTAAACACAAACTGTTGCTTTGTATTTAAAAAGTGAAAAAGTAAATAATGATAACTAGCAAAAGTTAACTGTGTATTTATTTGTAGAAGAACGCTTTGACTTGTCCATACGACAAGTTATATGTAACTAGTGTTACCATAAATTAGAAGATAATAAAATGAACAACACATAGCTATTAGATACCCATTTTGTAAGATAATAAAATGCCTGCTAATGTAGAAAAACTATGAAGGGCCAAAAATAAAAAAACATTTACATTTATGATTCTTTTCAGCATTGTCAAGGGCTCTTATGGGCTGCTCTCCAGCACTCACTACACCTCCACAATCCATGCAGTATGATGCCATCCAGGAAAACTGTGGCGCCAAATCTGGCAGTTGAGATTGGACGTCTGAAGGGACTCTCTGCCCCAGTGTTGTTGTGGCTGGTATTGAAGTTCAGGGTCCTTCAGCCTTGCATTGCCTTCTTGCTGCTTTTACACTATTGCTTTGGTATGCTGACTATGAATTCCTCTTAAAGAATGTTCAAGACACATAAATAGTCATTTTTGTACATTTTTTAGTTAAAATGTGTATTATCCAATGATATTCCTTTATTTCTCATGGACATGATTTTCTGTTTTGTTTTTGATTTTTTTTGGGGGGAGTGTTTGTACGTGGCTATTCTTGAAAACTCTGGAGTCATATCTGTTGCAGTAGTCTGCACCTCTCAAAGGACGTTCTGGGTGGGAATTGTTGCTGGTGCTACTGATGTAGATGGTCCTCCAGCTTCCCTCTACTTGATTGCCAGTTAGAGATGTTTTCTGTGTTATGTTTTAAGATGATAGACCATGGACGTCATCGCACATGAATATTTTGTATTTATCCCTCTAGAGTGGGTCTTTTCACAGAGTCTGCATTGTACTCGTTTTGGAGCAGTTTTTGATTCCTGTTGAGTTGGGTAAGAATGAGTAGTTTTATGGGTGTTTTGTAGTTATGTTCTATTCGTGAGTTCAGATGTTAAAAGTAATTTTTTGAAATTGTAGTTTTTCTTAAATGTGTTGTTAAAATTAAGTTAAACAATTGTTACTAAACAGCTAGACTCAAACTTTGTGTAAAAGATGTTGAAATATTTGTTTTACATTTTGCCATTTGTATTTGTGACTACTGATGACCCTCTGGGCTCTGTTTTCCCACCATGCAGCTCTGCCTCAGCTCTGACTGTTAGTGCCCCTGCCTCCCGCGCAGCAGAGCACGATTCGAGTCCCAAGGACTTGCCTTTGTCGTCCGGCATCTCGCCTCGCTTTTCGCCTTCTTTCTTTTTTACATTTTATTGTGCTTCGCCCTTCATCTTATTGTGCTTTCACCCTTCATTTTTGGGCTTTTGCCCTCATTTTATTGTGCTTTTGCCCTTCATTTCTATTTCTTTCACTGTGCCTTGTTCACCACCCTTGCAGCTTTTCCCTTCCTTTTGTTTCCCGCTCCTAGCCGCTGCTGCCCCCGCGGCCCCTCCCACTCCCGCCTCCCAGCTGTTCTCGCCCTCCTCCTACCCCTACTTAATGGCGGCCGTTGCGCGCTGAGGTTGAGCAAGACCCCATGGGCTCTGCTCTGCCAGCACGCAGCTCTGCCGCAGCTCTGACTGTTAGTGCCCCTGCCTCCCGCGCAGCAGAGCACGGTTCGAGTCCTCAGGACTCTCTTTCTGCCTTTGCCTTTGTCGTCTGGCATCTCGCTTCGCTTTTTGCCTTCTATCTTTTTTACATTGTATTGTGCTTTGCCCTTCATCTTATTGTGCTTTCGCCCTTCATTTTTGTGCTTTTGCCATCATTTTGTTGTGCTTTTGCCCTTCATTTCTATTTCTTTCACTGTGCCTTGTTCGCCGCCCTTGCAGCTTTCCCATTCCTTTTTTTCTGCTCCCCGCCACTGCTGCCCCCGTTGCCCCTCCCGCCTCTCAGCGTTTCCCGCCCTCCTCCTACCCCTACTTAATGGTGGCCGCTGCACGCTGAGGTCGAGCAAGAACCCCTGGGCTCTGCTCTCCCAGCATGCAGCTCTGCCTCAGCTCTGACTGTTAGCGCCCCTGCCTCCCGCGCAGCAGAGACGGTCCGAGTCATCAGGACTCTCTTTCTGCCTCTGCCTTTGTTGTCTGGCATCTCGCCTCGCTTTTCACCTTCTTTCTTTTTTACATCTTATTGTGCTTTCTGCCTTCATTTTTGTGCTTTTGTCCTCATTTTATTGTGCTTTTGCCTTTCATTTCTCTTTCTTTCACTGTGCCTTGTTCGCCGCCCTTGCAGCTTCCCCTTCCTTTTAATCTCGCACCCCGCCGCTGCTGCCCCCGCGGCCCCTCCCGTTCCCGCCTCCCAGCTGTTCCTGCCCTCCTCCTACCCCTACTCAATGGCGGTGGCTGTGCGGCCACGCCGCTGGCGCGCTGAAGGCGTGCCAATGGCAAGCCCGCCTGCGTCCCTCCACAGCCCGCCTGCGACCAGTGCCAGGAACCCTGGTCCTCCGACCTGCTAGTGCTACGACTCAGCAACTCTCCATGCACTCAACCCCGGAAGAAACTAACCCCGGGCGGGTAACTACGCTCCGCCAGCGGAGTTTACGTAGTTTTGCCTACTCTGCGTTCCGTTGCGAACGCGGAGGTCAGGCAAAACTACGACTCTGTGGCGGAGCGTAGTTAGCCGGCCCCTCCCAAAATAATTAAAAGTAAGTAAAAGGCACTTACCTGCCCCGTGGCTGCCTCCTCCTCGACATCGCTGCTCTCCTGCCTCCTCCTCGCCGTCCTGCTTCACTGATAACCCCTACGTTGTACGTCCACATGCAAGATGTACAACGTAGGGGTTATTATCCGATCCTGGAGCATTCCTTTTGGGAATGCTCCAGGATGGAATAACTCTTTGAATTACCGAGAGCCCGTTGTGTGGGATTCAGCCACTGTGCACAGCCTGAATCACTGACATAATATCGACAGACACTATATCGACCAACCATAATATCGGGAAAAAAATATCAAATACACTAATATCGACACACTATACTTATTTATACACTTACATCGATATCAGTATTATCGAACACAAAAATATTGTTATAAGAAATATCGAACATGTTTAAAAAAGATACAAGGCGTCAATAATATCGATAACCACAAAATAGACACTAATAATATCGTTAGAAAAATTATATCGACATGTTAAAAACATTTATAAACATACAAAACTTACCCCAAATAATATATAATTATTAATAAACACACACAACATACAAAAGAAATCAATTAAAACATGTTTTAAAGACATTTAAAAATATTACCATAAAATATATTAAATACACACAATTATTTACTATTTGAAATATTATACCTAAATAAAAAGCACATATTACTTATCATCGAAAACAATATAATTCACATATAATATAATAAACCACTTTACAATAAAAAAATGCAATAACTAAAACTTAATTAGCGTTTTCCATATATGGAAAGCAACCACCAAATCAATTAAAACAATAAATATCAACCAATGAAGTACACACACTATTAAAATAAACCAATGAAATTAAAACAACAATTAATTAAACACTATATAAACACACAAAAATTAAGCATTATTTTACACTTCAAACAAAAAAGAAAGAAAAAGGAGAAACTCTGCCGGATTGCTGCCAGAACACTGGACTACATTATAGAAAACTCTGTTTCCGCCTCCACAAATTAAGTAAAATAACATTTAGAAACTAATACTACTGCTAATCTTCTAAAAGCACTATTTTTAGATACAAAATAATTAATATATGTTTTTTAAATTTATATCTCCTCTACAGATAATTCTAAAAAGATTCAAACACCTACAGAACACTGTGAAAAATCAAGTTGCAAATAAAGTAAGTATCAAACCGAAATAAATCAAAACAATTTGATAAAATACCCAACAAAAGTCCAAGTTAACCCCAACCCCCCCTTAATACACAGTTAAACAAAATTATTAACATTACTTTTTTTTTACCAACAGGAATCTCAGCAAGAAAACCAAAGGCAAACAGTAAAGAAAACCCATCAGCATTGAAAACGACTTCAAATTCAACGTTGTAAGTATAGAATTGACAATGTATATATTTCAGAAAATAAAACAGTACAGGAATATTTATAGTAATTTTTCTATAAATTTTTCTTAGCATTTGAAACATCATAATGACTGAAGGCTATTATAATACGTAATTATCAATTACGTATTACGTAATTATGTATGCTATGGCTCCGCCTAAGGTTTGTGGTACGAGGAGCGGGCGTTCAAACCGCAACTCGGCCATTGCCCCGCCGGTCAATGTCACCACTGAGCCGCACTTGCAGATGCAGATGCCGATGGGGGTGCGGTGGGGGGTGCGAGTAAGAAGAGCGCACCCCGTATGGGAAGACCGGTTTTGAAATTGTTACACTCCGGGAAAGCAGCTGACATCCTTACTGCTGCCCCAGAATGGCCATGGCAGAGATTTTACTGGAGGCAGTACAACTTGGGCTTGGGGGGCGGCCTGAAGTAGATTCTGCTAGATGTGAAGAACTGCTTCCTTCTACACATTCGGATACAGAACACTTGGAGGGGTCGCATTCTATGGGGGGACCGGCCACGGCAGTATACCTGACACAGCAACAGCCATCCGCTCTGCAGGTATGCCAGACAGAGGTGAGTGCTGGTGCTTCTGATATTTGCTTGAATATCGCTGACTCTCTATCGCCTAAGCAAACACAGACATCAACAAAGATGCTGGCTCTGGCTGATATAGCAGGTAACAAGGAAGCCAGCCTGTTGCCTGAGGATGACAGGGGCTGCGCAAAAATAACAGCATGGGCAGATAATCCCCTTCTAGAGCCACTGCGGCCCTTATACACTGCTGATACACCAGATTTAGGGGATGATAAGCACTCCAATGATCTTTCTCTTGAGCAATCTGCTCTAGTTGACATTTCATCCTCCTCATACTTTCCCTCGCCGAACACAGATGATTCATCAGCATATCTCTTAGAGGACTCAGCTAACCTCCCTGCAACTAAAAAAAAACGCAACTTTAAACCTGTTAAATCTATCAGATGTCCTAAAACGTCTGCAGAACTCTTTAGTAGGACACAACCTCAAGGTGCTGCTTCAGCACATTCAAAAACGTGGATAGAGGGCAGCCCTTTATGTAAATGGGTCACTTCAAAGGGAGAGGTTAAAGCTATCATCTCGAGACTTTCTAACACTGGACAGGGTGCTGGACTCACTAACAGTCAAAATCCCTCTCCCTCCCTAACTGCAAATAACATCATGACACACGCATCGAAAACGGATCTGTTCACAGCGGGCTCTCCTCCTCTTCTTTCTGCTAATTCTATTCCAACAGAAAATGAAGCTTTCTCATCCATAAGTAAGGTGTCAGTGGCATCTGCAGTTGCAGCAACACCAGGGATGGTAGAACCATCTGAACCATCACTAAGTTAAATTCTGCAGGCACTACAGGCACAAAGAACCGAGGCGCAGGAGCACTATATACAGCTCAGAGCAGACAAAGCTATGATTCAGCAATCACTAACAGAAGTAACCAATAAGGTGGCCACACTTACCAATGACATGATGGAATTACAGCAACGGCTGGCAGATAATGAAGATGCAGTAACACACTCCACTAGTCTAGTCTGGGATCACGATAGTCAACTTGTGGCCTTGCAGGGGAAAATCGAGGCCATGGAAAATCGAGTGTTTGGAGTCCCAGAAGGCAAGGAGGGCTCCGACCCACGGGCTCTTATTGTCCAGTTGTTCCAGAAGGCCTTTCCCGATCTAGATGACGGGACTGGGCCTCCCAAATTCAAAGGGCACACAGGCTGCCAATTTTTCTGAACCAAGCAGAACAGTCTAACCGACGACGGCCACGTCCAATCCTTATCTATGTTGGCAACTTCTTATTATGCCAGGCTATTGCCATCAAAGCCCGACCTACTGCACCTGTTGTTGTGGAATCAGTTTCCCTCATTGTAAGATCAGATCTGTGTAAGATCACGATGGACAAAAGATGGAGGATGTGGCAGCTCATTGACCCTTGGAAAGCAATCGGGCCCAGGTTTACTTGCAGGAACCAGCTCGCTTGAAGGTTATCAAGGATGGCCACTCACACATTTATCATTCGGATCAAGAGGCAAAACTAGCGCTCTCTAGATGGCAGCAGCATCTTAAAAAATGATCTGAGCAGAATGAACGTTCTCTTTACAAGAGATTAGCAGATCTATACCATGACTTTCTGTTACCTCTGCTGTCAATAAGGCATTTAGCACTTGCTAAACATAGCTGCTACTTCTGTCTTTTCTCTGGCTTTTGCTTTCTCTTCTGACATTAGGTTGCTGTTCTTCCTCGTATTTTTGGGGGGTTTTATTGCACCACTCGTTATACATTTGATACCCATTTAAGGGGGGCTCTCGGGGGCCATGCTCCCTTCAGGCTGTCAGTGATCGCCAGCCGGGTCAGGGGTGGTGATTCCTTTTCCAGAACACTGGGTGGAGGGGGTGGAGGGTGGCTCAAGGGAGTAGGGCCGGGATGGACTCTCAGGGTGTTTGCGTGCAGAACACACGAAGGGGGTTTAAAACACAGGGGGTACTGACACTATCAGTTGCAAATGAATCTGATATCTTACAAATGTTAAATGTTTGTATATGTTCACTTTTTCTCAAAGTTCTCTCTCTTCAAAATTCTTTATCAGACAACGTTATGGGGGATGGTAAAGAAGCTTTGCAAGGTGTTTTTTTATTTTGCATTGTTTGAAATTTCAAAAGCCTTATAATGGGGATAATTAGATGTATAAGCTGGAATGTAGCTGGGTTAAACGCGGCATCTAAGTGCCAGTTGGTCAGGGAGGAGTTTAAGCTATACAAATCTCATGTGGTAATTCTTGTAGAAACACACTTGGCTTGCAAGGATAGAGGCCTGTTTAAACAGCTAGGTTTTGAAATAGTTGAATGTACATCACAGGGAGTATCAATCAGAGGAGTAGCGATACTCAAGGACAAGTGACTAATCTGCAAAATACTTAAAACCTCTTCTGACCAACGAGGTAGATGGGTTATCGCACAATTGGAAAGCTATGATAAAAATGTGTTTTCGGTGCATTGTATGGCCCAAATACGGATGATTTCACTCTTTTCAATAAATTAATGCTTGAACTGTTTGACTGGCATCGGGAACTGATTATTATGGGGGACTTCAATTGTACACTAAACTACGATATCGACTCTACTAATAGGACGGCTCATCCAAGAATGCGAGGGTTCGAGAATCGATTTATGAACTGGCTCAGCTTCACGGCTTATCTGATGTATGGCGGGCGTTACACCCCATGTCACCGGGATACACATATTATTCTGCCCCTCACCAGCACTATTCTAGAATAGATTTGGCCATGGCTAACGATGATATCTTAACAACAACCAAAATCGAGGTGTGCCCCCCGATAACCTCTGATCACAACCCAGTTTTGTTTAGCTTTCAGCTAGCAGAGGCAGATAAGACCAAGCAGTCTTTTTCATTTCCCAGGAACTTGCTGACGGACCCAGGATTTATATCATTTACTCAAGCCGCCCTTATTGAGTTCTTACAGTCTTACGTGGACACCGCATCTCCTATCATAGTCTGGGATGCAATGAAAGCTTACACTCAGCAATATATTTATTGCTTAAATAAAACTAATGAGAATAACGCTAAGTTATCTTGCAATGCACTAATACAATTAGAGATTCGGCATGCGGAGGAACTTAGGTTAGGAGGGCCAAATCAAGATCAACTATATGCCTCTTTAATAGATTTGCGTTTACTTTTTTTGCAGGATATTAAAAGAAAAGATAGCAGCGGCTTATAATAAGAATTGCTCTCAGCAATATGAATATGGGGATCAGGTTGGGAGAATTCTGGCGTACCAGGTAGCGGACAAAAAATCTAAAGGGCGGATAGACCCGATAAGGGGCAGAGATGGTAGACTACATACTTCTCCTAACTTTATCTTAGAGCAATTTGCTCAATTTTACAAGGAACTTTACACCTCATCTTGTAATATCGACAAAACAAGACTTGAAGACTATTTAAAGCTCTGCGACCTTCCGTCCCTAAATAGAGAGGCAGCTGACCATTTTAAATCAAGATATCACTAACGAAGAAATTGCAATTGCTTTAGCCGCATTGCCATCTTGCAAGGCCGCTGGGGATGATACCTTGCCAATCGAATTTTATAAAACTTTTAAAAACTCCATTCTACCGCTACTGAATGATGTTATGCATCAGATAGGGGATCGAATGGTATTCCCCAAATCCTGGGATATGACTAACATTGTCTTTTTCCTTAAAAAGGGGAAATCAGCAGATGATTGCGGGTCTTATCGCCCAATATCTCTCATTAATGCTGACGCTAAAATGTTTGCCAAGATACTGGCTAATCGCTTAGCGCCTGTTATGCCAGATCTAGTATCTGATCAACGGCATGGGTTCATAACAGGCAGAGACACTACGTCCCATGTCACTACAGCTATAACTGCGTTCAACATCGCTAATAGGACATCTTGCAATTTGGGGATGGTCCTATTAGACTCTGAAAAAGCATTTGACCGAGTGGTATGGGACGCACTATGGGCAACACTAACTGCTAACGGACTACAAGGCCGTTTTTCTAAATGGGTCCGCGCACTATACACCAATCCACAGGCTAAACTTATATATATTAACTTACACTCTGCCCCCTTTCAGACACAACGCGGTACTCGGCAGGAGTGCCCACTATCCCCTATGCTGTTTGCATTATACATCGAGCCGTTCATTAAAGCACTAAATCGGAACACCCACATTGTTCCATTCAGCAATGGGACACGCGAACTGAAAGTTATCGCCTATGCTGATGATATTGTGGTTTTTTTCATCTGATCCGGTAACAGCACTGATTTCAATTCAGGAAGAGGCGGAAAATTTTGCCCAGCTTTCAGGGTATAAATTGAATTCTCATACAACTCAAATTCTCCATAATTTAGATCCGACTACACCTATAACAGGCAGCTGTACTATCACAACCTACTTAGGGGTACGGATTTCTCCACTTGTCGAACAGGTATGGAAACTTAACTATGAGACATTGAAACACTCGGTCACTCAAAATCTGAAAAAATGGAACAAACTCCTGATAACTCTAATTGGCAGATGCAATATTATTAAAATGACTATTTTGCCTAAGTGTCTATACCTGTTCCGAGCTATACCTCTCCGCAACCCCAATTTCTTTTTTTTAAAACTGGAATGTGCAATCAATAGCTTTATATGGGGATATAAGCAAGCACGCCGTGCAATACGTCTTCTCAAATTCCCCTATAAGCAGGGTGGACTTCATCTCCCCGATTTTAAACTCTACTTCAGGGCGGCATTTACTGGGCGCTTTCAAAGCCTACTAACTGACAAGAAACCATATTTTGGCCTCTCTCTTGCACTGGGTACGGACACCAATATGTTTCTCTATAGGATCAATGATCCTAATTACTATAAAAGAGTCCGATTTAAGACCGTTAGGGACATGGTACGTATATGGCATGAAATTCTCGATCACTGTTCACACTCTCCTGAGGATCTCACGCAACACACCTATTTCCAACTTTGGAATAACCCAACTCTCCCAAATCTATTCCATGACTCTACCGCTCGTCGGTGGGCAAACCATGGTATTGAACGGCTTGGCCAGCTCTACGATTCTGATGGTTTTCGCACCTTTGCATCTTTACAATCTGCCTATGATCTTCTACAACAATCCTTTTTTAAATATTTACAAATTAGGGATTACTTCTTAAAACGACTACTTTTGCAATCACCACACTCTCATGAATTATTTACATGCTTGCTAAACCTTACGTTGAAATCAAGAATTAGTACAATAGATCTACAACTTTGCCAATTCAGGAGTGATGATACTCAATGACTGGTGCTTAAATGGAGTCAGGCTTTAGGTACAATTACGGCTGCCTCAGAAATCATTACCGCTTTAGACACTCTATATAATTCTACCCACTCTATTAACTTAAAACTTCAACAATTTCGAACCATCTGTATGCTCTATTACACTCCTGAAAGGATTAGGAAATGGGCACAAAAGGTACAGGGGTATGGGGGGGACGAGGGAGGTAGGTCACAATGTCCAAAATGCAGACTGATTGCAGCTAACATTCTTCATATGTTTCATACTTGTCCCATGTTAGGTATTTTTTTGGGGAAAATTATTCAATTCATAGGTCAACGTTTGGGTTATGACTTTCTTCCTACTAACAAGGAGATCATGTTAGGTTTTAAAGAGAGCGATGACCGAGGCATGAGATCTTTCTTTTCTATCGCTTTAGTTGCCGCCCGTCTCTGCATTGCAAGAGCATGGATCTTGCCTAATCCCCCTGTCTTTTCTGAATGGCTTGCTCTTATGAAAGGCATATATGAGAGGGAACGTGCATTGGCTAAAATCAGAGGCATACGGTCACTGCAAAAACTTGACCATATATGGGACTGCTTTGTTTGATTTTCTTTATATATACACTTTTCTTTCTGTTTCTTTTTCTTTTCTCTTTTCTTTTGTTTGATGGGATCACAATCTACATGCATGTAATTAAGGATATCTATTTTGTTTTATGTACCCTCTGTGAAAAATAAAACATTTTTTAAAAAAAGCTTGAATTCTGCAGTCCTTATGAATAATAAGTGTATGTTTACTTTTTAGATACACTGTTTGAGTCTCATGCTCTAGTTGTTCAATATCTCCTAAATACAACTGGCAGAACATTCAACAGGTAGATCCCTAGAGTAGCCAAACTTCTATACAGCAGTCTCCTAGTTCTAAAAATCATACTTACGTTTGTGTCTTTTCCCATTAGGAAACATTGACACACCACAACGTACAGACCAGTGGACTCTACTCCTTTTCCCTTTCCTTGTTTTGTTTCCCCCTCTTCTCCACCTCTCCTCTTTTGCTTTGACTTTGTTGGGCGAAGGAGGTGGGTGAGGGAAGTTGGGACCTAGCATCTGTTCCGTCCACTTTGCCCCTGCGGAAAACCCAGGTGAGCCTCACACCTGGACCAAAGCCAGCTCCGCACCCGACATCGCAAACGCCGTCCCCGATGGATACAAGATCCAGAGGAAGGACCGCCCCAACCACCGTGGAGGTGGACTCGCCATCGTACACAGAAACTCTCTCCGACTCATCACATCCAGCACGAACGACTCCACGTCCCCCATGGAACACCTGCATTTCCAGATCCAGATCAACCCCAGAACGACTCTACGCAGCACCCTCACCTACAGACCCCCGGATCACGGGCCACGTTCACCACTACCATCGCAGACCTCATCGCACCCTCGGCCATCACATCCACGGACTACGCATTCCTCGGAGACCTGAACTTCCACCTCGACAACCCCAGCGACCCCAAATCCACCACCCTCCTGGACAACCTCGCCAACATCAGACTGAGACAGCTTGTCACCACCCCCACCCACAAGGCAGGACATACCCTCGACCCCATCTACGCTGGAGGACACAACATTTGCTTCAGCCACACCACGCAACCCATCTGGATGGACCACCATTGCGTCCACTTCTCCAAGCCCACCGCACACAATCCCACACCTCGCCCCCGCTCAGGAAGTGGAGCAAGATCACCAAGGAGCACCTCAACTCCACCTCAGCCACGCTCCTCCCCCCACCACAACCAACGCCAACTCTGCAGCCAACGCTCTCCACAGATGGATCACCGACTGCTCAGACACTCTCGCCCCCCCTCCGGAACTCCGACAGACAACGCACCACGAAAGCCACCTGGTTCACCACCGACCTCTGAGAATCCAAGCGCACATGCTGACGACTCGAGAAAGCTTGGAGGAACAGCAAAACTCCCGAAGCACGCTCCGACTACAAAACCGCCATGACAAAACACCACCAACTCATCAGAACCACGAAGAAGAACTTCACCCAGAGCAGAATACTCACCAACTCCCGCAACTCTAAGGAACTCTTCAGCATCATACAAGAATTCACCAAACCTCCCAGTGAATCCTCCGACATCCTCCAACCCAGGACCTCTGCAACAAGCGCGGCTCCTACTTCCATCTCAAGATCAGAACTCTCTACAGCAACTTCGAAGAGCAAAACCTAGACACCGACCCTACACCTCCAACCGACAACGCAACCCAGCCTACCATCACCACCTGGACCCCTGTCACCACAGAAGACACCGCCAAGACCATGAGAAGTATACACTCAGGAGCACCCACCGACCCCTGCCTGCCCACATCTTCCACAGAGCCGCCTACACCATCGCACCCAAACTACGGTGTACCATCAACTGCTCCCTCAAAACAGGCACTTTCCCCAACAAATAGAAATGCGCAGAGGTCAAGCCCCTGCTCAAGAAGCCCACTGCAGACCCGACAGACCTCAAGAACTACCGACCCATCTCTCTCCTCCCCTTCACAGCCAAAGTCACTGAGAATATCGTCAACAACCAGCTCACTAACTTCATAGAAGCCAACTTGATCCTCGATTCTTCCCAATCCGGATTCCATAGCAACCACAGCACTGAGACTGCCCTCATAGCCACCAGCGATGACATCTGCACCCTCCTCGACCAGGGCCACACGGCAGCCCTCATCCTACTAGACCTCTCAGCAGCCTTCGACACCATCTCCCACCGCACACTAACTGCCAGACTCCACGACACCGGCATCTAGGAAACCACCCTCAACTGGATTTGCTCCTTCCTCACCGGCCGAACCCAAAGAATCAGACTCCACCCTTCCTCTCCGAACCCACAGAGATCAGCTGCGGAGTACCCCAAGGATCCTCACTCAGCCCCACGCTCCTCAATATCTACATGGCCTCTCGCCACCATCGTCAGAAAACATGGACTCAGCATAGTATCCTACGCCGACGACACTGAGCTCATCCTCTCCCTGACTAGCAAACCTGACATCATCAGACACAGTTTCCACGAAGGTATGAAAGACGTCGCTTCCTGGATGAGCAACAGCTGCCTAAAGCTCAACTCAGAGAAAATGGAAGTCCTCATCCTCGGAGCCACCCCCTCAGAATGGGACAGCACCTGGTGGCCCACCACCCTCGGCAAACCTCCCACACCCACAGACCACGCCCCAACCTCAGCATCATACTCGACTCCTCCCTCACCATGCAAGACAGATCAACGCCATATCCTCCACATGCTTCAACACCCTCCGCAAGACCTTCAAATGGATCCCCCGAATCCAGAAGGATCATCATCCACGCACTCATAACCAGCAGACTGGACTACAGGAAAGCCCTCTATGCCGGAAGAAACAAATCTCTACTCCTCAAACTCCAGACAATCCAGAACGCCGCAGCCAGACTTATCCTCAGCATCCCTCGACAACACCACATCACCCAACACCTATGAGAACTCCACTGGCTCCCCGTCGAAAAGAGAGTGACCTTCAAGCTCCTCACTCACGCCTACAAATCCCTCCACAACATCAGACCCCAATACCGCAACGAAAAGAATCTCCTTCTACGCACCCAAGAGAAGCCTCCGATCCGCTGACCTTGCCCTAGCCGAAATCCCACGCATCCGCAGAGCCAGAACAGGGGGGCGATCCTTCTCCTACATCGCAGCCAAGACCTGGAACGAACTCCCACTCAGCATCAGACAAACCCCCACACTTTCAGGAAGAGCCTCAAGACCCGGCTCTTCGGATGAGACGAAGCTGCGCGAGCCTCCCCCTTCCCCCCCAGCACCTTGAGACCCTCGCGGGTGAGTAGTGTGCTTCACAAATTCCTGATTGAATGATTGATTGCAACCTACGGTGTTACTGTGAAAAAGGAAAATGCATTTTTGATGGCGTTATTTAAACAAATGAATACAAAGGAGAACCCAATTAAAATAGTATCTTACTAAACAGCTACACTGAAACTTTATGTAAAATATGTCTATATATGTGTTTTACACTTTGTCAAAAACACCCCTTATTCGCAGTGTGCACTTGGCAATGGCACTCATAGAATCACAGTCACTACCTGTGCAATCATCAAGGACGTCCTTTCTCCACTACTCTGCAAACGCGCCTCCTGGCACATTACTAGTTGGGGGATGAAGTACCTTTGGCTATTGAGGGTCGTTTGGGGCCAACTACCCCTCCTGTTACCTCCAGCAAGTCCCGCACAGTCAGTTTGCTAAGAGGTCTTCGGAGGCCACACCTCCTTTCTGCACCACTCTGCAAACGCGTCTCCTGGCACACTACTGGTTCGGGGGATGTAGTTGCCTTGGATGCTAAGGGACCTTGGGGACCAAGAAGCCCTCCTGGTACTTTCTGTAAGTCCTACACAGTGGAATTCCTGAAAGCTGGTCAAAGGCCCAGCCCCCTTTCCCCACCACTCTGCAAACACCATTGCTACTTAAAAAACCAAAGAAATTCACTAAAAAAAACAAAGGTTACAGGGACGTTATAGTTAGGAATTAGCATTTAAAAAACCTTAGAAATTCATTGAAAAAAAAAGGTTACAGGGGCTTTATAGTTAGGAATCAAAATTTCTAAAGCCTTAGAAATTCACTGAAAAAAACCAAAGGTTACAGGGACATTATAGTTAGGCTGGCATTTCACTCATACAAAACCAGAGAAATTCAGCGGTCATAGTTAGCAGAGCTAACTATACCTTGCGCCTCCGCAATGCACTGCTTATGACCTCACATATTACATCACTCATGACATGGTCAGTGACATCTCTGATGACATCACTGATGATATTTCAAATGACATCATCCACTAACTGTGAGTGTTTTTAAAATGTTTATGAATGTTAAATATATATACCAAGGTGTGTTGATGAATCAGTGGGTGTATGAGTTCCTGTATGGATGATTTAGTGGGTGCATGACTGACTGTATAAGTGAGTGATTAGGTGTCTCAATGAATTTATGGGTGAGTGACTTGTTGTGTGAATGTTTGTATCTGTCTGTTAGTTGGTGTCTAAGTGGTTGTATAGTTGTGTGAGTTGGTATGTGAGTTTCTGTATGGGTGAGTGGTTGTCTGAGTACGTGTATGGGTGTCTCAATGTCTGTGTGGGTGGGGGAGGGGGTGTGTAACTACCTGTATGGATGAGTGCATGGGTGAGTCAGTAGCTCTATGGGTTAGTGAGTGTGTGTGTAAAGGGCTGTATGGATGAGTGAGTGTGTGTATGGCTGTGTCTGTGGTATATGGGTGAGTAACTGCATATGTGAAAGGCAGTATAGGTGAGTGTTGGAGTATATGAGTGACTGTATGTGTGGCTGAGTGATTGTGAGAGTGACCGTATGGGTGAGTGTGTGCGTGTGTCAGTGACTATATAGGTGAGTGAGTGTTAACGCCAGCCACTCACCTGAACTCCAGGTGATTCTGATGGGGCAAAAGTATGCCCTAGAATCCCTTTGAGAACTGGCAAAAGGGCACTGAAGCAAAAACAAGGCCCCTATGGAAGTTCTCAAAGGGAAGGGAGAATGGGATGAACAAATAAATAAGAGGGATACCAGATCTTCTGGACTTGTCTTCTTCGTACCAGGGTGACTGGGCTCAGAAGATGTGGGTTCTGGTGGTCTCAGAGGTTTTTGCCGGACATGCAGCATCAGTTCTTGTCTGTCAACAAATGATACTTATTTAACTAGTTGAAAACCCTTATTGTTATGACAAATCTCTACTTCAAATAGAATATACCAATAAGTCTGTGGTTTCAAGCAACACCACGATGATAATGATGATACGAATAGACACGAGTTTTCACGCAGAGGTTAATTTAACTAGAATGAGCACTGTAAATAAAAAGGCACAAATGTTACTCGCAACCAATTCCTTTTATGCTTGTCAAGAAATAAGAGTACACACCGTAACTTATCATACCTAGTTAGGAGATGTGTGCACTCTGCGTGGGGTCTTCACAAGGTTGTACATCATTAATCGTATGCAAGGAGTTCCACACTAGGGTTCCACACTGTAAAACTAAATAACATATATAGGAACGAGATCTGGCTTTTATATATAACGTATTATGCTAATTGGATCACAAGGCTACTTTCACATGTATGTAAAAAAGGATCAACACCGTTGGACTGATTTGCATAACAAAATGACGGTTAAAATCAAATAAACAGTATTCCCTCTTGATGCAGTGATTCAAAAATAAATGCGCAGCACTATTATGAACCGGTGCTATACAATAGTCTATTGCTTAATGATGATTGTTTTTTGGCAGCAGATTTGGTGCGGGTTTAACAGAGAATACGGTATTTCCTATACCATGTTAGTCTTTAAACTAATAGTCATTAGAACATTGGCATGTTGGGAGCTCCATTGAAGACAATGGAGTGCTCCATGCTTCTACGGGCCGGTAAAGGCCCGCAGAGCAACATTCCAATGTTTTACAAAGCCTTTCGGAGCTCGAGGGGATTTAAATCCCCTCGAGCTTCGAGAAGCCTTTGTTTTGTTAGAACATTCTGCCCTCTAGTGGCAGAATGTTCTAATAGCCTTATAGCCCTTCGTAGCAGGGCTATACCGGCTATTAAAGTCCCGGTCCCTTGTTAAAGTCCCTCGCCTTCGGCTCGGGCCTTTAACGCAGGAGCGAGCCTTTAATAGCCGGTATAGCCCGCTACGGCGGGCTATAAGGCTATATTAAAACAAAAAAATCACAATGCTTGAAAGCAAATAACAGAAAACGAGTCAGTGATTGTAGATTGTTCAGTGATGCGTTGCTGCAGAAGCACGTCTCAAACTATCGTGCTGGAAATCTTGAATGAGATTTATATATATATATTCCGTCATGCAATGCTCATGTTACAATGAAATTCGATATAACAATTTTCAAACCAAGACTGCAAGAACGTTACACTGTGCAGACAAATTTAACTCTTTTTTAATTACAGCAAGTGGCGGTAAAATTGAAACATGACGAAATTTAAAAGAAACACTAAAATATAAGTAACTTGTTTATGTATTCGTAATTGGCATCACCTGTTGTGAAGGTTAAAATATGGGGAAAAATGGCACACTTTTTAGGTTGACAAAGGCTGTGGGAACAGCCAAAACGCGTTCCTAAGTTGCGAAGCAAGCAAGATGGCCGACGGAGAGGAGCACTCCTAGGAAGCTCCAGGCTAGGGATACTCATCTGTTGCAAATCCCTGTTTTAGCCTAGCCATCCTCCACCCTGTTCTGCCTTTAACGAACGACTATTGTGCGATTTGGTGTACTGGACGGACTACGAGTGAACTCCAGAGAGAGAAAGCTAACTAAATGCAAAACTTAGGGCGCAAACCTACCGGATCGAATAACTTCATGCTGATGCCACCTCTTCGAGAAAGGCTGGACCGGACAAGGACAAAGTTGTGGTGGGCCCCCGTCGGCTGCCAGCAGCAGTTCTCCGATGCATCTCCGGACCCCATTCTGCCTCGCAGTCTACGCCGCCTCTGATGGTGGGGAGGGCTATCGGCAGCGACCTTCTGCTTCATCTCTGACCCCACTGGCCCCGCAGTCCACTCTGTCATTGATGTGAGGGATGGAGACGACTGCAAGATCACGGTGAGTATGCCCAAGGCTTGTTGGCGTCCCCAGGACTCGTTGCCCCCGCCGGATGAATGAGACCAATTTCCAGAGCTCTAGACATGAGGTCGTGCCTTGGACGGGTGCAGTCTGGGTGCCGTTCACTGTAGATGCCCCGTGCCTGGGGCCCTTGACGCGGTGGGTTTTCTTTTTCTTTCTGCTTCCTGTCGTCGGAGACTCTGACTGGGCTTGGGACGTCTGCTGCAGTTTGGGGCCCCGGTCTCTGACTCTGCCGGTGTCCCATTTGTTAGCTGTTTTTTACTTTGCCGCTTCCCCGGTCTCCTTTGTTTCCGCTGCACTTCTTCTGGAGACTCCGACCGGTTTTGGTGACAGTGGCGGCTGTCTGAGTTTTTGACTGCCAGACCGCGTCTTTATCACATCGATCTCAGATGGTCATGGTTGGTCTTTGTTCTCGCCTTCGACCTTTCGGGCTGGATCTGCCTGTTTGACCCTGATTTGTTCAGAGGGAACTTTCTTTCCCGCCGAAACCCAGGACCTCCTGGGTCAGACTCCATTGGTGCGGCCGCCCTTCCGTTTTTGTGGTGATTCCGCATTCCGGCTCCTGCTGGGGGAGCGGGCTGAACCGGCTTCAGCTGTCCCGCTTCCCTTTCGCTGCAAGTCCATAGCATTTTCCGGTGAACTTGTGGTGACGACTCAATTTCAATGAAGGCGCAAATTCAATCAGTGGCCGGGACCTGTTTTGGAATACTGCGATTGCTAAGGAACTTTATCCCCCTGCTTCCAGTCTCTCACAGGAAGACGGTAGTCCAGGCCCTGGTGGCATCAAGACTGGATTACATAAATGCCTTGTACCTTGGCCTTCCCGATTACCTACTTGGCCGCCTACAGGTGATCCAGAACGTGGTGGCAAGAGCCATTCTCTTGGCTGGGCCGAGAACACATACGACCCCTGTTCTGTCCTCCTTACACTGGCTTCCGGTACGGAAGAGGATTCATTTTAAAGCATTTGTGCTGGTTTTTAAAGCCTTCCACAAAATAGGTGCCCCGTATCTTGGGGAAAGATTCCAGCACTATACTCCACGCCGAACCCTGAGGTCTTCTGCCAAGTTTCTGACCATGACCCCTAGGATACGGCTCTCCCGGATTGGAGGCAGATCTTTTCAAGTGGTGGCGTCACGACTTTGGAATGGCCTGCCCATCTCTCTTAGACAGGTCCAGGATCTCCTCACTTTTAGGAGACAACTAAAAACTTGGCTTTTTAAACAGTAGATCCCGTGGTGGCGTACGTTGCTCTGTGTTGTCGGGTTCATGCTTAGCACCGGGACACTCCCTGGAGTAGCCGTGCGCTTTATAAATACCGGCTAACATAACATAACATAACTCCCCCGCCTGCGGGGGGGTGGTGCAACTGGGTGCGACTGTCTGGGGCCCGAGGTCTTCGTGGTTTCTCTTTGCAGCAGGGGCCTCTGCCTGTGCCCTTGCGCTCGTAGGAGGTTGTCAAAGGCATGTGTTCTGCTCTGCACAAGGAGTGCTGGGATCCACCTTTTAGAGCTGCTTCATTTTTCTGATCATTGTGTTTCAAGTGCTTTTTGCTTCTGGAAGCGGGTGCTCTGTTGTTTGTGTCCCCCCTACCCTCCATTTTATGAGCCTCCCTCCTCTCTACCTTTGAGCTTTCCAAAATGGCGACTGAGTTCTTTGTGAAAGAAAAAAGCACTGGTTTCCACTAAAACTGAGGTAGAACTGTACATAATGCACTGAACTAGAACAAAGTCTTCCCACCCTATACACTAGCAAGTACTCCTCTAACTTTTGATGTTTCCTTAAGCCTTCACTCCCCTATCTCACACTTCCGCTTAACTAATTGTTCACTTCATAAGCTAAAAAAAAAAATCATAATATCTCCTCTTCCCCTTTGACTCCAGCGGTCTCTGATGGGCATGCCTACAGAATCACTCCTTACCTTAACAGTATCCGAGGTATGCAATATTGACCCTATCTTACGCTTTGATTTTACCTGTGTGACTATTGCATATTGTGGTGGCTCTCCCTGTCTAGCGTTTCCCAATCAGTTACCGCCCTGTCTTGTGTCTTTCTAATCAGAAACCTACCAGTCTCTGACTGCAACAATTTTATCCGCGTATCGAATCATGTCTCCTACAAAACCCCCCCACAATACCCCTGACCCTGCTCTTGCTAGTCATGGCCCAAACTCGTGGAGCATCATTTATCCGACTAATATCTCTAAGAACGCCAAGAAAAATTTCTAACATAAATTATTGACACTTTACCCTGAAACGCTAGAAGGGGATACCTACCATAGCCTGTCTAGTAACATGACTTAATATTCTACTGCAAACGTCTGACTAAATGGAAAAGCATCTTCCTTCTCCACCTTCCTATCACTAAAACAATCAAAATTCCGTATGGAATTAAACTGACAACTACCCCCTCCCTTTCCTTCAATGGGGAAATTGATATATCCATATACAGGACTGGGAACATTCTCATTCAATCATCCGACCTTCACCTCAACATCTTTGACAGACATTTCAGTTCTATGGCCAGTTTGACCTCTCAACTGGGCCAAAAACCCCAAACACCCCAAATTGCCTTTCTCCTCTTTAAATCAACTCACTCTCCCCAAACAGTCCCACCTTCCTCCTCCAACCCTGCCATCCTCACTAAGGCCCCACCGGAATTGTTCCATCAACCCAATCACCCCTTCAGAATCTCACTGCCGTGCCTTGCCCTCCTTACCGACTTCCCTGCCTTCATCAATGGGCAACCTCTCCAACACTATCCCTGATAATTCTCATGCCCCACCTAGGTTCGTGGGCCCCGCCCTTAGACCTGCTTCAGCTAATCCTAGAGCTGATACCTCCCTTTCTATCGGTACTCCTTCTTCACCCTTGTTGTTGAGGGCCAACCTTAGAACCTCAGTCACGGACTCACCTCCCAGTGTAGGTCCCCCTGGCTCCCCTGTCCCCAGAACGACCGCTCACACTCCTACTCTCACCAACCCTCGAGCACCCCCTATCCCAACCAACTTCCCAATTTCTCATTCGAACACGCACTCTATACAATTGCCTTCTTTTTGTTCTCCTACTGCTCTCTCCTCTATGTTCAGAGACACAGCAACTAACGAAGTCCATTCCAATCCGCATGATGATGTTTATTCCCTGAGAACACCCTCTTACTATCTCTCTTCCAACTCTTACCCTTATCTAATGGCAGACCTAAAGCACATCACACAGAGATTATTAAATCCTAGTCTGAAAGTCATTGACCACCTTCCTAACGTGATATTTCCCTCCCTTGCATCTGGTCACCCCCCTATCGTGGGGTTACCCTCCCCAGTCTACACTGACCCTACTGTGTCCCCCCCACCCTCACTGCGGGATTCCCCTCAAATTCTCTTGTACAGATTCTGAACAGAATGGAACTTAAACTCAACTCTCCGGCTACAGAATTAACTCATCTTAGGTGGGATCTCTCTAACCTTAACTCCCGGGACCTCCCCTACACTTATGATACTTCTCCCTCTAGTTCTCCCAACTTCTCTCAACGCTCCTCCTGGCCGACCATCCGCCTTTGCAGACGGGCACACAGACCTTACCGCGCTCTCTGCTCTCTCTCCACTGCTGAACTAGACGCCCTTAGCAAATCCTATCTTCCCACGCTCCAGGCGACGGACCATCTCCCCTCCTCCAACATCCCAGTAATAGTGGGAGTAAACCGAGTCCCTGCAACGCACAACTCACCCAGACCTCCTGCACAATACACCACCATCCACACCCTCAAATCAGCTAAGGATAATCCTAACACTCTTTCCAGCATGCTCGTTAACTGCAGATATGCAGCACTACATGCTACGGAGATTGCTGAAACCATCCTCAGCGAGGCTATTGACATTGCTTTCCTCACAGAAACCTGGCTCAATGACCACTCGATGGCCACCCTTGACCTACTCACTCCGCCTGGCTACTCCATCATTAGACAGGACAGACCTGATAGAGCTGGTAGAGGTGTAGCCATAATCCACAAAACTGAATTCCAAATCTCCCTTCTTAAGCATGCTGAATACTCGACCTTTGAATACTTTGGCGCAGGCTTCCCACCTCTCAGACTACATAATATCTACCACCCTCCAGGTGAGCTCCCACCCTTCGCGGAAGAGCTATCTGACCTTCTTACCAATTTCTCCCTTTCGGACTCGAAGAATGTGTTCTTAGGAGATTATAACATTCATTGGAACAATGCTGATGATCCCATTATCAAGCGCCTCGCTACCCTTCTTGAATTGAACGACCTAAAGCAACTCTGCAACAAACCTACCCACATCATCATCACTAGCACTGATCTGGTCTCCCTTACTGACATCATCCCTATCGACTGGTCTGACCACCACCTCATTCTGTTCAACATCTTGACAAGCGTCTCTCCTTCCCCAGTCCTAAATAACAAACCTAAGACGTGGACCAGAAACCTCAAACAAGTCCCTCCTACTGAACTCGAGTCAAAAATTCAAGCTCAACTGCAACTTCTCCCGCACTCCCAAAACGCAAACGAGCTTACGGACCACTTCAACAAAGCAATTACCGATGTCCTTGTCCAAGTCGCACCGCTTAAACTTAAACAACAAGGAGCAATCCAACCTAAATCCTGGTTCAATCCTGAGCTCAATAATGAAAGAAGACAACTTAGACTAGCAGAAAGAACTTGGAGATAACACCCCTCGCCTTCTCATTTTGCTCTCCTTAGATCTGCAAGATCAGCTTATAAGAAGCACATTTTAGTGAAAAAGCATCTTTCTTCCGTTCACAACTGGATCATGCTAAAAATTGGCCCAGAGAACTCTTTAACATTGTCAGAAGACAAACCTCTTCTGCCCCTCCTGACCTGATGGCCTCCAAAGAAAGATGTGAGGAAATTGCCAGCTTCACCACGGACAAAATTGCCAAAATTGATCAATCCTTCCCTCAAATCATGGCATCTCACAATCACCAAACCTCTCTCAACATCTCCCCTTTCTCCACACCAACCCAGCCTCCTGATCCTTTCCTCAATCAACCTACTCCAATTGGTTCTGGAGACATCCTTTCTAACACACAACCAAACAACGACGCCACTTGGACTAACTTCAAACCCATGTCTGAGCTTGAAGTCTTTAATATCATTGCGAAACTAAAGCCGACCTCTCATACCAAAGACCCTCTCCCGACTAAGCTTGTACATAACCTTAACCAAATCATTGCCCCATGCTGAACAAAAATTATTAACACCTCCCTCGCCTCCAGTTGCGTCCCTGACTCCCTTCAACTTGGGCAAATCACTCCCATTCTTAAAAACCACAAGGCTGACCCTAATGCTCCCAACAACCTCCGTCCCATCTCTAACCTCCCACTCCTAGCTAAAACCATGGAGAAATATGTCTTACTACAACTCAACAGACACATAGGCAAATAAAACCTACTTGACTCCTTCCAATCTGGTTTCAGGAAAGGCTGTAGCACCGAAACAGCCATGCTTAACATTGTTGACGACATTCATCGTTCCTTAGAGAATGGAGAGGCTTGCCTTCTTTTCCTTCTGGACCTCTCAACAGTGTTCAATACAGTCAATCATTCATCCTTACTAGAATCTCTCAAGAATCGTTCTGCCCTCAATGGCATTGTCCTAAACTGGTTCTCCTCCTACCTCAAACACCGAACTCAACAAATTAAAATTAACTCCTGCCTCTCCAATCCTACTCCTGTCTCTCTGGGTGTCCCCCAAGGCTCAATTCTCTCCCCCTCGCTCTGCAACCTCTTCATGGAACCCCTTACTATCATTTTGAATCAAGCAAGGATCAACTATCACCTTTACGCTGACAACACACAACTCTACTACAAAATCAATTCACACAGCGACATCCGTTATCTAAACAACACTCTGAGCAAGATTCAATCCTGGTTTTACTCCAACCATCTAACATTAAACCCCAATAAAACGTAACTCATTCTATTCTCCCCCAAAAGCAACCACCTCCCTATCCAAGGCTGGATCACCGACCTCACAGCCCTAAACTGTCCACTCACTCTATCCAACTCGGCTAAATCCTTAGGTTTCATCCTGGACAAAAATTTGACACTGAAGGACCATATCAATAACTCAGCCAAAGGAGGTCTTTTCACACTTAAACACCTCAAAAAAATCAAACCCTTCATCCCTCAAGACAACTTCAAATGGGTCGTTCAATTGCTAGTCCTCTCTAAACTTCACTACGGCAACGCTATACTCACTGGAACCCCTAAAGCTTACCTAGCCCCCCTCAGATCCGTGCTCAATATGGCTGCCCAGCTTATAACAGACTGCAAACGGTTTGATCACATCACGCCTGCCCTCAAGTCCCTTAACTGGCTCCCCATCGAAGGAAGATGCTTCTACAAGACCGCCTGCATCACCCACAAAGCTCTTCACTCTCAATCCCTGGACTACTTATCAAATAAACTCACAAGAGCGGGAAGTGCCAGACCGATGAGAAGCTCTAATGCTCTACTTCTCGTTCCCCCTGTTACTAAAAAAGAAATCTACCCAGACTCGCTCTTTCTCATGAAATGCGCCTCGCTTCTGGAATGCCCTTCCGAGGGACCTTCGTTGCAACCCCTCCTACCACAGCTTCGAAAGAGAACTTAAAAGCCATCTCCTCAATATATACTGGAGTACTTGATCCTTTCAGAACCTGATATCTTGTGACACCTACTTCAGGTCATCTCTCTGCTAATCTGCCGACCTTTCGTTTTCCTTGTGTTTTCCTTATTGTTTACACCTGCCTTGCTTTCCATGGTCTCCCAGGTATTTTATGTTCTAACTATATTTCTGTAATTTTTGTGCGTTCTGATAACACTGGCTCTTGTTAGATTTAATTATGAGTGTTCCTCTGTCACACCTCCCTTATTTTTTTCTAACTGTTTGTAATCCTTTGATCCTACATTTTTTTGCCTTTCTCCTGATTTGATGTTGGATATTCTTGTGTCCTCGATTGTATTTTGAATGTATCTTTTGTTCCATTGATATTTGCCTTGCTCTTGCACCTGTAAAGCGCTCTGATACCTCAGGGTCTAGCCAGCGCTATATAAAACCTTTAAAATAAAATAAAATAAATAAATAAAATAAGTGCTGTCCATCAATAAAATGGAATTTCCTAAAGGATTTGAGTGCTGGCTTTCTGTTGATGGGGAGAAAGGTGTTTGCAGTTGTAATGAGGCGTTTGTGATATCGCCTCTTCCTAGCACCACCGGAGAAAAATGGAGGACATAATTATGTTGGTATACAAGGCTTGTACCAGACCCAGGACATTGGAATACTGCATATGAATACTGGCAGCATTATAGGACATACGCTAATTGAATATCAGTGTCTATTTAGATGGAAATGGGGTACTTAGCCCGCTTCATAATTCATGTACTCAGAAGTATATTGTTTATTTCCATTAATGTGTATCGTTTATGTTGCTGACAATGGGCGAGTCACTTGAACTCAACAAAGGCTGTGGAGGTAGCTATATGCGTCGTTCTCCATAGCAATAAATAACTGGTTTGTTTCGACAATTGTGTGCTGCTGTTTTCTACTAACGTGCTGGAAATATTAAATAAGATGTTGGTCGGAGGAGCAGGCTGTCGCTGGCACCAGCATCGCTAGGTGGGAAGCAGCTTGCTTACTGCCAGTTGTTGTTTCCGTTTTCAAAGAAACACTGGTTTCCACGCTCTGGAACAAAAAGGAGTCCGCCATCGGACATAGATCACCGAAGACCAGAGGGTAAGTGAGGCACCTGCGAATGATGGGGGTGAGTGCTGCACCATAGGAGCATCAGAGGACTCCCTTGAATTGACTATCTCCCCAGTGGGCACAGACCTCATTACCCGCAGGCAGAGGCCAGCGTGCTGATGTGCGAAGTTTATGGCTATTTCACAACAGTAAAACCAGTATGGCCCTGACGCTGATGCCGACCAGTGTGCCTGGATCAGATGTTGGTTTAACGAACGTGTCATTCAAGTCCAGTTGATCCAAACTTATCCTACTTTATTAACTTATGCTGTTGTATCCTGCGAGAATATGAGTGATTGGGAGTCCAAAAATCAAGCCATTGCTCTCTCACTGTTTAATGAGGATTTAAATGTTGAGATTGGTACTAACATTTATTTGGGCAAGTCACTGGCTGAGCTATCATTTAAACAGAGTTTGGCTACCCTTGAGAAACTGTCAAGGAGAGAATTGAATAAATGGCGGGAGATTACCTCTTTTACCAATTACATTGAAGTAGGACGAGTCCCTACAGGTTTAAGGATTGCAATTGTTCCAACGTATGAAAACCCTAATCCTGAGGTTTTGTAAGAATGGGCAGCATTTATGGCAAAAACCTGCAAAGGCATGTTAGAAGATTCACTGACAAAATATCGAAGTTAAAAATATAGAAGTAAAAAATATCGATGTAAAAATATAGAATGCAAAAATATCGACTCCCTATACTTAAACAGGTAAGTACAAAAATATCGGGGGGAAAAATCGATGTAAAAAATATAGTTATACAAAATATCGAATTTTATATATATATATATATATATATATATATATATATATATAATATTAAATATGTTAAATAATAAAAATTAACATAAAAAAATATAGTAGATGTAATATACATTTTTAAAAATATAATAAATGAACTTAATTAAAAGAAGTTAAACACATATACATAATAGTTCATATGTATTATCTTTAAAACAATTAAACTATTTATTTGTATTTATTTTATAATTTTGAATTATATAAAAATGCACATATATAATTATATATATGAGTGTGTACCAATAAAATAAAATCTAATAAAAAACATTCTATTATAAATTAAAACATTAAACTATTTAAAAATCTTCAAACTTAAATTTTCCACTCCAGTGAGTGCTACAGTAGGAAAAGTGTTGGATAGCAGAGGGGTAAAAATTACTATTCCCACTCCAGTGAGTGCACCAGTAGGGAAAGTGTTGGATAGCGGAGGGGTAAAAATTACTATTCCCACTCCAGTAGGTGCAAAAGTAGGGAAAGTGTTGGATAGGGGAGGGGTAAAAACTACTATTCCAACTCCAGTGAGTGCAACAGTAGGGAAAGTGTTGGATAGCGGAGGGGTAAAAATTACTATTCCCACTCCAGTGAGTGCAACAGTAGAGAAAGTGTTGGATAGCAGAAGGGGAAAATTACTATTCCCACTCCAGTGAGTGCAACAGTAGGGAAAGTGTTGAATAGCGGAGGGGTAGAAATTACTATTCCCACGCCAGTAAGTGTTGGATAGTGGAGGGGTAGAAATTACTATTCCCACTCCAGTGAGTGCAACAGTAGGGAAAGTGTTGGATAGCGGATGGGTAAAAATTACTATTCCCACTCCAGTAAGTGCAAAAGTAGGGAAAGTGTTGGATAGCGGAGGGTTAAAAATTACTATTCCAACTCCAGTGAGTGCAACAGTAAGGAAAGTGTTGGATAGCGGAGGGGTAAAAATTACTATTCCCACTCCAGTGAGTGCAACAGTAGAGAAAGTGTTGGATAGCGGAAGGGGAAAATTACTATTCCCACTCCAGTAATTGCAACAGAAGGGAAAGTGTTGGATAGCGGAGGGGTAGAAATTACTATTCCCACTCCAGTGAGTGCAACAGTAGGGAAAGTGTTGGATAGCGGAGGGGTAAAAATTACTATTCCCACTCCAGTGAGTGTAACAGTAGGTAAAGTTTTGGATAGCTGAGGGGGAAAAATTACTATTTCCACTCCAGTGAGTGCAACAGTAGGGAAACTGTTGGATAGTGGCGGGATAAACTTTACTATTCCCACTCCAATAATTGTAAAAGTAGGGAAAGTGTTGGATAGCGGAGGGGTAAAAATACTATTCCCAGTCCAGTGAGTGCAACAGTAGGGAAAGTGTTGGATAGCGGAGGGGTAAAAATTACTATTCCTACTCCAGTGAGTGCAACAGTAGGGAAAGTGTTGGATTTCAGAGGAGTAACAATTAATACTCTCACTCCAGTCAGTTAAAAATTAAAAACAAACTAAATTTTAACAAAAAACATTTAAAAACAAAATAAATTAAAAAATATATAAATATGTTCAAAATTCAAATACAAATATATTTAATATTAAAAATATATATATATAATGTTAAATACATATAACAAATACCTACAAATATTATATTAAATAAAATAAAAAAAGTTCCAAACAAATAAATATGTTTAATTAAAAATTATTTAGAAACAAAAACATTAATCATTACATAAGTTAACTGTTTTTATTTCCTACCCTATAACACCACACAATTCACAACACACATCTAAATTAAAAAAAATGTACTTCCTCAGCTAACATAAATAATTACCAATTAAAGAAATATTATTCATTAAAAAACTCATAAAAAATATTTAACTTCCCACACTTTACCCCTATAATCCCCACAACCCACCGTTAAAATTAAGCTATAAAAAATGTTATTACAAAATTAAAACTTATTTCAATTAATAAACTAATAGTATTTAACAACTAATTATAGAATAAGTAAAATTTATTTACTCCCCACACTGTACCCCTATAACAATAAAACCCACACACAAAAAAATATAAACAAATACCCTAATTAAAAATAAAATAATTAATTAATATTAATGATCAACTAATTTTTAATTAATTACACAAAAATTACTTCCCACCCTTTACCCTTATAAACCCCACAAACCACACCTAAAATTCATTAAACAATTTACATTATTCATTTTTTATCAATTAATTAATATTAATTAACAACTACTTATTAATTAATCAAAAATAAATTACTTCCCACACTTAACCCCTATAAACCCCACAATCCGCACCTAAAAAAGTTTTAATTTTAATAAATTTAATTATTTAATATTAATTAACAACCAATAAATAATTAATTACAAATAAATTAATTCCCACAATTAACGCTATAAAATCTAAATTAAATAAATAAAAAATAATAATTCATTTATTATAATTAAATTACTTCCCACCCTATTCCCCTATAAACCCACAACCCGCTACGGAACTAAAAAATGCAAAATTTAATTAAAATAAAATCCATAACTACTAAAACTTTAACACATACTTATACAAAAAAATACATCACATACATTTAAAATATAAACTAAAATACATAACACTAATTACAAAATCGATATTTTAAACATCTATATTTTTGCAAACAATATTAATGACTTCTATATTTATAAAAACTATATTTTTTACCTTAAATTCAATATTCTTGACCACAATATTCTTGCTGTCGATATTTCTGAATCACGATATTTCCAACTCGATATTTGTGTAAGTCGACATTACCAACTTGATATTCTGTCTCAGCACCATGTTAGAAATGCTAGTGAAATATGCAAGGATTGACCTGGAGGATACCCGCAAAGAACTTGCAAAGATACGGTAAGTCATTGACAAACATAAAGAGGACACTGCGATGATCGAATTTGCTCAGATTCTGGAAATTAGACTCAATAAATATGAGGAAGAGATAAACTTGAAAAAACTGCGGAAATTCGTCCATGATAAAAAACATTACGATGGAGTAAGAATACTGACCTTTGCCAAACGCTTCGACTCTTCGCAAAGAGACCTAACAATCAGTCAGCAATAGTGAAAACAGGAACTGCTATATACAGGTTCCAGCTCGGATGTAAGCACAGGTTGTGAGGATTTACCAAGGAGCACCCATTTAGGCACACGTCCTCTCACCTTTTTCCAGGAGTTTCAGTAACAGAAACAGAAGCAAGCCATTCCTACTCAGAACTGACAAAAGGGAAGAGGGAGAGGCAGAGGACGAGGAGGAAAAAGAGGAAAAGGCCAACAAGGAGGGGGGGCAGGAACAAGTGGACCAAAGCGAATAGTCAAAGATTACACATAGAAACCTCCATCTTCTATTCTGATAACTCTGTAGTGAATCTATCGAACAGGCCTTTCAGTAAAGAGGAAAAGTCAGTACTTAAAATGGGTTTATCCTTTTGTCCCAGCAATAACTTTAACTCCACTGACACAGTAATAGACCTGTTTCAATTTATTATAAAACTGAAATTACTGACATTTTTTAAGCTGAATCAAGATAGGGGAACCAGAAAAGAGAAAACAATGCAGGGCCCTAATAATTCAAATTGGCAATTGCAAGATATTGGGGCCGATTCCGATCTCGGCCGGTAGGGCTCCGAATCGGACTCGGCATTACCGGATCCGATTCGGAGCCCTGTTTCCCGACCGAGTCGGACGTGCGTCCGGGCGAGCGAGTACGATGCGAACGTACGCGAAATCGCCGACCGACTGGTTCGCGGGACCCAATTGCTCCGACCGACTCGTACGGACACGACTCGCACCGCGCAATGGAGACGTTCCCCGGCCGGGTAAGTACGATGCGCGCCGCGAGCAGTCCGACCGACTCGCGCCATCCGGCTCGAAAGAGCTGTCGGAGCCGCACTTTGGGGGTCCGTGTCGGACCCCCCTGTACGCCTAGCCGCGCGAGTCACACACAGGGGGGACCCATGGGTCCCCCCTACCTGTGCATGTACGGGGCGACCCGCTTTGACGCGTACCCGCTGTAGGGGGCGCCCTTGTTTGCCTCACACCCATTGAGTCAATGGGAGCCCGCGTACGCGTTGTACGACTGGCTCCCATTGACTTCAATGGGAGTCCGACCGAATCGAGTCCGATAGCATGCGAACACATCGTACTCGTTCGGTCAGACTGCTAGGGTCCGATTCGGTTGGAAATCTCTCCGGGTCCGGCTCGGTTGGAGAGATTTCCGGCCTGAATCGGAATCGGCCCCATTGAGTCTATCCTTTCCATTCATGAGTTAGAATGTAATAAAAATACTGTGAGGGAAGACAATGTGGGAGATACCTTGAGCAATCTGGGCTTTGCAGTGGACATTCCTACGAGTAGCAGCTTAAGACTCAAGTCTAAGTATACCCCCATTGTCACGTATGATAACATGGAGGCATTTCACATTGTTATACAGCATGGTTTGCTAAAGGTATATGGTGAAAAAGATAAACACACTTTGGAAAATATAACTCAGAAACAGAGGGAGGCATTACAAAATTTGGTGGGGGATCCCTTGATCATAATTAAACCCTCAGACAAGGGTGGTAACATTGTGGTGCTAAACATGGCTGATTATAGAGAGGAAGCCCACCGCCAATTTGCAGATGCCAGTTGCTAGGAGGTTACCTCATGGGAAACATACAAACAATCCATACGTAGATACCATGACTTGCTATATGATTGTTATCAGAAAGATCTTTTGGACATAGATGAATTCAGATTTTTGAATGAAGAACTGCCTAAAATACCTTGCTTGTACCTTCTACCCAAGATCCACAAAAATCCCACATGACCACCAGGGAGGCCCATTGTTTCGCAAATTTAATCCTTGGCTGGTGGGAAGAGCAGGTGTTCTGGACTAAAAAAATGAGAGGTATACTCATCACATACCGTTATGGATCAGACATATAGATGATCTGTTCCTTAAGCGAATGGCGATACTACCCTTGCCACTGAGTTCATCTCCAAATTGGGGCAGAACAATTTTAATCTCAGTTTCCCAGATAAAATCAGCAATACATATATTGAATACTTAGATATTGCCCTACATGTGAAAGACAACAAACTAACCACAACACTACACAGAAAAGAGACAGCAGGCAACAATGCCCATAGTTTCCACCTTAACACACTAAAGTGGAGTATCTCCTATGGGGAGATGTTGGGGGCTCATAGAAACTGTAGTGAGGATGAAGAATTCAGTCGAGAACAAATGCAGATTATTGAGAGATTTAAGCAGTGAGGGTACCCCAACAGAATTTTACAATAGCCACAGATGAAGATGCAAGTGGAGAAACTGGAATATATTCTCTTTAAAACTAGACCTACTGGGAGAAGTAGTTGGTCCACTACGGAAACCACTCTGAGATTTATCACCACATACAATAAGAAATTTGGCAGAATCAGGAACCTCATGAAACAACATTGGAATCTGCTGAAAGTAGATCCAATATTAGGAAGGGATATAGCAGATTTTCCAGCAATCACATACAGAAAACCGAGTTCAATTAAGGACAGGACAGTACACAGTTATACTCAGCCCACTAGGTCGACATGGCTTGCACTGTCCGGTTTCCACAAATGCGGTTCTTGCAAAGCTTGAAAGACCAGCAGCAACCATGATCAATACAAACTCCTGACAGGCAAAACAAAGAAAATCAGCTAATTCATCACCTGTACATCTGATTATATGATTTATGTACTAGAGTGCCCGTGTGGCCAGACCTACATAGGAAGCACAAGATTACCAGTAAAGAGGAGAATTCTTGAACATCTCTGGGCAATCAAAAATAATGACCCCAACTATTCTGTGGCCAGTCATTTCTACACAAAGAATAAGAGCAATCAGGAGTTCTTGACATATTACAGCATAGACAGAATAGAGAAAAACATCAGGGGTGGAGATCGGGAACAACAATTTAGGATTGCAGAATCCCGATACATTATCCATATGAATACCAAGTACCCTTATGGATTAAATAGGGACAACAAATTAGCTATTACATTGGAGTATAGGGGTGCATCATTCCTATGGGAATGTTCTCTCCCTCCATAGAAACCCATTAAGTCTGCCATGATTTTACTGTCATTCTAATTGTGAGGACTTTAACTCACAGATCACTATTTCTCTGCAGGATGATTTCTTTTATGGTGTTTGATTTCACATTTATTATGATTCAATTACACTTATCATACTTATATTTATAATTTTTCATATATGTTCATCTGGGTTGCATGTAGCCCTAATATATATCCGTGCATACAGATCGATAATTTTATTTACTAATGATGGAGGGGCTTCCTTAGTACCCAGTGATGCCTCTGCAAGTAGTTTATTATATTGATTATGGGCACTGGCCCTACTGGAATAATTGACATTGGTGAAGATGGAGGAGCTCTGGTTAGGTACCTTGTGCAGCTTCTGCAACTAGTTAGCTACAAGAAACATGGGCACAGGCCCTATTAGATTAGGTATATGTGATTGTTATGTCTGATTATTATATTGTTTTATTGATGAATTGAGGATCCATCGCACATTGAGGGGCTCCAGAAGAGTACCTTGTGTAGTATCCCCTATAAATTAGCTGCAAGAACTATGGGCACTGGCCCCATTAAATTAGGCATAGTTGGTTGTCATGTTTGATTGTTATGTCTGATTATCATGTTATTTTCATTGAAATTCTGAGGATCGACTACACATATGAAATGTTCAGGAAGTTATGCATGCAGGACATTGTTTAAGTGGTAGCACGAATCTTGAACTTTGCACTGTACAGCACTTTATATTCACTTGCGTGCCCCGTCTGCAATACACATTAGGGTGATTTTTAATTTTGGATGCTATGAGTTCATATGTCGAATTAAATGTATATGTATGTAATTCTTTATGCATGGTGTAGTAACAAGAGAGCTATACAGACATTTTTGACTGCTAGTATTCATATGCGGTATTTCCATGTTCTGGGTCTGATGCAAGCCTTGTATGCCAACATATGTATGTTCCCCATAATTAGCAGATGATCACATTCATTGTACACACACAGTCAGGCCATTTCAACTATAAATACAGAGATGTCTGTCTTCTATGTCTATGAAACACTACAATTGTACATTTTAAATCATGAAATTCTTCTTACAGGACATATGCTAATTGAATATCAGTGTCTATTTAGATTTAAACGGGATGCTTAGCCCACTTTATAATTCATGTATTTAACTTCAAACATGGGCTTTACTCAGAAGCAAAAGTCAACACGTTTCGGTTGTCAACTTACAACCTTGCTCGCTACAATGGGTGCCATTTTTTCATTGCTTATGTAGTACCACATGTTATGAGGCCATCAAAACAAACTAAGGAATGTCAAAATCAGCTCAACAAATTACGGTCGACACCTTTGAACATGTTCAATCATGGTAGTTCATGATTCTAAGATACAAACCTTATCATATCTGGCATGTAATTCATTATATACAGTTGATATAAAACTCAAATTCAATCATAGTATTACATGATTCTGAAACACAAAACGTATTGTTTCTGGTGAAAACAATGGCCAAATTCATTGCAAATGGCATCATATAACAAAGTGCATTTCCGTGTCAAAGTACTCCAGTGTATATTGCAGAGTTGCTCACATCAAACAGCAAGCATTATGGGAAAGATACTTGTATAGGATGTTGGTAATAAGCATTTTGTATCCACCCCCTAGTACCAATAAGGTACATTAATATCCTGTGTAATCATAGCAGTGGACAGATAAAACGTAACGTCCCAAAGTGACAATGCAGGGCCACATGTCCCAACAATGCTAATCTCAGTATAATGCATATGGGCATACGTATGCTGTCAAGGGACCGAGCAGGTTCTAAAACTGCATGAATATGCGGTCTAGGGAAGGCAGTGGTCACAAATCCCAAGTGGGAAAACATAACTGAGCTAATCACCCTAATCACGTGCCCCAGTGGGGCCACAGCCAAGAGAAATTGTTAAATCAACTTCCTAATAGGTGCTTGATAGAGAGCATAAGTGAATATAAAATCATGTTTAAACAGGTGCGTGTAAAGATGGTGCTAACTAGAAACTAAAAAACAAGTATGCTTCATTCATCTTAGTTACAATCAAAAGTTTGTCTACACCGGTACATAAATGCATATTTCAACACATTAGAGCAATCAGTATCAATGACCGTAGCTATCTTGTTGCTCGGCATTTAGAGAAATTCCATAATAGCAACCCCACCGAGTTGAAATATAGCTGTCTAGCACACATTCCCAAAAATAAAAGAGGGGGCGATTGGGAGAAGGAACTCCACAAATTGGAAACACACTGTATATCAGTAGGCACCTGGACACCTAGCTTGCCACTTATCTGTGGCCTCCGGTTCCTGCTTGTTCCAGTCTGATTCAGTGACACTGCAGTTACCTGGATTTTGCCGCTGGGAATTTCTCAACCAGGTTTTCCCACTCACTGTTCGTCCTGCCAACAAAAGCCCCGCCTACCCCTGGATCTACTTAATGCAGGCCGCAGCGCGACCACATCAGTAGGCACCTGGACACCTAGCTTGCCACTTGCATGTGGTCTCCAATTTCTGCTTGTCCAGACTAATCATGTGACACCACAGCCGCCTGAGTTTTCCGCTGGGGTTTTCCCAACTGGGTTTTCCCACTCACAGTTCTTCCCGCCAACAGAAGCCCTGCCCACCCCAGGACCTACTTAATACAAGGCACGGCCGCTCAGCTGGTGAGCCAAAGGCAAGCCCGTCTGTGCCTGGACTGCAGCCAGTGCCACGACCCCCAGCCCTACTGCTCCTAGAAGATACACCATCACCGAGCTCTACACCCTCAAACTCAGACACCACAACAAACACTGCCACTGCGCAAACCCACGCTCCACTATAGGACCTTTCCCCTGCACCCACTGCCACTTCACCTGCCACTGCACACACACCAGCCCCACCCCGAACACACCACAGACACCACCTGAACAAAAACACCTACTCGCATGCGTCCTTCTCAAGAAACGCTCACTATGCAAGCAATCAACCGAATTATGGGACCTCATCACCACCCTCGCACCCAACATTGTCTTCCTCACTGAGACCTGGCTCAACCCCACATCGGCCCCACATGTTGCCACAGCGATCCCCGATGGATATATAATCACTCACCAGGACTGCACCAACAAGCCAGGAGGAGGAACAGCCATCATCCATAAAGAGACCATACTGTGTACCACCACCAACACCACCACCTCCATGGAACATTTCATCTTCAACCTCCACACGGATGACAAGACAACCATCAGAGGCACCCTCGCACACCGCCATCTTCTGCAACACCATTGCAGACTTCATTGTGCCCCTAGCCTTAGACTCCAAGGACTACATCTTCCTCGGCGACCTAAATTTCCACATCGACGGCCCCAATGACAAAAACACCGCACACTTCCTCAACAGTATCTGGGTCAAGCATCAGATTGACCCAGATCATTCACGACCCTACACACACCCCAGGACACACGCTAGACCCAATTTGCACCTCCAGGATTCACATCAAATACAGCTATATCACAGAACTCACATGGACCGATCACTCCATCATCCACTTTAGCATCTCCAGCAACCGCACCGCCACCCCTAAGATGACCAATGGCCTCCATCAAAGTTGGAACAAAAATTACAGAGACCAGCTGGGCGAACACCCTCAACTCCTCCAAACCTGCTACCGCCACCAACCTCCAACAGGGAGTGAAAAACTTCAATGCCTGGATCACCAATTGTGCAGACAGCATCGTCCCCATTTTTTTTTTTTTTTTTAAACAAATTTTATTCATTTTCTCTAGTTATAGTACATGAAAAAGAACTTTACGGAATAGCTTTTCTGCACAGCAGGATTACACATATATACATGATGATGACACAAATCCAATGCACTCCAATCCAGAGTCTTGTTTCACAATAATAATCCCAACTCCATGGGAACTATATGAACAGATGTCATCCTACTATAATATCTCTTCCTATCCTGCTATCATAATTGTTACTCAGTCCTCCTGGAACAAGATCCAGTCAGTAATATACATTATTATTAACTCCCCGCCACCCACCCTTGCTGACGAGCCAGCTCAGACCGCCGAATGTTCCATCTAGTGCAGTTATATCATGAACCTATGTAACAAACAATGATAGTGTGAAATTTGCCAAGTTGAATACGATCTTTATGTACTGGGGATGAGGGGGATTAGGTAAAGGAATCTCAATCTTGGCATTTGCCAAGGCACGGCTGCAAGGGTAATATCTCTTTCATGGGGTAGGGGTCCAGTAATACAATGTCATGGTATCTACTAGGGCTTATGGAGTGAGTATGTCAGTAGTTTTGAAAGTCTCCAGCATGTGATCCCAACTCATTGCAATTGGTTCCTTTCAGAGGCCTCTTTTTTCCTCTCTATGGATAGCTACACTCTCTGCCAACCCCCATTTTTCCACTTCCTCCTTCCAGCTGAGTAATGTGGGGGATACAGTGGATTTCCATCTCCTGGTAATTCCTCGTTTAGCTAGCAGTAGAGCCAGATCTGCAAATCTGGCACGCACCTTGTGCTCTTTACGTCTTTTGTATAATTCCAATATACCTGTCTCCGCTTTGTGCCATCCCATATCCCCCACCACTTCCTTTAGGACCGTTGTGATTCCGCCCCAGTAACGTCCCAGGCTGGGGCAGGACCAAAGCATATGCAAGAGATCTGCATCTTATTCTGGACATCTGGGGCAATGAGGCATGATAGTAGGGAAGATAGCGTGTATTTTATGTGGAGTGAAGTAGGCTCTCTGCATTATCATATACTGAATAAATTTGAAGCGAGTGTTGCGGGAGACTCGTTTCGGGTACTCTAGTATCGTTACGCATTCCTTGTCGGACAGTGGCCTATCGAGGTCATGTTCCCATTTAGTTTGTACTACAGTAAGCGGAGTGGGTCGGTGTGTGCGTATGCCCCGATATAGGCAGCGTGTTAAATGGCTACCCGTCCCCATGAGGTACATAAGGTGGACCAATTCGTGAGTGGTTGGTTCTGCCCCATTGGGCGCCCAGTGTTTTTTAACGTATCGTGACAAACTTGCGTGGGTCATGAATAGTGTCTCTGGAACTCCCCGTTCATGTACAAAATCTATATGAGTGAGTACCATTTTGTCCCCAAATAAGTCCCCGATTGATGTCACTCCTGCCTGCAGCCGGGGTTCTAATTTACGGGTAGTGAGGGTTCCTAAATTAGTCGGGATTCCTAATAGTGGTATGTTTGGAGCATATGCCGGAAGGGTATTCGTGTATCGCAAAGCCTGCTTCCAATACGTGAATGCAGTTCTGAGGAGGGTAACATTTTGTGTAATATGCCTTGAGCTAACATACGCTCCGTGTACGCAATTTCCTGCAGGTTTCGCCCTGCCAGCCAGTAAGAGAGCCATTGAAGTTGAGATGCTAGGCAATACGCTTAAAAGTCTGGAGCTCCCATGCCTCCAGCATCAGATGGAAGTTGAAGCTTAGGCGTCTACGGCTCGTGCCCCATCTCAAAGTAATCAACAATGTGTTCAGAGTTGTAAATACTGCCCTCGGGATTACTACTGGGAGATTTGTAAAGAAATAAAGTAATCGCGGGAGCATTACCATTTTAGAAATTGCTAATCGTCCAGCTACCGAGAGGGGTAGTGACGTCCAGAATGCGACTTGGGCCCTCAGGGATTGAATCGTTTTATACAGGCTGCCCTCTATGAGATCAGTTTTGGTTCGATATATTTGGATCCTTAAGTATTTGAAGGTATCATGGGCTATTATAATGTCACGGTTTCCAAATGGGATAGTCAAGTCTTCCATGTTGGTGCCGAAGGGGAAGGCATAGGATTTCTCATAATTAATTGCTATTCCTGCTATGTGTTAAAATTGTGTAAAAAGTTGTGCTACAGTGTCCAAATTGTTCTGAAGTTGTTTATTGTATAGAATGATGTCAGCCGTGTAAAGCGATATGGCATGATGAGCACTATTTATATTTATCCCCCATTCCGCTGAAGACGCTCGTAGTAGCGTCACAATATGAGAGACAAAGGACAGCCCTGTCTCGTGCTTCGTTGAATTTGATATGATTCTGAGATATGTGATCCTGTGTGAACCCTCGCTGTAGGGAGATGGTACAATACTTGAATCCAACGGGTATAGGCTTGTGGGATCCCGAATTTCTGTAGAGAGGCCAGCATATACTCCCAGCTCAGTGTGTCAAATGCCTGCGTAATGTCTGATGTAATACATCCCGCTCCTGGGTTTTCTGTGGCACAAGCAAATATAACATTACACAGTCTGCCTATGTTCAAGGAGGTGCTGCGCCCGGGGATGAAGCCAGATTGATCTATATGTACTAGCTTTGGTACAAGGGGCTGTAGGCGGTTGACTAGTATTTTACTTAATATCTTAAATTCAGTATTTAATAAGGAAAGAGGACGGTATGCAGATAACCACGAATGGTCTCTCCCGGGTTTAGGAAGAGAAGTTATTAGTGCTTGCGTTGTAGATAGGGGCAGTGCGCCTATTTCATAGGCCTCCTTGTATAATTTCTGTAGCTGTGGGGCCAATTGTTGTATATAGACAGTATAAAACTCCGCAGGGAGGACATCTAGCCCTGGGGTTTTGTTTTTGGGGAGATCTTTAATTGCAGCTTTTATTTCTATGAGTGTTATTGGGCCAGCTAACATTGTCTTATTCTCGACTGAGATCTGCGGGAGTTTTACTGTTTCCAAGAATGCGCTAATGTCCGAGAAGTCAATCTGCGGTGCGCAGTATATAGTGCTCTGTAATGATCGTAGAAAGCTTTATTAATGTCTATTTGTGTAACAACTTTAGTATGTTGGGGCGACCAAATTTCCGTTATAGGTGTGGGGGGGATAGCATTTCTAAGAATCCGTGCCAGTAAGGTGCCTGGCCTATCTGATTCTGCATGCGTTTTATGCAAATACATTTGATAGTCCATTACTCGTAGTTGATCAAGTAATTCCGCATATTTAATGCGTGCCTCCTGGAGATCGGGTTTTGCTGTGGGGTCATGGGCCGCCGCAGGTTTGAGTGTATGCAGTTTACCTTCAGTATCCTGCAGTTCTCGGTGGATCTGATGTCGGGCTCTGGAAGAGGTGCTGATAGCTGTACCTCTAATTAACACCTTGAAAGCCTCCCATTCCAATCCTGTGGAGGATGCCGTGTTAGCATTTTCAGTAAAATAGTGAGTTATTGTGAATTCTAGTGTTGCATGATATACCCCATCCTCTAGGTGGTTGGGATTAAGGCGCCAAGTGGGGACTGGAGCTGGGACCCCCCCATGTGAATGTGCTCTCTAACGCGCTATGGTCTGACATTGTTTTACCCACGTAGGCCGCTCGGGTAATCTGTGTAAGGAGCGACAAATTGCATAGTATATAATCGATTCGTGTATGAAGGTCATGTGTGGCTGAATAAAATGAATATTCCCTCATTTCCTTATTGTGATTACGCCATACATCTGTTAAGGACCAACCCTGTGCCCAATTCAACAATGTTTTAGTTTGGCGTATTGAATGGGCCCCCGTTAGGGGCGGGTGGGATCTACCTAAGACTGCGTCTGCAACCGCATTGAGGTCGCCACCTAGTATCCAACCAACATCTGACCAATCGGCTATTGCCGCACTAACACGGGCATAAAATGGTTCCTGATCAGAGTTAGGGGCATATAGACTTCTTAGCACTATTGGACTCTCATCCAGTAGTCCACGGATCAGGACATATCTGCCCTCCTTATCAATCCGTGTTTCTTGTAGTACGAACGGGACCCCAGATCGTATCCAAATGGCCGCCCCACGAGCAAATGCGGAGAAAGTTGTATTATACAATTGCCCTCTCCATTTCTTTTGGAGTTTGGTGGCTTCCAGTGCTATTAAGTGTGTTTCCTGCGAAAACACTATTTGCGCCTTTTGTCGGATCAATTGGGCGTGTACTCTATGCCTTTTATGAGGAGAACCCATTCCCTGGTTGTTCCATGTGAGGCAAGTGTATTGTTGTGCCATATTAGATCTAGCCATCAAAATATAAGGGAATAAACCTGTCAGCAAAGAATTTCTGTGAAGTCCGGCCCGCCAGCACCCCTGTCAAACATCCCAATACAAGGTCCAACTGTAGAACTTGGTCTGACCAAACTGTAATAATAATACTTAATAATTCAAAACATTTAACATTTGCTACTGCATTGGGGGTCATGGCTAAAGGTAACTCCGGGAATCTCTAGTATTCCAAACAATGATAACCACCCTTAAACACAGTAGAGGGGGGGCGCCGCCAGTCTCGGCCCAGCGGTCCCACCTCCCGCACCATGAGTCAGTGTTCAAGTCTCTGAGAGAATGGTGAAGAGCAGACACACGCCTCTCTCGGATGACTGGTAATGTTACACTGTCACACAGGGAGCGCACAATGTACCGGACTGTCAATCTTACCTCATACGGGAGACCCATGTTCATTCCTCGCAGTAGAGTTTATATTACCTACCTTGTGCAATCCAGGAGAATCGACGTGACGTCGTGGTCAAGTCCATTTCAATTGGGCTTACTCTAGACTCTTAGTTGAGGAGTGCACTCCCCGCATGTGAGGAAAGCGAGGAGAACAGCTGTGGGCTATGGTCTGGTTCTGATTGGGCCGCATCTCCTGTCGATGATTCATCGTCTGTGACCGGTCTAGTTTCTCTGAAGGTGGCAGCGGAAATAATAGCCCTTCTCTATTCTTCCAGCGCCTGTACAGGTGTTGGAGTCATGTCTTCATTATATCGTTTAGGTTTTAATCGTTGCCGCTGTGTTCGACGCCGCCTGGGTTGTGTTTCCTCTGCACCTCGATGAGCTGAGTCGATAGGAAAATCCGGGAGGGTATGTTCGATCCATTCCCACGCTTCTGTTGGAGTATCAAAGAAGTTGCTTTTACCCTCATGTATTATTTTCAGTTTTGCTGGAAATAAAAGGGCATACTTCACGTTTATTGTTTGTAGGTGTTGCTTAACTCCGTACTATTGCGCCCTTTGCTTCCGCACTTGGAGAGTGTAGTCGGGAAAAAAGGAAATGCGCGCATTATCTTTCGTAATTGGAGCTTTTTCCCTCGCTACTTGTAGTATCTGGTCACGGTCTCTGTAATTGAGCACTCTTGCCACAACTGGTCGGGGCGGCATGCCCGGTATTCTTCTACGAGCAGGAACCCTATGGGCTCTTTCGATGCAAAAAGTGTCAGTCAGGCGTCCTGGGGGCATGAGTGATTTGAGCCAAGTTTCTATGTAAAGTGTCGCATTTTGTCCTTCTACGTTCTCTGGCAGGCCAATAATGCGCACGTTGTTACGACGTGACCTCCCTTCTGCATCTTCTATCCTCTCCTGTAGGTTTACAATCTGTTGTTGCATCCGTTCCAGTTCACTCGAGTGTTCTTTCTGTTTTGGGATCAGTTCCTGCACTGCTGTTCTATTAGCAGTCACCTTGTCGGCTAGTTTCTTGTGGTCGTCTCTGATTATAGCTATGTCTGCCGTTAGGGAACCAATTGTTGCTCCATCATCATACGTGATTGCCGAATTTCTTGTAGGATGAGATCCAGTTTGTCCGGTTGTGTGCCTTCGACTGTGGGAGGAACCATCTCAGTAGATGAGGTGGTCGAGGTTGCGTTAGATTCTTCTGTATCTTGGTTTTTACCCTTTGCGCGTCCCATTTTGTCACTGGTGATGTGTCGGAGTCAACTGTGAGATTATAGGGCTAGTGTATTTCTTAAAGTTAGTGACCACACCGCGTCGCCTTCCAAGTTATATTTAACTTCTCCAAAGGGCTTACTGAGATGTTAACATGTGTTTCGCCTGTGGCCTTTGTTTGACGTAGTGGTACTCTTCCTTGACTCCTCCAGCGAGGGTGTTATAGGTACAGTTGCTCTGAAATATGGACCCTTCGGAAGTGTCGGTCCAGCTGTGGCGGTCCGCCGCCCCGGACCCAAGGGCGTTCAATTTCCCAGAGATGTATACTTCTACCACCAGAGTTAAGCGCATCAGATACAACCTCCGCTGTTTCTTGGTTGTCACCAACTCTAATCAGCTGGCGCCGTGTATGCAATTAGAGTTCCAGTGGCAAGCAGTCCCCTACACCAGGCCTGCTGCAGCCAAGTATTTCTGAGCCGCACTCCCAGGGTGCTACTTTAGCCCACAATTGTATGGAACCCGGGAAGGCCAGCAGCCCAAGTCTTAACAAAGCGAAGTGCCCCGCTGCAGTATTACACATTACTCATTTCAGTGCTCCAGGAATGGCAGTGCTCTCGCGATCTTCTCTCTTCCCGCCCACTGCAGGAATTGCCAAGTGTGCTACAGACCTTAGTTATGTCTGTATAGCCACAAAGTCCAAGGCTGGTAATTGACTCACAATCAGTTGTTCACGAGGGTCAATGCTCAAAGGTCCATACTTGGGCAGACTCTGCTGGGACCAGAGCTACACCTTCTTGGGGTATTTGCCCCTTTGCAGCAGTTATTGGCTCAGTTCCCCACCTCGCAGCGCACTGCTGCAGCTCTTATACTGTGCCCAGTGACAAACGCACCTCTCCATTGCAGCGGCCCGCTCCTGGCGCTCAGCCCGCAGTGTACGCCGCGCTGGACACGGGACGCTCGGGGACACTGGGTCTAGACTACAGCGCTCACTGCCAGGATCACATGAGGCTCCTCAGTCGGCGGCCCGCGCCCGGCACAGACGCTGCCGCTCCAGGCGTCTCACAGCAGCTAGCCACTTCATCACTCTCGGGGCCCGAGGGCCGGCCACCGCACCGCGTCTCGACTCACCTCACCGTAACTTCCGTTGGGAACACAGTGGGGCAGAGAACCCTCCGTCCACGCGACGTGATCGCAGAGCCAACCGCAGACCGCCCAGATTCACTCTGCAGGTCCGGCTTAATGCGACTTCCTCCAATGGGAGAAAGCGAGGGCCCCATCTTTCTTCGCGCCGAGTCTCTGCGCACTTTCCCCGCAACGGGGTCTCTTCCCAAGTCGGGGGGTCTCCGACACAGCTATTGCAGCCGCCGTGTCTCCACAGCTTCCCGTAGCACTTTTGGGGAGCGGGTGCTGCCCCTGACGGCATAACAACGGCGCAGATGGAGGTTCCCGGGCCGGGAGCTCAGCGAACACCCAGCCGCCATACTCGGCAGTTAGCCACGCCCCCCGACAGCATCGTCCCCATCAAGAGCAACATCCAGAGAAAATCCTCCAAAAAGGCCAGCTGGTACACCCAAGAACTCAGAACAGTGAAACGAGACAACAAACAGTTGGAGAGGAGATGGTGCACCAGCAAGGACACCTCTAACAGGGCAGCCCTCAAGACCTCCCTCAATTTCTACCACCACCTGTTGAGGTCAACAAAGAAGACAGCCCTTGCTGAATGCATCGAAACCAGCACCAACAACACCAAGTAGCTTTTCACTCATTGTGAAGGAATTCTCCAACCCGGCTGCCAGCGAAAACTGTATCACACCCTCACAGGAGCTGTGCGACAACCTCGCCCAATTCTCCTATGACAAGATCGCAACCATATACAGAAACTTCGAACCCCAACCCACACCTACGGACTTCCTTGACAGGTACGCCACCATCGTAACCGACACGAACCACACACTGACCACCTGGAACATCCTCTCCACCCAGGACACCACCTGCACCAGGAAATCCGTCCATTCAGGAGCTCCCACAGACCCATGCCCGCACCACATCTTCAATCTCGGAAAACAAAGGATCGACCAGGAATTCACCACACTACTCAACACCTCTATCACCTCCACAACATTTCCCGATGCCTGGAAACATGCCGAAGTCAGACCACTACTCAAAAAACCCTCCACTGACTTCAGCGAACTTAAAAACTACCGGCCAATCTCCCTCCTCCCATTCCCAGTTAAGGTACTGGTAAAGATCATCAACAATCCACTTATGATACACCTGGAGCAGAACCATCTACTCAGCGCCTCCCAATCCGGCTTCCGCAGCAATCCCAGCACTGAAAAATCCCTGATCGCAGCCACCTATGACATCCGAACCCTCCTTGACTGAGGAAATACAGCAGCTTCTATTCGCCTTGACCTCTCTGCAGCCTTCAAGACTATATCCCACCACACACTGATCGAAAGACTCTACTACATTGGGGATGAACTCAAATGAATCCCCTCCTTCCTCACTGGAAGAACCCAGAGGATCCACCTTCCACCTTTAACCTCTGAATCCAAGGAGATCACCTGCAGTGTCCCCCAGGGCTCATCCCTCAGCCCCATGCTCTTTAACGCATATATGACCCCACTGGCCAACATCGTCAGATCCCATGGTCTCAACATAATTTCCTACACAGACGACACTCAACTCATACTCTCACTCACCAATGACCCCACCACCACCAGAACCAACTTCCACATATGTATGACAAACGTCATCGACTGGATGAAGAAAAATTGCCTGCAGCTGAACACAGAAAAGACAGAAGTACTGATCTTTGGCAACAGCAGCAACACATGGATGACTCCTGGTGGCCATCAGACCGAAAACCCGCACCCACTCCCTCTAACTACGCCAGAAACCTTGGAATCATCATTGACCACAAGCTCACCATGAAATCACAGATCAACGCTGTCTCCTCCTCCTGCTTCCTCACTCTGTGCATGCTACGTAAGATCTTCAAGTGGCTACCCTTACACACAAGATGCATCGTGACACAAGCCATCATCACCAGGCGACTGAACTACAGCAATGCACGCTCCACATCCCTTTCACTTGCCCATACTTCCCGCATCTACTGAAGCAGAAGTGGAGGACGCTCCTTCTCTCACATCGCAGCAAAGACCTAGAATAGCCTTCCCATAATTCCGAATGGCCCTCAAGACCTGGCTGTTCGAATAAACCTCCGGGGCCTGCAAGCACCTGGATACCCTTTTGGGTGTTTAGCTGTGCGTTATAAATGTTGATTGATTAATTGATTGATTGATATATTGGAGCTAGATGGAGACAAGCCAAAAGGCCTCAATATGGACGAGGAGATGCACGCATACCTACATTAATGCCTGCCCAAGATGAATGAAGCATACTTGTTTTTTAGTTTCTAGTTATCACCGTCTTTACACGAACCTGTTCAAACATGATTTTATATTCACTTATGCTCTCTATCAGGCACCTATTGGGAAGTTAATTTAACAATTCCTCCTGACCCAGGGCCCACTGGGCCACATGATTAGGGTGATTAGCTCTGTGATATTTACCCACTTGGGATTTGTGACCACAGCCTCCCCTAGGCTGCATATTCATGCAGTTTTACAACCTCATCAGTCCCATGACAGTATACTTATGCCGGGAAATATGCAAAATACTGAGATTAGCATTGTTGTGACAAATGGCCCTGAATTTTCACTATGAGATGTTACAATTTATCTGGCCACTGCTATGATTACACAGGATATTAATGTACCCTATTGGCACTAGGGGGTGGGTACAAGATGCTTATCATCAACATCCTATACGAGTATCTTTCCCATAATACTTGCTGTCTGATGTGACATATACATGGCAACAGAGAGTGCAGCAAGCAAGCTGCTTCGAGCCTAGCGATGTGGGTGCCTGCAAAAGCCTGCTCCTCACACCAATATCTTATCAAGATTTCCAGCACGATAGTAGAAAACAGCAGCACACCATTGTCCAAACAAACCAGTTCTTTATTGCTTTCAAGAACTACGCAATTTCAGCTACCTCTGCAGCCTTTGTCAACTTCAAGTGACTCGCCCATCGTCAGCAAAAAAAAATGATACACATTATAGAAATAAACAATATACCTCTGAGTAAAGCCCGTATTCGAAGTTAAATACATGAATTATAAAGTGAGCTAAGCATCCTGTTTACATCTAAATAGACACCGATATTCAATTAGCATATGACCTGTAAGAAGAATTTCATGAATTAAAAATATACAATTGTGGTGTTTCATAGACATAGAAGACAGACATCTCTGTATCTATGGTTGAAATGGCCGGACTGTGTACAATTGATACGATCATCTGCTAATTATGGAAAACCTACATATTATGGCATACATGGCTTGCATCAGACCCAGTACATTGGAATACCGCATATGAATACTAGCAGTCGAAAATGCCTCTAAAGCAACCTTGTTACTACACCACGCATAAAGAATTACATACATATACATTTAATTTGACATATGAACTCATAGTTTCCAAAATTAAAAGTCATCCTAATGTGTATCGCAGACGGGCAGGCTAGTGAATATAAAGTGCTGTACAGTGCAAAGTTCAAGATTCATGCTGCCACTTAAACTATATCCGGCACGGATAACTTCCTGAACAATTCATATGTGTAATCAAGCCTCAAAATTTAAATGAAAATGACATGATAATCAGACATAACAATCAAACATGACAAATAACTATGTCTAATTTAATGGGGCCGGTGCCCATAGTTCTTGCAGCTAATTTATAGGGGATACTACACAAGGTACTCTTCTGGAGCCCCTGAATGTGTGATTAATCCTCAATTCAGCAATAAAACAACACAATAATCAGACATAACAATCACATATACCTAATCTAATAGGGCCAGTGCCTGTGTTTCTTGTAGCTAATTAGTGGCAGAAGCTGCACAAGGTACCTTACCAGAGCTCCTCCATCTTCACCAATGTCAATTATTCCAGTAGGGCCAGTGCCCATAATCAATATAATAAACTACTTGCAGAGGCATCACTGGGTGCCAGGGGAGCCCCTCCATCAATAATGAATAAAATTATCGATCTGTATGCACGGATATATATTAGGGCTACATGCAACCCAGATAAACATAAATCTTCTTTGAACTGTGGAAATGAGAATTTTACCTATATATGCATATAAATGTATACACATATAAAGGTATATACACGTAATATATATTTATATATGTTATATATGTAATATATATATATACATATATACATATATATATATATATTACGTGTATATACCTTTATATGTGTACACGTAATATATATTTATCACAGTCAAATGTCCCCAAAGTGATCCTTGAGTTCCGAAAGCGCTCACCAGCGGGTGCTCAGCACAAGGGCCGGATCCTGGCCCTGATTAATTTTTCAAACAAAGGATGCAGCACTCTTGAGCAGGATTTGCTTAATTTATTTACAGATTACACTCCACCAACGCGTTTCAGCCTGACTCGGCTTTTCTCACGGTTAGTGAGTCTTTCTTCACTTACACTTATATACTGCCCATCTCTGCCTTAAAGTGGCATTATGGGAGTTGTAGTGTTTTGTTTTATTCAACATGATTCAAAAAACTTTATACATATTTACACGAAAGACATTGCGCATTATGTCAGATATTTACACTTATTGTTCGTGATTACATGATTTCGCATTTAGTTTTCTACTTTTGCAAGTGTGTTTAAACCTGTTGCTGACAATTAATTTCGCTCAGTGCGTTTTAACCGCTCTCCTTTTAGTGGACATATCGTAATAAGGTATACTACCTAGTTCATTGTTGTAGATGCATACATGATTTTAAACATTATAGCTCACAAAACACAGCGTATTTAACAGCATCAGTGCTTTCAATTGCTGCTCGCAACATTGATATTAGCATATCTTTATCTAGTAAATCGGGTATAGTACCCTATTTTTAACATGCATCTAAAACATACAGTCCATTTTGGAACGGCAGTTGGCAATTACATATAAGCAGTCTTGTTACTCAAGGTGTACAAAAAGTTCTTTGTCATTGTTAATGCCTCTAGGGCACTTAATCCTGAGTCTTATGATGAAGCGGGATTCCATTTGGTGTAACATCTTGACTCTGTCCCCACCACGTTCTCCTTGGGGTATCATTTTAATTCCATAAAAAGCCATAGCTCTCCAGTCACCTTTCTGACATTTACTCATGTGCTTCGCTGTGGCGTATGCCATGTCCCCATTTTTTACTGCACGAATGTGCTCAAGGATACGTTTCTTGAGCATGCATGTGGTGCTGCCGATGTATTTCATCCCACATTTGCATTCTATGATGTAGATTACAAATTTCGAAGTGCAGGTAATGTTTTGATCAATAGTGATTGTTTTACCATGGAACTGACCAAGAACACGAGGAATCACCCCCCGATGAAACGCCGCATGACGGGGTCGGAAGACGCCGTCTAAACGGGAGTTTTTTCATGATGAGGTGAGTGACATTGTGTTTAAACAGCGAAGCAGAGATTTGAAGCGGCTGACTGTGTTGGTGGAGTGAAACCGGACACGTATACGATACGGCTGGTGACAAAACACAGCCGGCTCGAGCGGGAAAGCTTAATTTAACCGAGTGGTTAAACTTGCAACAAAGTATTGATTACATTCCAAAGAGTGAAGCGCTGTCAGAAAGTAACAGATTGAACGGAATTAATAGGATGGAGGCTCAGGCAGGGAAACGAGCATCCAAAGCTATGTCAATGTTCAAACCTGGAGATTCAAGTGAGAACGCAGGGACTAGCATTGAAAGTGCACAAAACATAAATAGCATGTCCCTGAAGCAGCAAATGAACCAAATGGAAAGAATGTACAAAAAGGAGGTAAACAAAAGTTGGGAAATAATAGGATTGGAAAACTATATTGAAGTAAAGCATGTCCCATGTGGGCTAAGAATTTTCACCATGCCCACGCATCCAGATACCAAAGTAGAATTACTGGAGGAATGGGTTGAGAACAATTTGCAATGCTCTCTGAATATGATGCGAATACTTATCAAGCATGCCCGGATTGATTTAAATGAAATAACCAAGAAACTGGAAGAAATGGAGGAAACCTTAAAGAATGAGGCAAATCAAGATGAGGTTTCCAAATTAAGAAAGGAAATGGACACCAGGCTTGAACAATACGAGTCGGAAATACAAGAACGTAAAGCACGAAAATTTAAACGTGACGAGCAAGACTACTTACAAGGAAGAATATTAACATTCGCAAGACGTTTTGATACCTTAAAAAAGAACTATCCAGTGGTAAGCACAAGTGAATCGGACGCAAGTGAGGGAGAAACATCAAGGGACGCAAGTGAAACACCAAGGATGACTTTTTTAGAAGAAATGCGGCTGATGAACCTGAACAAGACCCTAACAAGGGGGGGGAGGTCGAGGAAGAGCCGCAAACCGAGGCCGAGGAAGAGGGACAAGAAACCCCTCGCAAGCACAAGAAAAACAAGAAGGGCCAAGCGAAAGAAAACAGTATTCGCTGCGCAGCCGGAAATAGAGACGGTCAACTTGATTGTGAATATCTCGCAGTATCAACCAACACAAGATGAGATATCAGTATTAAATAAAGGACTATCCTTCTGTCCAGAATCACACTTCAACTACACACAAGTGCGAATAGATCTGTATAAATATATACGAAAGTTGAAACTGGCTAAAGTTCATGCCAACAAAGGACAAAACATACAAAGTGAAGACAAGCCTCCTGAAACCGATGAAGATCCTGCGATCACGATAGATCAAATGTCAGACCTTAAAAACATGTTTGATATCTTGTATGACCTGGAAGACGGGGCAATGACTGAGGAAGAAATACTTGAACACCTGGATATACAAACAAACAAAAGACCAGAAAGTGGATTAAGGAGAAAATCAAAATATTGCCCGGCACTGTCTCCAGGAAATAAAATCGATTTGTTCTCAGATGCAATAATTGAAGAATTGGAAAGAATGCCACAAATACAAAACTCAAAGCAAAGAGAAAATTTGACGACGAAAGAGAGAAAAGCAATCGACAAATTGGTGGAAAACAAAGAAATCACAATAAAGCCCGCCAATAAGGGGGTAATATTGTGATAATGGACACAAGAGATTACATTCAAGAAGCATTAAGGCAATTAAATGATGTGTGTAATTATTGTAGACTAAAAACCAACCCAATAAACAAAATGACGATGGAACTGAATCAAAACCTTCAGCAGTGGTATGAAAAACATCTCATCAGTGATGAAGAAAGGAAATTTTTAACTAAGGACTTTCCAGTGATACCATGTATATATTTTTTGCCTAAAATTCATAAGACTCTTATTAATCCGCCCGGGAGACCAATAGTCTCCTCCTGCAGCTCTTTATATGAGAATTTGGCTCAATATGTGGATACATTTTTAGCACCGATTGCACAAAGTATGAGTTCATATCTAAAAGACACAGGTGATTTCCTCAGAATTTTAACTGGAATAATATGGAATCAAGAATACCTTCTGGTCACAATAGACGTTGTCTCTTTATACACGTCAATCAGGCATGACATTGGATGAACAGCTTGTAAATATTTCTTCAAACAGCGGAACATCTCAGAACTTGGTCACACAGAAATGCTCCTCAATATGATAGAAATCTGTCTAACAAACAACATTTTTCTTTTTTTTTTTTTATAAATCTTTTTATTAAACAGTCTCGACATAAGGTACAAATATCAAAATCACGTGGGGTTACAGTTCAATCAAATTACATACAATACAACAACACAATTCATTGGAATTCACGGGGATGGGGAATCATCATCATCGGCTTCACGGGGAGGTGTACATGCATTTCCTCGATATTCATTCCAGGGGGTCCAAACCTTGGACCATTTGCGGGGACAACCCGGGCCACATAGACCGTTTTCTCTCTCAGCATACACCAGTCTAGATCTTGCTCCCAGGCTATGACCGTGGGCGGGTGCGGGGCTCCCCAGAGCTGTGCGATATTTCTCTTGGCGATCATACAGCCAAGTGTGACCCATTTCATAATATGGGTGTTGAGGTCGGTGGGTTCCCATACATTAAGGAGGCACCTAGGTGCCTCCGTTGTGATTTCTACCCCCAACACTTCACTCATGACCTCATGGATTTTACGCCAGTATTCCTGGATTAGCTCACAATGCCATAGTATGTGCATGAATGTGCCCAGTTGTGCGCATCCCCTCCTACACGAGCCGTCTGTCAGCCCACCCATGTGTACCAGCTGTGGACCAGTTACGTAAACTCTATGGAGGATCTTTAATTGCACCAGTCTGAGTCTTGCTGGGATAGCGACCTCCCTAGGAGAGGAGACCGCTTCCTGCCAGGTTTCATCATCCAATTCTATTCCGTCCTCAGTCCATTTGTCTCGCAATTTTAATAGGGGGTTGTTGGTATTGTTGATGAGTTTTCGATATGTTAGGGAGATGGCCCTGTCGGGCAGGTGCCCATCCAGTAGTCTGTCCTCTAATGGGGAAGCGTCCGGTGGACTCGAATCCTTGGGAATAGCTGTTTGCAGCGAGTGCCTGATCTGTAGGTATCGATAATATTCGGAATCCGCCAGGGCGTATTGAGTTTGTAGGGTGCCAAAGGGCTTCACACCCCCAGCGCACCAAAGGTCTTTGACCTGGGAAATCCCTATTAAGTCCCATTTAGCAAATCCCTTTGTATTCCCCATATATCCTAGTTTTTGTGAGTCCCACAGGGGCGCGGCCAACGTCAATTTATTTTGCCATCCGACTGCTTTAGTAGCAGCGTGCCAGATTTTGACTGTGTGGGCAGTGGGCCCCGTGAGCGGGTATTTCCCTGGTGTTGAATATAAAGCTCTCGAAAAGGTCCCTCCGGGTAAAAGCCAGCGATCCATCCGGAACCCCGGGTTATCAGGATGACCATACGTGCAATGGTTGATAGCTGTTAGATGTGCAGCCCAGTAATATTTCTTAATATCCGGCAACCCGATTCCCCCATCATACTAGCTGAGTGTCAGCTTTTTCATAGCGATACGCGGTCTCCCTCCCCATAGGAGGTCTCTCAGGAGCCCCTCAAGATCTTTGAAGTACGCGTTTGGGACAAGGTCAGCTGAGTTCTGCAGTGCATACAGGAAACGGGGCAAAGACATCATTTTAAATAATGCAGCCTTGCCCAACATCGAGAGCGGTAGGGACTTCCAGTGTGTTATGTCGCTTTTGAGCCTTTGCAGTGGGGGGAGCAGATTGCGGTTGTATCGAACTGCTGGGTCTAAGGATATATATATGCCCAAGTACTTGAATCCGTCCAAGACCACTGGGATCGGGCAGTTTCGGGGCAAAGTGGGAGAGGTTCCCCATAGGACATACACGAGTGATTTTTGCCAATTGACTCGAAACCCCGAGTATCTTCCAAAAACCTCTAGTATGTCAAAGGCTACTATTAGGGACCTCTTGGGGGACGTAAGCTATAGGAGGATATCGTCAGCGTACAGGGATACCCGATCCTCCCACTCCGCCGACCAGCGCAACCCGCGGAGCCTTACGTCTTTACGGAGCCACTCTGCGAGTGGTTCAAGGGCTAGGGCAAACAGTAAGGGAGAAAGGGGGCACCCCTGACGGGTCCCCCGGCTAAGTGCAAAGGGTTCAGACTTCCTGTTGTTTACAACTACCTGGGCCAACGGCACGCTGTACAACAGCCGTATCCAGCGGCAGAAATTTGGCCCAAACCCCAGTTTCACTAGCACTGCAAAAAGATATGGCCATTCCAATGTATCAAAAGCCATGGTGGCATCCAATGAGACCACAACTGCGTCTTCTCGTATCGTCGGTACCCTGCCCAGGATCCCGTGTAGTCTGCGCAGGTTGAGAGCCGTGTTTCTTTTAGGCATGAACCCTGACTGATCTGGATGGACTAGGTCGCCTATCACCTTGGTCAGCCTTGTGGCAAGAACTTTAGCTAGAATTTTGGGTTCTGCATTCAGCAGCGATATAGGCCGATAGGAGGTTCACTCCGTTTTGGGCCTCCCTTCTTTATGGATCACGACAATAGTGGCAATTCTCTGGTCAATTGGCAATTTCCCCTGTGTAAGGCTATCCTCAAACATGGACTTTAGATAGGGAGCCAGTTTATCTGGTCTAAGCTTGTAGAGCTCTATTGGGATGCCGTTGGGGCCCAACACCTTCCCCGAGTGCAGCGCCCTTATGGCCTTCGCTATTTCATCAGCAGTTAGTTCGCTGTCCACGAATGTGGAGTCCGATTCCGACAGTGTCAGAAGAGATATGTCTTTAATAAGATTAGTGAAGTCCGCTTCCGGGTACGGCGCCACCGAGCTATATACGGTTTGGAAGTGAGCTGCAAAGTGATTGGCTATATCTTGGGGATCTGTCACTGAAGAACCATCGGTGCCTCTGACCTCTGGTACAAGCCTACTGGCCTGCTCTCTCTTATCTAACCATGCGAGCAGTTTGCTGGCCTTGTCGCCCCAGTCGTATATCCGCCCCAGCCTTTCCCGTCCCTGTAGTTTGGCACGATCGGTGACCAAAGCCCGGTATTCTTCCTGCCGCAGGCGCAGGGCGTGGAGGGCTTCAGGTGTGGCATCCGAGGTGACATCCTGTTCTAGGCGGTATATTTCCTGCTCTATATCAGAAATTTCTTTCACCCTGTCTTTTCTGGAGCCCGCCACCAAGGAGAGGGCCTGTCCACAAACCACCGTTTTGAAAGCTTCCCATAGTATTTGGGGTGAGTCAACTGTGTGTTCGTTCTCCAGAAAGTATTCATCAAAAGTTTTAATTAGGCCTTTCTGTATTTTGGGGTTCTTAAGGTGCCAGGGGTTTATTGGGGCAACCCTTCCCATCTGTGTATTATCTAACACTATATGGACCCATAGTGCGGAGTGGTCGGAAATACCTCTTGCTAGGTGGCGGATTTCATGTACGGTCGTGATTTGCGAAGCCGGGACCAGTATATAATCCAGTCGGGATAAGCTGTTGTGCGCCCCAGAATGGAAGGTGTGTTGTATCTTATCGGGGTTATGTGTCCTCCAGCCATCCATCAGTCCCATCGCCTCCAGGAAACTGGAGAACGCATGGGCGGCTTGTGGGATGTCACGGGGGGTTGTCTATCTAAAGTGCCCGAAACGATTGAGTTAAAATCGCCTCCGAGCACCAGGTGTCCGTCAGGCAACGTCAAGAGTATAGCACTCAGGTCCGTGAATGTAGTGCCCTGCATCCCGGGGGGCGTATATTGACATAAAGGTGATAGACCTGCCCTCCCAGGTGCCTGTGATGCCAACATATCTGCCTCGGTCGTCCACGTGTGTAGTGGTAAGCGAGAAAGGAAATGACTTTTTTTGCATAATACCAACTCCCCTGGAGCTTGTGGTAAAGCCCGCATGCGCCACCATCGAATACCCCCACCTGTGCATTGCCTTGCATGTGTTACCAACGAGGTGCGTTTCCTAGAGGAAAACAATATCTGGCGCTTGTCTCCTTATGTACTGCAACACAACCCCTCTCTTTATCTTGTCCCCCAATCCGTTAACATTCCAACTTAGGATTTTGACTGCCCTGTTGTACTGTACTCCCATCCTAATCCAGGCATATCCCCACAAGTGGGGTCACATGTATACAACGTACTGTCGAGATAACACAAAAAAAGAAGAACATTCAAAATAAACAACAGTCCCACCCAACATCCCCCCACCCTGCTCCCCTGCACTCCGGGCTTGAAACTGCCCATATTATTTAAATGCAGAGTGCCTGTCGCCCAACTCTTCTACTGATAGAAATTAACACACGGGGGAAGGCCCCTGGATTCTGTCGTCCCCCCCGCCTACCATCGCAGAGTATTGATGCAGGACCTGTCCAATATCCATTTCACCTACTGTGAGAGTCCCCAAGGTTACGGTGCAAGGATCGTGTCATCTTGGACCGGGTGCTGGCGGTTCAAGGTACAGCAGAGGCGGAAGCAAAGCGCCCTTTACACAGCGAGGGCCCTACCATGAGAGATCGCAGCGGAATTCAGCGCTTGGTGGATTCCTGTTCCGTCGGGAGCCTAAGGCTGTCCAGCCAATCGGATGCCACCTCTGGGAGGTCAAAGAAGCGGGTTTTCCCGTCTAGTTCAATTTGCAAGCGTGCTGGGAAGAGCATGGCGTACTTGAAACCTTTTTCCCTCAGCCTACGCTTGACATCGAGGAAGGAGCGTCGCTTCATCTGCCGCTCGGGTGAAGTCAGGGAAGAAGGTGATTTCCGCGTTGTCCAGATGGATTGGAGGAGCAACCCTTGCCGCCTGGAGGATTGTGTCTCTGTCTCTATAATTGAGCAGCCGGGCCAGTATTGGACGCGGGGGGCCCTGGGCTTTGGGCGGCCCCCAGGCACTCTGTGAGCTCGCTCAACTACGAACAGTTTGGAAAGGCCCTTTGGTTGCAACTTTGTCGAGATCAGTTCCTCAATGAACAGGTCGGCGGCTGGACCTTCCGATTTCTCTGGCACGCCAAGAACGCGGATGTTGTTGCGTCTCAGGCGCCCCTCATAATCATCCAGCTTGTCTTCCGTGTATTTGCGAAATGATTGGAGCTCCCCCATGTCTCTTTGGAGTTGTGAAGTGTCCTCTACAAGACTGGCGGTGGTAATCTCCAATTGTTTGACCTTCTCTCTGTACTTTGTGAGGTCCGCTCTGATCAGCGTCACCTCCGAGGAGAGGGTGTCGATGGACGTGCGTACGCCCATGATAGCTGCCATTATGTCCTTCATTGTGGGCTCGGTAGGGTCCTGTTCCGCTCCACTCTGCGCCTTGTCGCTGGTCACCCTCTTCTCAGTAAGGTCCGCCTTCGGGCAGGTAAAGCGGTCAAGTCTGCCTTGTTGCGACGCCCGGGTACCCTTGGCGCTGGACATGGTAACGTCCACTTCGGTCCTTGGGATGAATACTCGGCTGAAATGTCAGGTGGTGTTGTTCTTGGCCAGGTCTCTTGGAGGTTGTCCGCAAAGTGCCGGGCCAGTTGTGGGCAACGCTGCTTTAGCTCCGTCGTCCCCGGATGTTGAATGGGACCCCGGAGTCGGACACAATCAGGGAAGGTGGGCTCCTAGGGCGCCATCGGCTGTAAAGGCACTGTCTGCGGTGACCTCTGCGGGTAGCGGCAGCCGCGGTGAGCGACGCCGTCGTGGGCTGATAAGTTGTCACTCGGACCAGCCGCCACTCAAATCAGGACGCCGCCAGCCCCAAATCGTCCTCCAGGTAGCAGGGAGCCTCCACAACGTTGTCGCTTCAGAGTCACCTGGTGTGCCAAGTAAAGGCGGGGGCGAAGGATGGATCCCTTCAGGCGGCCCCAATCCGCCAACCACTATGACACAGGTACCGTAGGGAGATCGTTCCACACCCACGTCTCCCCGCCCCCACCACCAAGGCAACAATGCGCAGCAGAGGCCCCCTAGTCCCGGGGGCCGCTCCGGCCAGCAAGGCCCGATCCGGTAGGGCCAAATTCACTATCGGCCACTCTCTCAACAGGCCCGCCCAGTCTCTGTTCCACTACAGCTCTCCTCAATACAGTGGGTGTAGCCGCGTGATGGCAGTGTGTACTGTACCCCAGGATCACTTTCGCCCTCCAGCCCCGGCTTCCATTCCACGGTGCAGGGACGTTGGGGGCAGTCACTCCCAGGCGCCGCTCCCCTTGCTCCAATGTCCGCGGGGGCAGTTCGGGCTGTTACTGCGCTGTCAACGTTGCAGGGCCCCAAACAACACGCTCCGCCCCAGTCACCTTCGGCTGCTCCACTGCTGGGTCGCGGGGTCCCTCTCCCCACCCCAGCGGCCAACAGGGGATCTCCGCACGGCTTCGTGCTCTGCGGCGCCGTCACGGCCCTGTCCGCCCGGGGGGGGGTGCAATACCCGGTCCAGTGCCCCAGGCGACAGCGTCACGGCCCCAGGGAGGGTCCCCCTCGGGCAGCCCTGAAGTCGCTTGTCTGCTTTATTTTGGCCCCCCGAGGATGGGGGAGGGGGTCATGCCCACGCTCACGTCTCCTCCGTCGGCCACCTCCAGCACTCGAGGCCCCGGTTTTTCCCAGCCGCAGGCCCAGAGTTGCCGATCTGTGCAACTACGGCCCACCACCTCCAATCTTGCCCGGGGAAACCTTGATGGGCACCGCTTGCGCTCCTGTTACAGGTTCTGCACCTCTCAGGCAGATAAATGTATCGGATCTATGAGGTAGGAAGGAAGGGCTTCGGAGCTGCCCTAGGTTGCGGCCATGTTGGTTTGCCGCGAGACCACGCCCCCAACATCTTTCTTTTTAATAAAGAGCTCTTCAAACAAGAGTGTGGTACAGCTATGGGAATTTCATTTTCCCCAGATTACGCAAATATCACCATGGTGTGGTGGGAAAGGACCATAGCGAGGAGTGCAGAAAACCAGGATGATCTCGAGCGGGTCATCTTATGGGTCCGCTATATAGATGATCTGTTCCTGATTTGGAACGGAACAGAACAAGATTTTTGAAAGTACTACTCTAAACTCAATATAAATAAAATTGGCCTGTCCTTTACAAGTATTACAAACAAAAAGGAAATTGACTTTCTAGACACCAAGATCTATATAGAAGGCGGACAAATACACTCAACACTTTTTAGGAAAAAGACTGCAACTAACAGCATCCTGCACGGGACAAGCTTCCACCCCAGACCACTAATAAACAGCATCCCCTATGGGGAATTCACGCGTATGAAGAGAAACTGCTCAAAAGAAGAAGATGCAGAACAAAAGATTCAGGAGACGAAAAAGAGACTCAAAATGAGGGGATATAATGAACAGACCTTAAGAAAATGTAAGCAACGAATTGACAACAAAACAAGAGAAGAAACTTTGATTGAAAAACCAAAAACTATTGATAAGAAAGAGAACGAAGCTCCACGCTTTGTGACCACGTATAGCAAAGAAAGTGGTAGAATCGTTAACAAAATGAGAAAATACTGGCATCTAATTTCGGGAGATCCTGATATAGGAATATTGCTTGGCACAAAGCCAGTTGTCACCTATAGAAAAACTACATCTTTAAGGGACCTACTTGTGAAAAGCCATTTTCAACCCAAACAGCAAACTAATTGGCTAACAGATCAACATAAAGGTTTCAGAAAATGTAACTCATGTAAAGCCTGCAAAATAGGAAAAAATATGACCACTATTTTGGAACCCAATGGTAAAACAATCACTATTGATCAAAACATTACCTGCACTTCGAAATTTGTAATCTACATCATAGAATGCAAATGTGGGATGAAATACATCGGCAGCACCACATGCATGCTCAAGAAACGTATCCTTGAGCACATTTGTGCAGTAAAAAATGGGGACATGGCATACACCACAGCGAAGCACATGAGTAAATGTCAGAAAAGTGACTGGAGAGCTATGGCTTTTTATGGAATTAAAATGATACCCCAAGGAGAACGTGGTGGGGACAGAGTCAAGATGTTACACCAAATGGAATCCCGCTTCATCATAAGACTCAGGGCTAAGTGCCCTAGAGGCATTAACAATGACGAAGAACTTTTTGTACACCTTGAGTAACAAGACTGCTTATATGTAATTGCCAACTGCCGTTCCAAAATGGACTGTATGTTTTAGATGCATGTTAAAAATAGGGTACTATACCCGATTTAAGAGATAAAGATATGCTAATATCAATGTTGCGAGCAGCAATTGAAAGCACTGATGCTGGACACCAGCGAGATCATGAACACCATCCACTCCGGTTCACCGCTAGACCCGTGCCCTCACCACATCTTCAACAAAGCCAGTACAGCCATCGCGCCCCATCTCCGGAAAATAATCAACATCTCCTTCGAGACAGCAACCTTCCCGGAAAGCTGGAAGCACGCCGAGATCACCGCCTTACTCAAGAAACCCAAGGCAGACCCCAAGGACCTCAAGAACTTCCGACCCATCTCTCTGCTCCCGTTCCCCGCGAAGGTCACCGAGAAAATCGTCAACAAACAACTGACCCGCTACCTCGAGGAGAACAACATCCTGGACCCTTCCCAGTCCGGCTTCCGCAGCAACCACAGCACCGAAACCGCCCTCATCGCCGCCACCGATGACATCAGGACCCTGCTAGACAACGGAGAAACAGCAGCCCTCATCCTCCTGGACCTATCAGCCGCCTTCGACACGGTCTGCCACCACACACTACGAACACGCCTTCACAACGCCGGGATCCAAGAGAAGGCCCTGGACTGGACCACATCCTTCCTTTCCGGCAGAACACAAAGCGTCCGCCTCGCCCCCTTCCGATCCAAGGCCACCAAGATCATCTGCGGCGTACCCCAAGGCTCCTCCCTCAGCCCAACGCTGTTCAACATCTACATGGCACCCCTCGCCCACGTCGCCCGACAGCACTAGCCTCAACATCATCTCCTACGCCGACGACACCCAGCTGATCCTCTCCCTCACCAAAGACCCTCACACCGCCAAAGCCCACCCCCACGAAGGAATGAAGGCCGTCGCCGAATGGATGAGGACCAGCCGCCTGAAGCTGAACTCGGACAAGACGGAGGTCCTCATCCTTGGTTCCAACCCTTCAGCCTGGGACGACTCCTGGTGGCCAACATCACTGGGAACAGCCCCGCCACCCACCGACCACGTACGCAACCTAGGGGTCATCCTCGACCCCACCCTCTCCATGACTAAGCAGGTCAACGCCGTTTCCTCATCCTGCTTCAACATCCTCCGAATGCTCCGCAGGATCTTCAAGTGGATCCCCACCGAAACAAGAAAAACAGTCACCCAGGCCCTCGTCACCAGCAGGCTGGACTACGGAAACGCCCTCTACGCAGGAACGACGGCTAAGCTCCTGGAGACGACTGCAACGCATCCAGAACGCCTCTGCACGTCTTATCCTCGACATCCCCCGACGCAGCCACATCACACCCCACCTGAGAGACCTGCACTGGCTCCCTGTCAACAAGAGGATAACCTTCAAGCTCCTCACCCACGCACATAAAGCACTCCACAACTCCGGACCAGCCTACCTCAACAGACGACTCAGCTTCTACACCCCCACCCCGCCAGCTCCGCTCGACCAGCCTCGCCCTCGCCACAGTCCCCCGCATCCGGAAAACGACCGCCGGCGGCAGATCCTTCTCCCACCTCGCCGCCAAGACCTGGAACACCCTCCCCACCAACCTCCGACAGACCCAAGACCTACTGGCCTTCAGAAGACTCCTCAAGACCTGGCTCTTCGATCAGTAGCAGCACCACCCCCCTCTTCCCCCAGCGCCTTGAGACCCTCGCGGGTATGTAGTGCGCTTTATAAGTGACATGATTGATTGATTGATTGTTAAATAAGCTGTGTTTTGTGAGCTATAATGTTTAAAATCACGTATGCATCTACAACAATGAACTAGGTACTATACCTCATTACGATATGTCCACTAAAAGGAGAGCGGTTAAAACGCACTGAGCGTAATTAATTGTCAGCAACAGGTTTAAACACACTTGCAAAAGTAGAAAACTAAATGCGAAATCATGTAATTACGAACAATAAGTGTTAATATCTGACATAATGCGCAATGTCTTTCGTGTAAATATGTATAAAGTTTTTTGAATCATGTTGAATAAAACAAAACACTACAACTCCCATAATGCCACTTTAAGGCAGAGATGGGCAGTATATAAGTGTAAGTGAAGAAAGACTCACTAACCGTGATGAAACCTGAGTCAGGCTGAAACGCGTTGGTGGAGTGTAATCTGTAAATAAATTAAGCAAATCCTGCTCAAGAGTGCCACATCCTTTGTTTGAAAAATTAATCAGGGCCAGAATCCGGCCCTTGTGCTGAGCACCCGCTGGTGAGCGCTTTCGGAACTCAAGGATCACTTTGGGGACATATATATATATATATATTCACTGAAAAAACCATAGGTTTCAGGGACGTTATAGTTAGAAATTAGCATTTAAAAAACCATTGAAATTCACTGAAAAAACCACAGGTTTCAACGACGTTATAGTTAGTTGGATATTTTACTCATACAAAACCAGAGAAATTCAGCCGTTATAGTTAGTTCAGCTAACTATAACTCGCACTCCATGCAATGCACTGCTGATGACGTCACATATTACATCATTCATGACATGGTCAGTGACATCACTGATGACATCACTGATGACATCTCAAATGACATCACTGATGACATCACTGATGACATCTTCCATGTGATAATCTGATGCACCTCCTCACACCTGAATATAACCTTTGATACACCCATGCTAAAATACAGACTGCCATTTTCGAAACCATAGACACACCAATACCAGTTACTACATACCCACTCACTGATTCCTAGGTCTACACACACATCCACTCAATCACCCATACAGTCACTCATACATGCAGTCACTCATCAAAACAGCACTATCATATGCACTCATACACCTATACAGACACTCACACACCGCCACTCACCCATAGAGTTACTCACACACCTAGTCAGTCATGTAAAGAATCAATCACAATCCCATTTACTCCCTATACAGTTATACACACACCACCTCACCTATTCATACAGATAATAGCACATACTTACTCTCTTATACAATCACTGACACAAGCACACACTCATCCATACAACCACTCTCACTATCACTCACTCTCACATCTAGTCATTTATATGCTCCAAACCATACACATATATTGCCTTTCACATATGTAGTTACTCACACATATACCACTGAGACATCCATTCACTCAGCAACACAGCCATATGCACACTCACTCACCCATACAGCCCTTCACAGACACACTCTTGAACCCATATACCCAGTGAATCACCCACCCACACAAACACTCAGGCACCCATACAAATACTCAGGCAACCAATCAATAACCGATATAGACACTCATGTAGCTACTCACCAACCCTTGCAGCAGCTTACACAACAACAGACACACTGATACAGACATTCACACAATTAAGTTACTAACCCATGCATTCACTAAAACTCATTTATTCACTCACTTATACAGTCACGCACCTACTAAATCCTCCATCCAGACACTAATACACCTACTCATTCTTCAATACACCTTGGCATATATATAAAACATATTTAAACTTTACTGAAACACACATTCACTGGATGATGTCATCAGTGATGTCATTTGAGATGTCATCAGTGATGTCATCAGTGATGTCACTGACCATGTCATGAATGATGTAATATGTGACGTCATCAGCAGTGCATTGCGGGGCGCGAGTTATAGTTAGCTGAACTAACTATAACGGCCGAATTTCTCTGGTTTTGGACGAGTGAAATGTCCAACTAACTATAACGTCGTTGAAACCTGTGGTTATTTCAGTGAATTTCTAAGGTTTTTAAATGCTAATTTCTAACTATAACGTCCCTGAAACCTGTGGTTTTTTCAGTGAATATATATATATATATATATATATATATATATATATATATTCACTGAAAAACCATAGGTTTCAGATATGTTATAGTTAGAAATTAGCATTTAAAAAACCTTTGAAATTCACTGAAAAACCATAGGTTTTAGGGACAGTTATAGTTAGTTGGACATTTTACTCGTACAAAACCCGTGAAATTCCCCGTTATAGTTAGTTCAGCTAACTATAACTCGCGCCCGCAATGCACTGCTGATGACGTCACATATTACATCACTCATGACATGGTCAGTGACATCACTGATGACATCACTGATGACATCTCAAATGACATCACTGATGACATCATCCAGTGACTGTGTGTTTCTGTAAAGTTTAAATATTTTTAATATATATAGGAAAAGACGTATTGAAGAATGAGTGGGTGTGTAAGTGTCTGTATGGATGATTTAGTAGGTGCGTGACTGACTCTATAAGTGAGTGATTTAACGTATCTTACTGAATGCATGGGTTAGTGACTAAACTGGGTGAATGTCTGTATCCGTCTGTCTGTTGCTGTGTAAGTGGCTGCATGGGTTTGTGAATAGCTACATGAGTGTCTATAAGAGTTATTGATTTGTTGTCTGAGTATCTGTATGGGTGCCTGAGTGTTTGTGTGGATGGGGTGTGTGCGACTGTGCATAGATGTGTGAGTGGGTGATTCACTGGGTGGATGGTTTCAAGAGTGCATCTGTGATAGACTGTATGGGTGGGTAAGTGTGTGTAAGAGTGTGTTAGTGAGTGAATGTATGTCCCAGTGGTACATGTGTGAATAACTACATATGTGAAAGGCAGTATATATGTGTGTTGGAGTATATAAATAGCTATAAGCGAGAGTGAGTGATTGCGATAGTGGCTGTATGGATGAGTGTGTGCTTGTATCAGTGATTATATAAGAGCGTAACAATGTGCTAGTATTTGTATGATTAAGTGAGCTGGTGTGTGTATAACTGTATAGGTGAGTAAATGGCAGTGTGTTTAATTATTTGCATGACTGACTAGGTGTGTGAGTACCTCTATGGATGAGTGGCGGTGTTTGAGTGTCTATATAGGAGTAAGAGTGCATATGATAGTCCTGTACTGAGTGACCATAAGTATGAGTGACTGTACGGGTGAGTGAGTGGATGTGTGTGTGTAGACCTAAGAATCAGTGAGTGGGTATGTAGTTATTGGTGTTGGAGTGTCTATGGTTTTGCGAATGGCAGTCTGTAATTTAGATTGGGTGTATCAAAGGTTATATTAGGGTGTGAAGAGCTGCATCAGATTATCACGTGGATGATGTCATCAGTGATGTCATTTGAGATGTCATCAGTGATGTCATCAGTGATGTCACTGACCATGTCATGAGTGATGTAATATGTGACGTCATCAGCAGTGCATTGCGGGGCGCGAGTTATAGTTAGCTGAACTAACTATAACGGGGAATTTCACGGGTTTTGTACGAGTAAAATGTCCAACTAACTATAACTGTCCCTAAAACCTATGGTTTTTTCAGTGAATTTCAAAGGTTTTTTAAATGCTAATTTCTAACTATAACATATCTGAAACCTATGGTTTTTTCAGTGAATTTCAAAGGTTTTTTAAATGCTAATTCCTAACTATAACATGTCTGAAACCTACGGTTTTTTCAGTGAATTTCAAAGGTTTTGTAAATGACAATTTTTAAATGTATTAATTGTTATATTAATTTTTTTCATACTGATTTACTACATTTTTAGAAACAATTTTTTTTACATATTTTATTTTTTAAATTACATTGTAATTACATTATACATTACATTACAAAAAATACTTTCTCAGAATGAATTACTTTAGTTTAAATACTTTGCACATAGGCAATAGACTTTTAAGTACAGTAGTTACAGTTGTTGCAATGGGCAACACATTTTCAAACACAATGCAACATTCAGCTCAATGTGAATTTCTAGTTAAATGCAATTAGTTACTTTATGGATTACTTTTCTAACCACAGGACTGGATCCTAGATTCAGTCCTGGTACATCTCCTGTAAACAGTTAAGTAAAAGCGTTTTGGTTACAGTCGTGATTTTTAAGGAATATTATTGTATTTTAAAAGTTGACACTTAGAAACTTTTTCTCATAGAATCACCAATGTTATCCTATGGAAGGAAATTCACTTAGCAGGTAAAAACTGTTATCGTTACTTTTTCTTACTCAGTGTTGGATCCTGGATCCAGCACTGGTGCATCTCCTGTAAACAGTTGAAAGAATGCGTTTAAGTCATACAGGCGATTTTTAAGGAATATTTGTAGTTTGTGAAAATCGACACTTTGAAACTTTTCTGCTGAAAACCAGACAATGGATTCCTATGGAAGAAAATATAAGTTACTGGTAAGTACGGTTAAAATTACTTTTCAGGGTCAGTGCTGGGCTAAAAGATGCAGCACTGGGTTCTCTCCTGATAACAGGTGAGTAAATTGGAATTCGTACTTTGGTTGATTTTAGAGGAATATTATAAAGTTCCAAAACTCCACACTTAGAAGAATTTCCAAGTGAAACCAGTCAATGTTAGCCTATGAAGGAAATTCAAGTTACCGGTAAGTACGGTTAAAATTACTTTTCAGGACCAGTACTGGGCTGAAAGATACAGCACTGAGGTCTCTCCTGATAACAGGTGAGTAAATCGGAATTCGTATTTCGGCTGATTTTAGAGGAATATTTTAAAGTTCCAAAACTCCACACTTAGAAGAATTTCCAAGTGAAACCAGTCAATGTTAGCCTATGAAGGAAATTCAAGTTACCAGTAAGTACGGTTAAAATTACTTTTCAGGACCAGTACTGGGCTGAAAGATGCAGCACTGAGGTCTCTCCTGATAACAGGTGAGTAAATCAGAATTCGGATTTCGGCTGATTTTAGAGGAATATTTGTATGTTTCAAAAATCAACACTTAGAAACTTTTTCAGCAAAAAGCAGGCAATGATATCCTATGGAAGGAAATTCAAGTTACTGGTAAGTACGGTTAAAATTACTTTTGAGGATCAGTACTGGGCTGAAAGATGCAGCACTGAGGTCTCTCCTGATAACAGGTGAGTAAATCGGAATTCGTATTTCGGCTGATTTTAGAGGAATATTTTAAAGTTCCAAAACTCCACACTTAGAAGAATTTCCAAGTGAAACCAGTCAATGTTAGCCTATGGAAGGAAATTCAAGTTACTGGTAAGTACGGTTAGAATTACTTTTCAGGATCTGTACTGGGCTCAAAGATGCAGCACTGAGGTCTCTCCTGATAACAGGTGAGTAAATTGGACTTCGTAGTTCAGCTGATTTTAGAGGAATATTATAAAGTTCCAAAACTCCACACTTAGAAGAATTTCCAAGTGAAACCAGTCAATGTTAGCCTATGGAAGGAAATTCAAGTTACTGGTAAGTACGGTTAAAATTACTTTTCAGGACCAGTACTGGGCTGAAAGATACAGCACTGAGGTCTCTCCTTATAACAGGTGAGTAAATCGGAATTCGTATTTCGGCTGATTTTAGAGGAATATTTGTATGTTTCAAAAATCAACACTTAGAAACTTTTTCAGCAAAAAGCAGGCAATGATATCCTATGGAAGGAAATTCAAGTTACTGGTAAGTACGGTTAAAATTACTTTTGAGGATCAGTACTGGGCTGAAAGATACAGCACTGAGGTCTGTCCTGATAACAGGTGAGTAAATCGGAATTCGTATTTCGGCTGATTTTAGAGGAATATTTTAAAGTTCCAAAACTCCACACTTAGAAGAATTTCCAAGTGAAACCAGTCAATGTTAGCCTATGGAAGGAAATTCAAGTTACTGGTAAGTACGGTTAAAATTACTTTTCAGGACCAGTACTGGGCTGAAAGATACAGCACTGAGGTCTCTCCTGATAACAGGTGAGTAAATCGGAATTCGTATTTCGGCTGATTTTAGAGGAATATTTTAAAGTTCCAAAACTCCACACTTAGAAGAATTTCCAAGTGAAACCAGTCAATGTTAGCCTATGAAGGAAATTCAAGTTACCGGTAAGTACGGTTAAAATTACTTTTCAGGACCCGTACTGGGCTGAAAGATGCAGCACTGAGGTCTCTCCTGATAACAGGTGAGTAAATCGGAATTCGTAGTAAGGCAGATTTTAGAGGAATATTTGCACAATGGTGAAGGGAGGGGCGGGGCCTGAGGTGACATCTGTGCAAACGCGCCCTGTGGCGCGTTTTAAGTTGGGGGATTAAGTCCCCTTGAATCATGAGGTTCCCTAGGGGCCAACTAGCCCACCATGAACCTCCAGTATGCGCCAGGGGCTGCGTTGCAGAGACGTGTAGAGAGGCCACACCCCTTTTTACACCTCTCTGCAACGCAGCTCTGTGGTGCTTTCTGGACTAGTTGGCCCCCAGGGACCCTCAGAATTGAAGGGGATTTAATCCCCCATCTTAAAACGCGCCACGGGGCCTGTTTGCACACATGTCACATGAAGCCCGCCCCCTCCCTTCACCACTGTGCAAACGTGCCCTGTGGCGCGTTTTAAGTTGGGGGATTAAGTCCCCTTGAATCCTGAGGGTCCCTGGAGTCCAACTAGCCCACCATATACCTCCAAAAGCGCCACAGAGCTGCGTTGCAGAGAGGTGTAAAAGGGGCGTGGCCTATGTACACGTCTCTGCAAGGCAGCCCCCTGGCGCATACTGGAGGTTCCTGGTGGGCTAGTTGGCCCCAGGGACCCCCAGTATTCAAGGGGAATTCGTTCCTCCTCTGCAAACGCGCCAGGGGCGCGTTTGCAGAGTACTGCAGGGAGGGGGACGGGGCCTCCGGCACGATGCCGGTCGTTTTTTTTTTTTGTTTTTTTTTTTAATGGGAGGGGGCTGCGTGGCCCCCTTCCCTTGCCCACTTTGGCCCCGGGGACCCCATCCCCCGGGGCCTGAGCATTTTTTTTTTTTTTTATTTTAAAAAAAAAAACGGGAAAGGGGCTGCGTGGCCCCCTTCCCTGGGCCTGTATTGGCCCCGGGACCCCATCCCCGGGGCATGGCCTCGATTTTTATTTTTTTCTTTGGAGGGGGGCTGCGTGGCCCCCTCCTCAGGCCATTTAAGGCCCCGGGGACCCCATCCCCCGGAGCCGGCCTTTCCCTTATTTATTTTTTTTAAAAATTTGAACTTTGGGGAGGGGGCTGCGTGGCCCCCTCCCGGGCCACTTATGGCCCCGTGGACCCCATCCCCGGGGCCTGGCCTCACGTTGGAGACTGTGGGGGTCCCCAATCCCCCACAGTCCCAGCCGGCTCCCCGCCTCCTGCGGAAGCCGGCATTGCTTTTCCACATGGGGAGCAGCTAACATGCTGCTCCCCATGTGGAAAGCAATTGGTTTGCATTTTGAAGAGAGAGCAGGTTTCCTGCTCTCTCTTTCAAAATGCAAACCAAGATTTGCTATGACAGGACGGGAGCCGCGAGGCTCCCGTCCTGTCATAGCAAACAGCAGTGTCCCGGGGGTAGGCACCCCGGGACACTGCAGGAGCCGGCCCTGGGGGTGGTGGTCCCCAGGGCCATCAAGGGCTCCAGGAGGGGGGCCGCGCGGCCCCCTCCCATTCAGTGCACAGCCCGGGGAGGTGGTGGTCCCCGGGGCTTGGGGTCCGTAACGGACCCCCATATTTAAATGTTTAGTGTCCCGGGGAGGTGGCGGTCCCCGGGGCATGTGGGGGCTGGAGCCCCCACACAGGTTTAAAAAAAAAAAAAAGAAGCTCCGGGGAGGTGGCGGTCCCCGGGGCTGCGGGAGGGCTCAGAGCCCTCCCGCCATCATTTTTAAATAAAGCCCCGGGGTGGCGGTCCCCGGGGCTTGGGGAGCCTTAGAGGCCCCCCTACATAAATTAAAACCCCCCACCATGCCCCCTGGACTTGGGCCACCCGAGGGCCAATTAACATCGAGCGCGGGAGACCGCGCTTCGATTTTTTCGGCAGGATCCGCGCACCGTGAGCGCATCCTGCCGATTTTAAAAAATGTTTTTGCCCAGGGGTCCTTGTGGGACCCCTGAGCAGACCTAGGGGGTCAGGGTGTTTCTACCCTGCCCCCTTTGTGCGTTTTGCGCACTTGTTTCTGTCCCTCGGTTCTACCGAGGGACAAAATAGCTGCCAACACTTCCTGATTTGGAGTGTTGACAGCCAATTAGCATGCAGCTCGTGATCGGGAGGGTGCGCGAATCCGACGCGGCCATAGATATATATGTACTTTTACTTTTGATTTTCTCAGCAACTACTGAACGGATTTACACCATTTAACAAAAAGGGTTCTTTCTGAACCAAGAACTACCTCTTTGCCAAATTTGGTGTAATTCCGTTCAACAATTCGGGCTGTAGCCGTGTCTAAAGTTTCCTATGGAAAAATGAATGGGGAAAACGCGTTTTGGGACCCCCTTTTTCTCGGCCCCCGCTTGACGAATCACCCCGAGACTTTCAGGGTAGGAGCGGACCGGAGCGCCCCACAAAGTTTGAAAATTTTGCGAAGATACGTCAACCGGCAAGAGAGTTATTTCAAATAGAATGTCGCGGATTTCCTATGGAAAATAGGTTCTAACTATAACTATCTACTGGCGACCGCCAGTAGATAGTATATATATATATATATATATATATATATATATATATTCCCACACTTACTCCACACAAATGCCCTTCGCTCTTGCCACATGATATCCAGGGCGATAATGAAGCACAGCACTACCAGGAACTGGCTTCCGAAGGGCTTTATTAATTTTCGTCGTTACAGGAGGCCCCTCGCATTAGAAGCCTCTCACAGCAAAGTGCAGGGTGCATACCAAACAGAAATGACCTACGCGTTTCGGCTTACGCCTTCTACTGGGTCAACATGTGCAAAACAAGATGTGCTATTTAAAGGGGAAGCATGGCTCATTTCCCCCACCACCAATTAAAAACAAGGTCAGTTTCTTAAAGGAGACATATTCATGAATTGAATTCAAATGCATTATAACATTTAAACAAAATTACTTTTTCACTTTCTGTTTTCATTTTTTCCAATTGGCATGTCTCTATTCATAATATACACTTGTGAAGTACACATCTCAGCTCATTATATTTATGCTAGGCAGATCGCATGACAAAACAAAGGCTGTCAAATTCTTATTCAAATATTAAATAGATGAAGTACCAAGTTCAACCCTTTGTCTTTATCCCAACTGATTAACAAATAGCCGGCCCTGGAGTAATAATCTGACATTCAGTCATTACTGTATGATGAATCCTCCCAAACATCTAGGTCCCCTATGACCAATTCTTTGGTCGTGTCTAGTAGTCTGTTTCTGATACAATTATTCATCTCTTATCCCTCCAGGACTAGACAATTAAAGTGACTCATGCTTCTAAAAGTGCATTGTGTTGTTTCTCCAAGATGTATATAAAAAGTCCGGAGACCAATATGTGAAAAATAGCAGAAGAAACCTCAAAGTGCATGTGCATATTAAAGTGCAGAGGTGCAGCTGCCATTGGTTCTAGAATATGGGGAATGGGTGCATAGGGACGAAATTGCTGGATATAGAGGAAAATTGATGTTTGTTATCCTGACAAACTCTCACTGATCCCCTCCCAGCTACTTTCCAACTTATACTAAAATGCTATACGTTTGTCCCTATATATTGCGCACTCCATATTAAAGTGCTGGGTGCCTATATGTTAAAAAAACCATATTATATATCATGGTCTAAATATGGCCACCTACATTAATCCCCAAGAGGTGGTCAAATTGCTTCCCAATCAGATAGCTGCTGTCCTATTTCGTGTTTACGTACATACCTAATCTGTATGGAAAGCGGTCCTCCATAATCTAAAATCACTACCGATAGAAATTCATCTATTCATGGCTACACTGCTTCAATGTTTCTGCTAAAAGCCCACATAGATGAACAGTTTGTTTACCCCGATTCTAAAAATGGCCAATGCAAAAATTACACATAATCACAATAATTAAAAAGTCCTAAAAGGGATACAACAATACAATTCATGTAGACCAGACAGAGTTAAATAATCCACACTAGGCCCATTATTTGTAATCCTATACACATCACATGCTTAGCATAAAATGCAAATAAAATCCGGGAATTCAGTTATTAAGACGAGGAGAACCAGGAATATTCTTACAGAAAGGTGTATAATTCCGCATCAGCATTTAGTCCCCATGGTATCTCTGTTCCTAGATTAACAATCCATCTCGATTCTGCACATCTCAGTGTCAACTCTCTATCTCCCCCTCTGATATGAGCTGGTATTTGTTCAATACCAGAGTATGAGAGTTTATTCTTGTTTAAAATTCCTTCATGCTCTCTCCAGATATGTTTGGCCATTGCATAAGTAAAGTCCTTGTTTAATATGGCTCGCAGATGTTGGAGGATACACAATTTAAGTTTGTTCACAGTACTGCCAATATATTTCTGGCCGCATATACACTCCAAGAGGTAGACCACATGGGTGGATTCACACGTGATCTTATCCTTAATTACTTTTTTCAGGCCTTGAATTGTTGTAATTTCTGTCCTGTTGCAGCCATAGTTGCAGGCTTTACATTTTGTGCATTTCACAAAGCCCTTCTGTGATAGCCAAGTTGTTTTTTGCTGATGTACAGTTTTACTTGAGAAGTAGCTTTGTGTCAATAGGCCCCCAGTGAGGGTACTTTTCTGTAGATGATATTTGCTTTTTCTTTAATGAAGGAATTTAGCTGCTGATCTTTTTAAGCACACTCCAATGTTTGTTGATCACCTGTCTGATCCTCTGATTCGAGTTGTTAAAATCCGTGATGAATCTCACTGGTTCCTCATTTGACACAGATTCTGTTTTGATGTTTTTCGGTAGCAGTAGATCCTCTCTTTTGGCATTCGATGCTCTTGTTCGCGCATCCTCTAGGACCATCAAGGGATATCCTCTTCTCTGGAAACGATCAGACATTATAGAGACCTGTTTGTTAAACTCCACCTCCTCCGAGCAGTTCCTGCACGCCCGCAGAAACTCTCCGTAGGGGATACTACATTTTAGGGCTATATATATATATATATTCCACACTTGCTCCAAATGGTTGCCCTCCGCTTAAGATAAGCTATCCACACAATTCCAGGGCGATAATGAAGCACGGCACTCTCAGGAACTGGCTTCAAAGGGCTTTATTTAGTTGTAGCAGTTAGCCTCTCTCATACGAAGCCTACAACAGCAAAGTGGAGGGGTGCATACGAAGGGATGACAAGTGTCCATTTAAAGGGGAAGCATGGTTCATTTCCCCCCACCACCAAATAAAAACAAGGTCAGTTTCTTAAAGGAGACACATTCAAAATTAGATTCATATATAATTTGAAAGTAAACAAAATGACTTTTTTCTTTTCTTTTTCTTTTTCAAAGTGACATAACTTTGCACATGATATAAATTTGTGAAGTACACAATCTAATCCTTTATGTTTATATCGATTTCCTATGGTTAACAGAAAGAGCCCTAGACTCACAGTCTGATGTTAATTGTATACTATATCTCTAAACCCCTAAAGGCGCCATGGTCCTCTATGGCTGATTCTCTAGTGATACCATGCGAACTATTTAAAGTTTATTTATATGTGTATGCTTCTTGGTTTTAGTTGTTATACTAATTAAAGTGACTTATGCTTCCAAAAGTGCATTGTACATGTTCCCTGAGCTACTGGGAAAGATATATGAGAAATGACAAAAGGGTCTTAAAGTGCCTGTGCTCATAAAAGTACAAAATGCATATGCCCTCTATTGGAGGGTAAAAGTGCCTGAAGGGGAGGTCGCTGAACAGATTATATAAAATCAATAAACAGCCCTCAACCTTAATAATATATTTGTACTCCAATTATAGCAAAACGGAGGCTATTTAGATTGAATTCGAACTGAGGTGAATTAATATTAGTTATACAGTCGGCCATAACACTAGTCCCATAATATCTACTCTCCAATATACATTAAGGTGCTATATGCTTTCCACCATACATATAAAGTGCTTAGTGCTTATTCGTAAAACCTCATTTTGTGTTATGCTCTATATGATGTCACCTCAGCTAACCCCCATGCGATAAACCATATCCATTTTCAACAGCACAATTTGGATCCACATTCTCATGTATATGCATTACTAATTTATATGAACTGGAGTCAACCCTCATCAGTAATATCTACCAATGGAAGATATTCTGCTTAAAATGCACTTCATAAATATTTTTTACAAATATATAACCATAAATAACCAACTTGCTCGCCATATCAAAAATAACCAATGCATTAATTATACATATTCAATAATCAATTAAAAAGATGTATAAAAATGGTGTAAAAAAAGTATTAAAAAAAGGGGGAGGTAAAAAGCATTAGTTGGGCCCATTGATTAACATTTCTGTACACATCAAATTTCAGAATAAAACCTAAGGATTCTATTTCTGAGACAGGGAGATACCAGAATGTTTTACAAAAAGTATATAGTTCCGCATCAGCATTTAGTCCCCACGGCATCTCTGTGCCCAAGTTGACAATCCATCTTGATTCTGCACGTCTTAATATTAACTCTCTATCTCCCCTCTGATGTTAGCTGTTATGTGTTCAATGCCAGAGTACGAGAGTGTGTTTTTGTCAAAATTCCCTTCATGCTCTCTCCAGATATGTTTGGCCATTGCATACGTAAAGTCCTTATTTGATATGGCTCGCAAATGTTGGAGGATGCGCAATTTAAGTTTGTTCACAGTGCTTCTGATGTACCTTAGGCCGCATCTACACTCCAATAGGTAGACCACATGGGTAGATTCACATGTGATCCTTTCCTTAATTGCTTTTTTCAAACCTTGAATTGTTGTTATTTCTGACATATTGCGGCCATAGTTACAGGCTTTACATTTTGTGCATTTCACAAAGCCCTTCTGTGATAACCACGTTGTTTTTTGTTGGTGTACAGATTTGCTGGAAAAATAGCTTTGTGTCAATAATCCCCCCAGTGAGGGTACTTTTCTGTAGGTGATGTTAGCATGTTCTTTAATGAAAGGTTTCAATTCCTGATCTCTCTTAAGGACACTCCAATGCTTATTGATCACCTGTTTCAACCTCTGATTTGAGCTGTTAAAATCCGTAATGAATCTCACTGGTTCCACATTCAACTCAGGTGACATTTTAGTGTTCTTGGGTAACAAAAGATCCTCTCTTTTGGCATTGGTTGCTCTTTCCCATGCATTCTCAAGGACTGTCAAAGGATACCCTCTCCTCTGGAAACGATCAAGCATTATAGATACCTGTTTATCAAACTCCACCTCCTCAGAGCAGTTCCTGCGTGCCCGCAGGAACTCTCCATAGGGGATACTCCACTTTAGGGCTTTTGGGTGTGCGCTGTTTGCTTGCAGAATGCTGTTACATGATGTGGTCTTTCGGAAGAGGGTGGTGCACATTTTCAATGTAGACCCTTATGTCTAAGTAATCCACAGATGTTCTGCTATACATGTTAGTAAATTGAAGGTTGAGGGAGTTGATATTCAAGGATGACAAAAAGCATTTAAGCTCTTCCTCCTCTCCTTCCCAAATGAGAAACAGGTCGCCTATATAGCGGACCCAGAGCACCACCCTCTCCAAGCTGATGTTGTTATCTTCTGACCACAAGCATTCTGCCTCCCAAAAGCCCATGGTGAGGTTGGCATATGTTGGCGCAAATGATGTCCCCATGGCAGTTCCTTGGTTCTGCCTGTAGAATTTTCCATCAAATACAAAAACATTGTTGTTAAGACAAAAGGACATCATTTCGAGGAGCATGTTGGTGTGGCTCAGTAAACTCAAAGATCTCGATCTCATAAAATATTCACATGCCTTAAGACCATCTGTGTGGATGATGGAGGTATATAATGAGACCACATCAATTGTGGCCATGATGTAGTTAGGTTTCCAGTGTGTGTTATTGATTCTATTGAGGAAATCCATTGAGTCACGTAGGTATGATGGAAGATCAGCACCATAGGGAAAGAGGAAAATATCAATGAACCTGAATGTATTTTCCAGCAAGGAACCACACGAACTTACAATTGGCCGCCCAGGAGGATTTTCTAAATTCTTATGTACTTTTGGCAGTACATACAGAGTCGGCAAGATGGGGTGCTCAGATAACGCATTTCATCATCGTCAATTACGCCTGTACCATGCCACTGTTTTAATTTCTCATGGAAGATCACTTTGATGTCGTTGGTGGGATTGGATTTCAACTTTTCATACTTGGTGGCATCTCCCAACTGTCTTCTAACCTCTTGAAGATATTTATTCCGGTCCATCACAACGACATTAGCACCCTTGTCGGATTGTTTGATAATTATACTCATATCTTGCCGAAGATCTGATAATGCCCACCAGTCATCCCTTGACATGTTGGTATTCATCGGATTATTGTGATCTTTTTCTTTTACATAGATGTCCCTCAGGTCTTCTGACACAAGTTTCTGAAAGACATCCACCCTGTCCCCTGGTGGTAACTGTGGGCAAAATTTAGATTTTCCTTTACAACCACTCCTGGCGGTCTTGTTAGTCTCGATGCCCAAAGCAGCACATACATCAGTTGCTGTTGCAACATCTGGTATAGATTCTTGCTGAGTTTCCTCATTCATCAGATTCTGCATGGTTCTCAAGGACTCAATGTCTTCACTTGTAAGATTTGTAGGTGGTGTTCCATGCTCTGCTCTTGAGAAATGGGTGGACCTATTCGCGAAATGTTTTTTCAATTTTAGTTTTCTGCAGAATTTATATAGGTCCACACGTGTAGATGCCAAATCCATACCAGAATTAGGGCAAAACGTCAATCCTTTATTCAGTAGGTTCATGTGTTTCATATTCAATCTTTTGCTGGAAAGATTAATCACCAGATTATCTTCCATTGCTGGTTCTTTGTTTATTGTTTCCCCTTCTTTTCCTTTCCTCTTCCCCTGCCTCTTCCTGCTGCGCCTTGTTCTTTTCGTTCTTCCAGTCCGGTTGGGGGTGGTGGAGCTCCTCTTCCTTTTCCCCTTGTCGTCATACACAACAATCGCATCTCCCCGGGAAAATCCATCCTCGATCTTCCCAGTACTGCTCCTTCGTCTCCCGAGCTAGCTTCAGAGCTTTCCACACTGGATATTCTTGTTTGATCTTGCAACTGGATTTGCTCCATGGATTGTTTTTTATAGTTGGAATCAAAGCGACGTGCAAATGTGTATACTCTGCCTGAGGCATAGTCGATCCTATCTCTATTGAATTTCTTCACTTTTTTTAACTGAATTTCATTCTCATGCTTCTCAAGTCTTTTTTCAAGTTCTTCCAAAGACTTTTTACCCTCTGGTGTTTCCCAGAATTTCTCAAGCGATTTCTCCAACGTGGCAATTTTCTCCATTGCCTCTTTGAGTCGCCTTTCAGCATGTATTATTAAGGTCTCCAATAGTTTCATGGAACAGTCAGTGGTGTCACTCTGCCATTTGAGTAGGAGGTCTGAGTCAAGATCACTGAGGGTGGGTAGCACGAAGATTCTCAAGCCCCTCGGAATACGCTTGCAATCAATATAATTCTTGAGGGTTACGCTTTCCCACCATTTGTTCACCTCCATCACCCTGGCTTGTTCCAACTCTTTCATTTGCAGTCGTGGTGTACTTAATGTGCTCGATGTTTGACTAAATCTTAGTCCTTCTGTTAGATCCCCACTCTCACTGAACAAATCCTTCAGTGCAGATTCGCGCTTGCTCCATCTGTCTGCCATGTTATTAGATATATATACTTTTTTACTGAAAAAACAGGTTAAAGTGCTTCATTATGTCAGTTAAAAAATGTTAACCTCCAAAAACCAGTGAAATTCACCAGTTATAGTTATCTAGTTAACTCAAGTAACGATTACTCTCACACTTGCCATGCACTGCTTATGACCTGACATATTAAATCACTCATGACATGTTCTATGACATCACTCATAGCATCACTGATGACACTGATATTACATAATTGATAAGAACACTGTAAAATTCCTTTATAGCAAGAACTATTGGCATTGCCAATGCTTGTTGTGGTTTTAGTTCAATTCAAATTTAGAGACAGGACTTTCTTCAATACTAAACTTGAATGCACTCTCTTAGTGCATGCACATTCGTGAATATCAGGGTACCCTATCCGAGTGGCAGTACCCCAAGGGAAGAATGGTGTCAGGTGCAGCTGTTGAACCAATAAAGCTTGCACAGTGCATTTGTATTATGCAGCAGCTGCCTCCAAACCTAAGGCTACCATCTTTATTTCAAAATGCATGTCACATTGGAAAAGTCCATGGGGAAGCAACCTCGTTGTGGCGTAGGTCCCCCAACAAATTATTACTGAATTGCCCCCTGTGCAATACCCCTGGGCGTAGGATGTGTGGGAGATGCGGGGGATTTATCCCCCCAGATTTGGGAATGAGAGGGACAGATGGGACAGGAGTGGGCGGAGCGAGGGGACAGAGGAAATTTCCTGCCCATCTCCACCATTCAAAGGCAATTAGCAAGTGAAAGCTCCACCTATAAAGGCAGTGCTCTTGACCTGCTGACCTGCCACCATCCACAGAGCACCTTCAAAGCGTCCTGTTACAGCTGTTTGCAGCTTGCATTTGTGAGAACAATGAGAGCCTGCATTTTCTGTCTGCATCCTGCCCAAGCTATTGAGGAGTGCTTGTCCCCAGAAGAAGATGTGGTGCATGAGCCAGAACAACAGGTAAAATTGATGGAGGGAGCTTATGGAATAACTTAACCTCACTTTATTAACAAGCATTTGCAATGCAATAGGTCTCGCATTTGCAAGAGTTAGAGCTATTGGCGTTGTAAATGACAATGTTTTTTACCCATGTGTTTTTCTTTGGAGTGAAGTGAATGTAAAAACAAGCATTTGCAATGCAACTGGTTTCGCATTTGTGAAAGTTAGAGCTCTTTGTGTTGAAAATGACATTGTTTTTACTTTTGTTTTTTGTATGCAGTGGAGTGATGATATTTGCATAACATTATTGCCATTTGTATGACCTTACGGCACTCGAGAACCAAAAATGGGTAATAGGTTATGAGGGAGGGGAGACAAGAGTAATATGCTGACTGAAAATATGTAACAACATTCTGGAAATAGCAAACACTCATAAGGAATTCAAGATTTAGTAAAGCATGTGAAATGTAAGCAGGAACAACATAGTTACCTTAACGCTTTTACACTTATTATTCAGAAATCATTGAGTGTTTTGGTCTGAAAAGTTAAGAACATGACAATAGAACTGTATGGGACTGCTTCAATGTCCATTGCTTATATCCTTATGAAACGTAAGCAGTAGGGTTTAAAAAGACCACATCCCTGAAAACAGAGTTGCGGTACACATTTTATAAACTAAAATAAGGAAAACTGTAGATAAGGATCACATTAAACATTTTCCACTTTACGTATCTACCAGGTATTGCAGTACCTCCAGAAATGATGCACTTCCCCACCCGGGGAAAACAATGTTGGTCAAAGAAGGAGGAGAAAACGAAAGTAGCTCTTCAGTGGCAAACTTTGCAAAATGGCGCTAATGTGTGTGGTTGTGAATAAAACCGATCTGGCCACTTTGAAACCACTCTGTTTTGCTTTATTTAGTGTTCATTTTCTTATTTTTCGTATTTTGAACCTTTTTTTCTCTCTGTCCAGAGGCTGCACTTTCAAATAGAAAATTGTCTGAAAAAGACTGCATTTGTAGCCAAAGCGTTTTTTGTTTTTTGGATCCATTTCACAGGGGAACAAATAAAGGAAAGAGAGGGTAAGAGCCATTTGTTGAAGTCATAGTTTTCAGCAAGTGAGGAGGAGCGAGACAGAGACAGAAAGAGAGGGAGTAAGAGGAAGAGGAAGAAAAAGAGGGAGAGGGCAGCAGCAGAGCAGAAGTGAACACTGTTGTTCAAAGAAAGAAGAGAAAACGAAAGTTGAGCTTCACTGGCAAACTTTGTAAAGTGGCGCTAATAAGTTTGATTGTGAATAAAACAAATTTGGCCACTTTTCGTATTTTTAATCTTTTTTATTTCTCTCCATTCAGAGGCTGCACTTTCAAATAGAAAAATGTCAGAAAAAGACGACATTTGCAGCCAAAGTGTTTCTTTCTTTTTTTGGATCCGTTTCACAGGGGAAGAAATCAAGGAGAGGAGAAGAAAGCGAGGATAAGAGCCGTTTGTTGAAGTCATAGTTTTCAGCAAGTGTGCCGAGGAGCAAACCAAATGCCGTCCCGCTGTACTCGTTGGAAAATGTTAGCGCAGCGAGTAGCCACTTTGGAACTGGAGAGCTGATGCTCACATAAAGCGCTCCAATACTCTCCCGTTGGGTTCGTGCTACAACTGCAAAACAAATAACAGGAAAGCAGAGCCTCCATTAGTGTGCGTATACACCGAAGCGCTCCCAATTGTGCACGCCTCATTGCAAATTGAAATTAAGCACCACTTCATATTAGCGCACAGAGCAGGCTCGCTGATTATAATACAAATGTCCTCATTGAAAAATGTTAGTGCGGCGAGCTGCCACTTTGGAACTGTGCTTATGTAAAGCGCTCCAATACCTTCTGTTCGGGTTCGCGCTACAGCTGCAAAAAAAATAACAACAGGAAAGCTGTGCCTCCGTTACTGAGCGTAGACACCGAAGCGCTCCCAACAGTGCATGACTAATTGCAAAGTGAAATTAAACACCGCTTCATATTAGTGCACAGAGTAGTTGCGCTGATTATAATACAAATGTCCTCGTTGGAAAATGATAGCGCTGTGAGCTGCCACTTTGGAGCTGGAGAACTGGTGCTTATAAAAAGTGCTCCAATAGCTTCCGGTCAGGTTTGTGCTATAACTGCAAAAAAAATAACAACAGGAAAGCAGTGCCTACGTTAGTGTGCGTAGACACTGAAGCGCTACCAACTGTGCATGCACACCTAATTGGAAAGTGAAATTTAAACACAGCTTCAAATTAGTGCACAGAGCAGTCGCGCTGATTATCATACAAATGTCCTCATTGGAAAATGTTAGCTTGGTGAGCTGCCACTTTGGAACTGGAGAACTGGTGCTCACATAAAGCGCTCCAATACCTTCCAGTCGGGTTCGTGCTACAACTGCAAAAAATAAAGGGACAGATTTACAAGCCCCTTGCGCCACCGGTGCGTCACTTTCTGTGACGAACCGGTGGCGCATTTCACTGCACCATATTTACAAGGACAGGAAAAGCCACCCTGCGTGACTTTTCCTGTCTTTGTAAATATGGCACCTTTGCACGCAGCACTTTGCGTGAAAGGGGTGTTCCATGGGTGTTGCTGTGGGTGTTCCCACGCAACACCCATGGAACCAGATACATTTCCAGATTTACGAGGAATTGTAAATCTGGAACTGCGTGTGATTGCTAAGCCTCCCCAGGCGCAACAAGGAGAAATTTATTCATTTCTCCTCATTTTTCTTTCCTCTTTCTAAGCGTGCTGCATTCTGCAGCACACATAGAAAGAGGAAATCACCTCTAATGATTGTTTATGTACAGGAAGGTGTCCCTTCCTGCACATAAACAATCATTGAAACAATGAAGTTTTTCAACTTCTATGTGTGCTAATGCAGCACACATAGAAGTTGAAAAACCGCATTTCATATTGTTTTTGTGCAGGAAGGGAACCCTTCCTGAACAAAAACAATCTCCCCACGATGCAGGCATCCTTGCACCATGGTGCAAGGGTGCCTGCGCCGGCGCATGGCAGCAGTTTGGGCATTAGTGCAGGGGGAAGCACAGAGATGCGACATATTGTTGTAAATATGTTGCATCCCTGTGCTTTGAAAGTGACTCAGTGCAGCGCAGTCGAAAGGCTTGCATCACGCACTGAGTCACTTTCTTGTAAATCTGCCCCAAAGGGTTGTAAAGTTAGGTAGCAATTAAAAAAAAGAAACATAAAAGCAAGCGCTGTACTGAAACATTAAGCACGGTGCCCGTGAACATAAACTTTATGTGCGCAACGGCCTGTGAAAAGGGGGCCGTGATCAAATAACAAGAACAGGAAATAAACCAAGTAGGCCCAAAAGGAATACAATAAATACCTACAGCGTAAGGAAACTGTAGTTGGCCGGTGCTGCTGAGCAAAAAACAGAAGTGATGTATCGGGAGCACCAGCCAATGAGAAGCCAGCAAAGAAGAGCAAAGCAGGAGTGAACCAATGGCAAGGAGCAGGCGATATTAGACTCCATATAGTGATTACAGCAGGTCTTGTAGATAGCGCATACGCGCTGCCTAGGCTCGACCTAAAAATGAGCCTTGCAAAAGGGGGTGAAGGACATCAAGTCGATTGTTTTAGGGAATCTGGCATCAATCTTCAGCAGTGCAATTATCAAAGCAGCCATCTCTGACAAAATGAGACAGCAAGATTTGCGCTCGCTGCTAAAATCTGTTGTGGACCTGAAGGACATTGTTAGTTACTATGTCAGCACGGCCAACTCATTTGTTCTTTTTTTCTGCGTTGTCTTCTTTTTTGGGGGATAACACCCCCAAATCTCACCTTTGTATTTGATTCCCTTACCCCTTCACCTCTTTCCTCCCCTTAACCCTAAAAACCCCTTACCTCCATTAACTTCTAACAACCCGTGAACCCTAAAACCTCCTAGCCTCTTTACTTCTACCCACACCTGAACCCTAAAACCCCCTTACCTGCCTTTACCTCTACCCACCTCTGAAGCCTAAAATCCTCTTATCTTCCTTTACCTCTACCAGCCCAAACCGTGAAAATCCATAACCTCTCTTCCTGCTCCTGAATCCCAAAAAACCCTTACCTCTCTTTACCTCTATCCACCCCTAAACCATAAAACCCCCTTGGCACCCCTTACCTCTTCCCTCCCCTGAACCATAAAAATACCTTTCCTCCTTTTACCTCTACACACCCCTTAACGTTTAAATTCCCTTACCTCTCTTTACCGCTACCTCCCACTAAACCCTAACATTCCTTTAGATCCCTTTAACTCTACCTGCCCCTAAATGCCCAAAAATTTGGATGGGCTGAACTTGGAGTCAATGTGTCAAGTATTTATGCAGTACTAAAACAGTAATAAAGTAATAAAGATGGAATGCAAAACAGTAAACCTCCCAAAATGAATTAGAAAATTAGAGTAAAATGTAATAAACAAAAGTACACCAACATGACAAAAATCCAGTAAGGGGTATTGGAGATATGTATTTTTAAAGTTTTAAGTAAAAATAGCACCAAGAAGCACATAGTGCCACTAATAGTCATGGCCATGGTACCCTAGGACGTAGGTGCAATTTGATGCTGACAGCGATGGGACGCAGGTTGGATGCACCAACCAGGTTTCTCCTAGAGGCGGCTGGCTATGAATAGAAGATCCACAAAGGAGGCTCTTCAGGCAGCCCTGTATGCTTTTGAGGAGGCACACAGGGGAAAGGCTTCTAGAGAGGACCAGGGGGTGATGACTTTGGGGAGGAGTCTGAGAAGGACCCCTTTTGAGCTCTAGGACATGGAAGAGTCCAAATCAGAACCCCAAGAGGGCAGTGGCCCTGAGAAGGAGGGAGATGGGCAGCGAAATGACTGGGCACAGGCGCCAGAAGAGAGATGGGATCCCCAAGAGAAAGAGTCCCCTGCTCGATCCAATGCAGGATTCAGTATCTCCTCTCAAACTTTGTCCCTTGAGGAGTTTAGGGAAAGACAGGCTGAGAGGGACTGGAGGCTGCAGCTGGCATAGCTGGCTGCAGAGGAGAGAAGAGCTGAGGTTGAAAGGGACATAGCCAGAGAAAAACTTGCCATGGAGGCAGCTGAGGCTGAGAGAGCCATGGAAGAAAGAAAGATCTTGCTGGCTCATGAACTGAGTCTCAAGGAGCTGGACTTGAAGGCTAAACAGCTGGCAGAGTCCAGCAGAGATTGTGGCAGTACAACTACTGTGTCCAGTGTGGAAGAAAGAGTCTGTATACCCAGGGACTTGGTGCCTGACTTCAAGGAGGGGGATGACATAGACAGGTGATTTCAAGGATATGAGATAGCTCTAGAGGTGCACAGGATCCCTGAGGAGGATTGGGGAACTGGCATATGGAGTCATATTCCTGGTGATGGGAGGAACGCCCTACTGGCCCTGTGAGAAGGGGGACACGCTGAAGTATCCCACCATGAAGGAGACCCTTGTTAAAAAGTATGTATTCACCCCATAAGAGTGCAGGTCGAGATTCATGGGCAATTGGAAACTGTCTCACCAGTCCTGGGAGGATTTTGTGGGTTACTTTTGCAAGGCACTGGATGGTTGGGTGTAGGGTAGCATGGTAAACGTTAAAGGGGCTGTAGAATTTGATTGCCAGAGAGCGCATGTTCAGTCACTGTTTTTCAGAGCTACACCAACACCTGCTTGATTGTAGGATCTCTGACCTCAGGGAAATTGCAAAGGAGGCAGGCCTTTGGGTAAGCACCAGAGTGTCTGCAAAGGCATTTGGGAGTGATCCTAAGGGGTGTGGCTTAGGTTCCCCTCGACAGAGTGAGGGGGAGGTTCACAGTAACCTAAACAGTTTCCACTATAGTGAGGAGGAGAAAGGGCCCCAGGTCCCTCTAAGAGTAGTAGGATAAGTGGGGTGGGCAGAGACCCAAGGTGCCCTATTCTCAGCCCCAGAGCTTGGGTTGTTTCCAGAGGGAGCAAAAGCAGGGGACCTGGTCTGTAGCATAAGAACAGCTATTGGATGAAGTCCCACACTGTCAGGAACGCTGGGTGGGGCAGCTGCCACAAGCATCCTATCAGTTCTGTCTTCTGGGGGTGCTACTTCAAAGCAGAGAGTACAGAGGCCCAGAGGTAGGGGCAAGAGGTGGAAACAGTACACAGTGGGAGGACCAGTGGGTCAGAGGTTGCCAGCTCTGAGATCAGAGCACACCAAGACTGACCTTGGTGAGGCCACTTCTGGCCTGGGGGAGGCTCCATGCATTGTCACAGGGACAGAGGGCTGGAGACCTACGCCAGGCAGACTCTTGCACAACACATGCAGAATGTGTTTCCCTTGGAGAGGATAGTTGTACTCCCCTGGAAGTCCTGGCTTGCCAGGCACATGTTCAGTATCAGGGTACAGACCCTGGGTTGATTGACCAGTTTTAGGATTTCACCCCGGAACTGGTGGGAGGGAGAGTGGGAAAAGGGTGCAGGTCACCTGGGCCTGCAGCAACCCACTCTAAGAAACCACAGAGGACAGAGATCCCTGGATGGCCTGTGGCCTGGCTCTTGACACTGACAGCTGTGAGTGGCCTCTGTTGGTTGCTATCCTTGTGGACAGAGGTTTTCTTGGGTTGGGGACAGAAGTCAGACCCAAGGGGTGGAATGGGCCACATCACTTTGTTGGCCATGGTGGCACTATCTGCCTACTGGTATGCATATGTGAGTAGATTAAAGTTAGGTGCTGCACATATGGAGTCCACAGCAAGAAGGATTCCCTATGGGTTAGCTCACTGGCCCCAGTGAGTATAGACAGAGGGATCCAGCTGGGTTCAGAAAAGAATAGAACTGGCAAGTGCCCCTGCAGTAGTGGGCCATTGTCCAAGTTCTATCGCCCTAAGCAGGGAAGTCAATCAAGGTATTGATTAGTCTACCCTGGCTTTAGGATGGAGGTGGGTCGTATTGAAAAATGGCTCTCTATGAAGGGTTACCCCAAACGTTTTGCCTTCCTCCTCCTATTTTTCTAGCCTTCTTTTTGTTGGCCTTAAGACTCTGAGCACTTTACCACTGCTGACGAGTGCTAAAGTGCATGTGAATCTCCCCTGAACATGGTAACATTGGTGTATACACAATTGACATATTTAGTTTACTTCTAAGTCCTTGTAAAGTGGTATACTATATACCCAGGGCCTGTAACTTAAATGCTACTAGTGGGCCTGTAGCACTGATTGTGCCACCCACACAAGTAGCCTTTCAAACCTGTCTCAGGCCTGCCATTGCTAGTCCTCTGTGTGCAGTTTACTGCCATTTTGACATGGCATTTAAAACTACTTGCCAAGCCTTACACTCCCCTTTTATTACACACAAGTCACCCCCAAGGTAGGCCATAGGTAGCCCATAGGGCAGGGTGCTGTGTAAGTACAAGGTAGGACATGTACTGTCAAGTTTTGCATGTCCTACTAGTGACAAACAGCTAAATTCCTTTTTCACTACTGTGAGGCCTGCTCCTCTCATAGGCTAACATTGGGAAATCCTTAAAACACTTTTAAGCTATAATTCCTGATTAGAAAGGAGTAGCTGCATCATGTTGCATATCTTTGGAATGGTAATGATAAACCTTCGTTAATGGTAAAGTTGGATTTAACATTACTATTTTAGAAATGCCACTTTTAGAAAGTGGGCATTTCTCTGCTCTTACTGCTTTGTGTGCCTTGCAGCCTGTCTACGATATACGTCTGGGGTGGGTGACAGCTACACTTTGTGCATTCCCTCTAAACAGCCATAAACACAGGAAGGGTGGGTGAGACAGAGAAGTCATCTGCATTTATCTGCATTCTGATAGCTCTTTATGAGCAAGCAGAGGGGGGGCTGACATCTTACACCTGAATAGGCAGTCTCCTGTTTCCCACACAAAGGGCTGATTACCCCCTGCTGATAGTCTGGAGCCAGGGCTAGGAAGAAAGGGGGACCTGTGCACTGCAAGGGACTGCTTTGAAGTCACCCCCACTTCAAAGGCACAACTGGGTATAAGTACTGGGCCTCTGACCCTACCAAGACAGTACACTACTGGACCTGTGAGGAACTCTGTGTGGCACGTGAGAAACGACAGCAGAGATTCTTAGGGTTTGGGTTTGGTTTATTGTTTATTATGGCACAAACATATAGTCCATCTCCTTCTTGGTCTTGCTTCAGAGGTCCTCAGGGTTGGTCCCGTCTTATACTCCTTCGTCAGGGGCATCCCTCAGGGAAAGAAAAGGGTATCTCATGAGGATTGTATCCTGATGTGGAATCTTAAAAGGGAGTTAGGGAGTGAAGGGAGGTTTACACAAATCACCCGGCCTTTCCACCACCAGTGTTGCGCTACGTGCAGGGGTTTGTGCGGGGCCAGCCTATTTATCAGGCAGAGTTATGTGAATAACTACCCACCCTGTACGCTGCGCCTTTTGGGCTAATCTCCCTTCTTAATCGGAGGTACGCTATTGCCTCCTGTGCCCCTTTTAAACAGACTGCTGAGCGAGCACGTATCTCAGCGAGCCACGCTCCTACTGGAGCGTGGCGGGACAGCTCGGTCCGGCTCCCTTCTTGGCTTTGCCTCAGGGGTGCTTGGTCCCTAGGTGGGCGGCAGCCAGTCTTCTCTTGGGTTTCTTCTGGTCTCTCCGCTCGCGGAGTCGTTCACGCCGGTTCTGTGGGCCTCAGTTCCGGAGTCTCCGTCCCGTCTCCAGTCGATGCCGCCCTCAGTCAGGGACAGGCCGCCTATCAAGGAAGTGGCGGTCTCCGTAGAGATCCCGATTGGTGCATGTAACCAAGTCAAGGGGGTCAGACCTGGATCCAGGAAATTGACTTCCTTAAAGGCGCCGCGTTGATCTTGAACTCCTGGGCCAGGTGGTGACTGTAAACAGATGAGAGGAGACACATAAGGGGGAAATTGTTCGTCCTCGTCCAGTGTCGTCACGCGACTTTCAGGTACGTCGTGACACTCTGCCAAGAGTAAAGACTGCTGTGCTACAAGGATTGTGACTCTGCTTGACTGCTGTTCTGGAAGAACTGCTTTCTGCTTTCCTGTGCTACTCTGCTGCTTGCTCATCTCTGACCCGCTGAGGACAAGGACTGGACCAATTTCACTTGGACCCAAAATGACTCCAAGGGCATGTTGGCTTCTTGCTTCCTGTTCTGAAGTCTCAGGGCCATCAAAGATTTCCTACAACTCTGCAAAAGCACCTGGACTCTGCTATCTGTGTGTCCTGCCATGTCAAGTGTGCCGATACAGTCCTGGGCCCTTGAAAGTGAGCTTCTGCTGTGCAGAACCATCAAAACCTACGCAGTGACGACTTTGCGCCGAACGGAACCAAGGCATTGCCCTTCTACGCTGATGCAGGAGCCGATCAATGATAGTGCTTCAAAGAGCCGATGACAACGGACAGCAGGGCTCGACAATGACACAGCACCTGCATCGTAAAGAGTTTCGCCGACAAAGCCTTCATCGTCTGCGCGGATCGTAACCGACACTTTGAGTCTTCGACGTCGATGCTTCCTCCATCCAAGGTACTTTTTCAGCTGGACCTGAGTGAGTCCTGTAGCCGACCTGCCCTGCATCGCGGTCGGCCTGAACTTTAGATTTACCCTGGTACAGCGCAACCTTAAGTAACCCTAAGCACTATTTGCTTCTAAGCACTACATTTTGATTTAATCTTTAAAAATTCATAATGCCGGTTCTCTTTATGGGTTTTTGTCACTTTGTTTTCTATTTCTCTCAAAAATATCACCTATTTTTCTAACCCTGTGTGGAGTATTTTTGTAGTGTTATAATTGTGTTACTGTGTGTGGGTGTTGCACAAATACTTTATCGCACATTGCCTCTTTAGATAAGCCTGACTGCTCTGTGCCAAGCTACCAGAGGATGAGCGCAGGTTAGCTTTTAGTGTGCATCTAGCTTTCCCTGGCTAGAGTGGTGGTTCCTGCTTGTACAGGGTGCATACTCTGACAACCGGAAATCCCAGTTCTGACACCTGTCAAAGATATTACCTTCTGACTTTAGTCTTTCAACCAATCAACCACAGGATTACACTTCTAAATCCCACCAGGCCTCCAGGGGAGCACTTAGAGACTCAGAAGATGAGAGACAGAGACCAGTCCAGGTCGAGGTGCCACTGATCAGCTGGGCATGAAAGGTCGTTTGGAGCTTGTTGTATCCCTGTAGATTGAACAGGAGGTCAGTCTTATGACCCTTGGAATGCACTTATTTGTCTTGGTACAAGAGGGAGTAGGTCGAAGCATTTAGGATCTTCTCAGGACTCAGACAGCAAATTCACATGTATGCCTGGCTCAAGCTTGTGGGTGAGGATGACCCATGGGGATACCCTGACCAATGGGGTGAGGTTGCCAAGGCTAACCCTCCCTACTTTGGGCATTTTCAAGATGGTCAAAGTCTTTGGCCTCACTAAACTTGGTCTCTTAGGTCTGGGGGTGTGTGTAGTGAGAATACTATTGCAACCCCAGTGTCCTCGACATCTATTACCAAAATCCAGTTTTAGGCAGTTATTGTACCCCATCAAACACAGAGACAGAAGTCTGTTAAAATCAAAGCTGATCTTTCAGCAACCAGACAGTAGATACACACATGTTTTGGCATTCTGCTTCCTTATATGTTAAACCCCAGAAGAACTGTCTAGCAGGATGTGGCATTCAAACAAGATTTGACACTCTAATGTCAAAGAGGATGCTCACAGCTCCACCCCAGTGGTCACTCTAAACCAGTTCTGGGGCAGCTCTCCATCCCACTGGGGTTGGTGCCTGCCTGACTAGAAGGACAAAAAGGGAGGCAGGCCTAGTTATGAGTTACATCTGCCTGTGACAGTGGAGGACCCTTTGAAGTGCACCAAGGGTCTGGGCACAGCCCCCAGGCAAGTCTGTCAAGGGGAGGACAACACCTCCCCACACCCAAGTCTCATTGTTCTTGTTCTGGGAGCAGCTCACACCTTGCCACTGGGGATCCACCAAGATGCTCAGTGACTGTTGAATATTTACAGAAAGGCCTCCAGAGGCTTTAGGTAGGTACAAGGTAATTTTTTTTCAAAAGTACATTTTCCATACTTGTTAGACAAAATTCGACTTTGCAATTTAATTGGAGTTTGTTTAACTATTAAAAAGAGTCCTCAAAATAGTTATTAAGCTTTTACCAATTGGAAATTAGCATTATAAGGTGCTATAATGTAATCCCACATTTCCCTATGGAAGCAGCCAACCTGATTACAGTGAAAATAGCTTTTATGCTTTTTCACTGTAAGGACATGTGGAATACTAAACTTCTACATGTCCTACTTTTAAATACCATGCACCATACCCTATGGGCATTAAAGCCTACCTTAGGGGTAACTTGTTGTTTAAAAGGAAGGTTTAGGCCGGTCACAAGGGTTTAGTTTAACAGGTCCAATTATCAATTTAAAACTGCACAGCCAGGCTTTAGTGGCAGGCCTGGAAACATGCTTTACTCTGTCACTGTAGTGGTTGGCACAATGAGTGCTGCAGCCCACTTGTGACATTTAACTTAGAGGCCCTAGGTATACTCTGGGAACCATATACTAAGGACTTATCGGTAAGATAAATATGCCAATCAAGAGTATACCAATGTTACCATATTGAAAGGATGAGCACAAGCATTTTACGATTGGTTAGCAGGAGTAACGTGCATTGAGTTCTATAGCCAGTAAAAATAGAGATCAACAAAAAGGCCAAAAACAAAATTGAGGTGACCCTGCAGAAAGGGAAAATGCCCAACACCCACTACCTACTTTTACCTCTACCTGCCCATTGAAGCCTAAAATACCTAAATCACCATTTACCACTACCCACCACTGAACCCTAAACACCCCTTCAAAACCCTTAGTATCCAGTACCCTTACCCACCCCTGAATGCTAAAAACACCTTTACTGCTCTTATGATCCTCTTTCTTAACCCACACCTGAAACACTAACACCCCTTTAAAACCCTTAACACCCAGAATCCTCATAAATGCAAACATGTTTTTTCACTTTTAATGTAACAACTTTGCAGAATATAAATAACTTATAAATGACAATAAAACATACTTGCACGCTGGGATTATGCTGCCCACCTTTCTATTTCGCTTCAAATTCAAAGAGATTGTAGGCGTTTCTCAGAATCTGTGGCTCACGGACCACGGGCAATTTGTATAAGGTCAATAGAAAGTTCCCAAGGCTGTCCCTGTACCCTTCTCCTCCCTCCCCCCTCCCCCCTCCCACCCTTCCCCCAGCAATTTAGTATCTCCTACGCCCCTGGAAATACCACAGGAACCACAGATTGCTTTTGTTGTGACGGATACCAGAAATGATGCTTCTGCTCCGATCACGGTAGGGATTTTTTGACTCCATGAAGTTCGAAAAATAGTTACGTTTTACTGAAAAAACACGAAATGCCACAGTGCAGTTTTCACCTTGGTTCAGCCTCACAAACACAAAGGCACACCTACCCAAAACTCCACCTGCCGCCAGGAACTGAAACGCTATACAAGTGTGCTGCGTTTGCTTTTCTTGGAAGAAAACAGCTAGACCATCTGTTCCCACCTTTGTTCCAGACGTTCCTGGAACGTTGCACTGGTACACAGATAGACATAGAGAGCTGCGTGACTAGGACGTCATCCTGCGTGGCTGATTCACAAGACTGCGCGAGATACATCTCCCACTAACACGTATCTACGGATAATCCGCGTGTATCGTGTTTCGGGCACTTATAACTCAGGTCCACTCGTGCCTTAAGTGTGTCATAGTAGATATATTTATCTCTGCGCCATTTTTAGGGTTTTGGTTAATGACACATTTGGGATCGGAACCGCAGGAATTTCCTAGTGGCACGGCGTCGAGCTTCCTAAAGCGCACAGCAGCGCTGCGCTTTTTACAATCCCACTTGTTCAAACAGGAAAAGGAAATTTATTTTCACATAGTTTCCAGGGGTTTTTCAATAGAAAATCCAAGTTTTCACAGTTGGACTGCTTGGAAGTATGTGATGTGTCGACATTAATTCCACGTTTTAACATCCTTATGGAACCACGCTGTTGTCGTCAAGCTGTTTTATTAGCTATTGCAGCCATTGGCAGCGAGTTCGTAGGTCTTTCAGTGTTCATTTTGGGGCGGTCTGTTCATGAAAAAAAATACATAAATAGAATCCAGGGTCACGGCATCAGAGCTTGTCTTTGGAATGGCATATACAAGCTGCACATCTGTTTACAGGGGTTCACACATCTTACTACTTTGAAAGGGCTTTGGAATGGCCGGCTCATGCCCTAAGGCAGGGTCAGACTCACGAAACGATGCAGTGAGTCCAGAAGCATAAGAAAGTATTCACTTCGTTTGGAGTTACTCAGGGTTAGTTGCAATACAAGAGAAAAGGCTTGGAGCAGGCACCTGTACGTCTAACAGTGTCCGGTGCTACAACGGCTGGTGCGCGCAAAGCATGACCATGTTTGTTGCTAGGTTCCATCTTGTGTTTTTCCCCACAGATCCAGGCTGCCATGTTGGCCAGGATGGTGTGGGTTCAGTACTGGATAAGGGTTATGACCATCCCAGGCTACAGATCGCCTGGGCAAATCGTGGGCTTCTTTATGTCGTGATCTGGGGCATGAGAGTGCAGCTGATGTAGCAAGGGGAAAGGCAATGAGTTGAAGAAATGACTCCCATCATGCACTGAAATCACATTAAAGCTCACTTATTAGCAGTCATTAAATGCCTATTAAATGTGTACTTTCGTACTCTCCTTAACTAACAACTCCACTCTCACATGACAGGGAGGTAGACAAGCATGTATGCAGGATCTCGTGTTTGCTGTGCTCTTTTTTTGTTTACAGGAGATTTCGAACGGAACCCCTGTGGTCTCAGCTGAGGCGTGAGCCATTTTTCCCATCTGTTAAAAGATTTTGAGGGCTGGGGCTGGACTGGCAGTCATGATTCCCTTGTCTCAGGCCATTGCTCCTAAACCGCTGAATCATTTCCTCTTCTCTGCCTCGTGTTCAGTGTCATGGTACAGAGTTACATTGCAGCCCTTCTGGAAGGTTGTTTTCTGTTTGATTCTTCTAATTATGGTTTCATTCTACAGGAAATATCAATTTTCCATGTTTGTTTTCCATTCTAATGCAGATTGCATTTCTTTCAAGCCATGAACTCTTATTTACACCTATGAAAACTTTAGGGTGCTAGATGCCAGTCATGAGACACAGGGTGTGGTGTAACGGCCAGAACTGCCGACTTCGGCGCTGGGGATCCAGGTCCAAGTCTCGGCGTCTATTCAATAGCCTGTGATTCTGGGCAAATTACTTAATCTCCTGTGCCTATGAACAGTTCCTACAGACCCTCACAGGTGATTAGCCGCGCTATACAAATCCAAGTATTATTATTATTCTTTCTGCTTCCTATTCACTGAGGTCCCACCTATGGCACAAGCATTGGGAAGTGACTGACACTTTCAAGCCCTTTCCAACCCAAACCTCTAGGTCAAAGCAGTGAGGTGGAGGCTGCTGGGTCCTCATCTGCAGCAGTGTTTAGACAATGGTGTGGTACATTGTGCTGCTGCACCCATGTACTGTGAAGGAGAGATGTTGCCTTGCCAAATCATATATGTGTAAAACCTGGTCAAGGGAGCGTTTCCTGAAGTCCAAGTTCAAGGTCATTGCTCCTCAGAGCATGGTTATAGCATCATTGCCATCACCTCACAACAGAGTCCCTAAAGAGTGGACTGATTACCAGCAACAGAAAGGGTGAGACCATAATATCCCATCCACTATACCGAACTATCACTACATTGTCAGTTAAGTATATAATTACTATTCTTATTTCCACTTTTACCTACTTCCATTGTTGTAGGTCGATATTAACAGTCTTGATATGGTGGCATATAACCATCAGGACCCTTGGAAGGCCAGTGACCTATCGACATTTAGTGTCGTGCCTCCTGCCCCAATAAAAGAATACATCTGAAATCAACCAAAGTTTAAAAGAAGTTCTGAATTAGGGTACATTGTGTTACAAATGGGTTCCACCCATTTGGTGCACCAGTATTTTTTGCTTTGGATCACCCAGGTTTTGGACCTTTATTGTGGATGAGCAACATACCTGAGCACCACTGCCAGTAATTTCATGATAAATTGGACTGTCTGTGTTTACCACCAGTGTCTGCCTTTAAAAATAAGGCTGCTGCAATGCACCTATGGTAAGGGGTACTGGGCTGATTACACATGAACATGTCTGCACAAGTGTGTGCTCACAGGTAAAGGCTACACATGAGAGACATCAGTCAAGCGTAGCCTGGTAGCCGCACACAGGTAACCTGCCTGTGGCAGTTTTAAACTGCAAATTTGACCTGTCAAAATAACACTTTTGACATGCCTAATCTTTCCTTTTAAATATTAATAAGTAACACATATGTAGACCGTATTGCCCATAAAGGCAGCGTGCAGATATTTGAAAGTTGGACATATAGAAATTAATGTTGAACATGTCCTTACAGTAAAATATCCCCAAAAACTATTTTCATTGTATCAAGGCTGGCAGCTGCCATAGGAAATCATTGGGCTACATTGTTACATTAAATGCTAAATTCGGAATGGTAGCAGCAGGAAAAATAGTTCTTACATTCTTTTGAATTGTAATTCAAAGTCCTCTTTAATGGTGAGGTCGGATTTTAGATTATTATTTTGGAAACGCCATTTTTAGAAAGTTGCCATTTTTCTGCCTAAAGTTTCAGGAGTTTCCTACTGCTTGGGTTGCTGATGGCTCACCCACTGTGAAATGCGTATTGGAGCCAGGGAGTACCCAAAAGGACATGGGTGTAGAGGGAGTCTTCCTGGCAGGATGGCTGGAAAGGAGTTGGGCCCTACCCTGATTACACTTGAAAGGGACTTTCCCCAGCAGACACAAAGAGATCAGACACCAGCCTTTTGTGCTACTAGCCAAGTTGGAGCCAAATCCAGGGAAGAGGGGAGAACTGACTAGAACCAGTTTTAGCATCAGACAAAGGGATGCCCCCACCCACAGTCTGGATTGGGCATCAAAGTGGCATCCCCAGAACATGAAGGATAGCAAGACCCAGGACCCATCCTGCGACAGCGGAAACACCATGGACAGCTGGAGGGACAAGCCTGATGGCCTGAGGACACTGTTCGCAGCTGACCCCAGGGCTAGTGGGTCTCTCCAGGGCCAGTAATACTGGCCCCCTTACACCCTTAAGGATGAGTGGGGAAATACCTGGCTCTTGTGCCCCAGCAGGAGGAGGGGAGCACCAGGAGCCAGGCAAATGAGAGACAGCTAACACATGGAGCCAGTGACACCAGCTCCATGCAAATGTGCCCTTTCAGAAGCCAGGAGGCCTGCTAAAATGCAGCAGGTGACTAGAACTCACCACTAGGAGCAAATAGAGCCCAGGATAGTCTCAATCGACCCAACAAGGCCAGTGTTATGCAGTTTTAAAGCTTCATAGATATTGTTGAGTCCCTGGGCCCTCAAGACTGTGCTAGGCAACAGGTTTATCCTGGTATTGGTGGACCATACAACACAGGACCCAGGGGCCATTCCTCTGAGGATGGTGCCTGAGCCCGCATTGGCCAGGGCCTGATGGGGATATTTACCTGGGTGGGTTTTCCCAAGGAGGTTGTGTCAGACTGGGATACCAACTAAGGGCCCGATTCACAAAGGTAAAGTGAGACAAAAGTCTAACTTTACAACTTTTGGTATTCGCAAAGGGCATTTACTACTCGTAAATGCCCTTTATGAATACAAAGAGTTGAACTTTATGACTTTCGGTATTCACAAAGAGCATTTACGAGTAGTAAATGCTCTTTGTGAATACCGAAAGTCATAAAGTTAGACTTTCGTCTTATTTCACCTTTGTGAATAGGGCCCGTCATGTCTGCCTACATAAAGTCCATGTGGAATGAGCATGGGGTAGCCTTCAAATTCCCGCACAATACCACCCCTGACAAATAGACTTGTTGAAAGGTTCTTTTTGCATACAGGGAGGTGCCTCAGAAGGGATTAGGGTTCAGACCCTTTGAGCTTCTGTTTGGCCACCCTGTGCGTGGACCTCTCAGTCTTGTCAAGGGGGAATGTGAAAAATCTCCCTGAACCCCCTCAAGATGTGGTGAGCTACATGCTGGCACTCAGGTCTCAGATGAAGCGTTTCTGGAAAGAAGCCACAGAGAACCTGGAAGCCAGCAAGGAAGTAGTGAAGCTCTGGAACAACCAGAAGACCACTCTGGTGGAGTAGCAACCTGGCCAAAAGGTGTGGGTTATGGAACCTGTGGAGCACCGGCCTTAAAGGACTCAAGGACCGGGCCCTATGAGGTCAAAGAGATGAAGGGGAGGTCACCTACTTGGTGGACCTCAGAACATCCAGGAACCCCTTAAGGGTCCTGCATGTAAACCACCTCAAACCCACTTTAAAAGTTGAGAAGTAATCATGCTCCGGGTAAAAGATGATGGCATGGAGGAGGAGAGTGAGCTTCTTCCTAAGCCCCTGTCTGTCTGATGGGTCAGTGGAAGGAGTTTTCCTCTCCCCTACCCTGTCATAGAGCATCAGAAGGACTGTTGCCACTTGCTGGGGCAGTTCTCCTCACTTTTCTCGCTTACCCTGGGGTCACCACTTGGTGATCCATTATATCCACTATGGGGACACAATGCCTGTCAAAAACAAAATTTACAGGCTGTCTGACAAAGTTAGAGTCAGCATCAAGGAGAAGGTGTCCAAGGTAGTGGGGTTAGGGGTGATTGATCATTCCAACGCCCCTTGCTAAAGTCCAAGTTGTTCTGGTACCCAAGGCCGCTCCACCTGGCGCCACACCAGAACTCTGGTCCTGTGTGGATTACAGAGAGGTCAAATCAGTCACTAAGACTGGTGCTCACCCCATCCCCCAAGCTGATGAGCTCATCAACCAGCTGGGAGCTGCCAAATTCCTGAGTACCTGAGTACCATTGATTTAACATCAGGGTATTGGTAGATTGTCTTAACCGAGGGGGCTTAGAAGAGGTCCGCATTCTCTACCTAGGAACGCCACAATCCAGTTTTGAGTGATGCCCTTTGAGTTACAGAATGCCATTGACACCTTCCAGAAGTTGGTCAATGGAGTCCTATTTGGACTGGAGGACTTCAGTGCCACCTACCTGGATGACATTACCGTCTTCAGTTCTATTTGGGATGAACACCCACACCACCCTGAAAAGGGCACGGTTCTGTGATATGCTTGGGCCACATATTTGGTGAGGGCAAGGTGCTGCCTCTGCAAGTCAAGATATAGACCATCCTGGCTTGGGAAGCTTGGCAAAAAGCAGTCAGGTTTAGCTTAGAGGCAATGTCTAAAGTATTTATGCAGCATACAAACAGTAATTAAGTAAAAATACAACACAAGAAAAATCGAGTAAAACTGAATAAACAAAATTATACCAGAATGACAAAAATCTGATCAGTAGAACCGGAGACGTTGAATTTTGAAGTTTTTAGTGAAAATAGTACCAAGAAGCAGTAAGCATCACTCTTGGTTATCTGGTCATGCTAGACCGGGGGAAAGTCGCAAGTTCAGGCTCACTGCGATGGAGTGCAGGTCAGATACAAGGACCAGGTTAGTGCTACTGAAGAGTTACATTCTCAAGTCCGGGCAAAGAGTGCCGTTCGTGTTGGAGGAGGCCAGGAGGAGGAAGCTTTTGGTGTGAAGAGAAGGTCGAGAGTTGTGGACGGTTGTTGCTGTAGCTGGCCATAACTGGAGCTTCGCATTGGTAGATCGTCGTGGATGGTTGCTGTTGACATGAAGTGCAGGTCTTGCGCTGCTAGCCTTCGTAGACGGTCACTGTTGGCGTGAAGAGTATGTCTCACCAGAGCTTCGCATTGGCAGTCATTAGGGGTGGTAGACTCTTGGCATGAACAGGCCTATTTACGGTCGCAAAGAGCCCAAACTTCAGAATTTTCACCTTTTTCTTCAGGAGGAGCTCTCACTGATGCCAACCAAGGGACCAGGACCTGGGGGTCACCTCTTGGGGATCAGGACTCACTCCAGCAGAGGCCAGCAACAGGGCTCAGGCAGGTCCAGGCAGGTTCAGTTGGTGCTGGTCAGCTGGGCACTTGTGCGAGAGGCCTCTGGAAGATTGTTGTGTTCCAGTACCTCACGAAAGAGGCCAGTCAGCTGACCGTTGTAGTCACTTTGGGTAGCCTAGGATCAAAGCAAGCAGGTCCAGTCTTTCTTCTTCAAGAAGCAAAACAGTCCTCCAAGCAGCTAGGCAATCCTTCCGGCAGCAGGTCAGCCCTTCTTCTGAATCTTTCACAGGTCCATGAGTATTCTGGTGAGTGGTTCTGAAGGTCCCTTTTTTATTCCTTTCATTGGAGAACTTCCTGGTGATCTGGTCAGTTCTTCCCCTGGTCTTGGTTCCAAATTTTCTAGGGGGACAAAGACAAGGTTAGGCCTAGTGTCAGGTGCCTTTGTGTGCACTGTGGGCTAGGTCCTTTGAAATGTATTCAGGGCAGGGTGCAGCTCCTACCTAGCCATCCTGACAGGAAGACCCTCTGCCAGCTACACCCAGGTCCCATTGTTGACTGTCTGGCCTCAATACACACTCTTGATTGGGAAACCAATAACAGGCCAGGCAGCTAGAAACTCATAGAAAGGCCTTAGAAACTTTGGACAAGAAAATGCCCGCTTTCCAAATGTGGCATTTTCAAAATTGTAACCTAAAATCCGACTTTACCATTAAAGTGGATTTTAAATTACAATTCATTTGAGAGTAACCATAATTTCTCTATCTGTTCCCAATATGAAGTTAGCACTTATTAATCGAAATAGGGTAACCCAGGGTTAGCCTGTGGGAGAGGTAGGCCTTACAACAGTGAAAACGACATTAGGAGTTTTTCACAGTCAGGACATGTAAAACTTAAACTCACATGTCCTACTAGTACAATGCACCCTGCCAAGCCTTTAGGGAGCACATTAGGGGTGGCTCATGAGTATTAAAAAGGAAGCTTTAGGCCTGGCAAAATAATTCTTTTTCCGAGCCAAATGGCAGTTAAAAACCGCCCTGCAAGCTGCAGTGGCATGCCTGAAGCATGTTCTAAAAGGCTAATTTAAAGGGTGGCACAATCAGTTTTGCAGCATACTACTAGCACTGAATTTACAGGCTCTGGGTACATGCAGTACCATTTGCTAGGTACTTGCAAGTAAATTAAGTGTGCCAGTTGGTTGAATGCCAATGTTACCATGTTTTAAGGAGACAGCACAAGCACATTGGCTCTGGATAGCAGGGGTAAAGTGTACAGTCCTAAAACCAACAAAAACGAGTTTAGCAAAAATCAGGAAGTGAAGGTAAAAAGTATGAGGGAATACCAGGGCAAGAAAGGCAGGCCTAACAAACTGTGTTTGGTTTTGATTGTTAAATAGCAGTTTGCGAAGGGACTGTATATGTGTTCATTTTGTAATTTAATTGTGATATAAAAACAGAACTGAAAATTAATCCAGACGAGAAAAAAACACAAAATGCCTAATCCCTTAAAATCCCCTCATAAATGGCCCCCACCACACACAGAGGATATATTTTGCACTTAATTCAGTCTGTTGTTTTTTATGTTTCTAGTTTGGATTTATATCCAAATGGCTTTATTAAACTCTCTTTGCTGAAGAATTTGTAAAGAAAATTAATAGTCCCCCAAAACTCGTAAAACGTCATTGATTTGTAACATGACACATATGAAACAACTTCTAAGAAAAAGTCGTTTTCTCAAAGGTTGACACCCTCGGCTGAATCCCCCACTAACCCCATTGGGAAGATTACTACTTCCAGCAGCTGCTTGGCCTGGTGTTTGACATCACTTGATGAAAGACCTTAAATCCGATTGTGCAAATGCTACAACACATGGACATCTTTCACAAACAGCTGATCTTCCTGGAGCATGGCTCAAATCGACGAAAATCTGTGATTTCTATTCTGAAATGGTAATAAAAAATGTAATAACTTAAAAGAAACCTGTTTTCTTTGTAACTTGACCTTACTCTATTTAAATCCCATAATTCCTATGTGATTGGCCTAACCATCGTAGGTACAGAAGGGTCAAATCCATGCTAAATTTTCAGGCTAGCCATTTACTATTTCTGTAAACTTATTCAACAGGGCTATCCTGAAATTGCAGTTAAACAATAATGGGGCGACCCTGTGTCCCTCAGAACCTGGGTATGGATAAGTAAACAAAAACAATGGTTCTGTCGGGTTTACCAATTATTTCTTATAAGGACGCCTAGTGTTAATGTATTATTCTATAATCATAAACATAAGTATCTCAGTTATCCAGACAAGATAGAACACATAGCAAATAGTAACACGCGTGACACAAATTGCTGTCTACTCAGCTCGTTTTATATAAATTAAATCGTTCATATATATTTACACATTTGTAAACAAGGCTGTCAACACGAGGTGAGGTTTTGTAGATGATAAGTGATCAAGTGACATTTGTGCTCAGTGCTGGTGCTCAGTGCGCAATATATACAGAGTGCTTAAAATATGTACATGGGGAAGAGTAGACCAGAATTTTAGGGAACAACAATGACTCTGCTGTGTATTGAATATTCTTAATCACACAGAGCCTTGGTCAATCTGGACCATGCGAGGTCGTCGATGTTTCAACCCAAACTCAGCTCCATTAGGTAGTCAAGGCGGGTCTTCATCAGGACAAAGAACAAGTGTCAGGGGTGACAGCCCAAATATCACCAGAGTAACTCCTGGTTATTCATACACCTTTGTGGATCCTGGTAGTGAGATCCAAATTAATTAGACCAGGTGACATGAATCAAGTAGAAGGTCCGAGCGGTGAGTCTCGGTGTTTTGGTTGTGACAGCAATGGAAGATTCAGTGCTGTCTAGCGGAGACAGGCTGCGGTTCTACACGACACGTGCCTGTCTCCGCTAGACAGCACTGAATCTTCCATTACTCACCGCTCGGACCTTCTACTTGATTCATGTCGCCTGGTCTAATTAATTTGGATCTCACTACCAGGATCCACAAAGATGTATGAATAACCAGGAGTTACTCTGGTGATATTTGGGCTGTCACCCCTGACCCTTGTTCTTTGTCCTAATGAAGACCCGCCTTGACTACCTAATGGAGCTGAGTTTGGGTTGAAACGTCGACAACCTCGCATGGTCCAGATTGACCAAGGCTCTGTGTGATTAAGAATATTCACTACACAGCAGAGTCATTGTTGTTCCCTAAAATTCTGGCCTACTCTTCCCCATGTACATATTTTAAGCACTCTGAAAATATTGCGCACCGAACACCAGCACTGAGCACAAATGTCACTTGATCACTTATCATCTACAAAACCTCACCTCGTGTTGACAGCCTTGTTTACAAATGTGTAAATATATATGAATGATTTAATTTATATAAAACGAGTGAGTAGACAGCAATTTGTGTCACGCGTGTTACTATTTGCTATGTGTTCTAGCTTGTCTGGATAACTGAGATACTTATGTTTATGATTATAGAATAATACATTAACACTAGGCGTCCTTATAAGAAATAATTGGTAAACCCGACAGAACCATTGTTTTTGTTTACTTATCCTGAAATTGCAGCATGGATACAGCCCCCCCTGGGCCTGCGTTGAACACATCAGCACTTCCAAGTAACAGCTGATTCCTCTGAAATTTGACCCACTGCAGGCATTGCAGATGCCCTCAGTGAGAACAATGCAGAAAGTGCCAGACGTCAGTCAAGTAAGGCAAATCTTTGACCACTAATTCATTAAGTGCAACAACAATGCTTAACTAACTGATGTACTTACACTAAGGTATGTGTAATACTCCCAACTGCCCCTGCACACATTATCGCCCTCCATATTTTGGTGGTCTGTCTTAGTGCTAAACCTGATTTTGAAATGAAGGCGTGGAGCAGCGGTCACAAGTGGCCAACAACATTGCAAGCAGCACCAGAAATCTTCGTAGAACTCAATGTTCTTCTTCTCATCAGAACATGAAGTAAATTTAAGAAAGGGTCTGGCTTGCAAATCTGTGCAATAGAAACGGGGCTGTGTGGTCTGAACAGCTGACAGCAGTAGGTATGTTGATGGTTAGGCGGTGGTGCCAGCAGGTGGTGTGTGGTGATCTTGGGTTTGCCCATCAGCAGACAAAGCGACTTGGGAAAGAGGCAGGAGTGAATTGAGTCTTGTTCACATTCAGTGGCTGTCTTTGTCGATTATCCTGCAATAAAGTGGATCTGAGTTATGAAATCAGCTGCAGATCAGACTGAAAGAGCGTGACAATGATAGAGAATTGTAAGGCCAAACACCATCTCAAAGTCAATGTGTTTCAAAACCAATGTCATAGAGCAGTGTTGGTAACATAGCCCACCAGCTCGGTGCAGGTTGGCTGGGGAGCCACGATGTGACAAGCTGGTAATAAATTACTGCATTTGAATCTTCAAGTGGCTGTGGCTCTTTTTTCACTCTTTTTTTATTTAAATACCAGAATAATTGTATTGCTTTTCAAAATTATCTCCCGTTACAGCAAAAGGGGGTAATATTTCATAGATACAATAACCAATAGCAGCTGGGGCCCCCAGTTACTGCTGCTAAATACATACATTTTACATAAATATACATAGGTGAACCTCCAACTCTTTCCTCCTGTCCTCAACCACACCCCCCAGGAAGACGTGACCATGCAAATTCAAACCAAACATTGTCACACATATACACATTGCTAATAATTGTTGTTTCAAGTTTCTATGAATTCTAGAGATTAAATATTGCAGCCTGCATATATCACATACAGATACAATAGCAGTCATTAGGTACCGCTCTCCCTTAATCAAAAGAGATTAAGTGATTTCAGTCTGCGCCAATAGACCATCATGGGGGCTCCTGCTGACAGATAATTTAGTAAAGGTTTCCAATGGAACTCACAATCTTTAGCATCGAAAGATAGATTCCAAGCGAGCTTATCCATGGCCATAAGATGCCTGAGCCGGGTATATCAGTGATTGATCTTTTTCCATGAAGTTAGTACAGCGTGTTTTTTTGTGGCACCTAAACAGTTCAAAAAGGAGAATTCTGTCCCCTTCGATTGAAATGTTCAGTAACAATGTAACATTTTAAACTCTACAAAACACAGACAGTCACCAGTTATAGTTACAGTTCAAGAAACTATAACTCGTGCAGTAAGGTAACTATAACTCGTACCCTCGCCATGCACTGCTAATTACCCCACATATTACATTACTCATGACATAATTGATGATATCACTGCAACATTTGTAATTAAATTATTGATGAGAAAACTTTGCATGACTGGGGCGCGAGTTATAGGGCCATATGTACAAAAGTATCAGTTAGCTATTTCCAAATACCGATTTAATAGAAATCACTATTTGGAAATCGTATAATGAGATGTACGAAGGAGAGTATTCTACCATTAGCAATTTTGTAAAATTCGCAATCGTAATTAGGAAATTTCCTATTTGAAAATCGCACTGATGCAATTTCCAAATAGGAAATCGCAATTAGGAAAAGCCTCATTTTGGATGCAGAATGATGATGTAAGATCCAGGAAGTTTATAAACACAGGGTGTGACTACAACTCAGAAGCCTAGGAAGGTGTGTTCCTGTGTGACTACTGGCAGTGACATTTGCTTTCCCCCACAACACCATGTCTAAGGGTGATGGGGATAAGGACCTTGGCAGCAAGAAGCTCAAAGTGAAATTTTCAGATAAGGAGCTGGAGCTGTTGACTGTGGAATGTGTGGCACACATAGACCAGTGGTTTGGCAAATTATCTTTTTCTGTACCTGAGGCCCAGAAAACCCAAATTTGGAACAGCATCCTGGAAAAAGTGAACTCTCTTCGTGTCACCCAGAGGACAGTACCTAAAATAAGGAAACACTGGTATGACCTAAGATCCTGTACTAAAGAGATGGTGGCCAGCAGGATAGCTGAGGCTTGTGGCACAGATGGTGGTCCCTCCAAACATCCTATTCCCACTCCAATGGAATCACTTATTGAAGTGTCACTTGAACCTGAAAGTGTGGTGGGAGTGTCAGACATTGACACCTCCAATCCTGCAGGCTCCAGCCAAGGTAAAATATTTTCCTGTATACACTTTTCCATAACATATTGTTTGTTAGTCTTCAAGTACAACATCTTAGCTCCAAATACTCCATTTAGTTGTTTACTGTAATTTGGCAATGCATTATGGGAGCTGTAGTATGACTAAGTTATATGGTGTACTGTGTGTCGATGTATAAACTACACATATCTACATATAATCTTCATGTCAAAAACACATCAATCACATTATCAACAATACTACACAAACTTAGTAACCATTTATTTACAATAACTATATACATATATTTCCACAGATCACACCCAGGACATGTCTGAAACCATTGAGGCTGATGAAGCAATTTACACACAAGAGGCAATTGAGAACAGCACAATTGCTACTCCTACACCCATAACTCAAACTCCAACTACTATGAGAGCAAACATAGCATCAATACCAGACTTTGAGGAAGGTGATGAGGAGCAAACACAAGGCAGGAACACAACTTCCTCTGTGCGCAGCACACACAGACAATGTAGAGTGCAACAATGGATCACAATGAGGATGTCTCTGATGACTTGTCAGACAGTTCTTAATTGTTTGGTGGACTTGAGAAATCAATCGTCATAGTACAGCGCCTGCAAGCTAAACAGATGAAAACAATGAATAGACATCAGCAAAGCATGTCACATTCAATGCTAAAATTTCGGAAAGGTTAAGAGCATTGAATTGCTCCCATGTAGAAGGAGCAACATGTGCAAACCCGCAGGCAGAAGCAGCACATGGCACGCTAAGACGCATTTACAAAGTGAATAAATCGATTGGCAGTAGCCACCACCACTCTTGCTGGGAGAACTGTGAACATCCAAAATGACTTGGGGCACTGCTGCCAAGATGTAGCAGGCAGGCTGGTCCAAGTGACCACAATTTGGGAGAAGATTCAGACACATAACCTGTCTGTCCCCATCATATTTCCACCGACAGAAAGCGAAGATGGCTCTAGCCTCCGCGCCATATCTGTGCCAGATGGATGCTGTACAAGGTGAACATGGCGACACACATCTGGCATAGATGTATCCCCAACTCCACAGCCAAGTTCTTCTGAGAAGGCAACTAACACCAGAGTTCATAAAAAGTAACTTTTTTATGCACTCAGACGTTTGATACTAGATTTTTATGTTTGTGTTACAAAAATCTGTTGCTTTGTTTAAACAATGACGTCCTATAAATATACAGTTGATGATACACAATTATAATGCATTGTTCCAACCTGAATAAAAATGTATCTTTCATTAATGTAAAAATATTACCATCATGTGTGTTGGCTATTTCTTAGATGTGGTCATCATTCTTACCTTAAAAATAGTTGTTTGTGATCTCTGTGCATTGCGCTTGACCCTCTGCTGCACGTGCCCCATCCGGTGGTAGTTCGTCATCTGAGTCTAATTATGACTCTATGTTGACATTGTAAAGACCCTTCCTCGTGGCTATGTTGTGAAGAATAGCACATGTGGAAATGATTTTGAAACAGGTCTCTGGTCTGGAGAGTAGTGCTCCACCAGTCTTATAAAGGCACCTAAAACATGATTTCAGTATTCAAAAAGTCTGTTCAATTATTGATTGCGTAGTTTTATGTGCCCTGTTGTACTGCCTTTCACTTCTCGTTCTTAAATTCAAGTATGGTGTCAATATCCAAGGGTGCAAGGCAAATGCACTGTCTTCTTAAAAAGTTTGAGAAGGAGAACAAAAATTAGAAAAATTAACAAACATGCTATTGAACACTGCATGAACTGAGTTTGTAATCCTCTCACCAAGTAAATAACCATCGCCAAATTTACCCTGAGACAGACGGTTATTTTTTCCACTGTGGAAGAACATAAAGGAGTCATGTGTGCTGCCTGGGAATCTGGCTACAAGGTTAGTTATGATGCATGAGGCATCATACACTACCTAAACATTGAGTGAACGGTGAACTTTCTGTTTCTATAAATACATGTATTTGTAGAGGAGGGACATATGTGTGCCATCAACACACTAATAAGAAACTGTGCTACTCGATAAAACATTAGTGTTGTATATCTCGGGAGTGTTCGGGAAAAAACATATTGGTTCAATTTGCCAACCATCATGTCCAAAAACCTATGACACTCCCCCTGCCACTGCTATAACCTCTTGGTAACTGCCAGAAGCTAAATGGTGTAGACAACATAATACCTGCACATGTGGTGGAATTGTATTGCTTCTGACTGTTGGGGTTTGTATCTGAGGATGTAACTCAGTTATTACATCCAAAATTACCTCTCTACTGAGTCTATACTTCTCATAAATCTCATCGTCAGTCTGTTCCAACAGGGTGACCCTCACCCTAAATATCCTCTCCTGTCTCCTCCTTCTTCTCTGCCTACCAGCCAAAATCCTCATCCTCCTTGCCAAGACATACAGAGCCGGCATTCTGAAAGAGCCAGTTGCGTTTTTGGTGAATTTGTTTTGTTTGCACCTGGTTACCACCTGATACACATTGATGGTTTTTGCATCTTCTAAATGGTTATTTTGCGACAAATAGCAATTAGGAAATCCTTTGTACATAGTGTTAGCGATTCACTATTTGGTAATACCAATTTGCGATCTCCTATTTCGAACTGCAAACTGTGTTATTTCCACAAACCATCGAAAATGCATTTCATACATGCTGAAACACCAGTTTGCATTTTTAAAAGGTCTGAAACAGCAATTGCACCATTAGGAAATTCAAAATGGCTCTGTACATATGGCCCATAGTTACTTGAGATAACTGTAAATATAACTGGTGAATCTCTGTGGATTTTAGAGCTTAAAACATTACATTGTTACTGAACATTTCACCTAACAACAATGCTACTATAACCTTTGTGCTTTTTCAGTGAATTTCTAGGTTTTTTAAAAACGTAAAGTAATATTTTATTACCGTACGTTTAGCAACCCTCCGCCACACACGGCCTTTGGCAGGGCACAGCTGGTGGTTATGGCCAACCGCCCCTTCCCCTCTTACCCCATCCTTTTTCTAACCCTTCCCCCCACCCAGCACCCTGTTTATAAAGCAGCTCTATCATCTTTCTCCAAAACTTAGCAATCATTTTAATCAAATGTATATTTCAATAATACACACAATACAATGTTTATTATTATTTATTACTTAAAAAATATTTAATACAGTTTTATCAAACCACATGTCTGTGACTCTTTCTTTTTACTTAGTTTTTATTAAAATGTGCAAATAAGTAGTCAGATATATATAATTTTTCCATATGAAAAAAGCAAGCAACATTTCTTTCTTCTTCTTTCCAACATTTTACACCCCAAAAAATGCAATCATAAAAACAACCACATAAAGGTCTTGTAGTTTATGGGATACACTGTGGCACCTAAATTATAACCATACAACCAGCTCCTAGGCGGCACTGCAATCCCAGCTGTAGAGCAAAAGCTGCAGCCTGGGAAATGCTTTTGAAAATATGGTAAGTTCTCCTGGTGTCATAGTTTCAATGACCCATTAGACTTACAGTTTTTTTATTAGTGTCGCTGGGGGGCTGCAGAACTCCCTACAGCCCCCCACAACTTAAAAAAAAATTGGTGATGTCCCTGTCCCTTCTAGGGACATCACCAAAAACAAAGTATATGGAAATAGCCCTCCCAATGTATTATCGGGCAGTAAATAATAATTGAGCGTCTGTGGTCGCTCATTTAGTATTCACTTTTTCTTTCTTTTCCAGTGTTTCTGGGTGCCACTGTTTTCTTTTTCATAAGGGACTGCAGGTTGAGCGCAAACGCCCCTGAAGTATCGCCGACTCCCTGCTTGTAATTTGAATTTTTTTTTTATACTGGCATGCCCCAGTGCTCACCCGGGGCACGCCACAACTAATTTCCTTGTTGGAAGCTGCGGGGGAGGCCCTGGGCCCCCACAGCCTCGCCGGCTCCTGCCTGAGCTGGCATGTTTTTGTTTAAAGGGGTGTGCCCCGGTGGCCACACAGGGCTCGCCACAACTAGTCTGGTGGTTTTTTAAAAAAATGGGATGTCCCGATGCCCACCTGAGGCACCGCAGACCATTATTTACTTTTTGGGGCCACAGGGGAAGCCCCACCAGCATTTTTTTTTTAAAACTAAGTGGTTTTGCCCAGTGCCCACCTGGGCACCCACAAACTCTCCTTTTTTTCTTTTTTGTTTTTTAGTGGGGTGCCCACCTGGGTCACCCCATGGATACCCCCTCGTTGGGGGTTGCAGCAGAAGGCCCAGGGCCCCCGCAGCCTCGCAGGCTCACCAGCTTGCACCCATCGTTGGTGCAGTGGGAGCAGGCAATGCTCGACATCTGCCTGGTAATTCTAGCTTTTGTCCCAAGCACTTGGGGGTATTGAAATGTAAGGCTTTATAAGTCATACACACAATTTTTTGTTGAATTCTTGCCTCATAAGGAAACCAGTTCAGGGATTTCAGATCAGGAGAGATGTGCTGTAGATAGGCCAGCTTGTATTTGGGCAGGCCACTGAGTGTAGCACTTCCGTAATCAAGCCTGGGAATGACTAGAGCATGGACCGCAGATTTAAGGTTGTCCTGGGAGAGTTTTAATTGCCTTAGGATGCTCATCTGATAATTCGCTCCTTTGGTGGCAGTACTGATGTGATCCTGCATGTGCAGGTGTTTGTCTAGTGTAATTCCCAGAGATCTCACAGAATCTATAATATGAGGTGTGCAGTTGAGGGCAGTTAGATGCTTCATCCATAGGTCGATCTTGAGATTGTGTTTAGGTGGAGTAATGAGAAGGAATTACGTTTTGACGGCGTTAAGTTTGAAATGGTTGAGAGTAAGCCAATTGTGTGTATTTAGTAGAGTAGTGTTGAGGTTCATGATGTCATCTGGGGAGGAGATTTTCAGGCGCAATTGTGTGTCATCGGCATACATGTGATAATGAATGTTAGAGGATGTCAAAAAGTCTGCGAGAGGTTCCATGAATAAGTTGAAGAGAGGAGGTGAGATCCCTGTGTGACCCCTATGGTGACCGCAGTGCGCTTGGACAGAGATTGGTTAACCATGACTCTTTGGGTTCTGTTATGGAGGAATGAAGTAAACCAATGTAGGACGGTCCCTTACAACCCCATCCTCTTTTCAAGTAGGTTTAGTAGATTGTCGTGTTTCACAGTATCAAAGCAGATGATAAGTCAAGGAGGATAAGAAGACACGCTTCATTCTGATCCAGCATTGTTAATATGTCATCCACTATGTGTGTGAGTGCTGATTCTCTGCTGTGACCTTGACGGAAGCCGGATTGGTATTGGTCAAGGAGTTGGTAATGTTCTATGTGGTTGCAGAGTTCGATCTGGGCACATTTTTCAAAAAGCTTCCCCAGAGTGGAATGTTGGAGATGGGGTGGAAGTTGTTAAGGTCCGAACAATCTGCAGTTGCTTTTTTTAAGATGGGGGTTACCTGCCCAACTTTTAGGCAGTCAGGAATAGTGCCTTGGTGGAGCTAGGGATTTACAATTTTGGTCAATAAAGGGAGGATAGACCATTTGATCTCCTTAAAGATATTCAGAGGTACAGGGTAGATGAAGTGATCCACGAATGTCTGCCATAATGTGGGGAAGCCGCAGCTGATGCTCCCTTCTTATCCAGACAGCCACTAGCTCCTTAAACGGATAGCGGCCATATTGGGGGTCCATGTTAGAGTGTATGAAATATACCCTGGTGAACTCGCGCTGCGACAAGCTTTTCTAGATGACGTATGGTCAAGACACAACCGTATCCAGCATCACCTAAGTGTGCCACACTAGCAATGTCATTCTAAAAGCAACGCCTTTTCGTTAGTGATCAAGATGCCAAGCAGTGGAGGCGACATCAGGAATCTGCTCAACATCAGGGAATGCAAATGGATGGACTTTTTGGACAGCACCAACAAGGGTCTTAATGACATCAACAGCACATGCAGACCATCTCTGGTTCAATTTTAAGCGTCAATTTTAAACATCATTGTAATAGGAGCCTGTTGTTGAATGACATGATTTTTAAGGGGGTGGCCTTCCTTTTGAGTGCATACAGCCCTTATTCCTGACATGCTGTGCTGCTGGTATCACCTTTGAGATTTGTGATAATAAGGCCTTACGATTGGCTAATGGTGAGCCCACCTCTATTTTGTCTTGGTATGATTTTAGGAAATGATTGAATGCATCAAGACCATCATTGGGGAGTGGACATATCACAAAAGTTGCACTACATTGGTCATACATATGAAGCAATTGTGCTGTGACTCAGTTTCTTTGTTTCTAATCATGCAGGAGTGGCAGTCTGATGAAGACATCCTGAGGAGACCCCTCAATTTTTGTTGGGATCAAAACATCGACAATATTCCCAATTGGTTGATACCTGAAATAGAACCACGGGAGTGGCCTCCTTTGATCCTTGCAAACTGAAATGTATGTACAACCACTGGGATGACACAGTGCCTTTGTATGATGAATGTTGTCTGTTGAACCACTTTATGTACACTGCATCCTCTGCACTATTGATTCACACTGTAACAGCTTTCGATATATGTATGAATCCAATACATGTATGACACAAACTTCCCTCGTCCAGCACTTTATTTATTTATCTATGAGTCATTATGATTGCTCTTCCAATTGTTCATGCTTAACACTCTTGGTTATTAATTAAGTTAAACATCGAGTATAATTATTGGCATTACAGAACCCTCTAATCTTTGTATGAGGTTTCTTGATTTAAATGAGTCCCTAGCAACTTTTTTTTCTCTGAAGTATAGCCCTGACAGCGAAACGTGGTGTCAAAATGTGTGCTTAAAATATGGTATGTGAGGTGCACTTTTAGATGGAGATAGACTGAGATGCCAATAGTATGCCCTTGTAATACCGCAAATGAGCAAACGGGGTGTACAGTCTCGAAGTGGGAAAAATCATGTTTGCATTTTTGCATAGAAGATATATAACTATAGGATATAAATGTAGCATTAGTCATGTCACTTGTCCAATTTCTTCTATTCTGCCCTAATGATAACCACATGTCTAACCACTACAATGGAGTACGGAATGATCACTTTATGTCCTATGTTATGTTATGTTATGTTTGGTGTTTTTATAGGGCTTACTCAAAAAGCCAGGTCTTCAGCTTCTTGCAAAAGTCAAGAAAAAAGGAGGATGCTCTGATGTGTTGGGGGAGGTCATTCCAGGCTTTAGGAGCCAGGTATGAGAAGGTGCGCCCCACTGCTCTGCTTTTGTGTATGTCTGGGGTGTGTGTCAATGAGAGGCTGGAAGAGTGGAGGTGTCTGTAAGGTTGGTGAAAGTGAATGCTGCTGTTCAGGTAGGCTGGGCCTGTGTTATGGAGTGCTTTGTACGTGTGGGTGAGGAGTTTGAAGCTTGCGCACTTATGCATTGTGAGCCAGTGGAGTTCTCTAAGGTGTGGTGTGATGTAGACTCTGTTTGGGAGGTTGAGGACTAGTCAGGCTGCTGCATTTTAGATCATTTGCTCTCTTCTTGTGAGTTGGTTTGTAATCCATGCGCACAGGGTGTTTCCATGGTCTAGTCTACTGATGATGAGGGTTTGGATATTTGTTTTCCTGATGTTGTCCGATAGCCACTTTCAGATTATCTTCAGCATCCTTTGGGCAGGATGAGACCACTGCTTTGACTTGGTCGTGCCCAGTTTGTTTTCTATGATGATTCTGAGGTTTCTACCTTGCGAGCAAGGGGTGAGGGTTGGGCCAAGGTTTGTGGGCCACCTGGTGGAGTCCCATTGTGAGGCGTCTTTTCTAAAGACCACCACTGCGATCTGTCCGAATTCAATTTGAGGCAATTAGATTTCATCCAGGTGGCCACTTCGGTCATGCATGTGGTGAGCTTCTTTCTGGTGTTTTGTCAGAGACGGACAGTGTCAGTGGCATAAGTGAGGATGTTTATGTTGTGGGCTAGTATGACGTCGGCCAGAGTAATCATATAGATGTTGAAGTGTATCAGGCCAAGCAAGGAGTTATACAGGACTTTGCAGATTAGATCCCATGCATGTTGATGGTTTGGGTTCTTCTTCCAGTGAGGAAGTAGCAGATCCATTCGAGGGCGTGTCCCTGGATGCTGGCTTCATGGACTCACTTGATTATCATGGGATAGGAGATGGGGTTGAAGACTGCTGATAGGTCTAGGAGGATGAGGGCTGTGGTTTTCCCCTTGTTGAAGGTCATCCAGATGTCATTGTTGCTACTATGAGGGCAGTTTCTGTGCTGTGGTTGGGTCTAAATCCTGATTGGGTGGAATTGAGAAGCTGGTGTTTGGCAAGATGGTCATAGAAGATCTTGTTGATGGCTTTTTCCAAGACTTTGACTGGATAGGCAAGGAAAGATATTGGTTGGTAATTGGCAAGTTTGGTTGGGTCAGCTGAGGGTTTCGTCAGGAGGGTTCTTGGAGGCTGTGTGTTTCCACGGTTTGAGAAAGATGGATGTACTGATAGAGGTGTTGGGGATGGGGGTGACTCCTACTTTAGGCAAACATTTCCTGTCCAACCACTGCTAAAGCACAGGAATAATCACTACATGTCCATAACCTGCTAAAGAACCGAAACCCTTGCAACCATTGTTATGGTGCAAGAAGATACTACATGTACAACCACTGTTAAATTAGTGAAATGATTGTTCGCATTACATTATTAAGTTTATGTCTGAAGCACTATCACGATGGGTAACAAACACCCTTGAGTAGGAGGCTGTTACTGTAATTGTGGTTGAAAAATGCTTTCAACTATCCATTCTCATTACCTACTTCATTACTAATCACTATGTTTCATAAATAATTCACCCCAACAGAATGTTTGTCCTTAAAAATATAATGCTATCACATCTGCTCACAACCTCTATTTTGAAGGCTAAATATGGTGTCTCTTAATACTTCATGTTGGTGCTTTGACCAGGAATGTTTCTTTGTCCCCATTTTTAAATGCTGTTAGACCAAATGGGGCTGTGTTGTACACTGTCAGTAAAAGAATAACCGATAGTGGTCTATGCAGGAAGTTGTGAGATGGGAGGCCCTGCATTAGAATGTAGCTGTGTGTGTGATTGTCCCAATCTGTACTAGATGATATGTTGTGGTGGCAGCAAACCTAGAAAATAGAATACAACACACTTGGTCCTTCTTCAAAACCTTTAGACTGTAAAGCATTGTACAGTGAATTATATGAATATCTTTAGTAAGGAGGCTTGGGACCAATTTCCTCCCAGGCGTTGGGAGGGACTGCTAGACTCTTACAGGACATATTTACTTCATGATATTGCTGTTAAGGAGGGGTTTAGCACATCACTGACCTATAATGGGTCCATACATGTTCACACAAAGCTACTATATATTGGCTGATTTTCAATAAATGATCACAAAGTAACATTTGTGTGAGTGTTTTGTCACAAGAGTTTATGTTTATCTATTGTGAGGTCTTGATAAGGTCTATATTAAGGTCAAATATATAATAATAAGTACAACCACTGGATTTTAAGATTGAGTACTTTTTTACAACACTGTAAAATAAAAATACCTGTAAATGAAAACTGCACACACATATATACTTAGTTTAAACACCTAAAAAGTGGGTTGTTAGGCATGCAAGAAACATTGGGTATAAAACCCTTAGCAGTAGTCTCTCAATGCTTATGTAGTACCACAGATGGCATATCCTGAAGTGTCCCTGTAACCTCTGTGTATGCCCTCCGGATCCCCGTTGGAGCCCATAGACACTCCGATGTTATGTGATGAATGGTGTCATGTAATTTATTAGGTACTCACAGATGAGCAGGAGAGTGATTATCCTGGGATGAGAGTGAAGATGCCGATGATCAGTATGACTTCTTCCCACAAGATGTAAGGCAAAGACTGATGCTTCAGGCTGAATTGGAGTGAATGGTGGACAGGGACTCTTTGAACACTTCATGTTCAGCCATTGCTGGAGAGAGACAGAGCCACTCCAGTACTACTCACTGCCTGGGTCCTCGGGCTGTCCTTTCATTCATCTGGTCTACCCAGGCGAGTTTGGTGATTCTGGACTCCTCTGCAGTAGTTTTCTTCACTGGGGAGACTACTCTTTATACTTGCTTGTGATGGAGCAGGGTTTTCACTAAATAAAACCTGCTCGAATTGAACCCTCAGTAACGTACTAACCGTGTGCGGTGAAAAACTAATGTGGAAAAGAGCCTAACATGAGGAAAAATGCTACTGCGCAAGCGGGTACTAAAGCACTGAAGTAGGCCGCAAATGCTTCTTGACATGACAAAAATAAAAGACTAATGCTGCTTTTGTGCACATTATTAACGTTTGCTAGAAAATAATATTAACGTGGGTTGCGCATGGATAGATGCAACTTGGGGTGGATGCGTAATGAAAAGCATTATAAGTGATTAAGAATGCCTGTGTTTGTTTTTCATAGAAGCATGGTTTTCTGTTCTGCGGGAAAACACGGAGTTAAATGAAATAAATGAACTCTGCGAAATAATACTGAGCAAAAACGATGGCAGTGGAAGACAAGTGTCCTTCGCCAGTCCTGTGTGCCTGCCAAGAGACCGCTGATAGAAACAAACTTTTCCTTGAGTGAAAGAACAATTCCTCTTCGAGCGGCACGAACGGATAAATGCGACACATAATTTGCTACATGACTAGGATGGAAGAAACTAATGTTATGACAGAGGCTCTAATTTGTATTTCCTGGGGTGGAAGTAGATATGCAGAATAAATGAACAATAAAGAAGATGAGCTACGGGACATGACGAGAGTGGTGTGACAGTACACCCCCTTCCTTAACCAATCATGTGTAGAGAAATCCTCTGTTCTGACACAAGTGTGGGTTGGACATTTGGGTTTTAGGGTATAATTGAGGTTCCTAGTGGGAGGGGTTTAGGCTTTTGTTGGAGAGTTTGTAGGTGTTAGTTGGTGTCTTGCTTTCCTACCTGCGTGAGGAGAGGCCTTCTTTGCTGTCTCCTAATCTTGAGCTGGCTGTTCCTGTCTGCTGATTCCTGACTTAGTCTTTGCCTCTTCAATTCTACTTGAGGGGCCTTACTGCTCTCATGCCCAGAGAGTAGATTTCCTATTCAATTGTGTTAGTATAGACAGAAAACTGAATTTGCATAATCATTTGCAAATGTATTTTGTCTCTGAACCTTTTGTCTCTTCACCTTTCCACTCCTTTATGCATTGTCATTTTGAGATGTTTTTTAATAATTATTTCTCTGATATTGTTGCTCTGTGATGATCTATGGTTTGTACTGTATTTTGGTATTGATGAGCATTTATTTCACATTATTTTAGATAAAAATTATAAATATACAAATGTGTCTGTCTTTATTAGAGGTGTTTTTCTAGTTTATGATTATTCTAGAAACAAGTATTGGTTTGCCAAACCCTGTCAACTATATAAAGATCGCATCGCCACAATAGGTATAATAGAAATGAAGACACAAATTGGATTTTGGTAATTTTGGTAATTTGTTTTGGTAATTCACTAATCCCAGCATGAAGGGGCTTCTGGGTAATGAAATTGGGCCTAGTTTGTAGAAAATTATTAGTCCCGGATTGCTGGCTAGTTTTGGTAGCAGCCTGATGGTTTATATTGATTAGTTTGGCAAATGAATGGTTGAATTATTGATTTCGGTTACTAATATGAAAAGTTAGCGTCTTTGTTTTATGTAGTCTGGAAGTACGGGTACGGAGTTACCTAAGATCCCGGGATGTTTATTTAGCCCTAGTGGCAAAGGAATAGTGTGGAAAAGTATCACACTGCAGAAGTACTTTGTCTGTTGTTGTAATATCGAACAGCGAAATGCTGTTGATGTTATTCTAAGGGACCTATTTTGTTGAAAGAAGATCGTATGAAAATAATTGAAAGTCCGCTTCCGAAACTTTGGCCTTACATCCCCGAAGGAGTACCAAGACCTCTTTTCTAAAAAGTCCTCTTCCGAAACTTTGGCTAGTATCCCCAAAGGAATACCAAGACCTCTTTCACTTTGATTGAGAGTAGAGTGACGCTGGTCGTTATTCTGCTGGTTGTAAAAGGTTCTCTTGAACGACTGAACTATCTTTCATTTAGTGGAGCAGGCAAAGTAGCAGCATTTTGTGCCGTTTCTAATAAGAATTTATTTAGAGAGACTTTTGTAGTAAATTGCTGTATTATTTTGTCAAGGGAGGGTCAGTCGCAGGAGTTATACTGACGTCACAAAAAGCAGCGCTGGCATTGGTCAGATAGCGGGTGTGTATTGTGCTGTGATTGGTTGGTTGGTGTGAGTCGCGCTGGTATTGGACGAGTGCGAGCCAATAGAGTGAGCAGAATTACGGAAGGATTTTCCTTGATTTTTAAAGTATTTTGTGAAAAAGAGAGAGTTGAAAATGAAGTTGATAAAGATGATACAGGATTTGTTTAAAAAAGACAAGCCAATAGTTAATAGAGAGGGACTTCCTGTACCTCCTGCAAGATCGCCTGCTTCTTTCATGATGATGGAGCGTGGATATCATACGTGTACATGGTTAGAGAATTGGGTGAGTTATACAGAGGATGATGGAGTTTTAGCTTTCCCAGAGCATGGTACTTTCAATGTAAAGATTTTGGAGAATTTGAGAAGACTAATGAATTTCTTAAAACCAAATCCTAGCCCTATGCAGTATGAGGTGCTCGAGTAATGGGAACATGAGGCATACAGAAGGGTGAGAGATAGGAATGGGATGAAATATAGGAACACAATGAGATGGTATTCAGAGGCTAAATGGGATGCGCAGTTGAAAAAGTGGAGGAAATATGTAATGATAGATGGATTATAAACAGTAATGGTTGCTGAGGGACAAGCTAGTGGAAAGTGTAAGGAGAAAAAGAATAATGTAGAGACTTCAGAACTAGATATAGATCCAAATGAAATTGATGATGAGTTATTAGATGAGATGTTATTGAAAAGACCTCCACAATATCAGGAGAGTCCGGATGAGATTATTCCAAGTGCACCATTAATTGAGATAGAAGCTCCACATGTTCCACAGGTTACACAAGCTTCACAAATTCCATCAGTATTACCGTCTTCATCAGCTACACGAGTCTCACAGGAGAGAGAGATTGAAATGCTTAATGGAGCAAAAGAAGAATTGACTCAGAAAATTAGTCAGATGAGTTTAAATGCTGAAGCATTATCAGTTATGGTAACAAATGGGCCTATAGTTCCATTGTATAGTGAGGGTCGAAATATTTCGAGAGTGCATGCATTGACAGTTCCAGTGAATAGTGCTAGAGATGTTAGTGGATCAGAGTCAAATGAGATGAGTACGTCACTGATTGATATTCCAGCAAATGGAAATGTGACTGAAACGCCAAAAAGGAATGTACAAATTGATCCTAGAAAATTACTGTAAAATGTGAGAGAAACAACTTCAGTATCAGGGAGTTCAGTGGGACCTTCGCCAGAAGAGTTGGATGATTGGATTAGGGGAATGGCATCTAATAAGTCCAAACAGAGTATAGATATTGGTAGGTTAAGAGTGGATCTGGAAGAAATAATTATTGGTACAATAAGTCCGGAGAGATTGAGTAAATATCAGGATGATGAGTTGTTATTTTTGTGTAAGAATATTACATTGAAAGCGAGAAATTTGCATGAGAAGCTAGCAGAAGCAGCACAAGAATATGGAGTGGGCATTGAGAAATCAAAAGTTTTGCAAAAGACATATAGGATGAATTTTAGTGACAAAGACTTAGAGAGTTTGAATGCATCTGGTAAACGATTACAAGTAAAAGAGTTGATTAATACTTTGAAAAAATTGGGGGATTTGGATCGATGGAAAGGTAGATGGGCTAGAAAGAAAGAAGAAGTGCTTGCGAGTAAGGGTGTGACTGCATCTTCTTTGCTTCCGTTAAAAGAGGCAGAACCTGCTGAAATGATATATCCAATGAGAGAAGTTCCGGGTGGTGGATATGTTCATATTCCTTGGTCAAGACAGGACATATTGTCTTTTACAAATGACTTCCCGAGGTTGAGAGAAAAGCCTGTCGAGTGGTACAAACAGGTAGAGAGGTTTGTAAAGGTCTCAAAGGTCCTGTTGAAAGATTTGGATGGTTTGTTTGACATTGTAGTTCCAGCTGATTTATGGACTGAGTGTAAGAGTACAATTGACTGGCCGAAAGAAGAATATCCTAGAGATGTTAAAACTGGAGCACCTTCAGAAGAGGTGATGAAGAAATATAATCAAGTGATTACTTATTTGAAGAGTAAAATTTCCCCAAAAGAAACAGATTGGGTTAAGATTGACTGGACTATACAGGAGTCAAAGGAAACAGTACATGCCTACTACGAGAGACATTTACAGCTGTTTAAACAGTATAGTGGTTTTGAAAGCATAACTGACAAAGATACGGGGCATTTTGTGTATGTTTGTGTTTAGATTGAAACCTGAAATTAGTAATATGATTCAGCAGCATTTGATTTGTTGGCAGAACAAAACAGTGGATGAAATACTGAGGTATGCAAAGTATTGTAGTGATGATATTGAATCTAGGCATAAGAAATTGAAAGAGAAAATGATGTGGGCGCAAGTGAAAGCGGCACAGCAGAAAAATGGGAATTTTGTTGATTATTCTCAAACAGGTTTTCAGATGAAAGGACAGAATCAGAATTTTCAAAATGGTCAGGTATCTGGTTTGAATATTGTACCGAATGGTGGTGTTCAAGTGCAATTACCGGGAAAAGGTAGAGGTAGACATAATAAAGAAGAGATGAAGAGAAAATTCCCTTGTCATGCGTGCGGTTAGGACATTGGAAGAACGAGTCTAAGTTCTTGTTAGAAAATAATAGAATGGTTCAAAATTCCAATCCACAGATACAGAATGAGGTGGTTGTGAATCAACAACAGCTGCAACAGCAACAGGTAGTTTCACCACAGGTACAACAGGTACAACAGGTACAAGTGCCTCAAGCTCCTATGCCAAATAATGTGAATGCTCAGGTACAGAGATACAGTGCAAATTTTGGATTTCACACGAGTGAACAAATTGGTAAGAAACAAAATGGACAAATGGTTTCACAATATTGGTTGCAATGTCCTGAGAGTGATTCAGATTCATCTCAATGACGGTGCCTGAGGGGGGAGGAAGAGTGCTTGTTTGGTGCATCTCTAGAGGTAGATCAATCAGGTCCTTTTGTGGATAGGAAATTGGAAGGTAATGATATTACATTCCTTGTGGACACTGGGGCTACCCGTTCTACTGTGAGAGCAGCAGAAATTCCAAACCTACCCCTCTCGGGAGAAACTATCCAAGTCGTAGGAGTTTCAAACTAGTATATTAAAACTCCAGTGACGAAATCAATGGAGGTTCATACTGGAGAATTCAGAGATTTGCATCAGTTCGTGGTGTGCGATACGAGTCCAGTGAACCTTTTAGGTAGGGACTTGTTGTGCAAGATGAACTGCACCATCTGTTGTACTGCAGATGGTATTGCTTTTCAAACACCAGCTGAGGATGTTTTTTTTTTTTTTAAAGTTTTATATAGCGCTGGCTAGACCCGGAGGTATCAGAGCGCTTTACATGAGGATAATGGTTACAAAAGAACAGTGTTACATAGTTACAGTAGTTTCTAGAGCAGAGCATAACATAGTGTAAAGAAAGACAGTGTGAAATAAATAATATCCGTTGGTAGCGCAAAAAATAACATAGATGACAAGTCCTGAGAAGTACAGATGGTAGAAGGGGAAAAGCCAGGGGGTAGGAATACTTATCGAGTCCAGGAAGACCGGTCATGGCGAAGAAAACATCCGTGGATACCAACAAAGTTAGAGTAAGTAAGTCGAACAAGACCGGAGGCTCAGAGGGGGTCAACAAAGGGCGAATGTTCAATCTGGAGGTAAAGGGCGCTGACCTGTGGCAAGAAACAATCAGGGGGACCATCGGATCCGCAAAATGGAGGAACCAGGAAAAAGACCCCATAGACTGCGTAAACAAGATGGCGGGAATGGGGGTAGACAAAAATCTGAATAAAAAGTCAGCATTAAAAAAAAACCTACCCCAAAAGCGGAGCTGAATGGGGAAGGCAGCAGTCGGTTCGGGAGGGAGGAAAGGTAGATCACTCTCGGGGTCCTCCAGGTCTGGGGAAGTCAGCATGGGCGTCAGGGCAGCCATCCTGGAAGAAGAAAGCAGTTGCTGAGCCAGGAGGGCGAGCAACTCAGAAAAAAAGGAAAGCGGGCTCAATGGCACAGTACAGCAGCGTCGTGAAGTAACCTTTGCTGCGTTCACATCGTTTCTCGTTCCTGCGCAGCTGGACGCCAGGACACCGCATCTCAGGTCCGGAAAGTCAGGCAACGGTCGGAGGAGAGAGAGATCCTCCGCCATATCCCCAGCAGCCGCCCAGGAAGAAAGAAGATCCACTTTTCCCTGGTATCTCAACAGGGCGGCGGGGGAAGAAAGCGACACCACGGAGAAGACGAGGAGAGCTAGGTCCGAAGTCCGGCTGGGTAGGTGATGGCTGAGGTGACAAAACCGGAGCCAATCTCCCCTATAGCCGATCTAGCAGCTCCACCGGACATCGGCCAAGATAGCTCGGTCTCCGCGGTCGGGACATCCATCACGCCTTCATCCGAAGATCTCGCGCCAGAAAGCAGGAGATTGGAGAGACGATGACTGCAGTTGAAACATGACCCCCGGTGAGTAAAGGGGTCTGGGTAGGAGGTAGAAATCAGGGGATAAAGGCCAAAAAGGCCATCCCTCGCCGGGAACTCCCGGCCGGAGCTCCCGGCGGGACAGAAGTGAATGATTTGTATCCTTTATTTACAGCGAAGGATTTGCCTGTTGAATTGAGAGATACTGTGACGACTGATGTGTGGGATTTTTCAGGGAAAGACATCGGATTGATGAAAGGTGTTGATCCAATTCAAATTTTGGTCAAACAAGGTGCAGAATTTCCGAAAACACCACAGTATAAAATGAGACCTGAGACTATTGAGGGAGTAACTCCTGTAATTGAGCAAATGATTCAACAAGGTATTCTGAGAGAAATACTAGGGAGTCCTTGTAATTCACCTATTATGGGAATTAAAAAATCGAGTGGCAAATACAGAAATGTGCAAGATTTGAGAAAAATTAATAAGATTGTAGTACCTTGTTGTCCAATAGTGCCAAACTCAGCAGTAATTCTTTACCAAATACCCTGTGACGCGGAATGGTTCACAGTGATTGATTTGTGTCAAGCTTTTTTCTCGATACCTTTGCATCAAGATAGCCAGTATATTTTTGCTTTTCGGTTCGGTGACCGTGTCTTGGCATGGTGCCGAGTTCCTTAAGGGTATACAGAGAGTCCTTCAATTTTTAATCAGATTTTGAAAAAGTGTCTGGAGTCATTGATTATGCTAGAAGACTCAGTATTGGTGCAATACATTGATGACCTATTGATGGCATCAAAGACACGAGAAGCATGTGTGACAGATACAATTGCTCTACTGAACCATTTGGCAGTAGGTGGGCATAAAGTGTTACCAGCAAAATTGCAGTTTTGTCAAAAAGAGGTTCAATATTTGGGACACAAAAGATCGAATTGCTGTGATCTTGCAAATGGGTCCTCCCAGGACACAGAAAGAAGATCGAACGTTTCTGGGCATGGTTGGATACTGCAGACAGTGGATCAGTAGTTTCTCACTGATAGCCAAGCCATTACAGAGATTGACTCACAAAGATGTAGTCGATCCGATCGAACTGGATGAAGAAAGCATGAAGGCTTTTGTTGAGTTGCGAGATAGTCTTTGTCGAGCACCTGCATTGGGAATGCCAGATTATTCTAAAGAATTTGCATTGTTCTGTTGTGAGAAAGATGGATGTGCAGTTTCAGTTTTGACGCAGACACATGGAATGGCGCGTCGTCCAGTGGCATATCTCTCTGCTACTTTGGATTCAGTGGCTGCAGAGTTGCCAGGTTGTTTGAAAGCAGTGGCTGCAACTTGTGTGAGTCTGGAGCAGAGTGAATCAATTGTGATGGGACATCCATTGAGAGTGTATGTGCCACATTCTGTTGAGATTTTGCTAACAAGGACGAGGACGCAGAACATGACGAGTAGTCGTTTGACAAGATATGAGAGACTGATCTTGGGTGCTGAGAATGTGACAGTAACAAGATGCACGACACTGAACCCAGCGACTTTGTTGCCGAGTTCGAGTTGTGAAGAAGTAAAGGATGAAGCAGATCATGATTGTCTGGATGTGACAGAGTTGTGTACGAAACCAAGGCCTGACATAAAAGATATACCATTGCCAGAATCAGATTGTGTGATGTTTGTAGATGGTTCTTGTCTGAGAGATGAAAAAGGTGCATTGCGTGCTTCATATGCAGTATGTACAGTGGCCATGGTTCTTGAATCATCTTGTCTAAGAGGGATAAATTCAGCACAAATTTCTGAGTTGGTCACATTTACCAGGGCATGTATAATTGGCAAAAATTTGAGGATAACCATATTTACGGATAGTCAATATGGTTTCGGAGTGGTGCATGACTTTGGTCAATTGTGGATGCAACGTGGATTTCTGACTTCTTCAGGATCCCCGATAAGAAACAGCAAAGAAGTAAAAGATTTGCTGAATGCATTACAATTGCCTAAAGAAATTGCAGTGGTCAAATGCCAAGCACATAAATCAGGAAATGATTATGTGACTAGTGGCAACAGATACGCAGACCAAGTGGCTCGTTTCTGTGCACAAAGTTCGGTTTCAATCAATAAAGGAACAGAAAAAAAGAATACAAATTGTCACTTGATGTTCTCTTCTCTAGAAACATGGGATGAAGTTAGACAATTGCAAAAAGAAGCGAGTGAGGAAGAGAAAGAAATCTGGATTAAAGCAGGATGTACAAAGAGACCCGAGGATGAAATATGGGTGTACATGGATGATAGACCAGTAATGCCAGACTGTTTACTTTCACAATTTGCAAGGATGTATCATGGAGTGACTCATGTGGGAAAGGATGCTATGATTAGGCTCTTCAAACAATCATGGTACAATCCAAAGTTCAAGGTTATTGCAGAGAGTCTTTGTCAGAGATGTGTAGTATGCCAGCAGCAGAATCCAGGTAGAAAGACTGTTGTCAGTTGGGGACGGATTGGAAAAGCAGCAGGTTCTTTTACTGGATTGCACGCAGATTTTATTGAGTTGCCTCCTTGTAATGGACTGAAATATGTCTTGGTTGATGGCTGTCTGTTTTCTCGTTGGGTAGAAGCATATCCAACAAGAAGAAATGATAGTTTAACAGTTGCTAAATTGCTTTTAAGAGAGATCATTCCTAGATTTGGATTTCCAGTCCCTTTAGAAACGGATAGAGGAACTCATTTTAATAATGAAATAATTTGGATGATTTGCGCAGCATTACAAATTGAGCAAAAGCTGCATTGTGCCTATCGACCAGAAGCTTCAGGTGTGGTCGAGCAAATTAATGGCACTATTAAATCGAGATTATCAAAGGTATGTGCATACACAGCACTGAAATGGCCAGACACTTTACCCTTGGTATTAATGAGTTTGAGAAGCATTCCTGATAAAAAAGACTGGATTATCGCCTCATGAAGTTATAATGGGGAGAGCAATGAGACAGCCGATTGTACCAGCGAATCAACTGATGAATATACCTGATGATTTGGTGCTTGATTATTGCAAAGGATTGGCTGATGTGGTGCGTTCTGTGTCTGATCAGGTTGGAGAAAGTGCAACCACAACACAGCAAGAGCAAGCACATGTTTAGAGTCCAGGGGAGTAGATCCTGGTGAAGAAACATGTGAGAAAGTCGTGTCTGGAGCCTAGGTGGCATGGCCCATACCAGATAATACTGGTGACAATGACAGCAGTGAAGTGTGGAGGCTTGCCGAATTGGATACACGCAAGTCACACATGAAGAGTCCCAAGTCCACTTGAAAGACAAGAAGAAGAAGAGCAGAGACTGGCAGAGTCAAGAAGAGCCAGAAGCTGTAGAACGTGAAACCATAGAGTCTGAAGCTACAGATTCTGAGAGTGTTGAACACGTGGATGATCGAGAACAAAGTCGAATAAAGTGGGCACCAGCTACTGGGTCTCGTGAGACTGCTGTTGAAAGTGATAATGGAGGAGTGTTTAATGAGAATCAAGAGCAAGTGCAACAGAGAAAAGAACTGAATAAAAGAACTTGCGAACTTGACACTGAAGCAGAGGGAACTGTGCAAGTTAAGAGAGCAAGAAAAGGTGACGTGTGGCCAAAAGGAGTGAAAAGACTGAAATACACTCTGAAAAAGAAAATACCAGACACGATAGTTGAAGTATCAAATAAAACAGAACAAAGTGAGTCAGAAGAAGAGTGTAAGAGTTCCAAACAGGAAATACACAGCACCAGAATGGACATATGTGGTGTTGGAATAAGTTGAGCATACAGATCAGAGCAAAGAAAACACTGGTACAAAACAGAGTGAAGCAAATGGTTTTGAGCCACCCTAAAAGAACTGTGTAAAGTAAAGGGTGCAGAAAACTAAAGAATTCATTCAAAGAAAAGAGAACTGAAAGAACAAATTGAAATAAAGGCTGTGAAGAAGATATAAAAAAAAAAAAAAAAAAGAGGGTGAAGAAAGAAGAAGAAGGCTTAAAGTGTTTGGATACACTACTTAGATAGTTTTTATAGTTTTTCTTTTTGAATTGATATACATTTCTTTTCCTTAAAATGGTAAAAATAACAGAGACTGGATATTAAAATCATAGGTTCAAACGTAGATGTATTAATGCTTGCTTATTTAGTATTTTATTACTAATGTTGGTGTGGTTAACACTCATTGTTATTGTGCCTGTCTTAATGGTAACTAACCATAAAAATAATACTAATGGTGTGTCGAGTGAAAAAGTAGATTTAAAAAGTCTTAAAGAAATCTCACATACTAATATAGAAAAGATGGAAGGTGATAGCATTTACCATCAAGATAAATCAATTAATGACTTTTCGTTAAATGTATTTACTAAGTTGTTGTATGAGTACGTTGACACAATGGATGCAAGAGATTGTTATGTGTGCATGCAATTATCATCGTCTGTCTCAGAGGGGTGACATACCATCACCTACCTTTAACATATGGTGTGTCTTGTAGTGTACTAACTAGTCTATTCTACGAGAGAGGTAGTTTACAATACTACTACTCTAACATGGATTTAGTGTTTTCAGAAATTCCTATTAGAAAGAATATGAATAGAGTGAGTAGTGCTGAAAATGCAGAATATATGGGGAATTTTTCGAACCAACAAAAACAATTGATATAGTATATGCTCATAGACACAATTTAACCTCTAGACTGCGGTTTGAAGAAATAGAATTCATTAACATGGTAGAAGATAGAAGGCAGGATTTTAAGAGAAAAGCTGCTGAGCAAAAGTCTCATGTACCTCCATGGGCTTTCAGAGAAAGAGATTACAAAAAGGGTGAGACATACGCTGCCATGACCCTGGACTGGCATCATGGAGGGAAACTTTGCTTGCTTAGACTAAAAACTGATTATAACAATTATTTCATTGGTTCTAGTGAATGTGATTATACTTTCCTAATTAGGGGAGGATGGGGAATAAAAGGAGGAACTGATCCTGTCTTTCCAGGAATCTATTATGTGTGTGGTAAGAATGCCTACTTTGGTTGCCTGCACATTGGTATGGATGTTGCTATATTAGCATTGTATTTCCAAAGGTGTACCATTTGGATAAAAATGACAGAATCAATGAAGTAAAGAATGGACTAACACGTAATAAGAGAGGAGCGAGTTTTTCGGAAATAGAGGGAGATATTTTGGAGCATTGATACCTTCAGTTGCAGTCATATTAAACTCACATAAAATTAGAAAATTGTCCACAGTGGTTAATCGTTTATCATCGGATACTGCGGGTGGTTTTTTGATGATTGATACTGAAATGGTTGCTACTAGATCAATGGTTTTACAAAATCGACTAGCCCTTGATGTATTATTGGCCAAAGAGGGTGGAGTCTGTAATATGTTAAAGATTCAACAATGTTGCACTTATATACCTGACAAGAGTAAGAGTTTATAGGGGTATATAAAGAACATTATGAATCTTCGAGAAGATTTGGCTGAACTAAAGGTTGACGGTGCTTGGGAGAAACTTAGCAAGAGTTTTTCCACCATGGGCAATTGGTTTGCTACTTTTGAGAATAGTGTATTAGGGAGAATACTAGCGCCTATCATTGCAGTGGCTACAGCAGTACTAATGATTTATCTGATCTATAAATGTTGTAAATGCAGAAAAGAGACTTCTGATGTGAAACGAAGAGCAAGAAAGAGAAAGAGAGAAGAGATAGAATTAGAAGACAAGAAAGGGAATTATTATGAAATAATGAAGGATTTAGATGGGATAATGATAAAGTGAGAGAGAATAACTGCTTTCTAAAGTGATAATCTGTATTGGTGGGTATTTTGGTGAAGGCTCAAGATGCCATCAAAGGGGGATTGATGGAGCAGGGTTTTCGTGAAATAAAACCTGCTCGAATTGAACCCTCAGTAACGTACTAACCGTGTGCGGTGAAAAACTAATGTGGAAAAGAGCCTAACATGAGGGAAAATGCTACTGCGCAAGCGCGTACTAAAGCACTGAAGTAGGCCGCAAATGCTTCCTGACATGACAAAAATAAAAGACTAATGCTGCTTTTGTGCACATTATTAACGTTTGCTAGAAAATAATATTAACGTGGGTTGCGCATGGATAGATGCAACATGGGATGGATGCGTAATGAAAAGCATTATAAGTGATTAATAATGCCTGTGTTTGTTTTTCATAGAAGCATGGTTTTCTGTTCTGCGGGAAAACATGGGGTTAAATGAAATAAATGAACTCTGCGAAATAATACTGAGCAAAAACAATGGCAGTGGAAGACAAGTGTCCTTCGCCAGTCCTGTGTGCCTGCCAAGAGACCGCTGATAGAAACAAAATTTTCCTTGAGTGAAAGAACATTTCCTCTGCGAGCGGCACGAATGGATAAATGCGACACATAATTTGTTACATGACTAGGATGGAGGAAACAAATGTTATGACAGAGGCTCTAACTTGTATGTCCTGGTGGGAGGGGTTTAGGCTTTTGTTGGAGAGTCTGTTGGTGTTAGTTAGTGTCTTGCTTTCCTACCTGCGTGAGGAGAGGCCTTCTTTGCTGTCTCCTAATCTTGAGCTGGCTGTTCCTGTCTGCTGATTCCTGACTTAGTCTTTGCCTCTTCAATTTTACTTGAGGAGCCTTACTGCTCTCATGGCCAGAGAGTAGATTTCCTATTCAATTGGGTTAGTATAGACAGAAAACTGAATTTGCATAATCATTTGCAAATGTATTTTGTCTCTGAACCTTTTGTCTCTTCACCTTTCTACTCCTTTATGCATTGTCATTTTGAGATGTTTGTTTATCGTTATTTCTCTGATATGGTTGCTCTGTGATGATCTATGGTTTGTACTGTATTTTGGCATTGATGAGCATTTGTTTCACATTATTTAAATAAAAATTATAAATATACAAATGTGTCTGTCTTTATTAGAGGTGTTTTTCTAGTTTATGATTATTCTAGAAATAAGTATTGGTTTGCCAAACCCTGTCAACTATATAAAGATCGCATCGCCACAATAGGTATAATAGAAATGAAGACACAAATTGGATTTTGGTAATTTGTTTTGGTAATTCACTAATCCCAGCATGAAGGGGCTTGTGGGTAATGAAATTGGGCCTAGTTTGTAGAAAATTATTAGTCCCGGATCGCTGGTTCACTTGTTTCCCACCACCAACCAGCCTGCCCAATACTATGAGGTGCAAGATGATATTACTCGGGCAGGTCTTGTGCCTTAGGACTACATGTACATTTTTCCTTTATCTCATGAAGCATGGTGGAAGGCCCCACATCCATTTCAACACATTTATTCTTTTCCACACTCAAGGATTGTGCAGCCCGGGCTGTGTCTGGAAAATTCTTTGTTGAGGTGCGCTCAGAACTGGAAGTGACTTCCACCAGCCACCCCAGTCCTCCCCTGCTTGCTTTCCCATGGCTCCTCAAAGTATGAGGATGCTTATGGTTTGAAGTAGTGGAGCGTAGTATCACCTCCCCAAATGCAGAATGAGTATGATAAACCTTCTGTTTCCAAGGAGTTGGTCCAGATGCGAGAAGAGGGGTAGGCCCAGAAAGATGTCGGAGGAGGTGAGGCATTAGCATAAGGGGTTCACCTTGCTACAGATAGGCCCTCATCTCAAATGGAAGGTAGTGTTCCATTATGCAAACATGTCACTTTCTTTCAGTTTTCCTGCATATGGTAAACCCTAGTGCAGTGTAACTGTTTTGGGCTCTCTAGGCAGTCTGTATGTGGAAAATCTTGAATTGTTCTCGAATTATATTTAGCCTTGAGTAATCCACAGAATCTGTCAAGTGAGATATGCTTTAAGACTAGATCGTCATGAGCTTGAAACCACAATGAAGACATTATGTCGTGTTCTGAGAAGCTCATTTACTGAAACTTCAAGTCTGCCTCGGGGATCTACGTCGTACAAGTGACTCAATGCATTCTTACAGATTTTCAGACTTTCCTACTCAGAGGAGCTCGCAGCCTGCTTGTTTGACTTGATGTTTGTGTGCCATAAGCGTAGGAGTAAACGAATCCCTATTAAGTGCTTTCCATTGTGAAATAATTGATTTTACAGTGTTTCTAAGAGCATCAATTTAATGAGCTACTCATCGCCTATTGATGTGGCTTGTGGGTTTCTTGGCAACAGAATGCCAAGGTGTGATGGCTCTTTCATACCCTTTAGGTGTGCCCTAGCCCTCATTCAACTGAGAGTCTCTCAAATGTATTGGTCTCGTCCAAAACATTACAATTGACTAGTCTATTTGTGGTTCATCAAGTATTCAGGAGACGCGCCTTCCAGGACAGACAAAGATTATAACAGAAATATGTTAGCTTATACTGTTATTACAATCATGGATTAGCTCTCTGACGGACTGGGTAGCATTCAGGTCCTGATTCACAAACTGTACTTTATAATACGTTTTGTAGTACTTCAGTAGTACTACAACACTTGCTACACAGTGTTATTCACAAACTGCACTTTTGTAGTAACTTACACTTTTGTAGTAAGTCCCTACGTCCATTATTTTCTATAGGAGAGTGTTGAAGTACAATTGGTTGGCCATGTGTAGTGCTCTACGTACTACAAAAGTGTAAGTTTCTTAGAAATGTAATCATACTCAAAAGTGTAAGTTACCTTTGTGAATCAGGCCCTTAGTACTTACTTATCAAGCAGTGTTACAGTTACCTACCCATGGAGTATCAATATCACATGGCAAGAGAGCAGAAATTTAGTAGAATGTCGTCATAAGAGTGACATTTCCTAAAGTGGGCAGCACAGGTTTTATCATGACATTTGCCAAGGATGGCACACAGGATTTATCATGACATCATGACATTTGCCAGAGTTGACAGCATTGGATTTATATTGGTTTTAAGTTTTAAAGAATACGTTTATTAAAGTAAAAATGATTTCATCATAGAGAGTTAGAAAAGCATAACATTTGAATAACAAAAACAATTAAGCAAATTGGAGGAAAAGGGAAGGAGGAGCCTGTACATGAATCATATAAAACAAGCAAATATCTGATTGTAAACTAGGATGAACAGTTAAATATAAAGCAAACGGTACATAATAGATATAGAATATAATTGTAATTAAAAGTGGAAGTCAGGGAGGTTTAAGTACTTCTTGAGCATTAGGTGAAGGGGCAAATGACAGTTTGGCAGATTTATCTAGAAATCGTGTAATTGGTGTCCAAAGTTCTTGCTGCTTAAAAACAAGAGATATAGGATGCATTTATGCAGTGTCCAGTCTATGGTTATGACAAACTTCGTTCCACCATGCTTTAGACGTCAGTTGCAAAAAGTCTTTCCAGTGTCTAGTTATTTGCTGAAAACCAATTGGTAATATGAGGTATATTATTTGCAGATTAAATTAAACATTAGCCCATGCATCAGATATACTTCGTAGGAATATGTTGACAATGGAATAGGGTATGTTGGAACAAAATATGGAATTAATTTGATACCAAACTTGTATCCAAAAGGCATAGATATAATGGCATGTAAATATCAAGTGCTTCAAGTCAGCCTGGTATACAGAACAAGCCCAGCAAATATCTGGAGTGCCCAGGTTTATCTAATAAAGGAATGTGGGGGTTATAAAAACTCTATTGTATATGAAAAAAAGTGTTTGTATTGTGTTTGCTGCCCTGGAGGATTTCCTGATTTTGGTCCAAATCTGTTCCCAAGTTGAAATAGGTATAGGAATGTGGAGATCGTGTTCGCAAGCAAGTTCAATGTTGGATTTGGGCCTGTTCTTAGGGGTACAATGGAGTATTGAGCCAATATAAGAGGCCTTTGGATTTGTATGTAGGAGGTTAGTAATATTAATGAATGATGATGAACAAGGTGGAGAGAGGGATTGGAAGTGAGTATTCGCTTGAAAGATAACATTCTCTAGAGTCATGAATCTGAAGCGATAAGTGGATGGTAGACCGAAAAGTGTTTGAGCCTGCGAGAAATATATAAAGGAGTCATTCTTGTATGTCTTTGACCCAAATTAGCCCATTAGATCACCAAGCTAACTAGTAAATAGGTCTGTTCTTTATCTGTATACAATGGTAGTATTTCAAAAGGTTTGCAAATCTATAGAGGAGTGTGGAATAATGGAAGCTAATCGTTTACGTGTGTTTTTGAAGATTGGGTTAGAGAGTCTTTGAGGTTAGCGCATGAAGGTTAAAAATTTGGATAATGAGAAAGGCGATAAGAAATCATGTTCTAATCTACCCATAAAGAAGTGTATGATGATGAAGATGTTGCAGGGATTCTGCCCAAAAACAGAACTATGCGTAGGATTATAGGACCTTACTGCATAGGGACTGAGTTTTCCTACCACCTTAGTACCCATGAGCCCAGGACTGACTAGCTATAGTGTCTCACTTGCTCTCCTACTCACTCACAGAGAATCAAGTGATTAGACACCCCAGAACACAACACTCCCAAATCTCTCAGGAATCGCGGTGGCAAGACACACCCTTTCACTCGCACTCTTGTACTTGTCCACAATAAGATTTGACAGAGACATGAACAAGTTTAAAATGTTTATTTTAACTAATGTGCTCTAACATGGAGTATACGTGCCACAACAAGCAGAAAATGCATAATACAAATACTGTCAGCATAGCAGTTAGTCCATAAATCATGAAAGGAGATGTCATTATGAAAAGACAGTATAGCCTAACCTCCCTCCCCTTGCATAGAAGTAGTATTATTATATATTAGAAGATCTCTGGGCTTTGTCTGCAGACCTCATGCCTTAGCCTATAGAGGGTAGATCTACATCATAGATGCTGTCTTGCTCTTCTCCCTGGAAAGGTCCCTCTCCAAGTGTGTGCTACCTATTTGTATATTCCAATAAGACCAAAGTACATTGTCCCAAACAACAGCTGCATCGGTATGTTTTGTCTAGGTGCTAAGGCCTGGCCAGAACAAAATAACAAGGGGCATTGTTGTTCGACCTTGCTCACAATGTTCAGACAAAATCCCAGGAACCTGCAGAGTGCGAAGGCAGCGATGGGTTCTCATGTGAAAACGGCTACAGAGACAGTTGCAAAAACAAAGCCTTGTAGTAACGTGCGCAAAGCAGTGGGCAATCTGCAGCATGCTCATGCTAACATAGAGAAAATGACAATGTCCCCATGGGTCATGTGACAAAGATGTAATCCAATGCACAGATTGTTTTAATAAGAAAGCTTTATGGTAAATAGCAAAATCTGGGACGTTTACTCCACGTTCTATTTTAGGACATTTTAGTTTAAGTAAGGACATACAGGGTTTATTATTATTCCAGAGAAAGGTGGATAAAATTGGCTAAATTCTCTTATATGATTTAAGAGGAATATTCAGAGGAATATTAATTATAGTGAAAAGAATAATGGGAACCAACATCATTTTGAGGTTGTCTAGTTGGCCCCACCAAGATAAGTGTAAAGGATGCCATCTATTTGTTATCTTATTCCAGAGAAAGGTGGATAAAATTGGCTAAATTCTCTTATATGATTTAAGAGGAATATTCAGAGGAATATTAATTATAGTGAAAAGAATAATGGGAACCAACATCATTTTGAGGTTGTCTAGTTGGCCCCACCAAGATAAGTGTAAAGGATGCCATCTATTTGTTAATGATGTGATTTTATTAATACAAATATCCAAATTAATGGAGACCGAGGTATTGATGGACTGGGTGAATTGGAGACAAAGGTACTTAAGTTGTTTGGGTTGCCAATTGAAATTGGAAGAAAAGAACTCATGCTTAAAGATAAACTTATTCAAGTGTAACATTTGACATTTGCTATTATTCAATTTGTATCCAAAGACTAAAGCGTAAAATGCAACTGTAGATGAGAAAGCAGGAAGAGAAGAGTGAGGTTTTGATATGAATAACAGAATCTCGCCTGCATTTGCAGCTAATTTAACTTGTTGGGTGTACATTTTGTTTGATTCTAGATAGAAATGCTCAAGGGCTAGTTTGAAAAGAAATGGAGTGGGGGGACAACTTTGACATACTCCCCTGCCAAGGGTGAAGTATGAGGAAATCAACCCATTAGCACAAATGGCAGCTTGGGGGAGGAGTATAAAAGAGAAATAAAGTTAATAATTTTTGGACCAAAGCCAAACCAATTGAGGGTATGAAATAGGAATGACCAATTTACTCGAACAAAAGCCTTTTCGGCATCCAAAACAATGACTCCCAGTGTTCAGGCAGACCAGCAGACTTATATACAATAGCGAAGAACAAGTGAGTGTTATCCAAAAGATATCTGCCTGCCACAAAACCAGATTGCTCCATTCAGGTTTCCAATCTGGATGTTAGTGCTTTACAGAAGTTTTTATATTCTAAATTAACCAAAGAAATAGGTCTGTAATTTTTACACTAATGTGGATCTTTTCCATCCTTCAGAATAAGGCAAATTAGTCGGTCAAGAATAGAGCCAGAGGGGGGCGTGGCCGAGCAGCCGAAGGGAATGGCCGCTAGCTGACGCGGCTCCTGAGCCCCTACCACCCATCCTTCACTTATCCTGACAATATCCGACTCATTCCCCCTGCAACTGCGGGATACCGTCCCCACAACCTGAATCGGACGCCTTGCTGCCTGGTGGTGTGAGGAATCGGGGAGGTCCCCGGGCGCGAGCGAGCGCTCCTGGCAGCGGGATGGCGGTCCACCCTCTGTTGGTGCTGTGAGGTGTTCGCAGCAGCGGGATTGCGGCGCCCCGGGAGTCCAGACCGGGGCCAGCTGACGGCGGTAGCAGGCCCTGTGGAAGTACCACTGAGGAACGGAGCAGCCGCCTCTACTGTGTGCACAGCTCCATGCAGCTGCTGGAGGAGTCCCGGCTGCCGCCTTCACTAATGGATGGCCGGGCGTGACAGAAATCGAGACCCCGGTCTCGCGGGCCCATAAAACAAAGTGCCTGATACACGGAGAACAACGTATCGGACCTCGGGGCGCTAGTGAGGGGGACCGTGCAGCTGCACTCTCACCGCATTTGCCCATCAGTTGGCGCCGCTAAGCGGCAATCGCCGGGATAATCGCAATAGTACTCGAGGCCCCTGCTCCGGCCTAGAGGGCCCAGAACCTTCGCTTTCTCCCCGTGGGTGGCATCTGAAAAGCCCACCCCACAGAAACCCTGCGGTGGCCTGCACATCCTAGCCCACTTTTCCTGGTGGTTCCTGTGGAGCCAATACTGTTTTGGGCGGAAGATAGCCCACAGAAGCGGCAAACTTGGCCATAAGCAAGGCGGGCAGATACCCTCAGACCCTACAACGAGAAGGTAGGGGAGTCAAACACTGGCCCAGGAGGAGAGTGGGACCGGACATTTTGGACCCTGCGGACCCAGGCGGCCGCGATTTGGGGCACTGATGACAGCAGTGACATCTAGACGGAGGGCGCACACCCCTGCCCTTGCTCCCAGGGGTGCCTAGACACACCTTGTCCTAGTCAACAATAATAGGACGTATTGGCCCCCACCCATGAATATCGGTGGTGTGGGTACTGAGTAGTAGACGGGACGAGGCGGCCCCCCCTTACGACGACAGCGGCTTTACCTGTTTGACTTTGCACCTCGACCCCTTCAGCCCCCTGCCTCTCCGGCATCACGCGGTTGGAGACCTAGGAAACCCGACAGGCCGGCAGGGGACCCCTCTTCCCTGAGCAGGCGGCGGCGAGTACTGGGACCACCCGTGGAACTATTGAACACATTTGTGGCGCTCCATTGCCGCAATGGCAAGTGGGAAGGGATCCAAGACGCCAGCACAGAATAAACTTGCCAAATGTGCTTGGTCCAACGCGAAGGACAACAAGGATGCCGCCTCCCAGGAGGGAGCCGACGGCCAGCAAGGCCCACCTTAGCAACTGGAACCGACACTTCAGGACATAATGGCTGCCATCGCGGGAGTTTGGACCTCCCTGGAGACTCGCATAGACTCAGTGAACATTGAAGTATCCCTCATCAGGGCTGACCTCAGGAAAATGAACTCCAGGGTGAAGGAGGTGGAGGAGGCAACGGCCGGGCTGGGTAAAGACACTGCCCTGCTTAAGCTGCAAGTGGGACAACTACAGGACCAACAGAGCAAGATGGAGGCGCTTCTTGATGATTATGAAGGTAGGGCCCGTAGAAACAACGTACGTATCTTGGGCGTTCCGGAGGGGGCAGAGGGGCCTGCGACTGATCTGTTTGTTGAAAATCTGATACTGAAGCAGTTGCAACCTGCCAGAATCTCGAAGTACTTCTCAATTGAGCGCGCGCATCGAGTTCCCAGAGGAAGGCCTAGACCTGGGGCCCCCCCGAGGCCGATTATAGCGCGAGTCTTCAACTTCCGTGATCGAGACATCATCCTCCAGGCGTCACGCTCCAACCCGCCGCTTAAGCTGGACGACAGTGTAATCTCCTTTTTTCCGGACTTCACCACTAAGGTTCAAGCACAGCGCCGCAGTTTCTTGGCAGTAAAACGGGCCCTGAGAGAGAAGGAGATCAAGTATGCAATGCTCTTTCCAGCAAAGCTCCGTATTGAGTCCGAGGGCAAGGCGTGGTTCTTCTCTTCCCCTGAAGAGGCATGGGACTGATTGGAGGGCTGGCGGCGAGTGGAGAAGCCACACAGAGATCGCGATGGAGGTCCTCGCTCTTCTAGAATGGACAGCAACACAATGCAGCGAGGCGGCTCGGATCGGAAAGAACTGGATGCTATGACGAGTGACTGAATAACAGACCACAATGAGATTGTAATGGACTGGGTCATTGCAAGAGGTATTTACTAGGCCAGGATCAAGGTCCGTATATTATTGTTAGATCGTCGCCGGTGGACTCCGCCGGGTGTATCATTCGCCGCTACTAAAGTAAGGTGTTGAACTTTCCTTAACTGGCAGCTTTTATATGGCAGCTGTAGCCGGGGCTAGCTGTCGGTATCCCCTAATAATGTTTATAATATGATTCCATTCTTATGTAGGGCCGTGGGGTAAGGCTGCACCCACGTTCCCTCTTCTATGATGGGTGGGGCGACAGGCACTCTGCCTTGTTGGGGTGTGGGTAGTTGTAGATCCACTGGCAGGGAGGCAGGGAGGGGGGAGGTTGGAGTGGATTCCGCACCTAGTATGCAGGGGGGGAGGGAAGGGGGTTGTGGAGTTTGGGGTTCACAGTTCTCGAATGTTGTAATTGTTGATTCGGCAAGACAATCTGAAATATATACAGAGGAAACGAGAAGTTACGCAGGGTCAAATTGGTACACATTGGGACAAAAGTGTTAAAATCCTGAGTTGGAATGTCAACGGGCTCAGGGATAAGGTCAAGCGCAGCGTCATCCTACAGTATGTTAAACAGAAAGCCCCCGACATCGTCCTTCTCCAAGAAACACACCTGGTGGGTAACTCCTGTAAGGCTCTAAATAGATGGGGCTACAAACTAATGGCACACGCTGGCTTCACGACCAGCTCGAGGGGGGTTGGCATCATGGCGAGAAACTCCTTTCCATTTTCTGTAGAGTCAACATGGACAGACGACCGGGGCAGATATATTGGGGTCACGGGTTTATGGGAAGGGACCACACTGACGCTTATATCTGTGTATGTGCCACCTGGCCTCCAGAGCGAAACATTTAAAGATCTGGGCTTGCTCCTCCTCTCGATCCCAGAAGGTCTCCTGGTGGTTGGGGGCGATTTTAACTCAGTAGCCTCGGGCACCCTGGACCGCCACCCTCCTCGCGAGATTGGGCCTTCTTATCGATGGCTGCCTGATTTAATGGAAGCGCTGGGGTTGGTGGATGGGTGGAGAACATACAACCCAGACAGAATCCAGCATACCTTTCACTCCGGGGCCCACCATAGTCTCTCCCGCATATATTACATTCTAGACCCGGCCTCCCAGTTGGCTAATATCCAAGAAATCAAACACTTAGCAAGAGGAATCTCCGACCATTCCCCGGTATGGGCGCAGATAGTCCTCAGTCAGGTAAGGGTGGGGAAAATTGCTCCTATCAATCCATGGTATCTACGAGATCCTGAGGTCCGCAAGGCATTACTTGAATCCATAGATAATTATTTCCGGGAAAACGAGGGGTCGGTCGACTCCCCCCAGACCCTGTGGGAGGCATTTAAATCAGTAGTCCGTGGTCAAGCATTATCACAAATCGCTGGGATGAAAAAAGAAAGACAGAAAGAAATTGTAGAAGCTGAGAATGACATCCTCCAACTGGAGAAAGAGCTAGAAGCTGAGGTAACTCCCGAGAAACTCCACGCGCTGCAACTCAAACAAGACGCTTACAAAGTGTTAGCCACGGACAGGGCTAAAAGCCTGGGGAGGGAAAAGTTGGAGAGAATATACGACCTGGGAGACAAAGCAGGAAAATTGATTGCGTGGCTTGACAAGAAGGAATGGGCTAGTAGGCTGGTGCCGGAGCTTGTAGGTACTGACGGCAAATCCCTGACTGACCCACAAGACATTGTAAACCAATTTGCAACTCACTACAGCGCTGTATACAGCAGCACTGCGCCATTCCCTGAGGAGGACTCCCAATCTTTGCTACAAGATATAGCGCTCCCTACCCTATCAGAGGAAGACCGTCACTTCCTGGAAGGGGAATTGACGAACGATGAAATAGCGCAAGCCATCAGGTCATTGCACTCAGGAAAAGCCCTTGGCCCCAATGGCATCCCCATTGAGCTGTATAAACTTAAACCCAACAAATTAGCCCCATATCTGCGGGCCATGTTCGAAGAGTGTAGGGACCTAGGTATCCTGCCAATGGATCAAAGAGTGGCCACAATAGTCGCTATTCATAAGGAGGGCAAACCGAAGACTGACTGTGCCTCTTATAGGCCGATTTCCCTACTCAATGCAGAACCCAAAATCCTTGCCAAGCTCCTCACAAATCGCCTCATCAAGGTGATCGGCGGCTTGGTCCATCCCGATCAGTCAGGGTTCATGCCGCACCGAAACACCGCCTTGAACTTGCACAGGGTCCATGGGGTACTGGGGAGGGCAGCCACGATTCAGGAAGCAGCAATAATCGTATGGTTAGATGCGACCATGGCATTCGATACCATCGAATGGCCGTATCTCTTCGCAGTCCTTGCTAAACTGGGATTTGGCCCGGGCTTCACTCAGTGGGTGCGGCTGCTATAATCGGAACCCCTGGCACAGGTTGTTGTTAACAATAAGAAATCTGACGTGCTCAGCCTGAGTCGAGGGACCCGCCAGGATCCGCAAAAACCCAGTGATACGAGGTCTGCGTTGGTCCCCCGAATGGGAGGACCGTATTTCTCTGTACACAGACGATATGCTGTTGTATTTAGCCTCCCCGAAAGCATCACTCATCGTAGTTCTGGACATTTTGGCGCTATTTGGGAGATACTCTGGGTTTTCCATTAACTGGAGTAAGTCCCTCCTATACGTCCTCAAAGGCGATCCACCTGTCCCGCCACGGGGCTGCCCCATCCAAATCAGCGCAGTGGGCTTTACTTACCTGGGTATCTTTGTTTCCCTGGATCAGACACTCCGTTTCAATCGCAACCTTCTTCCACCACTGCAAAGGTTGAAACGTGACATTGCCAGCTGGAAAACACTCCCGCTCTCACTTCTGGGAAAAGCAGCCCTCTTTAAAATGATGTCCCTGCCACGCTTTCTATACGTATTGCAGAACGCCCTGGACCCCGTTCCAGCATCATACTTTAAAGAAATCTTGGGCCTGCAACGGGACTTATTATGGGACGGGAAGCCCCGGATAGCTTTAGCCAAACTCACACTGAACTGGTACGACGGGGGAATTAGTCTCCCTGACATCAAAAAATACTACTGGGCAGCTCACCTTGCAGCTATTAACCACAGCACTTATGGCCGCCCGGACGATCTGGGATATGCTATGGATAGGTGGCTCCTACCGGGAGGGAACTACAATAGGGCACTCTACTCGAAACCCAAACGTAACTCCCTAACCGGGCCGACCAAACACTCGGTCCAGGTGTGGCATACCGCAAACAAATCGTTGGGATGGGACCAAACACTCACGCTGGCGACTCCTCTATGGGACTCGGAGAAGTTGGGCAACTTGTGGAGAACAAAAGGGTTCGATAAATGGGACCTCATTGGGATTTCACAGATCAAAGATGTCTGGGTGAGAGGCGATGTAATAACGTTCGCCTCCTTGCAACAACAACATGACTTAGCAGACTCGGAATGTTTTAGATACGCACAGATTCGCCACGCCCTACGATCACATATCACGACAGGCTCCTCCCCCCCGGACTCCTCTCCACTTGAGGATCGACTGCTGGACGGTCACCTGCCCGAAAAAACTATATCTTTAACATACAAGAAATTAATCAATAATATGGCTGACCCTCTCCGGCCACTCCGGGAAAAATGGGTGGGGATGGCATCGAACTTGATGATGAGGAGTGGCAAGAGGCAGTGTCCTCCCCGAGAGTGGTGGCGATCTCGGCTAGACTCCGATTAGTACAACTCAAAATTCTCCATAGGGTATATATCACAGGACCCTGCTTGGTGCGCATGGGTAGAGCTGAAAGAGGAAACTGTAGACGGCAATGCGGCCAAATGGGCACATTCATGCACATAATATGGGAATGCGACCATATACAAACATATTGGCGTAAAATACACGCCATTCTCAGCGAAGTACTCACGTCTGTCCTCCGTCCGGAGGCACGGAGGTGTCTTCTCAACGTGTGGGAACCTACAGACCTCAACAACTATGCAAAACAATGGGTCACACTGGGGTTAATGCTAGCAAAAAGGAATATTGCGCAACTGTGGGGAGCCCCGCAGCCACCTAGAGTAGAGGCATGGGAAGCAGACCTAGATTGGTGTATGTATAGAGAAAAGACAGTATATGTGGCACGAGGCTGCCCTGGAAAGTGGTCACGGGTATGGAGCCCCTGGAATGCCTACTGAGGGAATATTTGCAACCCACCGTATAGTATTGATCTGGACGAGCCCCCTACCCCATAAAATGTCTTCCCAATGTACTATTATGCAATGATATTTGACAATATTTCTGCTACCCAGAAGGTGTAATTTGTTTCCTCTGTACTGCATATTTTATGTCGATGAATGTTTAATAAAAAGAATTTTCAAAAAAAGAATAGAGCCAGAGCAGGTGGAAGAATCGGTGAAGGAGTGAATGAGAGTGTATCATTTGGGTAAAGAAGCTTAGAAAGATGCATGTAAAATTCTGTTGTAAATCCATCTAGTCCTGGGGCTTTAGCTTTTTGAGGAAAAGCATTGCAAGATGTAACTCTGGTTGTGAGATGTTCTCTTCTAAGGGTGAGAAATCTAATTGAGAACAGTCTGGTTTTTGTACTGAGTACAGGTATTGTAAAATTAAATTTTCTGATAGTATGTGCTCGGTGTATGCAAATTGGTGTAAATGTTTTTGAATTGATTTAAGATATCTAAGTCTTTTTTGCGTGTCTGGTCAGTATCAACAGTGACTGATTCTATATTGAATTTATTTTGTTTAATTTTGAGGCAATTTGCTAACAACTTCCCAGATTTGTTTTGGCCTCCATAATATTTGGTGCTCGATTTAAGGAGATAGGAGGAGGCCAATTCCGTGGATATATTATTGAAATCTATGGAGCTGCTGCAAGGAGAGTTTTTTAAAGTAACTTTATTGGCATATAAAGATTCTACAGATATAGCACATCTGAATCCGAATCTAGATTCAGATTCCTGAATCCCCTTCCCACCGTTGTTCGTCAGGCACATAACCAATCGACCACATAACATGGCGTCAACAATTACAAGACCATGCATATAAGATGGCAAAAAGAGAACAAGAGAAATCATACAATCCTTATCCAGGAAAACCTCAGGAACTTTTTCCGTTATACATCAATCTTCATGCCATTATTTAACATTTATTAATTCCCTAACTTGTTTCATTCTGGACCATTGCAGCAAAGAAAAAGACATTCAATATAAACAGTATCTGCTAACCTCTACTCTCCCTAAGTCACTTGTCATAGTCATACAATATATACTCAGCCTTCCGGTGAGAAGGATGCTGCACCGCCCCTCGACAGCGCTCCCTGACACAGGCGATGCCAGCGGTTTCTGCAGTTCAGATAACATAGACATCCAGGCTAACAGATCATCCTCAATCTTTTCATCGCTCTGGACATTTCTCATCTGTACCCTCTCAGCAGTTGCCCACTCGCAGAAATCTTGCAGCCATACTTTACACGTTGAGGTGTAGGCCTAAGCCAAGAAATGGCGTTTTGATGCTTTGCCAATACCAGGCCTAAAAGGACACATTTTCTACATAGTTTCTTTTTTACAGGCTAGGGGAGCAGACCAAGCAGCACCTGTTGGATCTCCATAGGAATCTCCCACCCAACGCCTCCTCAAGACGGGTAAGTATTTCCCTCCAATAGGAAGCAGGACCGACATGTCTAGATCATATGAATAAAATCGGCTCCCATCGCCTTACAACGCGGACACTCCCCTGAATGAGTGGGATAAATTCTATGCAACATTTGCGGGGTGATGTAAGTGTGGTGCACGAAATTATACTGCAAAAGTTTGAAATGAGCATTAGAACTGGCCATTCGTACCCCCTCATGTACCTTCACCCAATCTTCTGCTCCAATAATGCATCCCATTTCCCCTATATAGGAAGCACCGCCTCCGGTAAACCATCACGTAGGGCCCGGTAAAGATGGGACACCAAACAACGACCTTGAGCCATGTTCAACAAGACTGTCAAAATGTTAGCTTGGGAAGGTTCTTCAAGAAATGATGGCCATATCTCTTGCGCAACACTCAAAATTTTCTGGTATTGAAGATATTGTCCCACTCCGAGATTAAAGGTTCCAATCGCTTCCTCACGTGTAATAAACCGATGATCCACATATAGGTCACCCATCGACAGGCAACCCCCGGCTTCCCAACGCTGTACTGACATTGACTTGGCAATACAAGAAAAGAGGTGCACCGCCCACAAAGGCATAACTGGCGCATATGGAGTCCGTCCAACCAACCATCTAACTGTGCCTTCCCACACGATCGCCACATGTTGTATAATATACAGGAACGATGAAGGAATCCCGGAGCCAAGCATCAAGAGGGTCGGCATAGGCCGTGTGCGATGTGTGCCTGCTAACAGACATTTCTCCCAATTATCACTGTCATCCATCCAATGAACAGCATTCTGCAGGTGAGCTGCCATATAATAAAACTCTAGGCAGGGAACCTCGAGCCCTCTCCGGCTCCACATTCTCTGCAGGGCAGCGAGTCCCACTCTCCTGTGCCTGGAACCCCAAAGAAGATCCACAATCAACCTATCCAACGTGTTAAGGTATTGCATGGGAACCACATAAAAGGTGTGTTGTAAAGCATAAACACTGTAGGACTATCATTTTTGTTATCGCTATCCTGCCTAGACGTGATAGTGGTAGGTCCCTCCAAAACCGGACTGAGCTCAAAATACCTTTCACCAACCTACCAATGTTAAGCTCCAAATATTCCGATTCTGTGTGGACCAAGCAAATTCCCAGGTAGCGAGCCCTTGAAGTCACCCAAGGTAACCCCACTACGGGTAATAAGTGCTCAGGTATTTCCACAATTCTCTCCAATGGGATCAGCTTTGGTTTATTTGGATTGACTCGAAGGGCCGATATGTCTCCAAACGCCTGCAGAACCCTGAACATTATAGGCACCGAGTGAGCCGGTTGTCGAAGATATACCAGAGCATCATTGGCATAAATTGAGACCACATGGTTGGTCTCCCCATATGTTATGCCCCAGGGTCACATCTGGCAGCGCAAGGTCTCCGCTAGTGGCTCCATAGCAATAGCAAACAGGAGTGGCGAGAGAGGACACCCCTGCTGGGTGCCCCATGTAACCTAAAAGAGGCTGAAACTATTCCCCCAGATCGTATCCTAGCAACTGGAGCAGAATAAAGCAAGCGGATCCAGCGGATAAATCCAGGATCCAGGCCGATGTGACAGAGCACACACCACATGTAAGACCAGTTTACAAAATCAAAATCCTGCTCTATTTCAAGGAGCACTAGAGCATAGTCATCCATCATGAGATGCGGAGTGTGCCATATATGCACCAACCATCATAAATTATGAGCCGTGCTGTGCTTTCGGATTAAACCCGCTTGATCCGAATGTATGAGAAAGGGCATTCGAGGGAGCAAACGGGCAGCTAGAACACTGCTTAGGATTTTTACATCGAGATTCAGGAGGGATATCGGTCTGTACATGGTAGCAAGCGCAGGGTCTCTGTCAGGCTTTGGTATCATGACAACCAATGCCTCACGCATAGAATCTGGTAGAGAGTTAGTATTCAGCGCTTCATTATAGACTTTCAAAGGTCAGTCTGCTATTAGGGCCGCAAACCTATGATAAAATTCCACTCGCAAACCATCAGTGCCTGGGGTCTTGGTGAATTTAAAGCGCCTGATTGTCAGAAGGATTTCCTCTTTAGTAAGCGGGACATATAGAGCCTCCACAGCCACCGAGTCAAGTCTTGGGAGCTCAACTGATGTAAGAAAGTCCCACCCGCACTGCTTCCCGCGAAGGAGACGTGTGCCCCATATACACCCCATGGAGATGGGCAGTACACACATCATTTGTTGCTCCCTGGGTATATACCAGGTCTCCACTGTCTGTACGTAGCTGCAGGACAGGGACCTTGGGGGTCTCACGTCTCATAAGTCGAGCCAGCAAAGCTCCTGTCTTCTCTCCCTCCATATTTAGACCTCCAATAGGCCATGTATGTGTGTTTTTCTAGCCTACGCCAGCCCTCCAGCAGAGCCTCGCGGGTAGCACACCACTCCGGCAACCTACTGGGGGCCGGTGGGAGCGCTGCCTCCAGCTTGCCTAATTTAACTTCCTGCAACCTTAACCCCGTAGGAAGTCTTAAGACACACATCTCAGAGGACGTCTTTCATGGCTTCCCACTCAAGTGCACAACTGGACGCAGACTCCCAGTTATCCTCAAAACAATGTTCCAGAGCTTCTGTGACAGTCGCCACAAAAGGGTGGTCTGTCAAGGCCTCTGCACAGAGGCGCCACAGCGGTATCCCCGGCCGTTTCAACCCCCCCCCCGGTTAACAAAACAGGGGAGTGATCTGATAGATATCGGGTCAAGCACATGACCCCCCCTTCCCCTCAGTAATGGACACCAGAGTGGCTGAGAGAAAACAATAATCTAAACAGCTGAAGGTACCTGTCGCAGGACTGTGACAAGAAAACACCTGTTGCTCAGGGTGGCGATCGCGCCATACATCCCACAAGCGCAGACCTTCCAGGATAGCTTAGATAGGCCCCATAAGCCGAAGCTTAGTATGGGCCCATGGGGTTCCCGATCCAGCGTCCCATTCAGAACACAAAGTCCCCCATCAGCAACACTGCCACGCCCAAATGGCGAGCCACCACCACCACCATCACTGCAGGGACAAAAATCCCATATGAGGGGCATAAACATTAACAAAACAAATCTCCCAGCCCTCAAGTATGCCATGCAGGGTGACATAACTCCCCTCTGGACGTACCCCGCGATTTAAGTGTCTAAAGGGGACCCTTGGAGCCACCCAAATAAGTGAGCCGCGTGCATATCCTGAATAGGAAGTGGCATAAAGCTGCCCTCTCCAGCGTTTTCTCAATGACAGGAGGCAGTAACCCCATACATGCATTTCCTGCATACAGGCTATTGCCACTCCGTACCATTTCAAATATGCAAACATTCGTCGTCGCTTCTCAAGGGTGGCCACACCTCGGACATTCCATGTAATCAATTTATTAATGGGGGCAGCCATACTGCACGTTGTTGTTCACCCCCCCACAGATTTCGAGCAGATACATTCACACACCACCAAAAAGGGCCCATATTCAATGCATGGTCTCGCGACACGAAAGCAGCATAAATGTATCAACCCAAACTTGAACCATCAAATCATACACTACCCTCAACTCCCCCCATACCCCTGGGCAGTATCTCAATTCCAACCGGCCCAAAAAAGGTCCAGCAAAGAATTAGCAAATGCCGCCTCATTCCCCAACATGAAATAGAAGTAAACACCCTACTCCCCTAATCCTTACAAACTTGGGCTACGTAAGAGGCCAAGCAGCCAGGAGGGTGCTAGGCAAAAACACTCCAGCTCCCTTCACTGCTGTCCGCCTTTGAGGGGCAAAGCACCCCCCACCGACAAGCATCTCAGAACCATTATGGCTAAGACCCCGACTATTCCAAACATATAAATAAGGCAGAGACTCTTCCATCACACATATAGGGAGAGAAAAACTTTCCTAAGAGAGTGATCAAAATGTTTAAGACATCAACCCCCATCAGTAACAGACCTAAGAATGTAGGGTAGTAGACACATTTCAGGTATGATAAACAATCACAGGGTTTAACAAGACAGTCAGAGGGAGGTGTCGTCATTTGGATCCTGGTCTCCTTGCTGCTCCTGGGAGGCCACATCCAACTCAGGTACAACCTCCGTATCTCATAGGGTGCCATCCGGTCAGACTTGTATCTCCCAGATCCCGCACTAGTGTTTCTTGCTCTCCATCGGCCCGACATCTTTGACCACGGCCAGAATGGCCCGATGCTGAGGATTGGGTTGACCCCGCCTGGGACACCAGGCGCCCACCCGACTTTACTCTCAAGTCCAGCCAGTCACTAGCCTCCGCAGCCGAGAAAAAAAACATGCCTTTCCCCTGATACTCAACTCTCAGCTTAGCCGGGAAAAGGAGGCTGTGTTTCAGGTTAAGTTCCATTAAGCATTTTTTCACAGCCAGGAACATTTTCCTCTGATCCTGCACGTGTTGAGTGTAATCTGGATAAATGGAAATAGGTCGTCCCTCACGCAGAAGAGGCCTTCGAGTGCGAGTCATCTGCATGATTGCATCTCGGTCTCTAAAGTTGAACAACCAGGCTGCAATTGCCCGAGGTGGTGCACCGGGCCTGGGCGGAGGGACCAAAGCTCTCTGCGCCCACTCAACAGTGAAGAACTTAGAGAACCTCTTGGGTACTAAAGTGATAGTGATACATTCCTCAAGGAAAAGTCTGCAGGATGGACCTTCTGCTTTTTCAGGAAATCCCACAAAACGCAGATTATTCCTGCGGGACCTCACCTCCGCATCCTCCACTCGATCTTCCATGCACACACCCTGTCTCTGGAGTCCAATAACAGTCTCGAAGCGTACAGGCCTCCTCTTGTAGAACTGTCACGTTCTGTTCCGTAGTGGTTACTCGGTCCGATACTTTATGTAAATCAGAGTGCAGCAGGGTAACATAAATTTTTTGGACCATCTCATCCCTAGAGTTTTGAATCGCCGCCAAAAGATCTACAAGGGAGGGAGTCGGCTCCACCAACTGTGGCATTGTGTCGTCGTTCCCCACTGAGGACAAGTCCAGGACCCGGAGGCACAGGCCTGGCATAGTTAAGAATGTTGTTCATCTGGGCTGCTTGGTTCCCTTTCTCCTTCACAATCTTGAAATTCGGCGAGCAAACCTCCGCCAGCCACCAACTATAGGTAAAACCGAGTCACCAAATAGGACTATCCAGGTCCCCATCTCAACCACCGTCAGCAAGGCTCCTCACCTCCCAACACAGGGCAGGGTTCCACTCTGTGACCTAATCACAGCTTTGTGCCCAATAGAATGTCCTCAGGACCTGGGGAGCCAGCACCATAATACCCCAGGGTTCAGCTCAGGAGATTCAAACAAGACACCACTCAGCCAAACAGGGACCCGCGCCAGGTTAATTAAGCAGTTACTGTGAGAGCCAGATGGCTTGTCATATAATCTGGTTGTACCCTACAGTAGAACAGGCCAGTGTGAAAGGGCAACCCAGCCAGCAGGTCACTATGAAGGTGACCTCCAGTAGATAATCCCAGAGGTCCCTCACTGCACCCCTCGAGTCCAACAGCCACCGATCATGGCCTCCAAAAATGGCCTAGGGACAAATCACAAGGATAGTGGAAGACCTCCAAGCACAGACTGCAGGGGCAGGCCAACAGCCTTTCTTAACAACTTTGCCGTAGTCCCCCAGTCAGCTCACCTGTCAGGGCTCACTGCCGCCACCCACAGGGCTCCATTGGAACACTCGCTGGTCCCACAGATAGGAGGCTCTTCACTACGAGAGGAACCCTAGCTGCAGCAGTCCGGCTCCTCTGGCTCTCGAACGGAGCGTTGCAGCACAAGAGACCACTAGGAATTAGTGCAGCTGCCCATCCTCCCATTTACCACTCCCCAGGGGACGCATCTACTGGCGCACAGCACCTGCCGTGAGGGGAACGGATTGCCAGCTCGTCACTCTGCCGTGAGGGGAACGGCTTGTCTACTCACCATCTTGCCGTGAGGGGAACGGCCTACATCCCCCAGCAGCCTCTGACCGGCGCGAGTCTGCAGCGTCATCACAGCGCCAGAAGCTCCCTTAAAAGTGCTGCTGCCCACCTGCAGCGCGGGGCGCACCTACTGGCGCACAGCACCTGCCGTGAGGGGAATAGCTTGCCAGCTCGTCACTCTGCCGTGAGAGAACGGCTTGTCTACTCTCCATCCCGCCGTGAGGGGAATGGCCTACATCCCCCAGCAGCCTCTGACCGGCGCGAGTCTGCAACATCATCACAGCGCCAGCAGCTCCCTTAAAAGTGCTGCTGCCCACCCGCAGCGCGGGACGCACCTACTGGCGCACAGCACCTGCCGTGAGGGGAACGGATTGCCAGCTCGTCACTCTGCCGTGAGGGGAACGGCTTGTCTACTCACCATCTTGCCGTGAGGGAACGGCCTACATCCCCCAGCAGCCTCTGACCGGCGCGAGTCTGCAGCGTCATCACAGCGCCAGAAGCTCCCTTAAAAGTGCTGCTGCCCACCTGCAGCGCGGGACGCACCTACTGGCGCACAGCACCTGCCGTGAGGGGAATAGCTTGCCAGCTCGTCACTCTGCCGTGAGGGGAACGGCTTGTCTACTCTCCATCCCGCCGTGAGGGGAATGGCCTACATCCCCCAGCAGCCTCTGACCGGCGCGAGTCTGCAACATCATCACAGCGCCAGCAGCTCCCTTAAAAGTGCTTCTGCCCACCCGCAGCGCGGGACGCACCTACTGGCGCACAGCACCTGCCGTGAGGGGAACCGCTTGCCAGCTCGTCACTCTGCCATGTGGGGAATGGCTTGTCTACTCACCATCCCGGCATGAGGGGAACGGCCTACATCCCCCAGCAGCCTCTGACCGGCGCGAGTCTGCAGCGTCATCACAGCGCCAGCAGCTCCCTTAAAAGTGCTGCTGCCCACCTGCAGTGCGGGGCGCGCACGGGCAGCGCCCGGGCGAAGCCCGGGCCAAGGACAGGCCCGTCCTAGCCCATCATCGACAGGAAGAGGCAGGGCAGGGCTAGACCCCTTTACACCTTATCTCTGGGACACAATGTTCATAAAGACTTTTTGAAGACTCTTTTTAGGCACTTCGTTGAGTCAAGGTCGTATAATCCATTTTTAACTTCTTGCTATCTACTTCCCTTGGGATTTCTAAAGTCGACCATACATAGTACAGGGGCATTGATGTTTTAAAACGTTTCTTTTTCTCCTTGTTGGTATATATATCCCATTTGTGAATTCGTTTGTTGACCTAGAGCATTTATTCTTGGTGTAGTAATGGGCAAAAGGAAAACTATGGAGGGCACAGGGGGGCCAATAGGCCCTGCTAGCGGGGCAGGCAAGGGGAAAAAGGCAAGGAAAGCAGTAAAGAGTGCAACTGTTACCAATAATTGTGTTATGAACAGAATTGATAATCTTATTACGGAATGTGAAGGGCTTCTAGGAGTTGAACTACCAGCATCCGCTGATTATGTTAACTCCTCTCACGATAAGGATCCTATCCACTTGCGCCCAACTATCGTCCCCCCCATGTTCCAAAAATCTTTACGCAAGGGTGCAGTGAGCGGTCATGAGACCACGCAGCTGGGCCCCGAGTCACACTCGTTGATCGACACTCCCCTCCAATTGCCCATTCTTCCCGCTCATGATGCCATAAGTCGCCTCGAGCCTTTAATTATTTGTACAAATCGATTTGCAGTATTGGCTGGGGAGCCCGACTCCTATGAGAAAGGGCAACCCCCGCAGCCCACTCCAATCCTTGAGAAGAGCCTAATTGAAATAGCTCCCACTTGTTTCTCTCCACCCCAGACTCTTCTCCAGACTGTTATTTCTCTTAAAGAGGAGGTTGGGTCATTGAAGGTGATGATTGAGGAGCTTGTAGGCAGTGTCAAAATGCTAGCTCTTAACAACTCATTGCACGTGCCAGCAGCCTCCCCACTACCTAATTTACAACAGGCACCAAAAATAGGAGATTTTACAAGTAGTGGCCCGTCGCATGCTCCGGTAGTTCCATCTCGACGAGCCACTATGGCTCCGACTCTTAAGCAGACGGGTCCCCTCGAAGTTCATCCCTGTAGTACACAGCAAAAGCAACTCTATTCTCAAGTTACTGCAAACTATGGAAGGCCTATTAATGCTTTAACAGTTTCATCTCTGGGTACTAAAGCTCATGCTCAACAGAATAAGTAATCTACCTGCTCTCTTATACAAACACAGACGCTTTTTTTGGTTAATGTCCCTAAAATTGTCTCTAGGGATAGATATGAGAATGATGAATCCTTGAAAAATAAATCCATACATTGGTTACGTCACGTGAGGGGATGCCGTTCGTTGATTAGGGAAGATATAATCAGGGCACGGAGATGCATGTCCAATAATAAACCTACGGACTGCATCGAACTCACCCTGACCAGCTCTGATCTGGCGGAAAATCTTCTGGCATTAGAGTACAGGACCTGCCCCCCGGATTCTTCATCCATCCAGATTAGGCGCTTCCCAACAATTGCTGCAGCCAGGGCTTATGATAATGTGATACCATTGCCCACATTAAGTGGGTCCTTACTCGAGGCGGTTGATTGACTATGTCATGATTCCCAGCCTCGGCAGGAATCAGAACCTACCCCAATCACTAACATCCAAAACGCCCCTAGCATTACCCAACCATGTACCATTCCTGAACAATTTCCAAACTCGTTAATACTTAACAGTCACAGTGGCCATCCTGGTTGCAGCTGGAGGGATCAGGGGGCTGCAACATTTGCCAACAGTTTTGTTCCACCCTCTGTCCTATTCCCCTTGGCCCAACAAATCCCACCATATAATGGAATTTCAACTTCCCAGCTTAAAATGCTTTCTTGGAATGTGGCAGGTCTCCATAGTAAAATGCTGTTACCTGATTGGAATGAGTTGATTGAGGAACATCACATCTGTATATTCCAAGAAACTTGGAGCCTAGTTCCACTATATAAGTCTGGTTATTCTTGTTGTTTTACTTCTGCTGTTCCTATGGGGAGGGGGCGGCCCTCTGGAGGTCTTATTGTTTGGGACAAGATTGATATGGGCTGCAAAATCACTGAACACCAATGTGCGAGCCCAGATATTATGTGGCTCTCGATTAAGGGAATAAGAGGAGGGGAAACCCTTGAGTTGTTTAATGTTTATATAAGGGGGACACCGGGGGGTAAAGCATCAAATATTGTCCTGTCACTGGAACAGGAGTTATCCAGCTGCCCATCATATTCATACGTTATGATCGCTGGGGATTTTAATTGCACTTTCGAGCCATTAAGCTCTGAAGATTTGCTGGGGGTAGAGGAAGATGATACTAAGTGGGGTGTCCCATTGCTAAATATACCTCCCATTAAGAAATGGTCCCAAGTAGCAATTGAGATTAGTGCACTCACTTTAGAAATTGGATTAAGGGCTGTAAATGGTAGAACTCCCTCTGACGTTGCATTGGCTAACACATATAACAGAGTGACTTGTCCCTCTCGAATTGACTACATATTAGTTGACGTTAGACTTTGGAGAACCATATTAGATATGGAAGTGATTCCTTCTACTGATAGTGATCATAATATATTAAGTCTGATTATGGAAACCCCCTGGGCTTTTTCTCTTCCCCTAAACCAGAGTGTAGGCTCGCTCATGATGACAAAAGAATTGGTCCCTTCGAATTGTAGAAGGTACCTTAAATGGCCTAGAGTTGCCGCACAAGAATCCCAAATGGTTGACATTAGGCATACCCTAAGTGAAAATACCCTCAAAATGTGGGAGGCCCTTAGCGAAACAGATGGTTTGTCAAAGATCCCAGAATTATATGAAAGAATGATAGCCCAGATGGGGTCTTTTTTTATTGTAGCGAACCATGCTGGTAAATCAGTTACATGTCGTAAAAATCGTAAGACTTGGTTTAATGGGGATTGTAGACAGAAGAAAAAGGCATTGATCTTAGCAATAAAAGCAGAAATTGTTCCTTAATAAGAGAAGCTAGAAAGGATTACAAAACTGCTGTTAACCATGCAAAGCTTGACTGGGATGAGACTCATTGGCAGAACCTAAAGGATGCAAGTGTAGCCAGGGATCCCAACCTTTTTTGGAACATGGTTAGGCGGTCAGGTAATAAAGACCCTGATACAATTCCTAATCATATTACGAGCCAGGATTGGTATAACCATTTCGGGAAACTTTACTCTGGGACTAATCCAACTTCCCAAGGCGGAGCAAATGACCATTTAGGTGCCTGTCCCATTTTGAATGCTACTGACCCTTTCACCTCAGAAGAAGTAGAGGCGGCCATAAAGAAAATAGTTCCAGCAAAAGCCTCAGGACCAAATGGCCTCCCGGGAGATCTCTTTCTTGCCGATCCCCACAAATGGGCAGATTATATTATGCTTTTACTTAATTCCATTGCAAAAGGTAGTGCAGTACCTGACTCATGGAAAGGTGCAGAGGTGGTACCCATTTTTAAAAAAGGCCCAAGGGATGACCCTGCCAACTACCGCCCAATCAGCTTGATTGATGCTATGCAGAAAGTAGTTGGCAGGGTGTTGCTGCAGAAAATTCATCATTGGGTGGATAATGAGAACATTCTCTCTCAGTATCAAGCGGGATTCAGGGCCTGTACAGGGACGGTGGATCAAGCATTTAGGTTGCTTTTGATCTACTGGAAGGTTGTTGTAATTGGCAAGGGCAGTCTTTATTTGGCCTTTAAAGACTGCCTTTGACCTGGTCCCCCGTGAGCGGTTGTGGCATCTACTAGATGATATGGGGATCCCACCAATGGTTCTGAATCTGTTGATTCGTCTTCACGAGGGCAATTATGCCCAAGTCAGGTGGGGGTCCCAAGAACAGAAGACAGATAGGATCCCTGTAAACAGAGGAGTACGCCAGGGTTGTGTCATGGCGCCCACCCTGTTCTCCCTATATATGGACGGGGTGGTTAGCTTCCTCCAAGAATTTCCATCTGATGCCCCTGCCCTGGCAGGAGACAGGGTTCCTACCCTGCTCTTCGCAGATGACACACTTCTTATATCTAAGACTCCGGTTGGGCTCCAAAAACTCCTAGACAGATTTCGTCATTTTTGTGAGTCTAGGGGGCTGATTGTCAACACCTCCAAAACCAAGCTCATGGTGTTTAACCCCTACAGGCCATATAGAGGTAATTTCACTTTAGATGGAACCCACTTAGAACGAGTCACAACGTTTGATTATCTAGGCATTCGGCTCGCTGAGAAAATGCTTTGGAGATACCACATCGACAAAATGCTTTTGAGCCACAAACGTGCGGCAGGAGCACTAGCTAGGGAACATCGCTCCTCGCAGAGCAGACCTGTGGCTCCTGCTCTTACGATCTACGCAGCTAAAGCAGTTAATTCAGCCCTCTATGGTGCTGAACTATGGGGCTTCGACAATGTAGATGGAATCAGTAGATCTGAACATAAATTCTTAAGAGATCTAGTGATGCTCCCTTGCAATGTACCACTGAAACCCTTGATGAGCGACATGGGCAGGCGTTCTTTTAGAGACATAGCCAGGCTGCGGCCCTTGCTATTTTGGGCCCGCCTGCGATGGACTCCTGAGCTTGCCAGCTACGCCTCCGCGCTCACAGAATTGATGGTCTTAGATGACAATCAAAGAATTAGTTGGTTGCTTAATGTCAAGACAACAATTCTTGCGCTTGGTTTCAAGGATGCGTGGGATACCCAAACCCCACCTAGTAAGGCTGAACTCAAAAGGCTATACTGGGCATGGGTTGATGCCCAAGAGCTTAGCAATTCGCGATTGGGAAGGCTCACAGAAGAATTTTATCTCCACAAGCAGCACATACTTTTAGAACCATATTTAGATTTTATCCAAACGCCACGAGATAGGGCACTTTACATACAGTTTAGGGTAGGTTCACTCCCGGTACGAGAGCTAACTGTAAAGTGGACTGCCCCATACCAGACGACAGCGGACTGCCCCTGCTGTAAGGCGCCGACTGAGAGTGTGGCTCACCTTATGTTTGCTTGCCCCGCCTATAAGAGGGCTAGAACAAGATGGCTTAAACCCATCTGCAGCCAATTGGGCACCCATGAACATAGCGTTGCTTTGCGCATTCTGAAGTCGGATGCAAGGACCCTCTTTGCCTGTGGCGTGTCCAAGTACCTTGGCCGTGTTTGGATAGTAAGGTTTAAATTCTTACGTGGGACATCCCAATGAATTATCATGTTTTTATATTATTTTCATCCCGAGCTCAATTGGTCTGCTTATTTATATTGCACTGTCACTTTATATAATATCAGGCATGCAAGTTGTAACTGAATTAATTTCATTGTTGTATCAAGTTTTTATCTGTAATGGCTTGTCCTTACTATCCTTTGGAAATGAGAATCCATTGTGTTTACGGATTTGCATATTTTTAACTGTCGCTTATTTGATAACTCGTATTTTTATTGTTGATTGTATGAATGTTAATGCTTTTAAGATACCTGCTATCGAATAAAGCTATCTTTGACTTGAAACTCCCCAGGCAGCTGGCTCCATCCAGGCAGTGGCTACAGTTCTCCCGGGAGGCCTTGTCTCCGCTATTACGTTGAAGGACAATCCACGCCCCGCTGCACTCGGGATGCCATTGAAGGGGCACCCGATCCAGTCAACACCTCGGCCTCGGCTTCAGGGCCGCAGGACATGCCTACCACATCCCGTCTATGAGCCGCCCGCACCGTGCTCAGAATGGCACCAGCTCTTCTCAATAGGCCGCAACGCTGCAGGAACAGCAACTTGTCTGGTGAACCAAGATGGGAACTCCTCTGCACACCGCTGTCAATGCCGGCATCACAGCAGTGTATTTTGGCCGGGTTCGTCCCGGGGGGTCCCAGTAATACTGCAGGATCCCTTTTGTGTAAGCGGGAGCACCGTCAGGCATGTCTCCCCGGCCATCTTGCCAGCCACGACCCCCTGCTGCAAAGAGTGTTGTGTAACCATGTTCAAGCTGCCTAATTTCTTCAAAAATTTGCTTAGAGTGGATCTGAGAGAGTTTCCTTTTCGAAGATACTAAATTAATTATACATTTGAGAGCAGAAGCTTTGAAAGCATCCCTTATGATGTGGAAGGGGGTATTATCTGTAATATTAAAATAAAAATATTCATGAAAGAAGAAAGTGAAGGAAGAGGAGAAAGCGGTGTCTGATAACAGGGAATTATTAAATCTCTATCTCTTAGGGGAGACGTGGTTAGGTAAGAGATCTAAATGAACAGAGACCGGAGCATGATCAGAAATTAGAATAGAGCCGATATCCACGGCATGTAGAGATTGAGTAAGAGAATGTGAAAGGAAAACATGGTCTATCTGAGATTGTGTGTGGTGAACCAGAGAAAAATAAGTGTACTCTCTTAGGGAAGGGTTGCACAATGGGCTAGCATCTGCTAGTTGGCACTGATTACCAGCATGTACAAAAGATTTTTTGCGTTTTTTTTAGAATGTAGTGTGATGATGAGTGTCTGTCTATAAAGGGATCAACCAAATTATTGCGATCATCCACTAACACAATGGGGCCGATTCCGATCTCGGTCGGAGGCGTACCCAACACCATTCGGTCGGGAAAAAAGCCATGCGAAAGCCTGTTTCCCGACCGATCCGTACAGCACACCGAACGAGTAAGTACGATGCGCACAACAGCAAAGAATCCGGCCGAGCCGTACTCACCCAAACCAGGTCCTGTTCCCCGACCGAGGCGAATCCGGAAACGCCGAATCGAGTCGCACGGAAGGAAAAATGCAGCCCCGTCCGGCCGGACAAGTACGATGCGCTTTCCGTACGCGCCGAACCCGTCGCTACGCACGGCACGTCAAAGCATCCGGGAGAGGCGCACATAAGCTCCGATTCGCGCCACAACACGATCCATGGCTCCGAGACGAACACGGCAGCGACAAGGACGACGCGAGCGGCGAGGACGAGGCGAAGCGACGGGGACGACGCAAAGCAACGAGAAGGACGAACGACACGAACCAACCATGAATCCCTTCGTCCCGATCATACCAATATTCTACAATTACTACCGGAACAGGCACGGACGCGTACGGCGCAGAAGGTAAGCCAGACACCAACCACGAAACACATACAACACGTACACGACACATCACACACACACAGAGGGATGCAGAATATACTTACACCAGCAACAGCAGCACCATAGGGGCGGGATGCCCATCACCAATGCCACATATGCACACAGGGGCCTGAATGCGCACCACCACCCTCACCCAGGGGGGCAGGATGCCTACCACTACTACCACCCTCACCCAGGGGGGCAGGATGCCTACCACTACTACCACCCTCACCCAGGGGGGCTGGATGCCTACCACTACTACCACCCTCACCCAGGGGGCAGGATGCCTACCACTACTACCACCCTCACCCAGGGGTGGCAGGATGCCTACCACTACTACCACCCTCACCAAGGGTGGGCTGGATGCCTACCACCCCTCACCCAGGGGGCAGGATGCCTACCACTACTACCACCCTCACCCAGGGGGGCTGGATGCCTACCACTACTACCACCCTTAGCCAGGGGGCAGGATGCCTACCACCACTACCACCCTCACCCAGGGGGCAGGATGCCTACCACTACTACCACCCTCACCCAGGGGGGCTGGATGCCTACCACCACCCTTAGCCAGGGGGGCAGGATGCCTACCACCACTACCACCCTTAGCCAGGGGGCTGGATGCCTACCACTACTACCACACTCACCCAGGGGGGGCTGGATGCCTACCACCACCCTTAGCCAGGGGGGGCTGGATGCCTACCACTACTACCACCCTCACCCAGGGGGGGCAGGATGCCTACCACTACTACCACCCTCACCCAGGGGTGGCAGGATGCCTACCACTACTACCACCCTCACCCAGGGTGGGCTGGATGCCTACCACTACTACCACCCTCACCCAGGGGGGGCAGGATGCCTACCACTACTACCACCCTTAGCCAGGGGGGCAGGATGCCTAACACTACTACCACCCTCACCCAGGGGGCTGGATGCCTACCACTACTACCACCCTCACCCAGGGGGGCAGGATGCCTACCACTACTACCACCCTCACCCAGGGGGGCTGGATGCCTACCACTACTACCACCCTCACCCAGGGGGGCTGGATGCCTACCACTACTACCACCCTCACCCAGGGGGGCAGGATGCCTACCACTACTACCACCCTCACCCAGGGGGGCTGGATGCCTACCACTACTACCACCCTCACCCAGGGGGGCAGGATGCCTACCACTACTATCACCCTCACCCAGGGGGGGCTGGATGCCTAACACTACTACCACCCTCACCCAGGGTGGGCTGGATGCCTACCACTACTACCACCCTCACCCAGGGGGCAGGATGCCTACCACTACTACCACCCTCACCCAGGGGGGCTGGATGCCTACCACTACTACCACCCTTAGCCAGGGGGGCAGGATGCCTACCACCACTACCACCCTCACCCAGGGGGCAGGATGCCTACCACTACTACCACCCTCACCCAGGGGGGCTGGATGCCTACCACCACCACCCTTAGCCAGGGGGGCAGGATGCCTACCACCACTACCACCCTTAGCCAGGGGGGCTGGATGCCTACCACTACTACCACCCTCACCCAGGGGGCTGGATGCCTACCACCACCCTTAGCCAGGGGGGCTGGATGCCTACCACTACTACCACCCTCACCCAGGGGGGCAGGATGCCTACCACCACCCCTTAGCCAGGGTGGGCTGGATGCCTACCACTACTACCACCCTCACCCAGGGGGGCAGGATGCCTACCACTACTACCACCCTTAGCCAGGGGGCAGGATGCCTACCACCACTACCACCCTCACCCAGGGGGGCAGGATGCCTACCACTACTACCACCCTCACCCAGGGGGGCTGGATGCCTACCACCACCCTTAGCCAGGGGGGCAGGATGCCTACCACCACTACCACCCTTAGCCAGGGGGCTGGATGCCTACCACTACTACCACCCTCACCCAGGGTGGGCTGGATGCCTACTCACCACCCTTAGCCAGGGGGGCAGGATGCCTACCACCACTACCACCCCCACTCATAGGATGGACAATGCATGACACAACCAGCACACCACAACCTAGGGAATGCAAGAAGAAGACATCCCCCAACACCATGACAAGCGTGTGTAGACTGTGTCAAATGCCTACAACACCGAACATGACTTTGAACATACAATGTGACCCCCTAGCACATGTGCCACACAAATATGTGTGTGGCACCCACAATGCTAAGCAGGCCATGACCATTGTGGCAATGTGGTCCAAACCCCCATCATCACAGTGACCAAAATGTAAGTGTGGGGTCCATAGCTGAAGCACATTTTGAACATTGTGGCAATGGGGTCCAAACCCCCATCATCACAGTGACCAAAATGTAAGTGTGGGGTCCATAGCTGAAGCACATTTTGAACATTGTGGCAATGTGGTCCAAACCCCCATCATCACAGTGACCAAAATGTAAGTGTGGGGTCCATAGCTGAAGCACACTTTGAACAATGTGGCAATGGGGTCCAAACCCCCATCATCACAGTGACCAAAAGGTAAGTGTGGGGTCCATAGCTGCAGCACATTTTGAACATTGTGGCAATGGGGTCCAAACCCCCATCATCACAGTGACCAAAAGGTAAGTGTGGGGTCCATAGCTGCAGCACATTTTGAACATTGTGGCAATGGGGTCCAAACCCCCATCATCACAGTGACCAAAAGGTAAGTGTGGGGTCCATAGCTGAAGCACATTTTGAACATTGTGGCAATGGGGTCCAAACCCCCATCATCACAGTGACCAAAAGGTAAGTGTGGGGTCCATAGCTGCAGCACATTTTGAACATTGTGGCAATGGGGTCCAAACCCCCATCATCACAGTGACCAAAAGGTAAGTGTGGGGTCCATAGCTGCAGCACATTTTGAACATTGTGGCAATGGGGTCCAAACCCCCATCATCACAGTGACCAAAAGGTAAGTGTGGGGTCCATAGCTGAAGCACATTTTGAACATTGTGGCAATGGGGTCCAAACCCCCATCATCACAGTGACCAAAAGGTAAGTGTTGACAAAGTAAGAGGTGCAACTGCCAAACTGCATGGATGATTCCTGGTCACAGAACAACAAACACATCAGTGGCAAAGTAGTGTATGTGTCCCATTGCAACATAAATTGGGGGAGCCAAATCCTGCAGTGCAAATAAGACATAACTTTGGCCATGTGCAGACAAACAACACCCATGGGGGCTGACACCGTCAACAATGATCAATGACACAATGACAGAAGTGACCATCCGAATGCAGACCCACATATTTGCACCAATGGGCACACACATGCAGATACCCTGTGGAGACTGCAGATGTGAGGTGAACAGATACCATACCATGGCAGCAATGGGACACACAAACCATGATCATTGTGCTGACCGATGACCTAGGAGTCCCAGGGACAGCAGGGGAAACCCACCAAACTACATACAGCCAATGGCACACCCAAGATATGCCAATGCAGTGGTGCAGATGCACAAACACAAACAGGCAGACCCACCCTGCACATCATACACAACAGGTGAGGGTGGGGGTGCCAGTGTCCCCAGGCAACCACACAACACATGAGGAGACATGAATACCAATCATACAGATGTGCATACAGTGCCACACAAAGGTAACTCATGGATCCAAATTCCCTATGTGGGCAAGCAGGCATTGTCAGATGAGAGGGAGCACAAATCACACATGTCACACAGGCACGTAGGGACAGCAACTGACACAGCAAGACACAGACACACCACAGCACCACCCCCAGGGCCCCCACAATGTGGTGACCCTGGGCTGCATTACAATCCCACTGTGATGACAAAGCTAAATGTGGTTCACACTGTGAACCACAGTCATGTGTACTGAGCAACTAACTACCATCACACCTACACAAGCACAAATCAAACAGCATGGCCAGTGAGCCAAGGCCAACATGGAGGCAGGGGCCTAGCCGGGCAACAACTCTCATCTGCACACACTCAACACCACACCCCTCGACCTCCAACAATGTGCAGCAGTGAAGCACACATGCACTGGTGACATTGCACATGCACCCATGACTATTCCAGGGTGGTGGGTGGGAACCAAGGTGCAGAAACACATCACACATGGACACTCAACAAGACTCCTGAATGTCTGACACACTGCACACTACGCCGTACATGGACATGACGGCAATACCACACCAACCAATGGGATCACAGCCACAGTCACACACCAATGAAGAAGCCAAGGTCACCCACAAAGAACACACATAGACAACAACCAACATTGCAGCCCGGACCCTGAGGAGTGCCAGCAGTCACACACACAACGTGTCACAATCACTGAAAGATAACACAAACTGGAAATCACATGACAGGGGCAAACAACAAGTGCCAAGGGAAACCTGACTGTGACCCAGCTGCGTCTGCACACAAACTCAGCCCTGACAGCAAGCACACCTATGGGTGACACCCTGATGACCAGTAATGTGCCATGCACCCACATCACAGAGAACCCAGGGAGAAGACTTTGGGGGAACATAGCTCAACTCAGCTAGCATCACAAACAGGTACAACACTAGGGATCACAGCATGCACAGCTAAACGGAAGTGAACACACAGACATGCACATACAACACACACCTTGGGCGCAGGCAATGTCACAGGAGTACACACTGCCATGAGGGGACTCCACTCCTGTGTGAGGAAAGCTGTGCCATATGTTGCCTCAGTAGGGCCCCACCATGTCAGCTGAGCACTTGGTCACACAATCAACAATTAGCACCAAATGAGGGCTCCCGTCACATCAGCCTGGTCATGGAAGTGCCAACGGAATCATCAGCACAGATCCAACACACTTGTATAGCAATGTTGCACTGACAACACAGATGAGTCCTTCCCCATTGATGCCCAAACCTGCATGTCCAGTGGAGATGGCCACACGGTCAGGGAAGTAGACGAATAGAACAATGGCAGGCACAACAGATGTGCAGGGGTGGAAGCCACAGATGTGAAATTGCCAATCTAAGTAGGAAATCCCATTGCCAAATACTGAACACATGACACCCTCAGATGCTGCTATGGATGACATGGATACACCACAGGATAGGACACATTCCCCCTGGACCACATGGGTTCCTGCACAGTAACACTTCATTATCATGAGACCAAATATCACCATCACTGCAGCAAGGGCATGGTTAGCATCATCAACATCATGTACATCAGAAGCAAAAGCACTAGAGAACAGAAAGTTGCTTTATTCAGCATATGTGGCATTAAAAGTAGAAGTCCGGTAGAACATAAACAAAGGCCAATGGCCAGTCCATCAACAAAGTCACAAGTGGGTGACAGTGGCAGATGCCACCCTACACATGCCTGCACAAAACCAGGGACAATCCACTAGGAGGGGCAACCGGGGGGTAGGCCAGGCACCGCAGGGACAGGATCAGGGCTCACCAGGAGGAAGCAGGGAAGGGGTGGTGGGTGCTGGAGAGCCACTGACAACTGCAGTGGAGGTGTCTGACATGGTGTGTGCCGGCACAACTGGGGGCATGGCTCAGATGTTGTGGGTGCCGGCACGACTGCAGTGGACCCTGCAGATGGAGTGGACAGGTCCGCCACTGCAGTGCCCAAGTCAGACAGGGTGGTAGTGGACTCCACTGCAGTGCCTACCACCAGGGGAGGAGAATGGGGAACAGGCAAGGTGGGCTGGACAGAGGGGGAGGACACCCTCACCACATCAGTGGCACAGACAAGCGCAGCGGGGGGTGTTGTTCCGGGAGAGCAAGTGGCAGGGGAGAAGGCCGGAGCCTCTTGGGGATGGTATATCTGTGGGTGGGGGAACCTGGGGCAGGGTGTGGTGGGGGCACCTGTGGAGTGGGGGCCTGAGGGATGGAGGAAGGAGACCTGGTGCTTGAGCTGCAGGGCGGCGGCGGGGTCTTGCTCTTAGCACTCCGGGGGACTTGCGGGTGGGGGCCTCAGTCTGTCTGCGCCTGGGGGAGGGTGTCCGGGGGCGAGCGGCACTCTGCTCCGTGTGGGGGGCTTCCTCTTCCCCCTGGATGCTGGGGCAGCTGGATCGGAGGGGAAGAGGCCGAGGTCACTGAGGAAGAGGCGCTGGGTCTTTGGGGTTGCAGGTGAGGCAAGGGAGGGTGCTTTGGAGGGAGAGGCAACTGAGGACTGCGCAGTGCCCGTGGATGCGTGTGTGTGTACCAGGGCCCCATCCCCTGTGAGTCTGGTTTCAGTCCCCTGACTGTGCGTGCGTGTGCGTTTAGTTTGTGGCGTGTGTGTCTGTGTGCTGGACGTGTGTGTGCTGGTGTGTGCCTGTGCCGGTGTGTGTGTGCTTGGGACGGGTAAGGTGCTGGGAAGTGTGGATGGAGCAGAGGCAGGAGGGGTGAGGGACTGTCTGAGGAGGGACACTGCTGCCGTCAGGGAGGAGTCCATGGACCTGTTGCCCCTCTGTAGGTCAGACATGCCCGATGAGATGCCCTCCATGAACGACACCAGCTGAGTCAACAGTGCGGTGTGCGCATGGAGGACACTCAGCATGGCTGTCTGCCCTACATGGAGCTGGCGAAGGAGGTACACAGACTCCTCACTCAGGGCAGCAGGGGACACAGGGGCAGGGGGTGCGGTGCCTGGGCCAAAGGAGACACGCTCCCGAACATGGGAGCCTCCACGGACCTGGGGAATGGGAGCCGATGGGAGGGCGGTGGTGGTGCTGGTGGTGGCGGGGACAGCAACACTAGCTGGGGTGTGGTGGCTGCTGACACCCGCCTCCACAAGGGAGTCATCCTCCGAGTTGCTCTGGTCCTCAGCTGAGGTGGATGGTGCTGAGGACTCCTCGGTGTGGCTCCCCTCGCCCTCCGTGCCACTGGGTCCCTCCGACCACTCCTCGGCTGCTGACCCAGTCTGGCTCTCTGGCTCCTCCTGGTCCGTGGAGCTGTCCCCTTCCGTGGCCGTGGATGTATCTGCAAACAATGGGGAAACAGACAGACATCAGTCACCTGCACCAAACGCACACACCACTGTGAGCACAGCACATTACAGAGCAAGCCCTGGCATCATTAGTTGTACATTGCTAAAAGTGCCCTAACTGAACAGGAGAAGCCAATTGTCAGTCTGATGCCAAGCATGGCACTCACATCCCACATGGCCTTGCACCCATCTGTCTGGTGTCTGTTGGATTGCAACACCCCAGTGTGGACACATGCACCAAGTACACAGTAGTTGGACAGTGCAGAGGACACGGTGTGGCATGTGGACATGCACACATCACAGCTCTTGCCACTGAGTCAGTACAGGTTTCCGGATGAAAGGGATGCCCAGAGTCAAATAGGAAATGCATGTGATGCATACCAGCGACAGACACCATGATGCACCCATGTCCTGATAGCCAGCGCCACAATGGTGTGCATGTAGCACATGTCACTCCCCTGCAGGACCACCAATAAGTTGACACATGCCATGGCAGAGGCATGACTGCTAAGTCATACATCACTGTCTCAGTGATGTATGACTTGGCAGCCAGACAACAACACTATGCACTGTGTCACAATAGTAGGTCATGGGGAATGCAAGTCCTGGAGCTGCACAAGTGCACATGTACATCCCCCACACAACACATCATCTTAACCCTCATCTGTCCAGGTCACACCTATTGGACATATGGGAGACCTGTGACACTACCCTCTGAACCTGAGCCCCTCACAATTTGCTGTGAATGGGGAACAGCTGCCTGAACTTCACATTCGCATACCCCAGTCTGCACGGGCAGCTGATCAAACACCTATGTGACACACAAGTATCGTCTCCTATGGTCACATCTCCAGGGGCATGCTGAGCCCCTACCAAGAAACACTCCAGCAGTCCTGGCAACTAATCCACAGCACACTGACACAGAGGCAGACACCTGAGGGATCAAATCACTGTGCACAATGTGTCAGCTGATACACGGGAGTGGAAGTACAGAGTGCATTGCATGGCCTGGAGTAGGCATGACTGTCCTGCTCCACATGAATGAGGGATGTGCCCTGGACAGTGGATAGCTGGCTATGTATGTGTGACACACGTAATCTGCACACTCCTGGGGCCCAAACATTGTTCCCACCCGCTGCATGGGCGTGTGCCACATACCCCAGGCACATGTGGTGGCTCAGCTCAGCAAGTGGACCGCATATCAAAGCAACACGCAGATCACATGTCCAAACCCAGGCGTTGTGTGAACAATGGACCCACCCATGATGCCCACAACAGAGTTAGGGAAACAGATGCTGTCCCCCACCTTTAGTGAAGCAAACTGCAAGGACACAGTCCCAAGTGACACAATTCCCTGAATGTAAGGGCCACACCTGGGTATCAGATGAGCAGTGGGCAGTGCACAATAGAGGGACATGGCTCCTGGACAACATGACTGCTGCACTGTGGCAGTTGAACCAGGCCAGAGGAGGGCACAAAGCATGTAATACAGAGTTCACAGTGCAGTCTTTGACTCACCCCCTCCTTGCTGCTGTCTGGCCTTCAGCTGCCCATCCAGGTCTGGAAACACCACCGCCAGGATCTGGAGCATGTGGGGGTCAGGGTCCGTGTTCCGCCCCTCCTGCGAGGAGGCGACAGCTTCAGCTGGACCCGTGCAATCCTCCGGGTCCAGCCCCGAAGGTCCTGCCACCTCTTCTGGCAGTTGCGGATCCGGCGCTTGTAGACCCCCACGGACCGGACAGCCCGGACGATGTCCTTCCAGATTTCCTGCTTCCGATGGGCATTAACCTGTCAGGATGACAAAGTGAAAAGGCCATTACCACACATGCAACATATCCGTGCATGACACAGTTGTATATACATGTCTCAATCACAGGGGCACATGATGTACACAGGCAGTGCAAAGCTGACCATGGACAGTTTGCCAGACGTCACTACATGGTATCATTGCATGGGAAGTAAAACCATGTTCAAATGCACTGTCACTGCACCATACCTGTCCAGTGCAAGTCACTACACACTATGGGGGTGACAACTACTCAGTGAGCCTGCTAGCCAGTGGCGTGCAGACTCTCAGCCTTGCTAGTCACACAAAATGCACATTCAGAAAGGCAGTGCACAGAACACTCACCTGTTCCCCTGGTGTCCCATACAGCTTGCTGTACTGTGGAAGTAGGCTGTCCAGCAGGGCCTGGTTCTCTTCAAGGCTGAAGGCTGGGGCTCTCTCCACAGTACGTGCCATTGCAGGGTCCAGAGGGGCAGAGACAGCAGCAGTGCAGTGGCAGATGTCGTCCTGGAGCATGTAGTGCAGGCAAGTGAGCTCTCAGGGGAACAGCCAGCAATATATATGTGCTGGAGAGGCAGATACTGTCCCTTGTGTCCAAAGTGATAGGTCCAAGTCGTTTGCATCTTCTGAATCTGGCCAATCCATGGAATAGCAGCACCAAAACACGCCCACAGCATCCTTCAAATCTTCAACTTCATGACATACATGATTTTGCAACATTGTTGTGGGTGACCAACTGAATTTACAGCAACCGACTCGTTCGAAATTCGAAAACGCGTCCGTTGCCAGGCAAGCCCATTGTCAATGGGTGCGCACCGATCGGTCCATTGCGGTACAACGCGCACAGGGGTACAACGCGTACCCGCACACATTGAATGCAATGGGCCGGCCGGAGGCACCGATCGGTCCATTGCAGTTCAACGCGCACAGGGGTACAACGCGTACCCGCACACATTGAATGCAATGGGCCGGCCGGAGGCACCGATCGGTCCATTGCAGTACAACGCGCACAGGGGTACAACGCGTGCCCGCACACATTGAATGCAATGGGCCGGCCGGAGGCACCGATCGGTCCATTGCAGTACAACGCGCACAGGGGTACAACGCGTGCCCGCACACATTGAATGCAATGGGCCGGCCGGAGGCACCGATCGGTCCATTGCAGTTCAACGCGCACAGGGTACAACGCGTACCCGCACACATTGAATGCAATGGGCCGGCCGGAGGCACCGATCGGTCCATTGCAGTACAACGCGCACAGGGGTACAACGCGTACCCGCACACATTGAATGCAATGGGCCGGTCGGAGGCACCGATCGGTCCATTGCAGTACAACGCGCACAGGGGTACAACGCGTACCCGCACACATTGAATGCAATGGGCCGGCCGGAGGCACAGATCGGTCCATTGCAGTACAACGCGCACAGGGGTACAGCGCGTACCCGCACACATTGAATGCAATGGGCCGGCCGGAGGCACCGATCGGTCCATTGCAGTTCAACGCGCACAGGGGTACAACGCGTACCCGCACACATTGAATGCAATGGGCCGGCCGGAGGCACCGATCGGTCCATTGCAGTACAACGCGCACAGGGGTACAACGCGTACCCGCACACATTGAATGCAATGGGCCGGCCGGAGGCACCGATCGGTCCATTGCAGTACAACGCGCACAGGGGTACAACGCGTACCCGCACACATTGAATGCAATGGGCCGGCCGGAGGCACCGATCAGTCCATTGCAGTACAACGCACACAGGGGTACAACGCGTACCCGCACACATTGAATGCAATGGGCCGGCCGGAGGCACCGATCGGTCCATTGCAGTACAACGCATCACTGTACATGTGACTGGCATATGTCAGCATGCCTGTCTCAGATGGACATATGCCAGCCACAGATAGCTCCCAGGGAGTGAGGGGCACACCTACATCACGACAGCCTGTCCAAACTTAATCATAAGGCATGTAAGGCTGCATTTCCTATTGTGTGTATGTTGGTGTACATGTTGTCCTGTGGGTGTCACCTGTGGGCAGCCACCCCCAGGCTGTGCACGTGTTCATGGGGACAGGATCCTGGGTGTTACGTGTACATGACCACTGTGATGTGCAACTGTTCATATCTGTGCATGTGCCATGGTCACATTTCACGGTGGTGTATGTGTATGTCATGTCACATACCCCGTGAGTCCCATGTGGGACGGTATGTTTGAGCCAGGGTGTCCCAGTGGCACAATAGTGATGGTCCTCCACAGTCTTTGTGCATGTAGTGTTTACAATGTCTCTGATTTCATGTGCACAATGGGAGACAGTCTCCACATCCACGTTGTGTGTGCATGGACTCTGATGTTGTGCGTGTGTGTGTCACAGACGTCCATGTCTGTCCTGCCGTGGCAAGTGGGGCCACTACCTGTGGGGGTCATGGTTGTTTTGCTGTGGTGTATACATGATACTCCATGTAATGCCAGTGTCCATGTGGCATTACAGGGTCCCTGGGAATGTACCTGTCGTTGAGCTGTGGTGCCTGGGGCACATCTGTCCTCACATGTCACTGTGGGGGTTATTGTGACACGGCAGCAGGAGATGGGAACTGTGACACGGCCTCATGATATCCAATGGGCCAACCTGGGACTAATTGATGCCACCTGTTGGACCGTGTTGACAGATGTTGGCCATGTATGTACCATACATGTCCTTCCGGTACTGCACACTTCATGTAGTTGTGCCTCATAATGATGTATGTTGGGATCTTGAGTGTGTTCAATGCCGCATATGTGGGGTGACTGACAATCTTGCTTACTTCTCCTCTGCACTGCAGGGCTCCTGCTGTCCATCGACCATTCCCAGACCTGGCAACGATGGTGGAACGGGACAGCATCCGACGGTACCGCTTCACCAGGCAGCTGATTGAGGATTTGGCAGTGCAGTTGTCCCCACATTTGCAGCCTGGCCGGCCGTATCCTACAGCGCTGACCCCCAAGGTGAAGGTGATGGCAGCCCTACACTTCTTTGCCACTGGTACCTTCCAACATACTGTGGCGACTGCTGGTGGGATGTCACAGACCATGTTGAGCCGTGTGCTCCGCGATGTTTTGGCGGCAATGTTGCTCTTCCTGAACCGGTACATCTATTTCCCTAGACTGCGACGACTCACTGACGTGAAGAGTGACTTTTATGCCCTGGGGAGGATGCCGCATGTCATTGGCTCCATTGATGGGACACATGTGGCTTTGGTACCACCACAGGCCCAGGAGCAGGCCTACAGGAACCGCAAGCACTACCACTCGGTCAATGCACTGGTGGTGTGTCTTGCAGACATGACCATCACACACGTGTGTGCCCATTTCCCTGGTTCAGCACACGATGCCTTTGTGATGAGGAGTAGTCGCATCCCCAGGATGATGGCACAGATGCAGAACCAGCGTGCCTGGCCTGTCGGTGTGTACTGACTTTGTGCGATCTGTAGTATTCCGCCCACTTTTCCAAGTCAGCTAATGTGCACTTGTCTGTCCGTAGGTGACTCGGGATACCCCAACATGCCGTGGTTGCTGACACCCCTCAGGAACCCTGTGACACCAGCCCAGATGCGCTACAATGAGGCACATGGTCGGACCAGGAGAGTGATTGAGCGGACCTTTGGTCTCCTGAAGAGCCGCTTCCGCTGCCTGGACAAGACCGGAGGGTCCCTCCCATATGCCCCTGCGAAAGTGTGCAAGATTATCATTGTCTGCTGCATGCTCCACAACCTGGCAGTGCGGAAGGAGTTGCCTCTCATCCAGGATGACAATGACCAACATCCGCCACCTGTGGAGGATCCTGGCCTGGACCACGATGCCAGTGACGATGATGATGATGATGATGATGGTGATGTCCGCACACAGCTCATCACCAACTTCTTTAGCTGAATGTGAGTATCCTGAGGTGTCATGTCAATGATGTGAGTTGGCATGATGTGTGGGTGGTGCTCTGGTGCTGTTGGAGTGTGTCCATGGGCTACTTGACTGGATGTGTGTTGCGATGTGTGGTGACAGGTGGGCTGTACTCCCCAACAGTGTTGACATGCTAACTTGGTTCTGGTGGGTATCTTGTAACATGTATTGTGCATGAGTTTTGCTGTTCTGTCCTGTACTCCATTGCTTTAGACTGTGTGTCATTTCTGTCCTTCACAGGGTACTTTCAGATTCGTTTGGTCAACTGTGTCCACCGACGACGTGATTGCACATCCAGGCTGGTAGCTGTTGTGTCCCTACAGGTGATGTGCGCCACACCCATGGACTTCCTTCCGTCTACAGTTGTTGACTGTGTGCCCGCTGCCAGGTGGGATTACCTTGCATCTGTAGTGGTTACGGCATGTTGCAACTGTGTAATAAACCTGTGCTTCACTTTGTGATGTGCGTTGTCTGTGGTCACACATTTGACTGCCATTTGCTTACTGCACCTGTGGGCTACTTGACTACAACTGGGAATGGGTGTGGTGTCTGTGCATTGCACCGTCTTCCCTGGCAACATCAGTGTAGGCAATGAGTCAGATGGCCTAGGTGTGTATGTGTTGTGTAGCCCTGGTGGTGTGTCTCCCTCATGTGTGTCACGTTGCCTGTACTCACATGCCTGTGTTGTCCTTGCTGTTGCAGTTCGCATACACAGTGTAATTTTGCAGTTCATCATCCCCATAACAGCACCCACGTTGGAATCACGACAGAGGCAAGTATGGTGTATTAGTGTGTTTATTGTGATACATTTGTGTTAATAGTGCATAGGATGGGTAGTGCTGTACATAAATCTTGCAATCCCAAGTTCCTAGGTGAATTGAAAGTCCTGGTAGACAGGATCCCCAGTATCGGGGCCACAGTTGTCTGACACATTGGTCCAACTTGTACTCCCCATGCAATGTGTGGGAGTAGTGTTGCCGTCAACAGGGTGAACAGTCTGTGCACAAAGGCGAACATCCAGAACAGGTTCAGGCTTCCTGGGAGTTGCGCTTGGCCATCGGCCTCTCACTTTTCCCTCCTTGGACGACCCCTCTTCTTGGGGGGCCCCTCAAGTACAGGCTGCTGCGGTGCAGGGGACTCTCCGCCAGAGTCCTCCTCCCTCCCTGTGGCAGTTGCAGTTTGTCCGGCACCAGATGTTGTTGGCACACAGGGAGGTGTGGACTGGTTGCTGTTCATCTGGCGGAGGCATTGTAAAATGTCCCTGTGCACCGCCGTCATCTCATGCAGTGCATCCCACTTGGACTCCACGCGGGACATGTGTGAGTCCACACGGGACATGTGTGACTCCACGTGGGACATGTGGGAGTCCAAGCGGGCATGATGGGCAGCCTGCTGCTGTTTCATGTCTCTGAGGAGCCCCACTACCTGGCTGAGGTCTCCGGTGCTGGACTGGTACGCATCAGCTATGCGTACCAGTTGTGGGTCGTCATGCACACCAGCAACGTCTGCAAGCAGCGACCTCTGTCTCCCACCACCCCTGCTGACATGTGCAGTGTGTGCAGTGGCACGCACAGATAACCCTGGTCCACCTTGGGGGTTGGTGGTGGTGGTGGTGGTGTCCATGGCCCCAGGTTGGTCCAGGGTCCCTGTGCTGGTGTTGCTCCTTGTTCTGTCCATGTCGGCAGGGATGGTATTCGTGGTGACAGTCGTTGGAGCGGTGGGTGCAGGGGGTGCAGCTGGTGGTCCTGCTGGTGCTCCATGTTGACTTGCACCGGATGTGCCAGGTTGTTCTTCATCGTCCGAGGAGGACAGAGGCTGTACGACGCCAGTGAGCTCGGCATCCTCTTGAGCCTGGGACTGGGACTCCTCAGCGTCTGCTGCTGTGTCCCCATCATCACCTGTTTTTGGGAGACACAAACAATGTATGTTATGTTTCTGCAGGCATCAATGGTTGACACACATGACAGTTGTGACTGTGCCTCTGGGTGCGGGCCTGTACATTGCATTGTCCTAAGTCGTCACAGTCAGGGGTTGATATTGGTGTGGCACATTGTCCTGCATTATTTGGGCATTTCTATGTATTTTCTGGGGTGTGAACATGGTCTGCATTGGTTTTGTTTGGTTGACAGCCGGCCCTCCTTCCCACCCACCCAGCTAGCCAGATATCCCACCATGGAACGTGCTTGCATTGCAGGGAGTGTAAGTTGTCTCTCAGGATGTCATTCAGTGGTGTCCTGCTGTTTGTTGGTGCACAGTTGCCGGCAGGGCCTTGTGCTCCCCACAGCAGTAGCCAGTGTCAGCCATCTTGTGAGTCCTTCTCCACTTCCTGTGATGTGAGCATGGTTCAGGGTGGTGTTGATGGGACAGTTGTGGGGGTGACCAATATCAGTGACTACGACTCCCATCATGCTATTGCCTCCACCCCCCTTCCCAGCATGCCCATGCTTCCTTCCTTTTGACTCTGCTTCCCTGTGGGGTGGGCTGGCTGTGCTGATAGGATGGCTGGGAGTGTTGTCCTGGCAGTTGTTTGGCTAAAAGTCCCAAGAGTGTCCCTGTGCTTCACACAACATAACCCAGGGTGGTGGTTCTTTGTGGGATCTTGTGTTAGGATGGGGGCATTGCATTCTACCAGGTGGGTTCTGTGGAGTTTGTGTTGGGGTGTGTGTGAGGGGAGGTGCTTGTGACTATGGTCAGTGCTGCAAGTCCCCCTTCCCACCCAGCTAGCCAGATATCCCACCATGGAACGTGCTTGCATTGCAGGGAGTGTAAGTTGTCTCTCAGGATGTCATTCAGTGGTGTCCTGCTGTTTGTTGGTGCACAGTTGCCGGCAGGGCCTTGTGCTCCCCACAGCAGTAGCCAGTGTCAGCCATCTTGTGAGTCCTTCTCCACTTCCTGTGATGTGAGCATGGTTCAGGGTGGTGTTGATGGGACAGTTGTGGGGGTGAGCTATGTCTGTGACTACGACTCCCATCATGCCATTGCCTCCACCCCACTTCCCAGCATTCCCATACTTACTTGCTTTTGTGTGGAGTTCAGTGTGTGTGGGTGTGAGAGCAATGGCAAGATGGCTGACAGTGGTGTCCTGCTGTTGGTTGGTGTGCAGTACCCAGCATGCCCAGCAACAGTGTCAGACATCTTTGATGGGCCTTTCCACTCTCTGTGGGATGTGCATGCGTGAGTGTGAGCTTGCTGGGCCATGTGGTGGGGGATGTAGAGCTGTGACTACGACTCCCATCATGCTATTGCCTCCTCCCCCCTTCCCAGCATGCCCATGCTTCCTTCCTTTTGACTCTGCTTCCCTGTGGGGTGGGCTGGCTGTGCTGACAGGATGGCTGGGAGTGTTGTCCTGGCAGTTGTTTGGCTAGAGGTCCCAAGAGTGTCCCTGTGCTTCACACAACATAACCCAGGGTGGTGGTTCTTTGTGGGATCTTGTGTTAGGATGGGGGCATTGCATTCTACAGGTGGGTTCTGTGGAGTTTGTGTTGGGGTGTGTGTGAGGGGAGGTGCTTGTGACTATGGTCAGTGCTGCAAGTCACCCTTCCCACCCAGCTAGCCAGATATCCCACCATGGAACGTGCTTGCATTGCAGGGAGTGTAAGTTGTCTCTCAGGATGTCATTCAGTGGTGTCCTGCTGTTTGTTGGTGCACAGTTGCCGGCAGGGCCTTGTGCTCCCCACAGCAGTAGCCAGTGTCAGCCATCTTGTGAGTCCTTCTCCACTTCCTGTGATGTGAGCATGGTTCAGGGTGGTGTTGATGGGACAGTTGTGGGGGTGACCAATATCAGTGACTACGACTCCCATCATGCCATTGCCTCCACCCCACTTCCCAGCATTCCCATACTTACTTGCTTTTGTGTGGAGTTCAGTGTGTGTGGGTGTGAGAGCAATGGCAAGATGGCTGACAGTGGTGTCCTGCTGTTGGTTGGTGTGCAGTACCCAGCATGCCCTTGTGCTCCCACGACACAGCAACAGTGTCAGACATCTTTGATGGGCCTTTCCACTCTCTGTGGGATGTGCATGCGTGAGTGTGAGCTTGCTGGGCCATGTGGTGGGGGATGTAGAGCTGTGACTACGACTCCCATCATGCTATTGCCTCCTCCCCCTTCCCAGCATGCCCATGCTTCCTTCCTTTTGACTCTGCTTCCATGTGGGGTGGGCTGGCTGTGCTGACAGGATGGCTGGGAGTGTTGTCCTGGCAGTTGTTTGGCTAGAGGTCCCAAGAGTGTCCCTGTGCTTCACACAACATAACCCAGGGTGGTGGTTCTTTGTGGGATCTTGTGTTAGGATGGGGGCATTGCATTCTACCAGGTGGGTTCTGTGGAGTTTGTGTTGGGGGTGTGTGAGGGAGGTGCTTGTGACTATGGTCAGTGCTGCAAGTCACCCTTCCCACCCAGCTAGCCAGATATCCCACCATGGAACGTGCTTGCATTGCAGGGAGTGTAAGTTGTCTCTCAGGACGTCAGTCAGTGGTGTCCTGCTGTTTGTTGGTGCACAGTTGCCAGCAGGGCCTTGTGCTCCCCACAGCAGTAGCCAGTGTCAGCCATCTTGTGAGTCCTTCTCCACTTCCTGTGATGTGAGCATGGTTCATGGTGGTGTTGATGGGACAGTTGTGGGGGGGCAATATGTGTGACTGCGACTCCCATGATGCTATTGGCTACACTGACTTGGCCAGCATACACAGAATTCCTTCCTTTGAGTGGTCTTCACTGTGTGTTGGTGTTGTTGTGGTGGCTACATGTCTGGATGTGTTTGTTAGTTCTATTTGTGCCACTGCCTAGCTGTAGTTGTAGTTGTGTTTGTACATGTGTTGGCACAGTTGGATGTGACTTTTTGATGGCATGTGTTGTGTTTATCTGACTGACATACACATTTTGGGATGATTCTGTTCTGGTTGCTGTGTAATTGCTACGAGTGCATGGTTTGACTCTCCCCTTGACAGTGATGTGTGTGTTTTGTGGCAGTATATTGTGTACATTTGTTGTGTACTCACCAGGCTCTGGGATGTCCTCTAGTCCATATACGCTCACTGGCGGAAGGATGGCCCACACCTTCTCCTCCCAGGGCCTGAGGTATATTGGCTTGGCAGGAGGGCCACTGCCGGTGTATTGGCTGTTGATGTAGTCTTTCTTCAGCATGTCCCGTACCCTCCTGCGCACGTCATACCACCTGTTCTGGATGTCGGTCTTTGTGCGCCGACATGGTGATTGTGCGTTCACCCTGTTGATGATCCTCTCCCACATCTTGGTTTTCTGCGACATGGGGGTCTGTTGGACCAGTGTGCCAAACAGCTGTGGCTCCACCCTGAGGATCTCGTCTACCATGACTTCCAATTCACTATCTAGGAACTTGGGATTCTTCTTGGGGGGCATGGTGATGGGTGGTGATGGTGAGTGATGTGTGTGTTGGTGTGCAGGTGAGGGTGTGTGAGTGTGTGTTTTGCTGGGTGTATGTGAGGTTGGTATTTGTTGGTGTGCTGATGGTGTGTGGCTTGTGTGAGGGATGAGCTGTGGGTGTGTGGTTGCTTTCTCTTGGGTGCTGGCAGTGGAATGGCATTTGCAAAGGCTCATGGTTGTGATTTGTGTCCTTTATATAGGTGGAGTTGTGGGTGTGTCTTTGTTCTCTGTCCCCACCCCCCCAGTATTTATTGGCTTGGTAATTGCTTGTTTGGCCTTTTTTGGGTGATTTTTCCTTTGTGCTGTTTGTGTATGTTGGAAACGTTCTTGTGACCGAGTCGGACCCTGCATTAGTCTCGTACGGTGTTCTCCGTTTCGTTCACGCTGTGTTTGTGCAGTTTTCTATGCTGCGTACGCGTCGGTCGCGGTGTTTTGTGTTGCTTTGGCTCGGTTTTGTTTGCGTGTCGGTCGTACGGCTTGCCCTCCGTCCGACTCGCTCGTGGTTTTCGCGCCTTGCATCGTACTTTGCGGTTTGGAGTTCGCGTGTACGTTTCGGTCGGATTTGTTCCGGGTGCGTGTCGGTCGGTTGGATTCGCGTGTTTTTCCGGCCGGATTGCTGTTTTCCGTGCGGCTCGGTCGGTCGACTTGGTTTAGGTACGTGTCGGTCGGATTTTTCGCGCCTTGCATCGTACTTGGCGTGTCGTGCGCCACGGGTACGTGTCGGTCGGTATTATTTCCGGATCCGAGTCGGTCGGTGCTTTTTCCGGCCCGAATCGGAATCGACCCCTTAGTTATCATCTGGGTGTTGTAGAAGTATCTGGGAGATTTTTGATCAAAAGTGACAATCAGGAGTGTTAGGGCCATATACATTAAATCCAATAGGAACATTGTCTATGCAAAGTTCAAGTATCAACCATCTCCACTCTGAGTCTGTTTACTGTGATATAATTTTAACTTTTAAGGATGTGTGACATAGAATCATGACTCAATTTTTTTACCATTGCCTGGTGAGAAAAACACTTCACCCACCCTTGCGTAGTTTCATACATTCATTCTATTTGAGATAGGATTCTTGTAAAAAAGCAAGATGAGTGTTAAGTTTTGACAGGTGTGATACAACCTTTTTTTTTAAGTTTAGGTTTATTCATCAAGAATGAAACAAGGTACAAGAAATATAGCAAGAAGCATAAAATACATGACATTAAGATAATAATTTTCCAAGAAATCATTCTATGAAAAAGTGGGGAAGGAGAAAGGAAAAAGAGGAGGAGAAGAAACAAGAAAAGAAGGGGAGCAAGGGGAGGGGAAACATATACTGTTATAGTCTTAATACGATTATAATCATAAAAAGAGAAATAACACATGAACTAGATTTCTATATACATAAATGGCAATTTAAGAGATACAATCAACAAGTTATATATGTAAAAACATCAAAGGGAATATTGATGAAAACTTGTTTAAAACAGATTAAAAACAACAAGTATATCAAGGAGGTTTCCGAACTTCATCAGAAGTTTTAACTGATGGGTCAGTATGAGAAGCGATACGAGTTAAGTACGTGGAAATAGGGATCCACAAAAGGTCTCTTTTAATGGACAGAGAAGTAGGGGTACAGTAGTTAGTATCAAGTCTGTGATGAAAACAAACGGCATTCCACCAGGCTCTAAAAGTGACTTTGTCGGCCTGTTTCCAATTGGATGTTATAAGGTGAAGAGCTATTGCCAATAACAAATCTACTAGTTTAAAATTAGATGGAGATTGGGGCCAGGAAGGTGATAGGGAGCCTAGAAAAACGTTAGAGGGGAGAAGGGAATTTTTATTTGAAAAATTCTGTTAATTTGAGACCACACTAATTGCCAAAAGCGGTACACCGGGGGACAATCAAAAAGCATGTGTTTTAAATCAGCATTTATGCAGGGGCAAGACCAACAAGTAGAGGTAGAGTCTGTAGAAAAGGAGGCTAGTTTTGCGGGAGTAAATAAGAGGCGCTGATAAACAAAATAGAGGGTTTGAGAAGTGTTAGCTGCTCTGGAAGTTTTATGAATTTTGAGCCACAACTTATCCCAAAATGGGTTGTCCAGCATTCTATAAGATCCTTTTCCCAAGCCAATTCAGCCTTTGTTTTGCTCCTATCAGACGTAAGGGATAAGCATTTATATAGAGATGAAGCTGAGGAAGAGATAGATAGTAAGGGAAATATTTTGGAACATTTGGGGGAAGGAGAAGGCATTGATGGTAGAGATCGAAGGTATTGAGAAAGAGAAGTGTATAAAAGGTTATATTGAGTTTTACAAGAAGATGGTAAGGAAAATTGTGTTTGAAGATCTGAAAAGGATAAAGGGATATTATTGAGTAATAATTGTGAAATCCAGAGTAGTCCTTTAGCTCTCCAGGATCTCCAGTAAATGGAACGATTTTTAATTCGTAATAATTTATTATGCCAAATGGGTTGTTTATCTAGCGAAGAATACGAAGGGTAAAAGGAGGGTATTAGTGGAGCAAGAATTTTACGAGCATGTGAGATGGTTGGAGTTCTAAGACCAGAAACATTGTTGGTAAAAGCAAGAGATTCTTTAAACTTGAACGGTGTTATAAAGTAATTTTCTATGGTCAACCAGATGGGAGGATACGGATTCTGATCGAGAGAAAGCCAACGGGAGGATTGTTTTAAAGAAAATGCATAATGATATTTTTAAAATCAGGAAATTTAAGACCACCAGAAGTTTTGTCTGCTTTCAAGGTAGACAGAGCTATTCGGGGAGATTTGTTTTTCCAAAGGAATTTTGTTAAAAGAGAATCAATGTTTTTAAAGTAAAATCCAGGAATATGTACAGGAATCATGGAAATAATATATAGAATGATAGGAGAATTCAAACGTCTGACATTCCAAGATGCCAATGTTAAAACCATTTAGAAAAGGCAAAACATAAGATGCAATCAGACATAGTATTGAAAAAGATATGAAAAGTAATAAAGAAACTGACAAATGATATGAAAAATTCCATTGAAAAAACATTGTGTCGTGGCGATAAGAAAAGGTACTTTGAGGGGAAAAAGTAAGGGTGAAATAGAGAATATGACTCATTACAACGCGTAATTACAACGCGGGTATTACTACGCGTTGTAAATTACAATGACATGCCATTACATCGCATACTTTTACCACACATATACCTTTACCACGCATGCCATTACAACACAAAGGCATGCGTGGTAAAGGTATATACGTGGTAAAAGTATGAAATGTAAGTGACACTACCCTGCCTTACCCTAATCCCTAATGTAGTACCCCTGCACGACCCTCCGCTGACCCCGAGTCCTCACCCTACATTAACACTACCCAGCACGACCCCCCAACACTAACCTAAACCCTAAAACACTACCCTGCACTACACACACACCCCAACACTACCCTAAACCCTAAAACTCTACCCTGCACTACACACACACCACGACACTACCCTAAACCCTAAAACACTACCCTGCACTACACACACACCCCGACACTACCCTAAACCCTAAAACACTACCCTGCACTACACACGCACCCCGACACTACCCTAAACCCTAAAACACTACTCTGCACTACACACACACCCCGACACTACCCTAAACCCTAAAACACTACCCTGCACTACACACACACCACGACACTACCCTAAACCCTAAAACACTACCCTGCACTACACACATACCCCAACACTACCCTAAACCCTAAAACACTACCCTGCACTACACACACAACACAACACAACACTACCCTAAACCCTAGAAAATTAACCCCCACCCCAGCCCCAATCCCCCTTACCTCTTTCTCCTTGTGGTTCCTCACTCCTCCTCTCACGTCAGCTGAGGTGTGATGCACGGTGCACGTCGTTGTGAGGAAACGGAAGAGCCTCCGTTTCCTCACAACAAGGTGGACCGCCATTACATCGCATGCGTTATAAAAGCGCATGCGATGTAAAAAAATGCGTAGTAATGCCTACGTGTTGTTACATCGCATGCGTTGTAACACTTGCGATGTAATGGCATGCGGGGAAACAGCCGCGTTGTAATTGCTGTTTCCCGAAATAGATAGATCTAAAGAGATAAGGTAAGAGAGAAGTGATAATGTATAATGAAACAGAAAGGAGAGAAATAGGATAAGAAAGATGACAAAAAAGGTAAACATACCTACAAATAGTCTTAATGAGGAGGGGGGGAGACCACACAAAAAAAAGGGGCGTCTAAACTTCAGAGGGGAGGGCGGCACACAAAGGGTAGTAGAACATGTAACAGGAGACAGGAACAAGATACAACAAGGAAGTAATCCTGCAATAAAAATAGTAGTAAGTTAAGGTAAGTGACATATTATCTAAAGTCGCTTATCATTGTTATCTTATAAAAAAAACAGAAAAAGCTAATGAAGAAGCAAATAATAACAATATAACATTTCAACAACTACTGTCCAAGTCTGAGGAGAAAACCAATAAAAGACAAAAGATAAGAGTGTAAACATCATTTAAACTAATTAACTGGCGCAGTGATGTCCATATTTTCCATTTTACAGGTTGTCATGAAGTTTCTTAGATGAGATGGATCTTCAAAGGTTGTCATCTTATTGTTATATGTAACCAGAAAGAGACATGGGTGGAAGAGCCCAAATCTACCTCCAAAAGAATGAAGCATTGGTTGCCTGTTTAAAAATCTCTTTGCCGGTCTGCACTGCTTTAATTCTATGTATTCAACGAAATACAGGATGATTCCGTTTTCTTAGAAGTTGTCAGAGCCTTGGAGGGATGGCCCAGTCTATGAGCCCATTGAATATTGAGTGACGGGCCATCGGGTAACTTCAATATCTGTGGTAGAAATGTTTCAAAAAATGAGATAGGGTTTGTTCCTTCTGTGCCTTCAGTTAGACTGTAAATTCGAAGATAATTTCTTCTATTGTGGTTTTCCATATCCTCACCCTGCTTGCGCAAGGTAGTCACCTGCTCTTGAAGTGAGTTCACTTTGGAGGAGGTTTCGTTAAGGTTGGAAAATTGCTGTTCCTCGCTAGATAATCACTCCTCCATATGGGACCACTAATCGCTCAGGCTATGCAATCCGGCATTACTTTCCTCCATAAAGGGGCTCAAAGCCCTTATTTCCTCAAATAGTAAGTCCAATGAGGTGTTAGGAGGAGACATTGGGGCCGATTCCGATTCGGGCCGGAAATCTCTCCGACCGAGCCGGACCCGGAAAGATTTCCGACCGAATCGGACCCGTGCAGCCCGACCGAACGAGTACGATGCGCACGTATGCCATCGGACTCGAGTCGGTCGGACTCCCATTGAAGTCAATGGGAGCCTGTCGTACAACGCGTACGCGGGCTCCCATTGACTCAATGGGTGCGAGGCGGACAAGGGCGCCCCCTACAGCGTGTACGCGGTGAAGCGACTCGCGCCGTACACGCACAGGTAGGGGGGACCCATGGGTCCCCCCTGTGTGCGACTCGCGCGGCTACGCGTACAGGGGGGTCCGACACGGACCCCCAAAGTACGGCTCCGACTGCTCTTTCGAGCCGGACGGCGCGGCTCGGTCGGACTGCTCGCGGCGCGCATCGTACTTACCCGGCCGGGGAACGTCTCCATTGCGCGGTGCGAGTCGAGTCCGAGCGAGTCGGTCGGTGCGGTTAGACCCGGGAACGAGTCGGTCGGAGCGGTCGGGACACCCGGACGAGTCGGTCGGCGATTTCGCATCGTACTCGCTCGCCTGGACGCGCGTACGAATCGGTTGGGCAATAGGGCTCCGAATCGGATCCGGTTAAGCCGAATCCGATTCGGAGCCCTACCGGCCGAGATCGGAATCGGCCCCTTAGTAGGGGAGGATGGGTCTTTCTCAAGCCTTTTAATTGATGCTTTACCAGGGGTTAGGTTGCAAAACGGTGGTGAATGCAGTCAAAGAAGAGGAAGAGCTGAGGCTTCTATGTAATGAAGGGTCTTCCATTTTGGTATGCGTTGAAGAGACAGGGGAGCACTTGAAAAGTTTGCCTTTGTGTATTCTAGGAGGATGCCTTAAACTCTTTATCTAGCCCATAAACTGGAATCAGTAGAAGAGTAGGTGATTAATGCACAAAACATCGATGAGTATCACAGCCTAAGAGCTTAGGGACATACTAAAAGGCCAGTCTGATATGGAAGAAGCGTTTGAAAGGATGTTTATGTGCCGTCAATGCTCAGTAAAATAAGATAATGGTATGCAATGAGGAAGGGCTCATGAAATAAAGCTTGCAAAATTGCTTCCAGCTGTAAAACACCAGGATTCAAGTCAAGCAAGCAATACTGAAGCAATATTATGGTTGAAATGTGCTCTAACACGTTCGTTCGCGCTCTGTGTACCTATCAGTAGCAGGAATTAAATGGCAGCCGCATGTAAGGTGAAAGATGCGCCATTGAAATACCAGTAAATATGCGCTCTCAAACGCTGGAAATAGAAGATAAGTGTCTCCAACATTGCGGGTGTGTTTAGGCAACCTTGGAGAGCATTGTACACGAAGGAAGCCGCCTTTGAAGCACCATTTCGTGCGCTGTCCCTCGGAGCCTCAGAGAAGCGACGCCATCTGATTCAGCGTCAAGCCACACCCCCCAGCATCGGATTTATCATGACTACAAAACGTACTACAAATTGCAACTCACAATGTGCAGAGTTTTTTTACTCCACACTGCCAATACTTATATGTGTGGATTTCTCCACCCCGACTTAGGAGTCTACGCACAAGTAAGCATACCTTTTTGTAGTAAATGTGGGAGGGACTGGTGGGAGTGGGTGAGAAAATGGGCACACCTACTACTAAAGGGGATGAGGTTAGGGATGAGTAAGAGGGGTTTATGGAGTGTCAAGGAGGGCTTTAGGGAGGGACAGCACCCGCCCCCACAAGAGTAATCCAATTGCATTGCTCTGGGGGTGGACTCATGTAACTTACACTTTTGCAGTAAGTTTACACTTGGAGTTTGTGAATACCGAAAGTAGTAAACTTACTAGAAAGTGTAAACTTACTCACAATTGTAACTTACCTTTGTGAATTAGGCCCAATGCTTATAAATCCTGCCTCAGGAGGTGCATGGGCAGTCAACTATTACATGACTTGTCATCAGATTATTTGTACAGCTGGAACGGCCAGGAGACTATAAAGAAGAGGGCAATGGAGACTGGGCTCATGCAGACAACAGACCGAACAACAGAGTTGAACAGACATCCTTATTGTCAGGCTAGGTGACCACTTCTGGGGAAGAAGAAGCAAAGCTAGCACTTAAGGCCAACACAAGATAGAGCAGATGCTTGACAACATTTTTGTGTGTTGTGTCTGTCTACTTCATTTGTTGTTTTCTCTCTTTCGGTTCCCTTTGGTTAGGGTTATCCCTTGTGATGTGTCTCATTTTATCCTTATTGTCCTGTTTGGCATTTTGTATGCTACTCATTGTTTGCCTCCTTAGCTCCTGACCTGTCAGGCTTCTGGTGTGCAGTGATGGGGTTCCTGCCTAGTACCTGGTCTGTTGGGAGCTCATTCTTGAGCCTTCTATTAAAAATGACAATTTAGCCAGGTTCTATGAGTGAGTCTCCTGGCCGGGTATCACTATTGCATTATATTGTCAATAAGTCATATTATGTACCTCATACCTGGTGCTGGGCCCATTGAAGTCACTGATACTTTTGCTGGTTGAGATAAATCCACCCTTAGGGCAAATCCAGTCCTGTGTTTCTCTGTCACCCCTTTCCTAGTTTTCCTCGATTCCTCCGATGGGCATGTTGTTAATTGATGTGTCTACTAGGGGTGGGCGAAATATTCTGTTCTGCCTGCGGAATTGGCAGAATTTTGGCCACTCTGTGTTACTCTTTAACTTGGAGTTCAGAACAAATTCCGCCAAAGCCGCGTGGTGGAATTTTTCACCTGTGAAGCTCCAAAATATGCAAGCTGTCGAGCAAGATTTGGCGTCCCATAGCATGATTTTCTAATGCGGGCGGTTGCTGGCATTCGCGATTGGTCGCGGTCAGAGAGCTTCCATTCGAGTAGATTTGCTGCCGCTTAAGTAGATTTTCTAATTAAGCGGCAGCTAAATCAACTTGAATGGCCACACGCTCTTGCACAACGCATGGTGCTGGTTGCAATGATTTTCAGTGGTGCTCACACTACCAGCACTAAATTGCAGAGTGTGCTGCATATTTTCTGCCCATTGGCGGATTTCTGCAGAATCTTGTGGAGTTTTTCTGTAACTTCGCAGAATTCTACAGAGAGAAACTCAGCGAGTTCCACCCACCCCTAGTGTTTGAGAAAGGATTTACAGATGTCAGAGGTTTTCAATAGGTCTGAAGTGCCTGACCCTGACAGTTTAAACCCCTTTTCTGACATTGCAATGAGCCATCACTAAGATCCACAAAGACTAGAAACTGCACATCAGAAAAGGGTATTCCTGCTAATACAGATTAATCAAATGACTACTAATCAAAGAGTGTTAACATTACTAGGCCTTCAGACACTGTTCGTCTGGGAGAAGAAATTCTCCAGAAGATGGCAGCTGTTCAGGATCAGAATGATGAAGGAGTGGGAGTATCCACAAAATACCTATTTACCCTTAGGGCTTCCAGATAAGTTTGGGGCTCTGAATACTGAAGTAGGGAAAGGATTTAAGAAGTTCACACTCTCCTCTCCCGGGTGCAATAAATCTCCCTTCCTTAACATTCAACATTTTCAAACGCGATTTTTTAGCTTTATTTTTTAAACTGTTCGATCTACAATAGTTTTCAGCTAACTACAGAACTTTAAGCACATTTTTATTCCTTCCAATGATGAGTGAGTCACCTGCAAAAAGAAATATCAGAACCTCAAAGTTTCCATCTTTTGGATGGTGCACAGTCAAAATATCGATTTTTTTATATCGACCTACACTAATATTGAGTTTTTAATATCGTAGGGACAGAATATCGATGTCAAGAATATCGGTGACCAGAATATCGACCTTAAGGTAAGTAATATCGTTTTTTTATATCGAAGTAAGTAATATCGAAGTAAGTAATATCGAAGTAAGTAATATCGTTAGCAAAAATATCGTTGTTAATATCGATATTTATATTAGTGTTATGTATTTTAGTATGTATTTTATATGTATGTTTAACATTTTTTGTAATGTATTTTTATTATTTTTAAATATATGTATTAAATGTTTAGAAATTAGTAATTTTTTTAAAGTAAATTTTGCGTTTTAGTATAAGAGCGGGTTGTGGGTTTATAGGGGAATAGGGTGGGAAGTAATTTAATTATAATTAATTAATTAATATGTTTTTATTTATTATTGATTATTAATTTATTGTTAATTAAATATTAATTGGTAATTAATGTTTTTTATTTGATTAATTTATCATTATATTAATTATAATTCATTTTATTTTTATTTATTGTTAATTAATTGATTGTTAATTAATTATTAATTGGTAATTAATTTTTATTAATTTATTAATTGATAATTAAATTAATTATGTTAATTTTTATGTGTAGCGGGTTGTGGGTTTATAGGGGAATAGGGTTGGAAGTAATTTGATTATAATTAATTAAATAATATTTTTTATTTATTGTTATTGATAATTAATTCATTGTTAATTAATTATTAATTGGTAATAAATTTTTATTAATTGATTAATTTATAATTATATTATTCATAATTAATGTATTATTATTTTTTATTTATTGTTATTGTTAATTAATTTATTGTTAATTTATTATTAATTGGTCATTAATTTTTATTAATTGATTAATTGATAATTAAATTAATTGTGTTCTTTTATGTGTAGCAGGTTGTGTGTTTATGGGGGAATAGGGTGGGAAGTAATTTAATGTTATTTAAGTAAATATTAATTTAATTTTATTGGTATTTATTATTAATTTTTAGTTAATTAATTATTAATATGTTATCTATTTTACAGAAATTATTTAATTAATAAGTATGTTAATACCCCTACGTTATCCTACATTTTCCACACTGTTACACTCACTGGAGTTGGAATAGTAATTTTAACCCCTACGCTATCCAACACTTTCACTACTGTTGCACTCACTGGAGTGGGAATTGTATTTTTTTCCCCTACGCTATCCAACACTTTCCCTACTGTTGCACTCCCTGGAGTGGGAATAGTAATTTTTACCCCTACGCTATCCAACACTATCCCTACTGTTGCACTCACTGGAGTGGGAATAGTAATTTTTACCCCTACGCTATCCAACACTTTCCCTACTGTTGCACTCCCTGGAGTGGGAATAGTAATTTTCACCCCTACGCTATCCAACACTTTCCCTACTGTTGCACTCACTGGAGTGGGAATAGTAATTTTTACCCCTACGCTATCCAACACTTTCCCTACTGTTGCACTCACTGGGGTGGGAATAGTAATTTTTACCACTACGCTATCCAACATTTTCCCTACTGTTGTACTGTTTGGAGTTGGAATAGTAATTGTATTACCTCCGCTATCTAATATTTTTGTATTATTTTAGTTAATGTAGTATATAATTAATTTTAAAAAGATTAAAAATAATTTTATTTTTTTAATTTGTTATATATATTTATTTAATTTTTATTTATATTATTGTTTTATGTGTATAGATGTATTTATAATTTATATGATATTTTTTTTTAAATTATAAGTTATTAAAATAATTATTAAAAATTATTAGTAAGTATATATATTATATGTATATGTTTAATTTATTTTTACATTACATATATATTACTTATAATTTTTAAACATTTTTAAATACTTTTAACTATGTTTATTTTAAATTTTATGTATTATTTACTTTATTTTACATTATTTTTTTAACTTACATAAAAAACGATATTTTTAACAACAATATTTTTGACATCGATATTTTTTTCCCGATATTTTTGTACTTACCATAATGTAGATAGGATGTCGATATTCTTGACTTCGATATTCTTGCGTCGATATTTCTGTAGGTCGATATTCTGGCCTTCGATATTTTGTCAGTGATTCCTTTTGGATACCCAAGGAGACATCCAGAATGCTTGAATATCTATTTTTGTGCTACAGGGAGCAAAGAAAATGAGTAAATAATCTCCCTTTCTGGTTTAACCTCCCTTGCATGGCCCTTTTGCATTACAAGGAACTGATGACCAACAGCATGTTTTAGTCCATCATCACACAATAACTTTTCTCTTCTCATTCCATCAACAGCTGAGTAGTGGTCTCAAAAGATCACATAGAGTAACATTTTCTCTAACATACTATGGTTGTTGATGAGATCCAAAAGCACAGAAACCTGGCTGTATTGATTCAGTACTATGCATTTATCAATTAAGATGTTGACCTCACCCGAGATGTTATTTAACTAATCAGTACTTCCTATAGATCTGTAAACTGTTGCTCACCCTCCATATCTGCAGTATAGCACCACGTAAATGGCTTGTACTGCTCCCAGTATCCCAATTCATCAAGCAGTTCTAATACAAATGCATAAACAATATTTATTTTCATGCCCCTTGGAATGACTAGCCAGACATTGGGAGAGTCACTCTTAAAGTCACCTCGCCCTAGTGAACTTCTCCAGACATAGAATTGCTCTCTCGGCAACCAACAAGCACAACAGTAAAGAAAATGTTCATTGTACATGAAAAATCTTCTGCTCATCACACTACAGGAAAGAAAAAGGAGCCTTAGTATATCAGCACCTCCATACCGTATGTAAGACTTTTTGTCAAGTACTAAATGCAGCAAAAGTTTATTCAGTTTCCTGCTTCATTGCCCAAGGAAAGGGTGACTCCTCCCTTTAGCTGTGGTGTCACTCTGCACAGTAAGACTTATGTGAAAGGTGTCAGGTGTCTCCATAAGGGGGTCACAGGGAGGAGGAAAAAATACGAAGGTATAAATCAGCTTTGTCACTTTGATGGTTCTTTATTGTAGTTGGATATTTATGGAAAAGAGCAGCGCTGAGCCATAGAATCCATATGAAGAATTCAAACGTAATCCAGCTGCAAGAAGCAAAAATCAAGGACAAAAATAGAGAACAAATGGATGATGAAGGCAACAAAAAATAGGGAATTAATGTGTTGCAACACATCTTCCTCTCATGATTGCCTCCTTTATATATGATTAAAAAAAGAACTGACAACATAGGAAAGACTCATGCTCCATCTTGGATTGGGAACCCCCCAATAGAGTATAATCCTAGCCTGTATCTAGGTGACTGGGAGCAGCAACCAGCCCAAGCAGATTGCTGCTCGACCAGCCCTGGGAGGAAGGGGGGGTGCTAGCAAGAAGTACTGCTCCAACTTTTGTTACAGGGGGCCGATATTGTAGCACTGCTGCAAAACCGGACCCCAGTGATAAAACCGGCCCTCGCCCCTCCGGCCCACCAGGGAAATGCGTGGTGCCCGCTATGGCCAGTCCAGCCCTGGTGATATGTTGGAGGTCTTCTATTTATGCATTTGAATGTCACATATAACACATTGAAAAATATTATTTTAGAAATTGAAAACCAGTGCAACTGGTAAATCTTTCTTTTTTGAGCTGTAACATTAGGTGGGCTACAGATTTTAAGTCATGCAGAAGAGGGACAACTTGGTCTTCTTGCAGTCGTTCTACCTAGGACATTGGTGTAATTCATTTTGGCATTGGTCAGGGTACAAACCTCAACCATGTAGTGGCCTATGCCGACAAACGGAAATACCTGCATTAGATGACTTAAGTGAAAAACTAGGATGAACCACTTATCTAAATAAACATCAAAATGTAGATCCTCATTCCATTAGATGTCTACATTGTGTTTCTTTGTGGAACATTTGGTAGAAATGTCCAGCAGCATTGTAGGGGTTGTAGATCTGTCAGTTGTATGTAGAACTTGGCATCTGTCTGAAGTCCCATAGCTTTAGTCAAGTGCAATAATGGCTTAAGAAAGATGTTAAACAAAAGTGTAGCAGTGATGAGCCATGTGGTACCCCATATTCCACTGATATGGAAGGGCCTTAATTCCACTATCCATTACATAGTCACCATTTCACAGACCAAAGGAGAGAGAGGAAAGCTTATACCAGGCAATGTAAACTCACAATCAACACCCATCTTTCATCCTTCAGACATGTTTGCGGGTGAGAAGTTTGAATTGCGCATGCTTGTGTATCGGGAGCCAGTGGAACTCCTGCAGGTGTGATGTGATGTGGGATTGGCGTGGGAGGTTGAGGACAAGTGTGGTTGCTGCGTTCAGGGTGGTCTGTCATCTCTTCATGAGTTGCTTAGTGATTCCTACATAGAGGGAGTTACTATAGTCTAGATTAGAGGTCTTCAATCTGTGGGGCGTGACCCCCAGGGGGGCCATGGAGTCCTGGGAAGGGGGTCGTGCATTCCCCTGCCTCACTTGTGCCTGGATTCCAAAATGTTTGTTTTTGTTGTGGAAAAAGACAGCCCTCCGGGGACAGCTAATTTCGCTCTTTAAAATGCTTCAGCTGAGTCTCCTGTACTGTGAAAAGCTTTAGTACCAAGGTTCCTGGTCGCCTGGAAGTAATGCAAATGTGCCCTATTAGTTCATGTGCAAGTGCAAAGGGTGCTTGGGACCCCGTGAATCACTCCAGCCTTTGTGATGACAAAGATTTGGTATTTTTTAGTGGTAGTGCAAAGAGTTAACAACTGGGCTGTGAAGTGCTTGCTTTTAATCCTAACTGTATTTTACACAGCCCTTAGTACCCCTAAAAGGTGTTGAAGGGACAGTTATGTAAAAAAAAAAAGGCATTACATACACCCTGGTATTACTAAAATCTACATTTTGGAAGCACCATTTTATCGTAAAGGTATTTACACATTTTGTATCAGTCTATCTTATACTGTGTGTAATGCAATGCAAGTATAAAATAATGACTTACATATTCACAGTGCTTTCTGTCACAGGCTGTGACCTCATAGCACTAAAAATACACATCACTATTCTGCACTGCACCAACCAAGATTTAATTTTGTGGCTCCCTGGTTACACACAGACCTTTGCAGTGCATTAACTAATAGAGGTTTCATAATGTACTACAGTGCATTTCCCACTGAATAACAACTTTTTTAAAATTTATTTTTCATTTACACTGCCCATTATTTTATATGTAGGTACCTGATGGTGAAAGACCTAAAAAACTTACAGAATATGTTGGAACTTATTTATGAGAGGCTTGAGCCACAAGAGCATCACTTTTTTTGATGCTCCGGCGGCACAAGTGTCTCAATCATACCTATGAGGCGGCGCATAGTCACCCTGCATGGCTTTGCATGGCCTCATAGATATGGAGTAAGACAAAGCAGCACAAGTCACTGCGTTGCCTTACTCTGCGTCAAGGAGGTGTTCCATAGGCGTTGCGTGGGGGTTCCCACATAACACCCATGGATTTTGATGTTGCCCCATATTTACAAAATCACATAAACCTGGGGCAGCGCCAAAAACCTACGCCTCCCAGCGGAGGCGTAACGAGGAGAAATGTTTTCATTTCTCCTTGTTTTTTCCTCTTTCCATGTGTGCTGCATTCTGCAGCTCATATAGAAAGAGGAAAACGCCCCTTGGGATTGTTTTTGTGAAGGAAGGTGCCCCTTCCTGCACAACAACAATCCTGCCTATGTTGGTGCTACGCAGCAATTTGTTCGCCAACGCAAGGGGAAAGGACAGGAATACACTGTATTTCATAAATATGGTGCATTCCTGCCGTTTCACATTGGCGTAGGGCAGCGCAGCAAGAAGACTTGCAGCGCTGCCCTATGCAAATTCCTCGTGAATGAGGCCCTTTGTTTTTAGCTGCACCTCTGACCATGCCCCCACGCTCACTCTTAGGTTGGCTAACCACTGTTTAATGTTATTTCCCGACCATAAAAATGATTTGCTGTGGGGATTGGGGGCATTTATGGTTGTCGATGATGAGGAATAGCAGGTTCTAGAAATTTTTGACAGGAGGGGGTCCTTATGTCTAAAAAGTTTTGACAAGGAGGTCTCGGCATCAAAAAGTTTGAAGACCTCTGGTCTAGATCATGACTAGATCATGTCCTCATCTGTGTCCATGTCTCATTTCAGATTGATCCACGTTCATCCTCCCAAAAACTGCTCTCAACCTTTGACACAAGTCAACAGAACTTGTGACTCCAAGATCTCATTACTTACAGTCCACAAACTTAGATTACCTGATCTGCTATTGCATATTACTCATACAGCATTGGTGGTGAGGGGAGCAGAGGGAGGTTCGTCTAATCACACTTGTCTCCCGGCCAGCTACACTCTGGGTTTGCACTTCCAAATTTCTGCTACTTCTGTTATTGGGATGCTTATTGCTGTGCCTTCTGTGTCTTACCTAGCGATTTGGCATTTGAAGTAGAAACAGAGGAGGGACACCAAAGCTGGGAGGAAACAAGCCTGGGCTGGATAGGAAGGCGTTGAGTATTTCATCATCAGGACAACAGAGCTTTCGCAATTATCCTGCCGAATTACCATTGTACTGCAACATAAAAAAAGCGTGATATTATTGATTATATAAAATAGATAGTTTGCTTTCATATTGTTTTAAAAGGTGTTTTGTGTTGGTATTATCTTATTCGATGTTTTGTAGTGGATTGTTCAATCGGTGCTGAGTAGTGCATGTAAGCTGACATGGTTGGGATTTAGGCAGTTTCCATAATGGAAAGAGATCTGTTAGTCTTATGTGTGTTAGGAGGTGGATCCATAGCCAGGGAATAGGCTTAAGAAGTCCTTATCAACTAGGTCCTATCTTCAGTATCTGGTAGTGAAGAATGTGAAGGTGGTCACTATGGCGCAGCAGGTTTGTCCAACAATGGCGCTCACCTCTCCAAGCTGGGAGCATTTTGTAGTGTTCCGTGCGTAAGGCAGAGTGACATTAAACACCCTTCATCTGGTTATTTATGCATTTTCCCCTTTTCACCCATAAAAGGATCCTCCCATTTTAGTTTTTTTGCTTTCTATTCACTTGTTTTAGTCGCTGTAGACTTTTATTCATAAGTGTCACCTTCACACGTTTTTTGCAGTAGCGGCCGCTCCTAAGCACGGGTGGTGGGGCGGGGGGACGGAGGGGTGAATGAAGAAAATGAACTCACTTACCTGAATGCCTCCAGGGTGCTGCTGCTTCTGCTCCATCTCCTCCGCGCTGCAACAGGAAGCTCCGAGCCTCCCAGAAGCCCCTGTCCAATCACAATGATGCCTTAAGCAGTGTTATGATTGGTCTGAGCGCCGTGGTTCGGCACTCAGAGAGGGGCTTGGAAGCTTTGCATGTTCCTCACCAGGCTGTGCGATGCAGCCTGGTGGGGAAGATGCGAAGTGCGCATGACGGTTTGACCGGCCCTCTTGGGCTGGTCAAACCGTCACGCGCACTTTAGAGTGTGCTTTACACTCGCCTCCTGCCCCCTGCACTGGCCAGCCCGGCCCACCTGCCCTGCCCCGCACCCGAGCAGATAGGCTAACATTAGTTATTATCGTTATCGTTTTCTTTTTTACACTGCTTGCAGAGCAGTGGGGCGATGCTCCTCCGCCTTAGCGGAGGAGCCACCACTCTCGTTTTGTTTTTCAAGGTTTTCACGTCTATTTAGTGATACGAATGGGATCAGTTCCGAAACCTTCGGCTTATTATTATCTTCCCCACACGTTGCATGTTCCTTTGCCTTTACTTCTGATTATGGGAGCCTTTACTACTTTACATCTTCTACATTATGGGGCAGATTTACAAAGAAAGTGGCTCAGTGCATTCCGCAAGCCATTTGGCTGTGCCGCACTGAGTCACTTTCAAAGCACAGGGATGCGGCATATTTACAACAATATGTCCCATCTCTGTGCTTCTCCCTGCGCTGGCGCACAAACTGCAGCCATGCGCCGGCGCAGGCACCCTTGCACCATGGTGCAAGGATGCCTGCATCGTGAGGAGATTTTTTTTGTGCAGGAAGGGGCTCCTTCCTGCACAAAAACAATCACTACAGGCATTTTCCTCTTTCAATGCGTGCTGCAGAATGCAGCACGCATTGAAAGAGGAAAAAACGAGGAGAAATGAAAACATTTCTCATTGATGCGCCTCCCTACGCCTCCCCTGGGGAGGCATAGGATTCACACGCCTCCCCTGGGGAGGCATAGGATTCACACGCATTTCCAGATTTACGATTCCTCGTAAATCTGGAAATGTGTATCGTTCCATGGGTGTTGCGTGGGAACACCCACAGCAACACCCATGGAACGCCCCTTCCACGCAAAGTGCTGCGTCTAAAGGGGCCATATTTACAAGGACAGGAAACGCCACGCAGGGTGTCCTTTCCTGTCCTTGTAAATATGGAGCAGTAAGATACGCCACCAGTACGTCACAAAAAGTGACGTACTGGTGGCGCAGGAGGCTTGTAAATCTGCCCCTATATTTTTGAGCCCTTCAGAGACGTCTTATTTGAATTCACTGAAGAATTTTGAGAGAAGACTTACTTTTACATTAAGGTACGCTGCATTAATTAATTAAGTATGATTACACAGATTTACAATGTTGAAATTTTATAAATCATAATAATACATATTTTGGTCGGGTGCCAGCATTAGCCCTTGCCAGAGAAAGTGAAAATGCAAAGCAAAATTAGCCCTTTTTCACAATATTCTTAACAAGCTAATGAAATTAGTAGCACAATGCAAAATTAAAAAAAGAAAATATCTGATAATGATTGGTTGCAGGGGAATTCAGGCCTCCAAACAGAACATACTCCTACTTCTTCCACATAAACAACCCTGCAGCGCTAATTATATTGTTACCACGAGCAGAGGGAGTGTAGACCATGCCAGCATCCCGCTGGTGGCTGAGCTTGGCATCTGCCTGCATCCCCCTTCTAACAGTTTATGATAACAATAACAACCTCAGTCTCGGAATTTGCAGTTGATTAACTTGGCAAAGAGCCCAAGGCAGACTTTTGAAGGTGGTTATGTGCTGTCAGAGATGTTTTCAGTGGTGTTCGTACTGCTTTAATGGAAATAAACACCTGAGGCTGTACTAGTAAACTCCAGTAGTGCCAGGGTTGAACAGCGACCACTGCTAAATGCAGCTTTTGCACTGGTCAGTCTGTGTATATTTGGTACAAAATTGCACTGCATCATTGCACAATTGCCCTGCGATGGTGCAGTTTCCACCCCTGAAGTGTTTGCGATCACCTTTTTTTGTCACGCATGGCAGTTCCAAATTTGTCATTACCTCTTCTAACCGTTGAACCTTCCTCGTATTTCTCTGTTTTCTGAAGTAGCCTTATTTGTAAATGACACAGAAAGGTGTTCAAATATTCGAAGACGGGATAATTTATTGTTCTAACTCCAGCCTTCAAACACTGTCGGAGTTAGAATGTTCGGGTGTCATTGCTTTAGTCTCGGCAAGCAGCAGGGATAGGAAATACTACAGGCATGCTAGTTTGCATGCATTCAATGCATCCGCATACTCAGTAGAGATGGCAAGGCACTGATTATGTTTACATTTATTTATTTACTACAAGACCTAATTGTTTCTTGGCGCTGGAGAGATGTGACTTCCAGGGTTCAGATTACAGTGGCTGGACCCGCTATTGGCGTGGAGAAAGGAAAGTAGTCATAACATGGGTTTTGTTCCAAGTGCGTCCTGCCAATCAAATAATGGTTACAAAAAATAAAACACTTACTGGTTTGACCAGCATTGAAGTATAACCGTTATAGGAGGATAAATTGGTCACAGACTGTAGACCGGATTAGATGGCTGTATAATGGTAGTAAGGCCATTAAGTATAGAAAAGAAAAGAAGAACCAACAAGCAGGCCAGCGGATACTCAGAGGACCTGCGAGACTCCAAACGACATTGCAAACAGCTACAAAGAAAATGGAGAGCCAGCTACGAAACCACCTACAGAACTACCTATAAGGCTGCACTCAGACGCTACCACCAGCAACTAAGAGATGCCAAGAAATGAGTGCTAGCTGCACGCATGGAAGGGAGCTCCAATACCTGCAAGGAAATCATCTTGATCGTCAAGGATTTCAGCACACCCTCGGCCTCCGTCAACAGCATCACCCCATTCCAAGAACTCTGCAATGACCTATCAAACTTATTCCACAGCAAAATCATGAACATCTACAGCAACTTCGCACACGAACCAGACCTCAGCGGTATCATCGCAAACCTGCCCAGCACCAACCAAGAGGGCCACCTTACCGAATGGAAAACTCTTGCCAGAGAAGATACTGCGAGGGTCATGCAGACCATACACTCAGGAGCCCAAACAGACCCATGCCCCACCACATCTACAACCTTGGAGCATCACCCATCAGCACCACCCTCACCCACATCACATTCGCCACATTCAAGGAACACTGGAAGCATGCAGTGGTCAACACCCTCCTCAAGAAGTCGTCGCCCGACCCGAGCCAACAGAGCAAATTTAATCCTATCTCCCTGCTTTCCTACGCAGCCAAAGTGATAGAGAAGGCCATCAACAAGCAACTCACAAGTCACCTCAATTAACATTACCTACTAGACAACACTCAATCAGGAGTCAGAAAAAATACAGCACTGAAACAGCACTCATCGCAGCCACCAACAACATCCGGACCATCTTGGACCGAGGAGAAACAGCGGTCCTCATCCTGCTCGACCTCTCCATGGCATTCAACATGGTCTCCTACAACACACTCATCAGAAGATGCCACAAGCTTGCCACCCAAGGACCCACACTGAACTGGATCTCCTCCATCCTCACAAGATGAACCCAAAAAGTCAGACTGCCACCCTTCATATCAGAGACCAAGAGCCTGATCTGCAGAGGCCCCCAGGGATCATCTTTCAGCCCTGTCCTGCTCAACGTCTGCATGACTCTGCCTTCCAACATCATCTGATCCCAAGGCATCACCCTCATCCCCTATGCAGACAACGCCCAACTCATCCTCTCCCTGACGCACAAGACAACCACCACCAGAGCCAACCTCACCAAGTGCTTGATCATGGTAGCAGAACGGATGAGAACCAAATGTTTGTAGCTCAACTGCGTCAGGATGGAAGTACTGGTCTTCGGAAACAGGACTTCTCTGTGGGATGGCACCTGGTGGCTGAAAGAATTAGGACCCACTATAACACCCACCGATCACTCCAGAAATCTGGGAATCATCCTGGATGACAAGCTCAACATGACGGTACAAGTTAATGCAGGAACGCTGCCTGTTTTCACAACACAAATCTACAAGTAGCTGCCACAAAACACCGGACACTCCATCATGCAAGCACTCATTGCAAGCAGACTCGACTACACCAACACACTCTATGCCAGAATCTCCAAGCAGCTCCTACACGTACTTCAGACCATCCAAAATGCCACTGCAAGACTCATACTTAGGCTTTCCTGCTTTCAATTTCTATTTTTGGTAAATTCTGGTGGGGTTTTTTCAGTGTTTTCAATACCTTAAAAAAACTGTGGTTATCAGTGTGGTTATCAGTGATTACACATTTTCGCACCATTAAAAACAACAGAAACAGTGTTTTTCCGGTGTTTGTGGAATGTTTTGCTTTTATTATTGCTTGCTTTCTGTACTGAGAGTGCATGTCTATAGACAGTGTACGTACAGGGTATATGAGGTCCAAATACATTTTTTAAATCAAATTTATTGTAGTACACCATACAATACTTCCTTTAGTGAGTCTTTGGTCATGCGCACGCTCGCTCTTTCTTTCCCATGTAAACGTGAATCTGTGAAAAGGTCCTCTCAACATTGGCACTTGAGACGGGCAACGCCAAAACAGCCAGTACACAATTTGCTAACTCTGGCCACTGACATAGCTTTCCATGCCAATACTGGTGTAGCTGAACATTGCGATTTTCAGGGACAGGTTCTACAACATATGCATTGAACTGGGCGCATATTCCCTGATTGAAGCAGTCAAAAATGAAGCAGTACTTTTCAAAGTCTGGAGAAAATTCCCCTTTAGGGAAGGGATCTAGAAATTCTGCAGAGTACCTCCGTGAGGGCTCATTGACTTCAAATGTCATGGATGGTGAAGGGACATTATATATGCATCATTGCAAGCCATTTCTCATGCATGGTAAAATAACATTTCCTGAATTGTTCCTCAACATTTCTTTGCTTGCCAAGTGGCAAGAATTCTAACATGGAACATGTTGCAGTGCCAAAGTCACTAAAAGTATCGCCCAGCCTACTCTCAAGGAGATGTTTCATGTCTACACCAATTACGCTGAACACTTGGTAGACAAGGGTCTTTTCAGACTCTAGTTTTTTTATTATGTCCACTACAGCAGTCATGTTTTCCTGTAAAAATCTAAGAATGCAGTAGAGTGTACTTTTTTCACATTGCTATCAATATGCGACCAAAGATCCTCACAGTTCTTGCCTTTGGCATCATCCCTAAGCAAAAATTCTGTAAACGGTCGCCACATGGATAATGTAGCATTCAAGGCCTCTAGGACTGTGAACCATTGGCTAAATGTCACAGTTGGGATGACTCTGTCTTTGATGCCACACAAAGCACAAAATGAGAGATTTCTGCATTTTAGTTCCTGCGCATAATAAAACAGTGTACCAGAATGGACTACAAAGTCGATAGCATTCTTCATTAACTTTTAAGATTGTAAAGATGCTTTCAGCACAACATCTATCAAGTGGCAAGTATCTCTTACAGGAAAGCACTTCAGCTCAGGTATCGGTTTTGACGGGTCATCATACAACTTTTTCATATGCATAGCTGAATTACTGTGAACACAAACAATATCACTCCAATCTTTGTTGAACTTGGTAAGAACTTTTTGCAGCAGCATTCCAAGTGACACTGCGTTCCATGTTTTCCAAACGTCCAGTGTCATGTTTTCACCACTATCTCAGATGCTCGGTGGCAGCACTCTTTTCACATATACCTGTCAATTCACCTTGCATTGAATGTTTAAAGCCTGGGGTGTTTGGCAATTCACCTACTATCAATACTGACTCGTTAGAAAAGGGGGGTGATTTATCAAACGGTTTTACCCATTCTCTGTCTGTGGGTAAATGAGATGATACATATTAGGAAAGATTCTTATGAAACCAGGCATTTTACCTATCAGTGAACGAATCAAACATAGCCAATATATCAAATATGATGTTTATATTTACGGATTCTCTACAGTTTATAAAATAATTAAATAAGACCTAAAACATGCTTCTAAAAACTGCATCTTTAGACCAAAGACCGCAAAACTGAAAAAGACAGAAGGAAGAAGAAACAATATTTTAGTGACATCCCTAAACAACAAAACTCAAGCAGAATGTTAGCCCAGTCTTTCTTGCTGCTGCCTTGTATAAAAAGTTACATTGTATTGGTCCCTTCATGAAGAAATAAAAATGACTCTTTCACTCACCTTTGCCTTTCTTGGAATGGCATTTAGTTTGTGGTTGTGAAGGTGTTTTTTCAGTGTTTATATGTTTACATTGGTGAGGGCTATTTTCCTTTGAGTGGGGTTTTATCAGTTATTATAGGTGTAAACCTAAAACAGAATAGCCTACTCATACTCAACATCCCTTGCTAAACCCAAATCTCACCCCACCTCAGAGAGCTCCACTGGCTCCCCATTCACAAGAGCAGCCAATTCAAACTCCTCAGGCACGCATACAAAGCTTTACACAACACTGGGCCAGCATACCTGAACAGCAGCATACACTTTCACCAGCCTGCCAGACCCCTACCCTGAGCCATACTCTCAATCACACACCCACATCCACATTAATAAAAGGAGGAGGAGGTTGCTCACTGTCCTACATTGCACCCAAAACATGGAACGACCTCCCACAACACATCAGAGCCTACTCCTCACTTCTGGAGTTTCACAAGAAGCTGAAGACCTAGCACTTCGAATAACTCTATGGGGATCTCACGCCTACGCACCTGCTCAAGCGCCTGGATACCCTCACAGGTGTTTAGTGCGCTATACAAATCGACATAACACAAAGTTGGCTGTGTAGGAAGTTGTGGGGTGTGCTAATATTGGAAGAGGAGTGGTTTAGGTCCAAGCCTACCAGACAGCACAGCTGCCTGGTCACAAAGATATATTGGGGACATACCAAAACTTTACCTAGAAATACATTCCGCCCATTGCTTACCATTGGCTTTGTGTTTTGTCAGTCACATTTGCTTGCTTTCTACACACTGACTGTGTTTGTTTTAGCCAGCGCATCTTGTCTTTACATTTAGCATAGCTTGTTTATCAACTCTCTGATGGCTCCTTCTATTCTTACACAAGTGCTCGCATTTTGAGAACTTTTTTCTTTTCTTACAGCACTCTAAGAGAGTGCATGTTTTTTTCCTCCTGTCTTTCTGATGTGCTTCTCTGCCCACCCCCAGTGCTTCACATTGTTTACTCTCCTGTGTTCTGCTCTCTCCACCTCCTCCAACCCTCTGTTGCAGTTTGTTTTCCTCACCTTCCATGCTCATTGTGCTTCTGCCCCCACCCTTGGTACCTGCAGTTCTTGTGCCCTTGCAGGTCACTCATTAATTTACTGCCCTTATTGTACCCTCTGAGTTGCTCCTCCCACCTGCACCCCATGCTGCTTTTGCCCTGCCCTCTGTGTTTCATTCCCAAACCCTCCTGTTTCTTTCCCCCCTTGCCCCATCGTGATTCTACCCTCTGGATTGCTTCTGCTTCCCCCCCAAATTGCTATCTTTGCCCATGTTTCTCACTTTATATTTGACTCCCAGTGAAGCTGAGGATATTTGGATCTGCTTTATCGGGGAGCAAATGTCCTGCATGACTTTTGAATCAACTTCACTGATGAACAAATACTATAGCACCACTTCTGGAGGAGCACAGTGGCATCAAGAGCCCCAGGTACCTACAATCACGGCCTCAGGTGTCAGAGTGGAGGAGATCAGTCCCTCAGTTTGCTTTCACTAACAGGCATGAATCCCTCTTCTGATGTGCAACACCAGCTGTGCTACAGCCCTCCCCGAGGTGTGGCAGTTCAGACACCAGATGAAGACCATGAATATAAAATTATGGTTGCAAAACAAGGTACAGAAATAGACTAAATGTTTTCGTTAATAACAAAAGATGAGTTACCAGAAGAATTAAAAGGTACAGTAAACCCCATAGTATGGGATTTCACGGGAAAAGAAGTAGGACTTATGGCAAAAATAGATCCAGTTCAAATTACGGTAAAAGAAGGTGCAATTTTCCCAACTACCAGACAGTACAAAATGAGTGCAGAAGTAAAAGCAGGAGTCATTGAAGAAATCAATCGAATGGTAGAACAAAACATTCTAAAAGAAGTAATGAGTAGCCCATGTAATTCACCAATCATGGGATTAAAGAAACCTAGTGGAAAGTATAGGATTGTTCAGGACCTGCATAAAATAAATAAGATTGTGGAACCATGTTGTCCCATAGTACCAAATCCTGCAGTAATTCTATACCAGATCCCTTGGAATGCAGGATGGTTCACAGTAATTGATTTATGTCAAGCATTCTTTTCAATACCATTGCATCCAGACAGCCAGTATCTTTTCTCATTCAAATTCGAGAATAAAGTCTATGTGTGGAATCGTGTTCCTCAGGGGTACACAGAAAGTCCTTCCATCTTCAACCAGATACTGAAAAAGTGCCTGGAAAAATTAGTGATGCCAGGAAGCTCAGTCTTAGTCCAATATATCGACGACTTATTGGTGGCGTCGACCACCAGAGAAGACTGTGTTGTTGACTCCATAGCATTATTAAATCTTTTGGCTGAGGAAGGGCATAAAGTCTCACCTGAAAAGTTACAGTTTTGCAGGACAGCTGTTAAATATCTGGGACACCAAATTGAGAGGGGAAAAGAAGAATAACCACTGAAAGAGTAGAATTAATAAAGAGAATGCAAATGCCTGTAACCCAAAGACAAGTGCGAATGTTCCTAGGAATAGTAGGCTACTGTCGACAATGGATACCAAATTTTTCCATGTTAGCTAAGCCCTTAATTAACATGACGAAAAAGAAAGCAAAGGACCCTGTTGAGTGGGAGGATGAAAGTGTAGAAGCTTTTGTAAAATTGAGAAACGCACTTTGTTCAGCACCTGCCTTAGGCATGCCTGATTATAAAAGAGAATTCGCATTATTCAGTCAAGAGAGAGAAAATTGTGCACTTTCTGTCCTAACTCAGAGACATGGACTAGACAGACGTCCTATAGCGTACTTTTCTGCTACATTGGACCTAGTAGCAGCCGCGTTGCCAGGATGCTTAAAAGCAGTGGCAGCAACTTGTTTGAGCATTGAACAAAGCGAGTCAATTGTGATGGGACATCCTGTAAAAGTGTATGTTCCACATGCAGTTGTGATTCTGTTGACAAGAACCCGAACTCAGCATCTTACTCCTAGTCGGCTGACTAAATATGAGAGGATAATAATGGGTGCTGAAAATGTGAGCATGGTAAGGTGTACAATAATAAATCCAGCAACTTTATTGCCGGACCCATATCATGAAACAAATAAAGATGATGAAGAAGATGAACATGATTGTGTACAGATTACAGAATTATGTACAAAACCACGCCCAGACATAGAGGAACAGCCTCTTAAAAAGCCAGACAGAGAGCTATTTGTCGATGGTTCATGTCAAAGACATGAAGATGGTAAACTAACTGCTGCCTATGCGGTATGTGAATTAACTGGAATAGTCGAAGCATCCTATTTACCAGGAGTAAAATCTGCACAAGTAGCTGAATTGATTGCATTAATAAAAGCTTGCAAAATTGGGAGGAATCAGAGAGTAACTATATTTACTGATAGTCAATATGGTTACGGGGTTGTGCATGATTTTGGCCAACTGTGGATGCAGAGGGATTTCATGACTTCTTCAGGATCCCCCATTAAAAATGGACAATTTGTAAGGGAATTGCTAGAAGCAATACAATCACCAAAAGAATTGGCTGTGGTGAAATGTGCCGCACACCAGTCAGGAAATGACTGGGTGGTAGTCGGCAACAGATATGCCGATCTGGTGGCTCAACATTGTGCCAAACCCAGAATGTCAGTCAATAAGAGGGTGGAAAGAATGGGAATCAGCTGCCAACTTATGCTGTATATGCCACCTGAAACTTGGAATGAGGTGAAGAAATTGCAAGATGAGGTTGATGAAAGTGAGAAGAATTTGTGGATCAAAGTGGGTTGCTCCCAAAGAGGAGATGATGAAGTGTGGATCAGTGCAGATGGCAGACCAGTCATGCCAGACTGTTTACTCTCACAAATGGCCAGAATGCATCATGGAGACACACACATAGGGAGAGATGCAATGATTAGGCTGTTCAGACAAAATTGGTACAATCCCAAATTCAGGGCTGTTGCAGAGAGTCTTTGCCAGAGATGTCTAACTTGCCAAATGCATAATCCAGGCAGGAAAACGATAATTGGGTTTGGGAAGATTGGGAAGATTGGAAAGGCAGAGGGCCCATTTATAAGACTCCAGTTCAACTTCATACAGTTACCACCATGCAGAGGACTAAAATATGTACTAGTCATAGTGTGTCTGTTTTCAAAGTGGGTGGAGGCTTACCCTACTAGGAGAAATGACAGTATTACAGTATCAAAACTGTTGTTACGTGAGCTCATACCTAGATTTGGTTTCCCAGTATCTTTGGAATCAGATAGAGGAAAACACTTTAATAGCGAAGTGATCCAGATAATCTGTGAAGCATTTCAAATCAAACAGAAATTGCACTGTGCATATCGCCCAGAGGCTTCTGGAGTGGTTGAACAATTGAATGGCACTATAAAGTCAAGATTGGGAAAAATGTGTGCATCAACATCATTAGAGTGGCCAGACGCATTGCCACTTGTCTTGATGGGACTCAGAAGCATACCTGACAGAACGACAGGATTAAGCCCCATGAAATAATGATGGGAAGAGCAATGAGACAAACACATGTTCCCACAAACAAATTAGTAAATATATCTGATGATATGGTTCTGGATTATTGCAAGGGATTGGCTGACCTAGTGCGTTCTGTCTCTCATCAGGTTGGAGAAGACGCAGTTTCCAGGCAGCCTGAACTAGAACATGATCTGAATCCTGGTGATTGGGTGGTAGTGAAGAATCACACCAGAGAAACGTGTCTATCACCCAGGTGGAGCAGACCTTGTCAAGTTATATTGACCACCAATACAGCAGTGAAGTGTGCAAGATTTCCTAATTGGATTCACGTAAGCCACACAAAGAGAGTACCAGACCCTGAAGAGGAGAATTCACAGACAACACCAATCACTGAAGAAGCTGAAGGTTGCCCAGCAGAGGAATCTCAGGCTCGAGGTTCGAGAGAAGCTGACGGAGAACAACCGAGCACAAGTCAGGATTGGATACCAGTGGTAGAAGTTCCTGAAGTATACCACAGAACGAGAAATCAAACTAAATTGGAAGAAATTGAAGAAGATCAGATAGGTGAAGAAGAAGCAGTTCAGGATCAAGAAGAAAAGACAGTAAAAGATCCTGAACAAATTAAGGGGCCCATTACGATACCCGGCGTAAAAAAATCCGCCAGGCATGGAAGCGGCAAAAATCCGCCCGCACACACCGCCTGAACACCGACCACGCCATTACGATTACACAAACCGAATACCGCCATCGGCGGAAAAGCACACAAAATACCGCCCGCCAACGTCCGAGTCGGAGACAAACCGCCCGCCACGGACGGAAACACGCACGACAACACAAAACCGCCCGCCCTCACGGCCGACACACCGCACGTGAAATTACGATCGCACCGACATGAGCGCGGAAAAACCACAAATATACCGACCGCCAGCGCAAACAACGCCGATGAAAATCGACACGGCAGAAGCCATGGCGCCCAAGTACCTGCACAGAAACCATCCGCACACAAAACCAATAGCACACAACATGGCCAACAAGTCCACACAGCAAGGCACGCACAAATACACAAGCACAGTACATATCCCGAAAACACCCCCCCGGACAAACAAAAAATACAAAGGCCAGAACCCCAGACACAACACACCTGAAAACAACAGACCATGAGGACACACCCACATAGGTGAGTACAAAAGCAGCACTCCCACAGACCACAACCCCTTGCTACATTGCAAACCAGAGAGGAGAGGAGAGGACACAGTGACACAGCAAGGACAGCAGCACACCACAGAAACGCACACATCACAACCACCACCACCACCACCACCACCACCAAACACCACCACCACCACCACCACCACCAAACACCGGCACCACAAACCCCCTGCACATTACACAACACACACCGCACCAGCACCACAAACACCATGGCACCACCAAGGATGCCCAAGTTCACGCCCATGGAGCTGACGGTCATGGTCGACGAGATCATCAAGGTGTACCCACAAATCTATGGGAACATGGTCCAGCACACACCACTAGCCACCAGAAACAGAATGTGGAACCGGATCGTAGACCAGGTCAATGCAGTCGGGACCCTGCCCAGGAACAGAGTCGAGATTAACAAACGTTGGAATGACGTCAAGAGCCTGGTCAAGAAGAAGGAGGGCAAAAACAGAGAGCTGGCTGCCGTCACTGGCGGAGGGAATCCCGCGCTCTTTAAGACCTTCAAAGCGTGGGAGGAGAAGGTGCGAGTCGTAATCCATCCGGAGATCCTCGCCGGATTAGCAGGGGGAGTGGAGGCTGGTAAGGACAAACTAATGTATACCAGCACACCGCTATGTACTCACATGCACTACCACCATGCCACAGCTCCCAGGGACAAACACCCCCATGTCCAGCACACAATACACAACACATCACACACACATGCAACAGACACCACCACACACAGCCCAAACCGAACAACTGCAAGATGCGTGGGGACATGTGTACACTAAGCCAGCCACGTAACCACCAACAGGTCCCCAAATATGCCAGAAGCGCCACAACGAGCACCCACCACACCCATGTGTCCGCCACAGCTGCACCAACCGACAAGTAACAGGTAAGTGGCAGGAACACAAAGTGCAGTGGGTGGGACGGTGGACAGCCCAAGTACAACACACACCAGGCCCCAGTCCCACAGCACAGCAAGGAGGAGCATCCCCCACACCCCACACCCACGTGTCAGCCACCGCAGTGCACAACGACAGCCGAAAGGCAGACATCACGGTCCACAGCAATCGGTGTCAGTGGGTGTCCAGCCACCCCCACGACCCACAACACCCTCCCACCCCCACAGACCTGCAACATGGAGCACCCCCGCTTAGAGCCATGTGGCATCCAGTACAGTGCACGCACGAAAAACTTGCAGGTGGGAAACTGGACAGGGCCGGATTACTGGAGGCATGAGGACCGTAACACGACCAACACATGGGACATGTCACGTAGCAGACGAACACGCAGCACCGCCCACCGTCACGAACAAGTGAACAATGTGCACACGGACATGAACAACATACTCACACCCCACATGACCCATCACAGACATAGCAACACCCAAGGAGCCACGTCTGCATGCACAAGCCACACTGAATATAGTACCACACGGCAGCCACTGTGCAACTCATCACACACAACCGAAACACCATTGAAGTCCTGCCCATGTAGCCCCAACTGCCTGTCAACCACACACCCCACAACTACGCCTATGTAAGACAAACAACACTAGACGCAACAGAGCGGAACAACATAAATGCACACGAACACCACTGAACCCATCAAACACACAGACACACCATGCACAAACAACATACCATCCATCCCATCCGTCAGCCCCAGTCTCATGAAAGGCATGTCATCCGCACAGCTGCCACACATACAGCAGTCACGCTAAGATACATGCCCATTACCAACCATGTGCCAGAAGTCAATGAAGTGCACGACACACTGTGAGCAACAACACACAACATGGGCCACACCCCCCGAGCACTGCAGTGATGCACATGGCACAGGGCAGCACGCACACCAAGGAGATGGGACAACTGCAATACGTTGGCTGGCACACAACCATCACTCACTCATAACGATGCGTCCAATGCCATGTCCAGTAATCACAACAGACAGCAAATATGCAGGCCATGTCAAGCATGCACACACCTCAAACCATGCACTGTCATGCTGCCACAACACATGTCACATTCGGCACCCATGGCTCACAGCATGTACCCCAAAAGCATATTCCCTCCCAAATGCGAATCTGGGGCATGGCCCCCATGTTGCCATATGCGTTCCTAAGCGTTCCATTTGAACTCCAAAAGCATATTCCCTCCCAAATGCGAATCTGGGGCATGGCCCCCATGTTGCCATATGCGTTCCTAAGCGTTCCATTTGAACCCCAAAAGCAGATTCCCTCCCAAATGCGAATCTGGGGCATGGCCCCCATGTTGCCATATGCGTTCCTAAGCGTTCCATTTGAACCCCAAAAGCAGATTCCCTCCCAAATGCGAATCTGGGGCATGGCCCCCATGTTGCCATATGCGTTCCTAAGCGTTCCATTTGAACCCCAAAAGCAAAGTACAAACCAGACCCAGGATGGGCCAGGAGCCCGCATACACCAGAGTCACAATAAGTAGGGGCACAGCAACACACCCATCGGCATGGCCAATCCGTCCCATGCCACATGTGCACAGCACACAGTCCCATTGCCAAGCACACACAACTACAGATGCTACAGCCACACACACGCCTCCGGGAAACCCATGTACGAGATTGCACGAACTGTCAATGTCAGACGACAAATACATACTTCGCCAGGTGCAACACAATAACTAATCTCATTCTCTCCACAGGTGACGAACTGCTGGATGCTGGGGATGGAGCCAGCAGCCAGCACAGCCAGCCTACAAGCCCCCAACGAGGACACACGGATCTGGAGGATCTGTCCTCCTCTTCGGACACGGACAACCAAGCAGGCCCATCTGGTGTGGCAGGGCCCAGCCGCTCCCCAGGACCCCTCCTACCCACCAACCCATCATCCAGGGCTGCTGAACATTCACAGCCCCCTGCTGCCACTGTCGTTGCGGCCACACCCACGGTCATTGTGGCCACTACCACTGCCGCAACCGCCACCATCGCCGCACCGACCACCACCGCCGCCACCACCGCCACGTCTCCGCTGGCACCAGCCCCAGCGCAGGTGGTGGCCCGGATGACTGGATCCACCCTGGGAGCCACAGTGAGGACCGTGGTGAGCAATGTGGCTAGTGGGCAGGCCGGTGGCAGCAGGACTGGTAGGAGGAGCAGGGTCAGGGAAACGCCAGCCTCCCCTGGGAGCCATGCCCTGCCTCACATGGCCAGAGTCCTTGGGGCCTATGAAGAGGCCCAAGGACAATGGGTCCGGTCTGCCTCAGACACGCGTGAGGTGCTGGGGGTGTTGAGGTCCGTGGACGCCCGTATGGGCCAAATCGTGGACCTCATGGGACAGCTGGTGGTGGCGGTGAGGTCACAGCCAGGGACAGCAGCTCCCCTCCGCCACCACCTGCCGGGGCGCAGGGTGGAGCAGCAGTGTCCAGTTCCCCTGCGTCCACAGCCAGTGATCACACCTCAACCACCAGCATGTCGCAAGCAGGCACCCCCTCGCAAACGTGGAAGGGGCCGTCCGAAGAGGAAACAGATCTCCCGGGAGGACTTCGCACGCTCCAGTCGCAAGTGAGGCAGCCAGCCAGCCTTCCGCCAGCCTTCCTTGACCAGCCACTGCATTGACTTGGACTACGATCCCACTCCACACAGCCATCTGGATGGCATGTGTGTGTTGGACTATGGACATAGAACCAGTGGGTACACCCTGATCATCACGCAGCCATGACCGACAGCTCATTGTCACTGCACGCACCACTTTTGTCATCATCTTACACACAATCACATGTCACAGTTTGTAATAAATGCACCTTTTTCACTAACTGCTGTTTGTGCCCTGTGTCTTATTTGTACGGAATACAACGGCCACCTTGGGCGGAAAGGCACCTGATGCGTGGCATGGCATTTGAATCCGGAGGGCCTGTAGGGACCTAGGGGTGGGAGACAGAACAGGAGCACATTCAATGAGTGTGTCACACACCCATCACACAGTACATGTCAACAACTACAAGCAATGTACACACATCGCACAGAGCTATAAGGCACAATGCCACAGCCACCAACAGTGGCATACTACCCTGGCCATGGAGCGTTGACACACAGCACGCAGTGAACAAACGGCCAGCCTGACACAGCACACACACACCTGCACAGATACTGCCACATCAGCCGTCGTACATGGACACTCACCGTCAAGTGAAGTAGCGGGCGATGAGCTGCTGCCGCACATTACCAGCTTCCTCCTCTCCGCTGTCCTCCTCACTCGAGCTGTCCTGGTCTGCGGGCTGGGGCCCTGGTTGGTCTCCGTCATCCACGATGAGGGGGATCTGCTTCCGAATGGCCAGATTGTGCAGCATGCAGCACGCCACCACTATCCGGCACACCTTCTGTGGGGAGTACGCCAGCGCACCCCCGGTGCGGTCCAGGCACCTGAACCTGGACTTGAGGAGGCCAAAGGTACGCTCGACCACACGTCTGGTCCTCCCATGTGCCTCATTGTAGCGATCGTCTGCTGGGGTGCGAGGATTCCTCAATGGACTGAGCAGCCATGCCCCATTCGGATACGCAGAGTCACCTGGGTGTGAGGGACACAGAGCACCATTGCTAATCCAACTGGACAGGGGACAGCATCGCACAGCCAGCACGCTACACCACTCCACATACTCACCGACAATACAGGCACGATCCTGTTGCATATTGGACATCAGTCGTGGCAAGATGCTGTTGCGCATTATGTGTGCGTCATGGGCCGAGCCTGGGAACTTTGCACACACGTGGGTGATCACCATGTCCGCAAGGCACACCACTTGCACATTCAGGGAGTGCGTGTGCTTCCTGTTGCGGTACAGGTGCTCAGTGGCCTGTGGTGGAACAAGGCCGACATGTGTGCAGTCAATGGCTCCAACGACGTGTGGGATTCTGCCAGGGGCATAGAATGCACCCTTCACTGCCGCCAATTCACGAGCCCTGGGGAAGCGGATGTACCTGTTCCGGTACAGCATCATGGCTGCCAGTACATCCCTCAGCACCTTGCTGAACATGGGCTGGGACATCCCTCCTCCACTGCCCACTGTGTGCTGGAATGACCCAGTGGCGAAGAAATGCATGGCGGCCATCACCTTAGCCGTGGGGGTGACAGCAGTCGGATACACCCTGCGGGGACGGAGATGGGGTTCTAACATGGCACACAGTCGATGCAGGGTTGGCCTGTCCAGCCGAAACTTCCTAATGACCTCCGTATCCTCCATGTCTGCCAGCAATTGGTATGGGCGGTCAATGTTCGGTCTCCGCCTATGGACAATGGCAGAGGACACATGTCAAAGCAACACGACACATAGCAATTTCGCATACACATCACTGACATGACTGAGCAAGCACATGAGCCACAGCCCAGCTGTCAAGCTGGGACGGCACGGCCACAATACACTTACACAGGTCTCCCAACAATGGCAATGGCTAGTGATACAAACCACTGCCATGTGCATGCACATGGGGATCTAGGCCCCAATGACTTGCGGGGCGTGCTGATGGGGACTGACTGCATATCCGTCAAGCGGCAACGCCACGGCAACATGAATGTCTGCTGAGCATGGAACTGCTTCCGCGGCTGGATGAGTATGGCACACGACGACGACGATGTGGGCACAGGCTGAGCGGCCAAAACAAGTGGGACCTGTGGCACGAGGGGATATGAGACAGTAGTAGGTGTCAGCACTGCACCCTATGTACAGCACTGTACGGATCACACCTCCCGAAACATTGACAGGTGTCCACATTGACAGCCCCATGCCAAGACGGCTGTGTGCTTGCAGTCACACGTCACAGGTGAGAGGTTACATTGCACGTGCCAGGTGGCAGACGTACACAGTGGGAGCTGGCATGTGTGTGCATGTGTCTCCTGTTCAGGATCCACCACATGGGCGCTGACTCTGTACTGACCATTGGACACAGCATGTTCCGTGGAAGGCTTGTGTGTGTGGGATGGTGGCACTGGATGTGCCTCCGTTGGGTGGGGGGCCATGCACAGGGCGGGTACGTCGATGATTGCGCATTGTTGGTCACGGTGGGTGCACCAACTAAGATGTGTTGCCCTGTGTTCAATTCCTATGTCCGCATGATGATGGACTGTAGATGTGGGCAGACTACACATTGGTCGATGTGCTGTCTATATGCATGTGCCTTCACACCAGGCACAGCTGCCCCTGCACATGTGACCCCTGCTGGACTCGCTGCTGGGTCTGTGGAGCTGATGCACCTTCTGCGCGTGGGGCGGACAGCTCTCCTCACTTCCCTCATTGCGCATGTCATGACTTTGCCGCAGGTGACATGGATCATGGAGGGCCCACATGTACGCGTGGGTAGGCTACACATGATTGTACACTGGTCGCCACCCCCAGTCAGTGTTTCGAATGGGAAGGTTGTCGTGCTGGTGGTATGTTCGATGTGGCGGATGGGCGGGCCTAGGTGCGGGCTTACATTCCGGACATGGGGGTAGTTGGATTGGCGACTAGTTGCAGTACACACGGGACACGTCTCTTCCTTTCCACATCTGGGTCATCCCTTGTACTAACTGACAGTGATACAGTCATCTTCGCCCCAGCCCTCATGTCCTCCCCTCGCTCCCCCAATATGCATGCTCACCTGCGAGGCTAGCGCTTGCACAGGCAGCCCCAAGCTCGCACCAGAGAGGGCAAGGAGTGTATGTGTGGGTCCAGTTGCACGAGTGGGCTGTCTCAGGGTATGATGTGTCGCGGGACGCCGTCCACCTGCGTGGTGCCCCAAATGGAGACCCGGCCTGCATGGACTATGCATCACAGTCTTCGCCTTCCGGATCCGCCACCTGCGACACCCAGTGGCTGTGGCTGCCCTTGCGGCCATGCCGCGTCCGTCTGTGGCCCACACATTCACTCTTTGGCCTCTCTGGGGAGGGCTCGGGGGTGGTGGCACACGCGCTTGCACTTAGTCGCAATGGCATGTGGCGTGGTTGGTATGATGGGCAATGGATGGGATGGTGCGAGCCACCTCCCGTGACGTCAGTGCTGCTCGTGCTGTGGTGCGTCCCCCTACACTTCCATCTGACTTGTGCCATGCTAGACGTTGAGGTTCTATTGCCTGCGTGATATGACCAGGAGGAGCGCGAGGAGACCTCTCACACACCATGCTCCACTGCCATCCCGTGCCCTGTATCCCCTGTGCGGATTGACTATGTTGGGGTTACACCTGGTCGACTGGGGCTGTGTGTGCCTTGTCAGGGGCATGGCGGGCGCACAACAGGATCCAGCTTGTCCACAGAGGGTGGGCTGAGGTGCGCCTGGTACCGCTTTGTACGTGTGCCCGGCTGCTGTGCACACACGTGTTCACTCCCCCCGACAGGTGTCCTCTCACAATGCCCAGGGAAGTGGTGGTGTACTGTTCATGACCCCTCCCAACACGGCGTGCTCCAACTTGGCATGTGCGCATCTACCCGTCGCACCCACCCACCTGAGCACTGCGTCCATACGACTTCACACGACACATGTGTGTCTTCCACAGTAGTGCTACTCATTTGCGTTGACATCCAATACCAGTGGACTACATGGTCATGTCACGACTGCCGTGTACTTCACATACTCTCATCCTCTCTCATTCGTACTTGTGAAATGAGTCAGCAGAGACAGTTTTGGTTTCAAACATTATATTGAGTCTTCTGTCCTCTGTGATGCAGTATAGTGGACACTACTGGCAGCGGAATACATGTTGAGGATATACTGAGCATGATTGCAAATGGGATAGGGAGTGGGGTTACATGTGATTGGCTGTTGCATGTGGGATGTGGGCTTCAGAGTGACATCTGCTTGGCCAAGGCTGTGCTAATGTACATTTACGTATAGCTGCGGAGCTGCGGACTTTGACACAGACGGTATACATGTAGCCTACCAGACCGCTTGGCATCATGGGCACAGTCCATCTCAGTTCCATGTGACAGGTTTGCTGCGGTTGTTCCTCATGCACGCGTGCATGTGAGATGACATCAGGGCATGTGCTTGCGTGCATGCAGCGGCGTGCCACTTGTTGTTGCACTGTGGTGGTTACTGGACATGTCACAGTCACTGGGGTCGTGTTGTTGTTGTATGCACTTGTCGTCCATGCAAAGGTCCTGGTATGGGATTCCCGGGGCGGGGGTGGGAGGGGTGCAGCACCCACAGACTCCAGGCGACCTATTCATGTCCACTGAGCGGTGTGTGTGTCCATGTGCGCTGGATCCATGTCGTGTCCTGGTTGTTCGTGCAGTTCCGTCCATGTGGGTGCGATACACAGAGCCCATGCCACTGCCTCCCACGATGCATGCGGTGTTCCTGGATGTGATGGGGAACAGTGTGCATGTCCCGGTCCTATCCGATGTCATGGCGATGTCGTTGATGGTGTGGTTACAGTTGCCGGTCGTTTGGTATGGCTGTTGTGGTGGTGACTGGCCAGTCCGTGCGGAAGCTAAGCATGGGTGCGGGGTTGGACATCATAGGTCACTCGGGGAACCTGCGTTGTGGTCCGACGTATTTACAGGTTGTCAGGTATGCGATGCCGTCCAGCAGGGCTTCCATGTCATTGGTGGTGTACATGTTTGCCAGCCAATGAAGCGGATGGTGGCTGTCAAGGTGTTGTTCGTAGGTTGTCCCTTGGAGGACCATGATGGGGCATGCTGGGTGACATTCGATGTAGCTGTTATCGATGATCCGTCGTGTGGAGGCACAGTGGTCCCATTTCAGTGCGGGTGCGATGTTGGCCACATACGCCATGCCCCCATAGGCAGAGCAGGCCCTGTCGTGTGCGTCCAGCGGGAGGAGTAGTGGTAGCAGGTCCGCCTTCAGACATGCCGGGTTGGAGAGGCATATCTCGACGGGATGCTGGTAGGGACACCTCCGACAGTAGAAGACGGGCATGACGCAGCTGAACAATGTGATGCGGTAAGTCAGTCGGTAACTTACGTTCAGCAGGGACAGGAGATCGCATCCCAATGTATGGCACAGGTTGGTTTTGTACAGCTTGAGCTGTTCGGCGTAGTTGGGTAGGTGTGTTGCGGTTGCCATTTCGCAGCGGTTCGTTGAGGTGGCGTGCTCCGGCTGTGTGTGCAGTCTGCAATGTGCACGCTCCGGGGTTGCTGTGAGCTCTGTGTAGTCGTAGGGAGACAGGACTTGTGTTCTGTTGGCTTGTTTGGAGGACACGGGCCCTCTTCCCACATGCTTCTCAGACAGTTCAAGGTCAGTGCTGTGTGACTCCTTCCAATTAACTTGCATGTGGCCGACATGGGGAGTGTTTTCTTCTTTCTTCCCCGTCCGTTATGTGCTTCTGTGATATGCGCTATCTGCCGTGTGGTCGGTCTCCTCGGCATGCCTGTGTTGGTCTATTCTTGGACAATGGCTGTATTCACCGGCTTCTGTCGTAGGGCTGTGGTTTCGGAGTTGGAATGGAAGGTCATTCAGTGCTGTCTGCTCTCCCTTGTGTGGGCGGCAGGCTGCCTTTCCGCTCTGCGTTGGGCCTTGTGTGTGGATGTTATTCTTGGGCCACCTGTTGTCGGTCCCCGGGCTCTTTGGTGTTCCGTTTTATATGTCTTGTTCATATGTGCAGGGTGGTATGGGTGTTTCTGTGTGGTACTGGCGTTCCTCTTCCCGAAGGAGCCCTGCTTCTCCTAGTTGGTGTTGCCGCCGCTGTGTGCTACGCCATGTTTGTTACACTGGGGTGTGTCCTGCTGTTGCGTGTCTTCACTGACATGTGTGCGTCGGTTGTGTGGCGTTGGGTGTTGTCCGTGAATTGGGCGTTGGGGACATGTCTGTGGCCGGCCTGTCACGTGTCATGTGCGTTCGGGGTGGGGCTGATGTGTGTGCTGCTTGGTTGTGTCCCTGTGTCTGTGTGCGACGCATGCATGGCGCTGCGGTTGGCCTCTGCGTTGTGCGCATGTGTGGCGGCGTCATCGGCGCTTTGGGGCCGTGACGGGGTGGTTGGTTCCTAGTCCCAGGTGGTGTGTACACATGTGTTCTGCGATGTTACGATTTGGCCTGTGTGTCATATGTGGATGCGATGGTGGATGTGTTGTGTACACGCGCTGGTGGGGGTTGTCCGCTTTTTCCGCCCTTGCACTGTGTGCGCTGTTTGCGTGCACTTGTTGTGTGTGTGCCTACCTGCGTCTCCGCGGTACGTTGCGTCCTTGGTGGTGCATCAGCAGGAGCATGGGGACAGCCTGCAGTGCTGGATTCATGCTCGGGGAGCCGCTTTTCGTTGTCCGTGCTCGGCGTCCGTGTTACCGCTTCGGTTTGTCGTACGGTATCTCTTGGCCGTGGGAGCCGTTTGTTTGCGGCATCGTAATTTATGCGCCGGGCGGGACGTGTTTCGTCGGACGGTGTGTGTCAGTTGGGCTGCGCCGCTACGTGTACGGGCGCACTTTGATGGCGGACGGTGTTGCTGGCTTGCCGGCGGTGTTTGGCCTACTTTTCGCATCGTAATTGGGCGGGCGTGTGGACTGCTGCGTGCCGGCGGTAACTGGTGGTTTTTGCATCCGCCAGCACGGCGGTGGTGCTTCCGCCCGCCATCGTAATGTGCCCCTAAGATAGGGAAAGAAAATTGGACACAAAACAGTGAGGATTTAATAGACTTTACACAGGAACAGACAGGTTTGGAAGAATCCGGTCAGGCTGCAGAAGTTCACAGTGCAATAAGCCCTGATCAGAAGCAGTTAGATCAAGAAGAATTCACCGAAGAAAAGGGGGTCAATAAAAATGAACATAAAGAAATAAACAAAGAACAAGGTCGAAATTTTGAAAGTCATTGTGGAGCTACTGAAGAAAAACAAATTAGACCTGAAAAGAAGCAAACAAGAAACAGAGTAATTGAAGAAAACGAAGCAGTATTAAGCAATGAAATTAACGAGATCCCTGAAGACGAAAACAAAGAAACAGTGCCAACAAAGAAAACAAGAAAAGGAGATCATTGGCCAAGTGTCATTAAAAGAGTAAAGTACCACATAACAACCAGAAGTGAAAATCCAGATCAAGTACCTGAAGTAACAAGTCAAACTGATCAAGAGAAAAAGTCAGGGAAAAGAAAAAGCAAAAGACTGAAACTTGTGAATAATAAATTCAAGGGTCCTGACTGGACTTATATCATTCTTGAAGATTTTGAAAGCTCAGAGTCAAGTGACAGTGGTGGCGAAGGAACAAGTGCAGAACTAACATACGAAGAAGAAACAAGACCACCCTGACTAAACAAAAGAATCCTCTAAAGAAAAGAAGAAGAGATAAGAAGAGCAATCTTCCTTGTCAAAAAATGCCTGACGATAGAGTTACTGGGAGACCAAAACGAAATTGTTGTAGGAGATGCTGTGCTATCTGCATATGTAGTCTAGTATTGGTGCTTATAGTATGGTTAGTCCTGATTGTAGCAGTTCCTTACCTTATGATAATAGATAAGAAGATTAATAATGAAACTAAAGGGATGGATAGCAAACATGAAGGGCAATAGAGTAGAATTAATGGCAGAAGATGAGGCAGAAATTCATCATGAAATAGCTGATAACGACACTAGTTTAAATGTTTTCACAAAGTTATTGTTTCAGTATGTAGACACAATGGAAGTTAGTAATTGTTATGTCTGTATGAAGTTACCTGAATCAGTAGCGGAAGGATTAACATACCATCATTTACCACTGACATATGGCATCTCATGTAGTGTATTAACAAGTTTATTTTATAGAACAGGTAAATTGCAGTATTATTATTCAAACTTAGATGTGATATTTTCTGAGGTTCCGATTCGCAAGAGTATGAACCCAGTGCTTAGTAGTCAAGACGCACAATTTATGGGAGAATTTTTCTTAACAATGAAATCAATAGACATAACACATGCACATAGACACAATCTAACATGTTCTCTATTAGAAGAAGAAAAGATATTTTTGAATGTAGTAGAAGATAGAAGACAAGATTTTCAAAAGAAAGCTTCAGAGCATAAGGCTCAGTTGCCACCTTGGGCGGAGAAAGAAGAGAGTTATACACATGGCAAAGCTCAAGCTGCAATGGCTCTGGATTTAGTAAAGACAGGGAAAATTTGTCTTCATAGGTTGAAGACTGATTATAACAATGTTTTCATTGGTACCAGTGAATGTGAACACAATTTTTTAATTCTTGGAGGTTGGGGACTCAAAGGAGGAACAGATTCAGTTTTTCCTGGAGTTTATTATGTATGCGGGAATAAGGCTTACTTTAGGCTTCCTGCACGGTGGTATGGAAGTTGTTATTTTGGAATAGTTTTTCCAAAGATATACCACGTAAAAAGAAACACTGGGAGCAATGAAAACAATAGCGAATTAATACGTAGTAAAAGAGCTAGTTTTTCAGAAATTGTAGGTGATATATTTGGTGCATCGATACCTTCAGTGGGAATAATTCTGAACTCAAGGAAAATATGCAAATTGTCTACAGTAGTTGATCGTTTATCAACGGATACTGCTGGAGGTCCACTCTACTACACTCCATGCCACTCTACACTACAACGCGCCACTCCACTTTATGGCACTTTACTCCACTCTATGCTATGCTACTCTACTCCACTCCACTGTACTCCACTCTACAACACTTTACACAACTCCACGCCGCTGTAGGATACTCCACTCTTTATCTCTCCACTGTACGGCACTCTATTGCACTATATGCAACTCCACTCTACAACACTCTACTACTCTCCATGCCACTCTACAACACTGTACTTCACTCTATGCTCATCCACTCTACGCTACTCTACTACACTGTATGGCACTGTATGACAAGGCACTCCCCTCCTATCTACGTCATGTCACTCCATGACAAGGCACTCCACTCTTCAAAACTCCCCTCCACTGTACTATGACCCTACACTGGACGACACTCACTCTTTGACACTCTACTCCCCCTTGTCCATCCTATGCAAATCCACTGAACAAAACTCTACTCAACTCTATGCCAGTCTACAACACTCTACTTGACAACACTCCACTCGAAGACACTCCACTTGACGACACTTCCCTAAACGGCACACCACTGTACAACACTACACTGTACGAGACTCCACGAGATGCCACTTCAATCTATGACTCTTCACTGTACTCTACGACATGCCACTTCACTCTACGCCACTCTGCTGTAGAAGACCCTACTCCACTCTATGCCCCTCCATTCTACAACACTCTGTTCCACTATATACCAGTGTATGACACTACACTCTACCGCAGTCCTTCGAATGACACCTTATGAAATGAAATGAATTTGTACTTGTAAAGCGCACTGTTACCCTGGGGCTTCCTGGCGCTGTACGCATACCGCTGTGGAACCCTTCCTGGCTTTTCCCTGTGAAATGTCCACTCCTGGGCACCCCCAAGGTGAAGCCAGGCATCCCAGCGCTGGTGGGGCCGTTGTGGAGATTAAGCAAGCTATTGCCCAGAGTTGCAGAGTGGGACCCATGATTAGAATAGGCACCGAGGCGAGAATTATCAGGTCCGAGGAAGTTGAGCCCAAGACCCACCGAGGCGGGAATTGAACCCTGGTCCTGGGCCAGATCTCTGCATCAGGGTCTGCCGCTCTAACCATTGAGCCACACTTCTCCACACTTATTGTACGACACTCCACTGTATGACACTCCACTCCACTCTGCCACAGCCACTCCACTCTAACCCAATCCACTCTACTCTACTACACACCACTTCACCCTACTCCAGTCCAATCTGCAACACTGTACTCCACTGTATGTCACTCCACTGAACACCACTCTACTCCACTGTCAAACACTTCAATGTCAAACACTCCACTCCATTCTACGACACTACACTGTACAGCACTCTCATCCACAGTACTCTGCAACACTCCACTTAACAAAACTCCACTCAATGATACTCAACTCTACGATTTGAAACACATTAAAATAAAATCATTGAAATTCAATGAAAAAATACAAAGGTTAAGGATAAGTTATAGTTAGGGAAACTTTATTTACTCTTTATCTACAAACCAAACTTAAACTACACAAATGTTAGAAATTCAAAAGTTCTACTTAGACCTTAAATGTATAACAATTTGTGCACCACCATCTAATTACTGTTCCTCGCGCACCACTGTACACAGTGTTGTCAACTCGCTCGCCAGACTACATAAACTATAATTCGCTACTCTACCATACACAGCATTTTCACAAATTATGTCATTTGAAATGTCATAATTGTTGTTATGAATGCTATGATTTCGCATTGTGTAAGTGATGATATATGAAAGTGTATAACCAGTGCATGGTAAATGCGTAAGTTATAGTTTTTGTTGTCTGGCTAATGAAGCACCAGAGCTCACCCCTTGATATTACCATGAGCCTTGGCTCACCTTGGAGCGCTAGTTTGAGACTCACCAGCGTTGTAAGGAAATGGTTGTTTCTTTTACAAGAACTATGCTGGTTTTGCTGTTAGGAGGATCTTCGTCTTTAGGTTATACTCTAAATGTGAATTTACTTTATTGGTTGCTTAAATGGCCTGAAGCCACTATCAAAGAGCTTGGGTGCTACAACACTCAGGTGGATGTCTGCTCAAGTTAGTCACAAATGCTGTTATTTGTGAAAGACTCCAGGAGAGCAGTTTACACCTCATCATACTTCAGACACAAGAGCTGCACGGTCAGCCAAGTCTCACTTAGTGAGTCTGCGTGGAGCAGTGACTAAAGTGATACCTTACTCTTCACCTCTTAACCACTAGACCTCACCACACCCACAGAAAGGAGGCAGTTGGTCTACAGTGAGAAGATGCTATTTGTGAGGTAGTCTCCTCAGCACATGAGGCAGAAAAACAATCTTGGGAAGCATATTCCTCTTTCTTGCCGGTTTTGCAGCACAGATGCAATATCGGCCCCCTGTAACAAAAGCGGCAGTGGTGAGACGGGAGTGGTACTTCCAACTAGCACCGCACCGGCTGGCTAAGCTGTTTGCCAGGGCTGGTTTCAGTTCCCAGTCCGGCCGTGTTGTTGGGTCCTATGTATCTTTAAGTGTTTGATGTTTACCTTTGAATGTAAGCACATGCCACCATGACCATAGTTCCATACTGTAATGGTGGCATGTGGAATTGTCAGAAGGGCAGTTGTACTTTGCTGTCGCTTTGGCCGGTCGTTTCCTCTGGAGATCTCTTGTACTACAATAAAGAGATTGAACTTACCGACACAGCTTCCTCATCTTTTCACTGGCGATGATTGGTATCGGACCCTGGACCGGCACAGAGCAATTTCCACGTGGAAGGAGACTTTTGGCCGCAACCTGTTCCTTGTCTCCGTTTCCGACAGCAATCCTGTTTCCGTGGCACCTTGAGCTCTTCTCTGCCACCTCGACTCGGAACCCGGTAGGATTTTCATTTTATGCCTTTTTGCCGACTTTTCCTTCATGGACGTTTGCTTTCTTTTCCTCGCACCACGCTCGAGCGATTCAACGTCAGTCTGTGCGTTCGCTCCCTGCGTGAGTCTTCTGTGACGCAACTCGTCCTCAACAAGTGGTTTCCTTCTTCAACGCGTCCCTTGTTGCCTGGCGACGCTTGCGGATTTTCGCTTTACAGCCGTAGTCAGCGTTTTGTTCCTTGGCAACGTCACGCTCTTCCGCGCGCAACATTTATCGGAAACATTCTTCGTATCCTGGCAATCACACGCGTTGTCTCGAACAACGATTTTGAATCTGCGCACAGCACCATTCTTCTTTTACATCTTGTCTCTACTACAGCACAAGCATCAAGTTGTAGTATACTATCAGTGCATCACGGTGATGCACACACCCTTTATAAATATCTACTGTTGTGAAATCTACACCACGAATTCCCACTCGCTATCAGTTCTTCGTGCATCACAGTGATGCGCACACCATATTAACTATTGCAGATTGACTTCATGTTCTTCAAGCAACACAGTGAATTCTTCTTTTTTCAGCTTGTTGCATGTAACGGTGATGTGCACACCTATTCTTGCATGACCTTTACTTACTACTGTTAATCTTTGTGCAGCCTACGTTCAAGTGCACGTCGGTGACGCGCACACCTTTCAGAAATAAAACAATTCAAGGTGATTTTCTCTTTCCTATGCACTATTTCACGTGCGTTTCACTTCTATATCATTTTATTGTTACTTAAGAAAAGTGCGTTATTCTTGTTGTTTTAATACTGATAACCAATTAGTAGAATGCAGCAATCTGTGCTTCCTCCATCACCTTTTCTCTCCTCTCCAGGAAATCCACCTATTGATTGGGAATTGTGGCTAGAGGGTTTTGAGGCTTATCTAGAAGCCATTGAAGCAGAAGTTTTCACGCAAAAGAAGAAATTAGCAATACTGCGTCACTCCTTGGGTACAGAGGGAAGGAAAGTTTTAAAACATTTACCTCCTGCTGTAGTCATGGGTGAAGGTGATGCCATTGATGAGTATGTTTCTGCCATAAAAATGTTGGATTCCAGGTTTAAAAAGAAGCGTAACATCATTATGGAAAGGCATAAGTTTTATATGAGAAAGCAATTACCTGGTGAACATGTTGAGGTTTTCGTAAGCGATTTAAGAGTATTAGAGTCCACATGCGATTACAAAACTTTCCATGATGAAATGTTAAGAGATCAGTTAGTTGAGAAAACTAACAGTAAAAAGGTGCAAGAGAAATTATTAACAATGCAAGACTTAACGCTAGACAAAGCTTTGGAAATAGCTAAGAATATAGAATCCACAGCTATATACATGGATCAAATGGCTTTGGAAACCAAGGTCCATGCTCTTACTTTTGACAAGGTTTCTAACAAGAAAGAAGTCAAATATGACAAACAACGTAAACCATTTGAATGTTACAGGTGTGGCAGCAGGAGTCATTTGGGAAATGCTCCTTTTTGTCCTGCTCTTGATAAATACTGTGCCAAATGCAAAAAGAAAGGCCATTTTTCCAAGGTTTGCAAATCTAAACCCACCAACTCCAACGTCAAATCTTCAACTAAAAAAATTCTTTCTATTGAAGCCAAATCCGAGGTAGATCCTGATTCTGATAGTGAGGATGGTAATGAAATTATGATGTTATCTAATGCTGATGAATTGCTTGTCAAAGAGTCCCAAAATGTTTTATGTACTCCTCTTAATTCCAGTTTTCCTATAAGTGTTCCACAAGTATTGAAACTCCAACCTGCCAGTGTAAAGAGACCTTACTGCCAAGTTGGGGTAAATGGTAATCATATTTCCATGATGGCCGACTCAGGCTCCTTTTTCACGTTAATTGGTCCTGAGGAGTGGAGTAAATTAACTGATATTCCTTTGAGGAAATCTCTAGTCAAACCTGTAGCGTATGGGGGCAAACCTGTTCAGGTTTTGGGTGAATTTGATTGTGCTTTAACATTTAAAGAGCATTCGACTCCAGCTACCGTCTATGTTGCTGAAGAGGGATCTTCACTTCTTGGCTGGTTGGAACAAAAGAATTTGGGTATCATTTTGGATCCGAACAGTTCTGAGCAGGTTCTCCTTAAAGACGACTTTAAACCTGTTTGCACTGTAGAAGCTCATGATTGGAAAACATCTCTTCCATGTGTTTTAAGTGAAACTCTTGGTAAAATAAAAGGTTTTTCTCATCAAATCATTCTAAAGCAGGGTGTCCAACCAGTAGTGCACAAGTCCGGACGAGTTCCCTTGGCTATGAGGAAAGAATTATCTCAAGAACTTGAATCTCTTTGCAATCAGGGCATCATTGAGCCCATAGAAAGCTCAGAGTGGCTTTCTCCCATAGTTTTAGCCAGAAAACTCAATGGGGCACTTAGAATGTGTATAGACTTGAGAGACCTAAATGACAGAATATGGGTGGACAGACATCCCCTCCCTAACATCACAGAAATGTTGAGTTCCCTTAAGGATGCTAAAGTATTTACTATTTTAGACATGTCATCTGCATACCACCAAATCACTCTCAAAAAAGATTGTCGCCACCTCACTTCCTTTGTTACCCCGTCTGGCGCTTATAGGTTCAAAAGGATGCCTTTTGGTTTGGCGTCAGCCTCGGCGGTATTTCAAAGAGTAATGGAGTCCATGTTTTCCAATGTACCAAATGTCAAGTGTTTTCAGGATGACATATTAGTCTATGGTAAAGATATAGAGTCTCACGACAAGACATTAGCTATTGTGTTATCTATTTTAACTGACCGAGGCGCAACTTTAAAGGCAGAGAAATGTAAATTTGCTGTTAAAGAGGTGAACTACCTTGGTTACAAGTTATCAGCTAAAGGAGTGGAACCTAAGGAAGATTTGGTCACTGCTATAAAAGGCTTTCCCACTCCACAGAACAAAGATCAACTTCGATCATTTTTTGGCATGTTAGAATTTTATGCCAGGTTTATCCCTAACTGTAGTAGCAAAACACATAATTTGAGACTACTTGTTGAACTTGGCCCTTTTTGCAGGGTCATCCCTAAACTTTTTGCCTTTCTCCTAGCCTTTTTTCTGACATGGTGTTGGTGGTTTTAGGACTCTGGGCACTTTAGCACTGCTGTCCAGTGTAAAGTGCGCGTGCTCTCTGTGTTAAATATGGTAAGATTGGTCTACACCTGTTTGGTCTATTTAATGTACCTGTCAGTCCCTTGTAAAGTGGTATCCCATATACCCAGGGCTGGTAAATTAAATGCTACTGGTGGGCTTGCAGCGCTGATTGTGCCACCCACCAAAGTAGCCTTTCAAACCTATCTCAGGCCTCTGCCATTGCAGGGCCTGTGCGCGCAGTGTTACTGCCGCTGTGACGTGGCAACTAAAGTGTGTGCCATGTCCGTGACCCCCCTTTTTACTACATGTCAGTCACCCCTAAGGTAGTCCCTAGCTAGCCCTATGGGCAGGGTGCATTGTAGGTAAAAGATAGGACATGTACCTTAAGTGTGTGACATGTCCTGGTAGTGACAAACAGCCATTTTGGTTTCTCACTACTGTGGGGCTGCCCTCCCATAGGAATGCATTGGGGATTCCCTGATAAGTGTTTCAGTGGTAATTCCTGATATGAGAGGTGCAGCGTGGTCAAGTTTGGTATGTTTGGAATAGTGATAATAAATGCTACGCAATGGTGTGCGCAGATTTATTATAACTAATTTAGAAATGCCACTTTTAGAAGTTGGCATTTCTGTGTGCTATGTGTCTGCCTGCCTGATGTGAATTGCATGTCTGGCTTTTGAGTGACAGAGGCTGGTGAGGTGTGTGTGGCTCCAGGAGGGGCAGGGTGAGTCAGCGCTAGGCTGAATGGGACATCTGCATTTGAAGTGTTGGGAGGAGAAGTCCCTGGTCCCTGAATAGGATTGTGCCTGCCCTAGTGAATGCTGGATCCGCCCCCCTGTGGTGTGTCTGAGGACGAGCCCCCACCTAACAACAGAGTAGAGGAGCCCTGTCAATAGAGTGCTCCAATTCCCCCCCTGAACCAGTTTTTGCTGGTTCCCCTAGCCCTGTGCTGGCGCAGACAAAGGGAAAAGGTGTATAAATACTGGGGCTGTGACCCCATGAAAATGAGCTGTTCCTGGACCTTTGGGGGGCTTGCTGTTGCTGGGGCCCAGGAGGAACCGCCATGGGGGCTTGCCTCCCTGCTGGAGGGCCCTGTGTGCTGGCCTCCCTGGGCCCAGCGATGCCCCAATGATCCCTAAGGACTTTTCTACTTTTGGAAACCCAGCGCCTCGTGAGCGCTATATACCTTTTTATTCCTGCCATCGCCTGTGCCCCAGGAGAAGAAGAGTGCTGGGGCTGCACAGCGTTGAGCTGCACCTCATGGAGAGGGAATCCCCGGCGTAGGGATTTCCCCGTGCTGTGGGGAAGGATGGCGTGAGCCCACCCCGCATTGTGCCTGATACGGCCGGGTGCCCACCCCGCATTTTTACTGACTTGGTGAGCGGGTGCCCACCCCGCGGGTTTATACTTTTTAGGACCGGAGCGGGAGCCCACCCCGCCGGTCTGTGCCCCCCTGGGTGAGCCACCGCCGAGACGAGCAGCGCGGCCGCAGAGGAAGTCAGGCAAGTGAAGGCCTGATCGTGGGCGGGGTCTCGCCCGGAGTAGCCCGGAAGTCGTCACAGGCCGAGCGGAGTTCCCGTGAGCTGGTGGAAGCCCTGTGGCCGTGAGGAGGAAGTCCGGAGTGGTCCCGGTGCAGGGGGGACCCGACGAGGCACGTTGCCAGTGCCTGTCCCCCCTGCTGATTTCGTTGCAGAGCCTCGCCGGCTCCAGGTCCAAGTCCCGGTCCTGGGAAGGGGGACCGGGTGAAGGGTGAAGCGCGTGGTAGTTGCAGCGGAGGGGGCCCGAGGCACATTGTCGGTGCCTGCCCCCGCCGCATTGAAGAGTAAGCCACAGTGTGTCCTGGAGGAGCCACGGTGGAGGGGGGGCTCCTCGAAGTCGGCCGGGTGCCAGAAGCGGCACCGGAAGAAGCGAGGACACCTGGAAGAGAGAGAGAGCCCGGTGAGTGGGGCTCGTTGGGGAACTGGTTGTTGGAGGGGGCGTTGGGGCATATTGTCGTTGCCCGCCCCCCTGTGGTCCCTCTAAGGGCACCGTAGTGCCCGTGCTGGTTTTACAGCTGCCCCGCCTGGCAGTGGGCAGCTGCAACGTGGGGCCACATTTGTTGTGGAGTCCCCGTGGGGCTCAAGAGGCACCGTGAGTGCCTGACCATATTTGCGCCCTTTTTACAGCTGCCCTGCGAGAGCGCTGGGCAGCTGCCACGTTTGGGGGCCAGTACCGATTAGGTAAAGGAGGGGTGAGTGCACCCCAGGCCCCAGTGCCCTGGCGCACTTTGTGTTTGCTGCTAAGGCAGCCAGGGGGCCCTTTGCGAGGTCCCCCTTAGAGCCCTGACTATCTGGACATAGGGCATTGGAGCCCTAGAAAAGGCCGGTTGGCCTGGGGGGTCATGTTAGGGTGTGATTGGGGTATACTGGGTTTATGCTGGTGATGCTTATCCCCTAATGTGATTTATATGCCCTGATTTACGCCTAATGTGATTTCTGCTTATGAGGTGATTGCATAATGGGATTTATGTGATGTGATTTATGCACCCTGATTTATGCCTCTAATGATGTTTATGCTCATGAGGTTATTGCATAATGTGTTTATGCTGTTGAGGCCTAATGCGTAATGTGTTTATGCTTAGGAGGGTGTCTAATGCTAATGTGATAATGCTTAGGTCATTATGGTACCAGTAGTTACTGGTTGTGTTTGACATTTACTTACCTGTTCTGATGGTTCTGACCGTGGCCCGATTGGCCTGGTCCTGTATATAATCCCCTGTGAATATTGCCAGTGCCAGTTGGCACAGTGTAAATGTGTGATTATGATTCTAATGTGTTTATGATAATACAAAGGCTATTTTTGATATAACCTTGTGTGGAGTTTCTTTTGTAGTGTGCCTAGTGTGTTGCTGCTGTGTGTGTGTGTTGCGCAAACGCTTTACACATGGCCTCTGGGATAAGCCTGACTGCTCGTGCCAAGCTACCAAGGGGGTGAGCAGGGGTTATCTTCAGCGTGTAACTCCCTTGCCCTGACTAGAGTGGTGGTTTCTGCCTGGCTTTGGCGCAAGCCTTAGCCAACCAGAAATCCCATTTCTAAAACTACTCATGAAGAAAAACCAACATTTTGCTTGGTCATCTGATCTAGAGAAGGAATTCCAGTCCATAAAATTAGACTTGAGTAATGCCATTCCCTTACAGCCTTTTGACACACGTGACCAATCCATCGTAGTCACAGATGCTAGTCAGTACACTTTATGTGCTGTTCTTCTACAAATAAGAGAAGGAAAAGAGGAGGTAGTGGCTTTTGCCTCACGTACCTTGAGAGGTGCCGAGTCCACTTACTCTGTTGTGGAGCGTGAAGCTTTAGCTTGTTGGTGGGTTGTGGACATTTTAGACAATATTTATGGGGTTCTGAGTTTACTATTCGCATGGACCACAAGCCCCTGGTTAATTTGTTCACGACTAAAGGAGCTGGGAATGCCACGTCCGCATTCCCAAGTGCCATTATAGGTTGATGGAGTTTCATTTTCACTTAGAGTACATTCCCGGAGTTAAGAACATTTTTGCGGACTGTTTGTCCAGACTTCCTCTTGCCAATGAACAATCATGTGAACAAGGGGACGAGGAATTTTGTGTTGTTGCTTCTTTAATGGACTCTCGTTTTAACTGCATCTTGGAAGAAGAGTGGAAGTTTGCCATTCAGCAAGATACTTTGTTACAAGAGGTGATCAGCATGTTAGGTAAAGGTTGGTTGCCCAAGCACGAGGAAGTAGCTTCATTTAAACACGTTTTCCCTGAGTTGAATTTGCAGTCTGGTATTCTTAAGAGAATAGATTTGTTGGTGGTGCCTGTTTCTCTGCAGAATAAGATTTTGTTGCTTGCTCATGAAGGCTACATAGGTATGAGAGCGATGAAGAGAGGACTTAGAGAAGTATTCTGGTGGCCTGGTGCTCTGTTGAGCATTTTGTAAGAGATTGCATTTCATGTGCTACCAGCGACAAGACCCAAATCACTTTTCCCAGTCCCATCGAAGCCATTCCCATTCCTGACAAACCTTGGGTCAAGTTAGCCTTAGATATCATTGGGCCCATGTTTGTGTTGGATGAAAGGAGCAGGTACGGTTTTGTGGTGGTAGATTACGGTTCCAGGTGGCCTGAGGTGAAATTTGTGAGGTCTGCGACCACTGAGGACAGGGGCGGCTGGTCCATAGGGGCGCCGGGGCAGCGCCCCACAAAAGAAACTGCTCACTGTTCGGGCAACAGGAATGTAAGCAGACGAATTGACAGCTTTCAATTCGTCTGTTTACATTTCCGGGCCGGCCTGTGCTTCACGGGTGAAAGTGCGCATGTCAAGACACAGCGCACGCAGGCGATAGCAGGAGTCCAGAAGATGGACTGACTGCGCATGTGAGAGAGGAGCGTTGCTCCTCACTTACATTCACAACCATTAGGTATGCTGCGCATGCCTAGTGTCGTGCAGGCGTCTCGAGATAGGCTCCTGCTCGGGCGGTGACGTGTTTTTAGCAAAGTCGCCCCATGCCCTATCAAATGCCAGGATACCGAGTAAACAAGGGCCAGCCGCCCGGCCCCCCGCGCATCCAGTCTCCTGATTTGGCAGTTAGTATTGCCTGTTGAGCGGTAAAAGAAAAGAGCTGGGAGAAGTTAGTTCCACCACGTTGCAGAGGAGACGTGATGCGACGCGGGACTGGAGGAGATGCCTGGTAAGTTTTATTCAAATTTAAACCCCACCCACCCCCCCTCCCCGCGTGTACTCGCCCCCTCCCCCCCCGTCATGCCGGCCACCTGTGACTGCTGTGTGGTGCTCGATGTTTATGGTGTTGGGTGGGTGTTGAAGAGCACACAGTGTGTGCGCTCTGCACTCCCTCTTTTTATTTTTGAAGTACTTTGCACTGTGGTGTAGTGCGAGTTGTGTTTTGATGCTTTCACTGTGGGGTTATTTCTGTGATAAAATGCGCCACCAGCAGCCAGCCTTTGCCTTATAGAAGCGCTGGTGCTGACTGTCTTTGATCCTAAAAAACACAGGCTTTCAATAAGTGGAGGGCAAATCACATCACCCTCCCATTAGTGGACCGGATGTTGTGCAGCAAAAGCCACTCTTGAAACAAGCAGCGTTGCCGGGTTATTGATTAATTTGCTGCTTGCTGAAAAGCAATGTTACTGCCCTTTAAATCACACAAACAGCCGAAACGCACAATCACCTGTCGGCACTCAAATGTGAAGTGGCAGATGACACTAATGCAGGGCCGCAGTCACTCGCCCACTCCTGCTCTCCAGGGGTATGTGATTAATGAAAACACTTACAAGGTGAGAGGCTGCTGCTGCTGCTGATGTCATCGCAAGCACACCGTGCATGCTGAAACAGCTGTAGCGACTAGTGAGTCCAGTTATTGATATAGCGCTTTGAACCCTCATTAAGGTTGTTTCTGAGCACTCCCGATGTTGGCAGGTGTGGGAACTGAGGCACCAAAAGATCTGCTCTAGATTACAAAGTGTGATAAAGTGGTGAAGCCAGGGGCAGAACCCTGGGTCCTACATCAACAGCCAGTGCCACAAAACCATTAAACCAGTGGCCACCGGAATTATGTGATTCTGCATCGGAATACAATTGGCATATAATCTATCTGCTGCACATTTTACAGATTTCGAAAAATGTTTCTAGCCGCAATGAATCCAAAGTTTCTAAAACATTGAATTACCACTGGTGGTTCTGTGCAATGGTAGGCTCTTTCTGAAGGGTTAACTGGTCACCTTTCAGTAGCCGATTGCAGTATTCAGCTGTAGGACAGCCAAATATTAATGATTTGAGATTTTCCGAGATAGGATTACTGTATGTAAACGGAATGCTTGGAGTTGGAGTCGCAGGATTTAGAGAAGTGCTGTGAGGGGAGGACTCCCATGGGGGATGAATTTTTATTTTTGCCCAGGGCTACTTGAAGTTCCAAGTCCAGCCCTGTAAGCGGACACCTCCCGTGTGCAGTCCTTAGCGCAGCGGCAAACCATTATGGCTGATACAAACGTCACTGACCTTTTTATTTTTTTAAACTTGTAAGATACTACTTTTATCAAGCTCGTGCGCTTAATAAAACTAATTTTGCAAGTCAGTCCGCCTCGCAAACTTGCACACGTCTAATCAGAGTCCATGATGGATACTACTTAGTTAAATATTACCATTTCAAACTGGATTACACCCTAACTGCATGATATCTCCTATGCACTTTTTAAATTCAGTTTCCTTCATATAGCGTGGGTGTATGTCAAAGCAGATTTATAATCACTCGAGGGTGCTGCAGGGGGAAAATGACGAGTATTTTGATGTTTCGATCACAGATGAATCTTGGAACACGATCTCTGCCTGCGGATTCCAAGTGAAAATGAATGAAGTGACAAGCGCTTAACTAAGAGGAGACAATTTATGACAATTTATGGGTGAAACCGACCCTCCTTGCCGCTGTTTTTTGCGGTGGGATTTCATCTGAGACATGGCAGAGTCACTCTTAAGGAGGAGACCACATTCATCCCTGACACGTGCGGACATTAATACTTTCCCACAGCTCAAAACCCAGCCATCGTATTACAGAGACTGCTTCCATTAAAGACTGACAGAGCAGAAAGCATATTTAAAAAAAAGATTCAATACTGCTCTTTCAGCGGAAATGCATCCAACCCCCTCCCCCGTCCATAGCCCTGCAACCCCCTCCATAGCCATGCCTGCACAGCTCCGTGAACCGTCATACATGGTGTCCATAGTCCCGTGCGGTGCACCCCCTGCTTTCACACCCCTTTTGCCTTCATATACTACCTGCACAGCCTTGTGTACCTTGCACAGCACTGCCTTCAAAGCCCCGTGCGCCATCATACCCTGCTTGCATAAACCCGTGCGCCATCAGACCCTGCCTGCACAGCCCGTTGCACCTTCATACTTTACTCTGTCTGTGCAGCCCCTTGCACCATCATACCGTGCCTGCACAGCACAGCCTTGTGCACTTTCCTACAGTCAGAGCCCCTCCCACCTTCATACTCTGTCTGCACGGCCCCATCCAGCCTCATACACTGCACAGCCCTGGCTGTAGACCTCCATACACCAGTCTTGTCTGCACTACACCGTGCACCCTCCGTGGTCTCGCCTGCACGGCCCATGCACTTCTATAGTCTGCACAGCCCTTTCCACCTCCACACCCTGCCTGCACAGCCCGCACGCTTTCCGTAGCCTCTCTGCTGGAGCCATGCACAGCTGTGCCTGTTCATAGGCCTGTCTGCAGCCATGCTTAAAGGCCCTGTATTAAGCAACATAATTCTGACAATGGCAAAGTTTTGACTCTTGAGTGGAAAGACTTGCCAAGTTTCACTAATAAAACACAGATACAGAATATGAAGGAGCAGTGCAAGTGCCTATTATGGGAAGACAAGCACTGGTAACACGTGCTGTCAGTGTTCTGCCTACTCTCATTCTCCCGAGGTACTTGCAAAAGGCAGAACTCTAATATAAATAGAAGGAACATAATGAACACCACCCCCACTTTGGGGTACCAGTGTTATAGCCAGGGCCACAGGATTTATTCGATGCTGCTGCGTTTTAGGCATAATTATGGATTTGATACCTTAGCTATATAATCCATCATCTACAGCCTAAATTGAAGATTTTAACAAAAACCATCAGAAAAAGGATCAAATGTTACTAAAAATGCAGTAATATGTTGCTGCACAGTGGAAGGCCCTTCACATAGTGTTAACATGTGCAAAAAATGACATAATAATGAAATAATACTACCCTGCATTACACTGTAAAATGTAGTCAACCCTGCTGCATAATTTGGTACTTCCTTTTGCATAATTCCAGAGGACCTGATTAAAGTGCTGCTGCTCTTCCGGTCCTTGAGAGAGGTGGAGAGAAGCAAAGGAGCGAGATGGGAGGGTATTAGGGGTCATAAGTAGGAGGCTGGGGCATTACTGGGTATATTGCATTATTAACCTTCCTGCTTCCTCAAATTTGCTTGAAAATGCTCCATTTATTCACTATTTGTTCAAAATTTTCTCGGGGGGAGAACCCCCCCGAACCCTCCTGTAGGTTGTTTACGCTCGCTCGCTACGCTCGCTCGCCTCAGTGCAGTACCGCGATAATTTTACGCGCACCACTTTAAAATGTCACCAGCCGCCACTGACTGAGGAGGTAGTGAGTTTCCTCCAGTCTTTGTTCTTGAGGGGAGGTGCTCCGGTCAAACTAGTCACTGATAATGGGGTGCAATTTGTGTCCAAGGAATTCCAAGAGTTTCTATCTCATTGGGGTATCAAACACATCACCACTTCCTTATATCACCCCCGCAGCAATGGTTTAGTAGAACGCTGCAACAGGGTCATAAAGGATAGTATTCAATTGTCTGTGGTTAATGGTTTGAACTGGAGGAAGGAACTATCTAATTTACTTTGGGCTTTGCGCACAACACCCAATGCTGTCACTAAAGTCTCTCCCTTTGCATTATTAAAGGGTAGATCAGCCTCCACTAAGTTGGTTAGACCTTGGATGCGTGATCTGAGCGTTCCCAATGTTAATCCTGACTCAGTGAAGGCTGATTGTCTCAAAGCTCAGAGCAAGTATGTTACTAATGAACCTATTAAAGGAAGGAAACAAGTTGTTTTCAAAGAAGGCGATTGGATCAAAGTGAAACTTCCTGGTTTCATTGCTAAGGGTCATTCCAAGTTTTCATGTCCCTTGCAAATCATTTCCATGAGGAGTAGATCCGTTAAACTAAGTGATGGTAAATGGTGGAATATGGAAAGGTTATCTAAACAGAGTTTGCCTGGCGACCCTAGCATGGATTCCACCTCTCAAAGTGTGCCCAGTTCTATTCATGGTGAACCTAGTTCCAGAATTCCTGCAAGTGAACGGAAACCGCCCAATTGGTTCAAGGATTATGTCAAATCTTGAGGTGTTGACATCTTTTGGTGTTCCATGCACTTTTGTTCTTCTTACAAGATGTCTTATGTAGTTTTTCTTTTTTTTCTTTTTTTCTTTTCTCGTTTAGTTTTATTAGCGCGTAATGCCATTCTTTTTCCTATGTTTAAGGGGGAAGATGTGTTGGGTCCTATGTATTTTTAAGTGTTTGATGTTTACCTTTGAATGTAAGCAGATGCCACCATGACCATAGTTCCATACTGGAATGGTGGCATGTGGAATTGTCAGAAGGGCAGTTGTACTTTGCTGTCGCTCTGGCCGGTTGTTTCCTCTGGAGATCTCTTGTACTACAATAAAGAGATTGAAATTACCGACACAGCTTCCTCATCTTTACACGTGTCTACAGCCACAATAAGTAGCAATGGTAGCCACCAGTGTGGGTCAATTTTCATATTATGTGATGTTGTATGATTTGTATAGGGCCTATTCTTGCATTAGTATTTGCCTCGTAGCGCTTTTCAGACCACTGAAGCCAATATTAGCAAAAGATCAGCGCCTTTTGTATCAATGCTTGCTTCCAAGCATTACGTGCCAGGGGGTTTTACACTTTGCTGGAGAGTGTGGGGGGAGTGATTGGGGGCTGCTACCAATAAGACTGTACCCCCGATCAGTCCAGAAGGCCAAGGCACATGCGGCTAGGTGTACGAACAATACTAATACCGATTACCAAATAGCGATTTTTTGCGAATCGCTATTACTAATGTACAAAGGGGTTATTTAGTCCCTATTCATCAAATAGCGATTCGTAGTGGGTCGCAAATAGACCTATCTCATGAATATTAATGAGGTAGGACTCAATTTGTGCCCCACTACGATTCGCTGTCATCACATGGATGGTGGCCTCCTGGGATGAGCAGACCACCATGTTTGTGATTGCTTTTAAATAAAGCAATATTTTTTTTTAATGCAGCCTATTTTCCTTAAAGAAAAAAGTGAAGCATTTAAAAATAAAACATGAAAAGTTTAACTTTTATTTTTTAAGAGCAGGCAGTGGTCCGTGGGACCATGGCCTGCTCTCAAAAAATATATTTGTAAACATTTTCAAAGGGAAGGTGTCTCAAGGAGACACCTTCCCATTTGCGAATGGGTTACCACCAACTTTGAGTTGGCGGAAAAGTGCGAAGGTCGAATCAGCATTTGGATGGGACGCGCTAAGCATGCCCATTCCAAATACCAATTAGCAAACCCAAATTGCGATTCCGTAACCAAATCGCAATTTGGGGTTTGTACATTTGGAAATGCATTTATGCATTCACAATCAGGTTTGCGACATCAAAAAGACTTCATCCATCTAGCCCATGATTTCCCTGAATAGCTATAGCTTTTATGCTTTAATAAATTATCAAGAGAAAAGGGAGTGCTGGTGCAGTATGGCAAGGTGGACCCTGAATCCTTTCCAGTGTACATCCACTTTGCTACAAGCTGTGTTTTCATGGCTCCTGTGTTCCTTGGCATACAGAGCAGAAAAATAGAATGAATCTGAATTAATGAGCCCCTGTTCTGTTTATTGGGCATGCGTGGTCTGCAACAAGCCTAAACAGCAGCCTCTACTTTGCTGTTACAGGAATCGCTCTGCTTTTATGAGGAAAGTTCATTCTGGCTGATTCCAAGGGACCTTGATCCAACTAGTGTGGGCCGCAACTTGATGACATTCCTATGACCCAACCTCATCCACTACTGACAGAAACATTTCACATTTGTGGGCAAATGCCTGACGCCAGCGTGAGATTTATTTTGGAAGAGCATAAAATAAAACTGGTACCTTAGAAGTTTGCTTCCACTGTCTGGCACTTCTTCAAAGTGCACATTCTGTCTGAACAAACCAGCGCATTCAGGAGCCTGCTGCTTCTCACTGCACGGCGGGCCTGCCAGGGGGTGCACGCGCTTGTTTATGACAGGTCTGGATAAGAAAGGTAGATAGAGAGATGGAAAGGGAAGTGTCTAATCCTTGCTGCTACCGACGTCTGAGCTCGTCCAAGGCCCTTATTATAAATTACCGGCCTCGTCGGAATTGTGAGCTCTGGTGTATAAAAATGGGCCTGTTTGTTTTCACACAGAGGTTTGACTGCTCAAAACAGTCGAAATGTCAGTGGAAATCTGGGAGAAAGTGGGAAATTACCAGGTGATAAAAACCAGGAATTACAGATTCCCCTGGTAATCCTTCATTCCTGGGGCACCCTGCTGGCTCAACTTGTAAAGGCCCAGATTTTCACCACCCCGAAGTGACCTCGACTCAGGATCGGTAACTGCAAAGGTAGGGACAATTCAGGCCATTTCCAAGACTCTATTAAGAATCACTAAAGAAGTAAGGAAAACAGATGAACAATACCGAAAAAGGTAAACAGCTGTTGCAATATATGTGCTACGTCTGATTAGGTGGGAAAGTACCTACCCCTCCTGCCTCCTTCCTTACTTACTCGTTTACGAGCTTTATTGAGGGAAACCCAGCCTAGTGCAGCACGGCTCTACATATGTATTTGTTTCGGAGTTTTTGTAATCGCTACACGTTACTTAGGCCACGTCACTGCACTGCACAACAGGAAAACTCATAAATGAAAGTGCAGATAGCATGGGACTCGGGGTCTTGCCAGATGCAGAGGTTTGACATTCTTCTGTCTTGTTCACTTCGATGACAGAGTTCATTGAAAGCCTTCTGAGCTGGAATTAAGCTTCCAATCAGAGCTGAGGGCTGAGTTTTGAACGTGACCTTGAATTCTCCCAGGAGCCAATGGAAAGTGTTCAAGGCAGGCATAAATGTACCTGCTTCCATACACACTGGTACAGTCCGGCTGCCTTATGTTGTAGTCTTTGCAGTCTGCCGATATGTTTATTTGGAAGGCCAATATAGACTGCAGTGCAGCAGTTCAGAAGAGCCATGACCAGCACCCACGTCAGCTAGATCTGATGGTCAGTTTGAAGGAGAAGAAAGATGTTCCTAAGGTCGGAGGCTTGAAAAGTAGGTCACTGGATCATTGCATTGATTTGGGTAATGAGGATTCAGCCCGACTTGAGAAAGATCCACTGGTTTCTGGCCTACTGGTACGAGGAGAGAGGTGAGCCCTCGTTGGGAGGCCAGATGAAAGGAGGGGACTCTAAAGGCCCATCCCTGAAACACCTGCTCATTACCTAAGTCTTCTGAACCGCCGATGACACCCAGCTCATCCTCTCCCTCACCAAGGACCCCGTCACCACCAGACTCAGCTTTCAGGAAGGAATGAAGGATGTCTAATCCTGGATGAGCAGCAGCTGCCTGAAGCTCAACTAGAGAAGACAGAGGTCCTCATCCTCGGACCCTCCCCCACCGCCTGGGACATCACCTGGTGGCCCACCGCCCTCTGCAGCCCACCCACCCCCACCGACCACGCCCGGAACCTCGGCATTGTACTCGACTCCTCCCTCTCCATGACCCGACAGGTCAACGCCGTCGCCTCCACCTGCTTCAACACCTTCTGCATCCTTTGCAAGACCTTCAAGTGGATCCCCCCGAATCAAGAAAAACCGTCACCCATGCACTCTTAACCAACAGACTGGACTACGGAAACGCCCTCTATGCCGGAATCAACAAGTCTCTGCTCCGCAAACTCCAGACCATATGGAACACCGCAGCCAGACTCGTCCTCGGCATCCCTCGACAAGAGCACCTCACCCAGCACTTGCGAGACCTCCACTGGCTCCCCGTCGAGAAGAGAATAACCTTCAAGATACTCACCCACGCCTTCAAATGCCTCCACAACACCGGACCCCAATACCTCAACGAGAGAATCTCCTTCCACGTACCCAAGAGAAATCTCCGATCCGCCGAACTCACCCTTGCCAAAACCCCGCGCATCCGCAGAGCCAGAACGGGCGGAAGGGCCTTCTCCTACATCGCGGCCAAGACCTGGAACGAGCTCCCGGTCAACATCAGACGTGCCCCCTCTCTGAACATCTTCAGGAAGACACTCAAGACCTGGCTCTTCGACTGAACGGAACTGCTTACCCCCCCCCACCTCCAGCACCTTGAGACCCTCACAGGTGAGTATCGCGCCTACAATTCCCTGATTGATTGATTGATATGGAGTGGTAGAGGGCGTTGTAAGCAACAGAGAGACGAGGGGGAGGGGGCTCAGCACCACTTCTTGTCTTTCGAGAAGGAAAATAGGAAATTATTTGTTGATGTTTTCAAAAGCTGCTTCTATTCTTTGTGAAGAGTATGACAGCTCTTTGGTGTGGAGAGTGAAGCTAGGCTACGTGCACAATGTGACAAAGTTGGTCCTGCGGGAGACAGGCCTCTCCGGTGGCTCATGGGGATTGTCTGTGTCCCAGGGCACTTATTGGCGGTGGGATGAAGTGTCTGACAACTAGCGGGAGGATTAATGGGTTCCAGTCTGTAGGGTGCAGCTAATACAGAAACCCCTGGAGCCTCGATAGTGGAGTAGCATGCCTGAGAGTGAGGTGGGAGAGGGGGGGGAGCAGTGGTCCAGCCTTGTGTCCCTGTGGAAGACTCAGAGCTGAACATACGCAGACAGTGGGGGTAAATGGAAAGCCTGCTGGAGATGTGGGGATTCCTCTGCAGTGTTATCGTGGCTGCGGGTAGGAGCTGGCCCTTGTTTCAGGGTTCTCCTTCCTGACTCCAGCATTGTTATCCTGAAGGAGCAGAGCCTGATGACACGTGGGGGCAAACTTGTGGGTCGTCATGGTGAGATCCATGGACCTGCCTTTCCCCCACAATAGGGCACCGCGACAACTGATGAACCGCATAGAAGGATAAGAGGCAACACACATCACATGGCGTTTGAGCCTGAGCCTGAACCCCTTGTTCTCAGCCGCTTATGGCTATTGCTACTGAATTGGACTGGTTGACATCAAAGAAGGGATTTGAAGGCACAAAACACATCAGCACAGGTGGAGAACCACAGAAAGAACCAGGGAGGACACTGAGAGATCCTCGCCATGTGCGAGGAGAGAAGTTGGTGCATGGGTAATGTCAAGGACTATAGGGTCAATAACAGGTAAATGAAATGAAATACCAGCATTTGTAAAGCGCACAGCTACCTCTGGAGAGGTGTCCCAGTGCTGGGGGCCCTCAGGATGATTAAGCGAGCTATTGCCCAGAGTCACATGCTGCTGGGCTAACCTGCCGCCGACACCGGGGATTGAACTGTGAACCCCGTGGTCCTGAGTCAGGCACCCTGGCTGCTGCGCCACACCTCTTCCACACCTCATATGTCATAGTGTTACACCAATAAAGGAGCTGGTTTGAAACTCTCAAAATGGAAAACCTTCTTGAGCTACTAAAAGAAAAAGGATTACACACTCAAACAATAGTAAATCTGAAACCTGGTGGAAATGGTGAGAGAAAACGTTGGGAAGATCATACTTCAGAATAGGTTGTACAAATATATAAAAGCCACCGTTGACAGATGGTCACAATCGGTGGCACTTTTTACAAGACAAAGACATGCCAGAGAGCTGACTACGCTGTGACGTACCATAGTGGATACCTTTAAGGCCATTGGTGGCACCAGGATTTATCATCAACTTGGTTTAAGAAGACCAGAAAAAGTGGTGGAGAGAGTGACATTGGTAGAGGGGACGATGGCAGAGAATGTGAGTGCTGTGGCACATAAGGTGGAATCAATGCACTGCAAGCGATGATGAAAAGGCTTGCAAGGTGGAAAAAGTGGAAGAATGTCAGACATAGCATTGTTCTTCTCATGCCGACCAGTTCTGGAAGCTGAAATTGTCCTGAAGCAGTGGCAGTGACTAGTCTTAAGTATACTCCTATCCAAGATGTTCTCCTTCCCGGAGTTTGCTGCCTGAAGTATGTTGGAGGAAAAGCAGGATTGGGCTTGAGAAAGTGCTGTCAGATCTTCTGTATTTTTTCATTGAAGAAGAAGCTGATGGTATTGCATTAGCCTTTGGAGTGTGGAATAGGGTCAGCCAGGGGCCTCCTTCTGTTGGCACCTTCATTGAAGAAATTGGTATAGGACTTAGCGTTGACTTGTGAGCAGTTGTCTGTATAATAGGTGAAGGATCTTCTGTAGCATAAATTGCCATCAGGTCTGTCTTTCTTCCATTTTGTTCCTATCTGGGGAGGTAACATTTGTTGCCATTGAGTCGAAGTCGGTGGAGGACTACAGTGGTGAAGGGTTCGGCTTGCAGATTGCATGTTATAGTTGGAGTGAGGGTGTTCATATGGTTTCCAGAAATGCAATGAAGTCATTCAGAAGAGTGTCAGAGTTAGTAGGGATGATAAGCATGTTGGGAAGAGGATGTGGCCTAACGGCTAGAGCGGTTGACCACGAAGCTGGGGAGCTGGGTTCGAGTCTCGGCAGAGACACTCAACATCCTGTGATTCGGGGCAAATTACTTAATCTCCCTGTGCCTAACAAAATGAATGTATCCGTCTGTAACGCAACTAGTGCTCATGTAAAGTGATCTGATACCTTCTGGTCTAGTTCGCGCTATATAAAACTAAAATAAAAATGCAATTTTAACAGCCATAGCAAAAGCTTTAACATCTTGTTGGGATTCTAACAATTTGATGAAGGTATGGAGGTTGATGTTTGAGGATGGAATGATGACTTTCCCAGTTCATTCAGAATGATGTGTAGCTTTCATTTCTTGTTAAAGTAATCTAAGATAGTGTATTTTTACACAAGGGATTTTTGTGTTCATTGAGAGTAACAAGAAAAAGCACAGTGTATATGTACAGGAGGGCATGTCCTTAGCAGGGCAGTTTTAATGCAACCCGATCTAAGACTATGGTTTTAGTCACTGCTTAAGGTTTTCCAGGTTGGCTGTCACTGCTTTGTGTTTTTAATATTAGAAGATCGTTTTATGTAGGCCAGGAGAGGAATAGGATTTCTGAGATTTTGTTCCATGCATTCTGGAGTCAGTTCTGGTGTGAAGCTCTCTTTGTTTTAGGTTTGATGGTCATAATAAGATCACATGAATAGTGCCTGGTGTAATGATCTTGAGAACCAGTTTCAGTGTTGGACAGCTGCAATTTGCATGAGTCATGAGGCTTCACTCAGTGCAGAGAGAAAATCTGGTTGCAAGGTGTTACATTAAGCATAAATGGTATGCATAAGTATCAAGTCAATTGTTTGGCACTTGTTATTGTCTCCTTTGAAAGATGAGAAAGTACTTTATAAATTCCACCGTGACTCATTTAAGAGGAAAAAAGTGAGAAGGGAAACATTTATTGGCACCCGAAAATGCAACAGACTCAAAGGAGACATGTTCAGGCAGCAACTCAAGGATTTCAGGTGTTAACCTTCTTCCTACAGACAACACTTTAAAGTATAATAGAGCAGACAGAACACTAGCGCTGCCAATGTAGGTCATAAGAAAAACCCTACAGATCTCTTTTTATGATCTGGTTAATCTCCGGTTCTACTCTGAGAGAATCCTTCTTGCTCCTAGCCCTGTCAGAATACCACCTAACTCTATCCAGCCTGGATTTAGTGCCAGACCCTTTCCTCGGCTAAAAACCAGTCCTGTAATGTAATGTTGACCTAGCCTAGGCTCACGTCAAAGAGGCCAGGCAATGAGCATAGGAGTCTACCATGGCGGGTCACCTGTCATGGTGCCTCTGAGTTGGAAGGCAAAAATGTGCCCAGGCATTAGCCTCTCCCCAGCCCAGTGCTCTGGTATGAGGCGCTTGACATCCTCTCTCTTAAGGTTCCATTCCAAGCTAACTTGACAGGAACTCTGGTCTGCGCTCCCATCCGTGAGCAGACCCATGTCAGGATGGGGCCTTTTCCTCTATATCAGGTACACGCTGTGATTATAGAGGATAACTTCCCAAGAGCTGACAGGGTCACTGCAAACCCACCCCACTATGATGTGAGTCAGAGTCCGGGGCCTGCTGGCTGAGCTGTTTTCAAGAACCTGGTGGCTCTAGTAAAAATGGGGCATGACACCATTGTACTGGACTGTCCGACACTGGGTACCTATGTTCCCCAGTCATAGGTTGTGAGCAAGGAGTTGCGAGTTCCCTTGGGTCCTACCATCCCCGTGCTTCTAAGAGCCTTGACGAGATATGCTTTGCAGGAAAACTTTTAGGTTGAGTAAATGTCTTGCAGATTCTGAACATGTGAACAGGAGCTGCACCAGCTCCACCAGCACCTCTGTGACCTTCACCACTTCAAGAAGCAAGCAAAGGAAACATACCCATTGAAATTGAGGGCGAAATGAATTAAATAGAATGAAATACAATTATTTATTTATATATTTATCGCTAGTACTGCATTTACCCATTTGGTTCCTTCTATGTGCTAGCTTAAAGACAGAATAGGGAAGCGTTAAAAGTCCAATCAGTAAAGGAAATTCATGTTCTGATGTTCTTCAGTTGCTACCACCTGAGGTGCGGGGTGTAATTAAATGTTCACTTGAACAGCACCAGATCTTTCCCGAAATGCCTGTAGTTTGCTTTTGCCCTGAAATTTTGGTTCACAGACTTTCAGAATTTGGGTCCTTGGACTCGTAAGGGTGTGCCTTCTTGTTTAGTTCCTCTGAAGGCTCGTTGAGGAATAAGGTTTGCTGTGGCTGATCACATGTCCGGCACGTAGTGAGGTGCCTATCTCCACAGGTGTTCCACAACTCTGCCACAGCTAGTATTGTGAATGGTACAAAGAATATTACGCTGCATTCTTGTAGAAACTTTCAAGGCTAGCTTTATCTAGTGGAAGCTCTGGAGTTTCTAACACTTTATTGCTGCTTGATTCTGGAGCTTTTTAAGCCTATTGTTAAGTTTCTTGGGATCCCGGTGTAAACAATGTTATGAATGATACTCAAACATACAATGTTGCAATATTCAAATCACAAGGGCTCTCATTAGCTACTGCAGATGGTCAGTTTGGAGGGGTGGAATTATTCCCCAGAGTAGCGGGAGCTACAGATTTATGGTCTCTTTGACCAATCATCAAGGATTTTTTGATCACACACACATTGTGTCACTCTAATGTGCTTCTGGAGTGTCCAATGCATGTAGTTGTGGAAGGGGTTCTCCAGCATGAGTCAGATGTTTGCCATACTGTAATATGTGTTCTCTGTATTATGCCACTATGTGCCACCGGTTGTTGACTAGAGATTGTGAGTATTTGGGTCAGCTCTGCTGTCTACAGAGGCAGCACATGGAGTGTGGCTGCAGTCATGGCTCCAGATCATGTGACTATGCCAGGGAGACAGTGTTGCAGAACCTTCCAGGATGGTGCATGAAGTTTGCCTCTAGGGCTTGGTGAAACATTTCTCCAGAAAGTAAAATTGGTGAAATCCAGCCTTGAAAACATTTTGGCAACAGTACGAATTCAGCAGGTTTTTGCAGATACAATTAGCCAGGAAGTTGTAATAGAATTTGGATACTTTTCTGAACACAACCATGAGAACTACAAAATTTTCACCGAGTTCAGTGAAACATCCAAAACACCCAACATACCTAACCAGCGAGGAGCGCAATAAGCGCATATTCCACAGTCCATAAACAAATGTTTCCAGGGAAAATGGCAGATGATAAACACGATGAAATGGTACAGAAAAACCCTTTCGCTAAAAAAAAAAAAGCACCCTTCCGTACTTGCCATTGATTGGACGATGGACAAGGATACAATGCCAGGGGGTGTGTGTGTGGGAGGGGGCGGGGGTGGAATCCAAAACTTGAGCTCCCAGAGAAGAGCTTCAGATTTTTTAAGAGGAGCATGCTCCTGTCAGAGGGGGCGAGACAGTGACCGTCCTTTCTGGTTCTGCAGTTTTAGGCCCAAATTCAGAGGAATGCAGATGGAGTAATGCCCATGACGGATAAGGGGAGAATGCAGACTTCAGGAACATAACATGGAGCTCACGTTTTGCTGTAGTAAATATTGTACAAAAGCATAGCCATAACATTGTGCTTATCTGAGTATTTCTACTTTTTAACACGAGCGCCCGGCTTTCTTGTCCGTTTCCCAAAATATTGCTAAATATTGTTGTAACTGTGGCATTTGCCCCTCAAACCTAAAGACACAGGTGCTATTTACATGTTTTCCTCACTTTATTTACATTGTTCTCCTCACTATTTTAAACACACATTTTGCCTGATTACTTAATAACTGTTCTTATGTAAAATGCTAGATTGGAATTGTGAAACTGTTCTTATGTGAAACTTGATGTTAAACTTTTCTTACATGCTGCTGTTTGAGGACTGAAACTATTCTTATGTAAAGCGCTCCGAGACCCATTGGGTCTTGTTCACGCTATATAGAAAATTAAAAAATAATATAACAGCATCCATTCTGGAAAGGTCGGTGTTTTCGAATTCCTAATAGACAGCTTGGCTGGATGGGTTTGAGTGGCATGCATACCGCGCGCCACGCGCTTGAGAGGACGCCTCCTGGCTGTCAGCCAGCTCAGACGGTGGCACACAGATTGCTGAGATGCTGCAGCGGAGGCTGGTATAGCCGAGGCATTGTAGCTCTCTGAGTGATATAGATTAAACACGTGACCCTGATTATCCCTTCCCTGACCTGCTAGGGTTGCTTAAAGGGATGATTGACTCCGAGGCAGGGCTTTCAGAGTATAGTAACCTAATCTCCCAGGTACAATTTGATTGCATGGGAGCTAGACAGCGCTGCAATAAAGAGGAGCACCGTGGGCTTCAAATTCACAAAGTGCATACAATCTGCTGGACATCAAAAGTCCACCTGTGACCTTGGTCTTAGACGTACACAAAAGCAGGCATTGTTCAGAATAGATTGGATGCCCACACAAATCTTCAATGTCTGTCTGCTGAAGATGGCGGAACAGTAACAAGAACCAGGGTCCTCCGTTTCTCTTTCCTTTGGGATTTGTATATAATTTAAAGTATTAATATACTAATTAGGGAGTTTTGTAAAGTGCTGCATATTGCCTGATGGTAACTTCATAGGGCTGGCAGGTGAGCAAACAGAGATTGCTTGTTAGAGGGGGCGTTAGCATATAATCTGGCGGGGTGAGTAGCCATGCTCGATAATCTTCAAGAGGAACTGTTAGAACTGGGGGTCTCTAGTTGGCAATGGTATACACCTTTGACCAAATAGGGACCCTTGCTTCTAGTCAGGGAAAGGGGGATTACACTACTGGATAACCCCTGCTCACCCCCTTGGTAGCTTGGCATGAGCAGACAGGCTTATCTCAGAGGCAGTGTGTTAAGCATTTGTGAACACATACAGTAATACAGTGAAAGCACTACAGATGGACACCACACAGGTTTTATTAAAATAAGTATTCTTTATATAGACTTAACACAAGACCACAAATGAAAAAAATCCACATTACTGTACTCAAAATAGACTTAAAGATGGTAGAAGTAACTTAGTTCAAGATGATGATAAATGTGACACGTTTCTCACAAAAGTACCTTGGATGCGTAACGCAAAACAAACAAAGGGTCCGCAGGGAGGGCGATGCGGCGAGCAGGCGCCTTGATGCGATGCAACGATCCGGTGCGATGCGATGAGAGTGCGCCCTTGATGCGATGCGACAACGTGAAGATGATGCGTGCACGCCCGATGGCCGTGCGGCGAACTCTGTACCTTTGGAGCCGCGACAGGCCCTGCGACACGCCTCTCCGGTGATGCGACGGCAGGCGGCAGCGACGGCGACACGCTTCTCCGGTGATGCGACGGCGACCCTTGCGGTGGCGACACGCTTCCCCGGTGATGCTACGGCAGGCAGCTGCGACGAAGACACGCTTCTCCGGTGATGCGACGGCAGGCAGCTGCGACGAAGACACGCTTCTCTGGTGATGCGGCGGCGACAGCGACACGCTTCTTCTCGTTGAGTCGCGCTTCCAGCTCCCAGCAACACGCAGGCTTCTGCAGACAGAATCCCCAGCAAGGGAATTCAGGAGGGAGCTGGTGGTGAAGTCTTGTAGCCCTGAGACTTCAGCAGGAGGCAAAATCTAGTTCAAGCCCTTGGAGAAATATTCTGCAAGATGATGAAAGTTCTTTGAAAGTTCCTTCTCCTTTCCTTGGCAATGAAGACCACTGCAGGCCAACCCAGCAAACAGCACACTGGCAGAGGGGCAGTCCAAACTCCTGCAGCTTCCTTGGTTCTTCTCCTTGGCAAAGGTTCGTCTTGTTGTTCCAGAAGTGATCGAAAGTCTTGGGGTCTGGGCCCCAATATTTATACCAGTAAATCCTTTGTCTCTGAAGGCAGAGAGTGTCTGTACCTAGTCCAAACCAGTTCTGGGTGCATTCTGCCAGTGCACAACTTCTTCCTTTGTCAGTGTGGGCCAGGGTCATCAGACACACCACAGGAGGTGGAGCCAGCATTGTGGAAGGCAGGCACAGCCCTATTCAGGCCCAGGTGCTACTCCTCCCACCACTCCTCATGCAGATAGGTCTATTCAGCCTAGTGCTGACTCACCCTGTCTCCTGGAGTACCCCAGCCCTTTGTCACTCACAAAACCAGACATAAAATACACAAGCGAGCAGAGGCAGGCTGGATGGTTAGGCAAGAAAATACCTACTTTCTAAAAGTGGTATTTTCAAACACAGAATGTTAAAACCAACTTCACTAAAAGATGTATTTTATCAGTCTGAGTTCAGGCATACTAAATTTGTTTTTCTACCATGTTCCCTGGGTCAGTTAGGATTATAAGATGTTATATTCAAACTGCCCATTCTGGCCTATGGGAGCAGGTAGCCTTGCAATAGTGAAAAACGAAAATGGCTGTAATTCACTATCAGGACATGCCACACACATCAGGGCATGTCCTACCTTTCACACAATGCACCCTGCCCTAGGGCCTACCTTAGGGGTGTCTGATATACAGAAAAGGGAAGGTTTAGGGACTGGCAAGTGGGTGCACTTGCCAAGTCGACATGGCAGTCACAGACTGCACACAGGCTCTGCAATGGCAGGCCTGAGCTACACTTTACAAGCTGCTTCTGTGGGTGGCACAACCAGTGCTGAAAGCCCACCAGCAGCATTTGATTTACAGGCCCCGGGCACCCATGGTGCACAATACTAGGGTCTGACAAGTAAATAAAATAATCCAATCAGGGAGTCACTAATCAATACATCAATTTAACATAGGGAGCACTTGCACTGTGGGACTGAATAGCAGTGGCACAGTGCCCAAACCATCTAAACCAGCAACACATATCATATCAAAAACAGAGGAGGCAATCAGTGAAAAAATGGAAGGGAGGCTCACGCCAATGGTACCAGGTCTAATACGTGTCCCCTCCAGCTGAAATGTGGGGAGGACTACCCAACCCCTTGGGAGTTCTCTTCACTAAGGCGGAAAAATCTGGACAGACCATCAGCATTGGCGTTTTCAGTACCAGGGCGGTGTTCCACCGTGAAGTCCATCCCCTGTAAGGAAATGGACCACCTCAACAGCTTTGGATTCTCACCCCTCATCTGCATCAACCATCTGAGGGGCCTGTGGTCTGTCTGAACCCGGAAGTGAGTCCCAAACAGGTATGGTCTCAACTTCTTCAATGCCCAGACCACAGCAAATGCCTCACGCTCAATTGCACTCCACCTCTGTTCCCGCGGAAGTAACCTCCTACTGATGAAGGCTACAGGTTGGTCTAGGCCCTCCTCATTAATCTGTGATAGAAAAGCCCCCACACCATGCTCTGAAGCATCTGTTTGGACAATAAATTCCTTTGAGAAGTTGGGCGCCTGAAGCACGGGTGCTGTGCACATGGCAGTCTTCAGGGCGTCAAAAGCCTTCTGACAGGTGTCAGTCCAGTTCACTTTCTTGGGCTGCTTCCTGGAAGTCAGCTCAGTCAAGGGTGCAACAATGTTGCCATACCCCTTGACAAACCTCCTGTAGTACCCTGTGAGTCCTAAAAAGGCTCTCACCTGTGTCTGGGTCTTGGGGGGTTCACATGCCAGGATGGTATCAATCTTGGGTTGTAGGGGCGCCACCTGGCCGCTCCCTACCTGGTGCCCCAAGTAAACCACAGAACCCTGCCCGATCTGGTACTTACTTGCCTTGATCGTGAGGCCTGCCTTTCGCAGTGCCATCAACACTTCCCAGAGGTGGCGCAGATGTTCTTCCCAACTGGCGCTGAACACTGCAATGTCATCCAGGTAGGCGGCACTGAAATCCTCCAGTCCAGCCAAAACCTGGTTGACCAACCTCTGAAAGGTGGCAGGGGCATTCTTCATCCCAAAGGGCATAACCGGAATTGGTAGTGCCCATCTGGTGTGGAGAATGCTGACCTCTCTTTGGCCCCATCAGTTAAGGCGATCTGCCAGTACCCAGACGTTAAATCAAAAGTGCTGAGGTACCGGGCAGCCCCCAACCGATCAATGAGCTCATCAGCTCTGGGGATGTGGTGCGCGTCAGTCCTGGTGACTGAATTGAGTCCTCGGTAGTCCACACAGAACCGGAGTTCGGGTGTGGCACCAGGCGTGGCAGCTTTTGGGACCAAGACCACTGGGCTGGCCCAAGGGCTGTGAGAGGACTCAATCACCCCTAATGCAAACATCTTGGAGACCTCCTCCTTGATGTGAGCTCTGACCCTGTCAGTCACTCTGTAAGCCTTGTGCTTCATAGGAGGACTGCCCCAGTATCTACGTCATGGACGCACCACTCAGTGACACCAGGAACCAGGGAGAACAAATCAGAGAATTGTCCCAACAATTGGCGACAATCTTGCTGCTGCTCAGGGGTCAGAGAGGCTGACACCATCCACTGACCCATCTTGCTCTGTTGCAGACAGGAGGTCAGGAAGAGGCTCGGTCTCCTCCTCCGTTCCATCATCTGTCGCTGGGAGCATGCCCACTTCGGACCTTTCTAAGTGGGGCTTCAGGCGGTTAACATGCAGGACCCGCAAAGGGTTCCTAGGAGACCGCAAGTTCACCAGGTAGGTGACATCACTCTTGCGCTCCACCACCTCAAATGGTCCGGTCCACCTGTCCTGGAGCGCACAGGGCTCTACAGGGGCCATGACCCAAACTTTCTGCCCAGGTTGAAGCTCAATCAGAGTGGCATTCTGATCGTACCACCGCTTCATTTCCTCCTGGCTGGCTTCCAGATTTGCCTGAGCGAGTTGTCTAAATCGCCTAGTCTGGTTCCTGAAGGCCAGCATGTAACTGTATACATCCTGGGGAGGTTTCCTGGGAGATTGCTCCCAGCCTTCCTTGACCAGACTCAAAGGTCCTCTTACTGGGTGACCATACAGCACTTCAAAGGGTCTGAACCCTAGGGACTTCTGTGGCACCTCACGGTAAGCAAAAAGAAGGCATGGCAAGAGGACGTCCCACTTACGCCTCATAGGTTCCTCAAGACCCATTATCATGCCTTTAAGGGTCCAGTTGAATTTCTCAACCAGCCCAATACCTTGGGGTGGTAAGGAGTGGTGAACTTATAGGTAACACCACACTCCTGCCACAGGGACTTCATATAATTTGAGATGAAGTTTGTACCACGGTCTAACACCACCTCTCTGGGGAACCCCACACGGGAGAAAATCCCTATCAGTGCACGTCCCACCACGGGGGCCATCACTGTCCTGAGAGGGATGGCTTCCGGGTACCGGGTAGCATGGTTCACCAAGACCAGGATAAACCTGTTGCCCATGGCTTTCTTGGGGTCCAGCGGCCCCACAATGTCAATGCCCACCCGTTCAAAGGGGGGTACTGACTACAGGGAAAGGTTGGAGAGGAGCCTTGTGCTTCCTTCCACTTTTCCCACTTGCCTGGCAAGTTTGACAAGTCCTGCAATGAGTGTCTGAACTCTTCTGCATCTGGGGCCAATAAAAGTGGGTGGCAAGCCTTTCAAAGGTCTTGTTCTGCCCCAGATGTCCAGCTAAAGGCACATCATGAGCCAAACCCAGTAGGAAGGCTCTGAAGTGCTGGGGTACCACCAGCACACGGGCTGACCCAGGCTCAGCAACCTTAGGCTCGCTATACAGGAGGTCGTTCTCCCAGTAGATCCAATGTGATCCAGACTGATCACCTGGTGCCTGGTTTGTGGCCTGTTGCCGCAAACCCACAAGAGAAGGGCACTTCTTCTGCTCCTCACAAAATTCGTCCCTGGAGGGGCCTCCTTCCTGCTGCCAATGGGTCAGCTCAGGCAGGTCCCCCAGTTCGGCCACTTGTTCCCCTGTAGGTTCCAGGGCATCCCCCTCAAGGTCTGCCTCCGCCTGGACCGTGGGAACTATGGGGGCCGGTTTCCCGTGCCCCCTACCTCTTCTTTTTAAGGCAGGGGTCTGGGCCATATTTTCAGGCTCCAGAACCTCTTCAACACCCTTACTGGCTGCCATAGACCGAGTGGTCACACACGCCCACTCAGGCAGACCAAGCATCTCCAGATGAGACCTTCTCTCCACCTTAGCCCAAGGGGAGCTCTCTAAATCATTGCCCAACAGACAATCAACAGGCATGGCTGGCCTCACAGCTACTTGAAGAGTACCTGAGACCCCCCCCCCCACTCAAAGGGAACTTGAGCCACCTCACACTGGCTCTGCGAGTTGTCCGCGGCAACTACAGGGAAGACTGCATGGGGGATAACCTGTTTTTCGGACACCAGTCGGCAATTGACAGCTGTCACACAAGCCCCAGTGTCTCTGAGAGCTTCCACCCTATGGCCATTGATGGTCACCCACTGCCTGTACTTCTTAGTGTTATCAGGCAGCTGGGTCTCAGGGACCATCTCAAAGTCTCCTAGCAAGACAGGGACATTTCTGCGGGACCCCACCCACCTTGGGCACCCATCTCCTCCCCCCCCAGGGCTACACTCGCCATCTGACGGGGTGGTGCACGTGGTGGTGCTTTGGAATCCCTCATGGGACACTGTGCATCATACCAACGGTGGCCCATTTGACCACACGTAAAGCACTTAGAGGGGCCCCTGAGAACAGGTTTACCTGTCGGGGCCTCTTGCTTTTTCTCAGGGGGAGGCTGGGAACCCTTCCCTTGGTTCCCTTGGGAATTACTTTGGGGCCCTTTCTGGAACTCCCTCTGTTTACCCTTGTCCCCCCCACTCTTCTGCTGGGGACCCTGCCCACCTTTGGCGAAGTCTCCCATGTGACCCTGTGGACCCGGGTGCTGACCCAGCGGTCCGCCTCCTCAGCAAGCTTCCTAGGGTTAGTTAACTTGCTATCAATAAGGTGCTGGCGTAGCTCTGGAAAACAATTAGCAGACAAGTGCTCCCATGCAAACAAATCATAGAGCGCTTCAAAAGTATCCACTTTGCTACCCTTCACCCAACTATCCATAGCTCTGCAAAAGAAAGACTGATACCCCACCAGGTAGTTGCCTCCAGCTTTTTACAATTCCTGAACCTCTGTCTATAGAGTTCTGGGGTCAAACCATACCTTGTCATCAGGGCTTCCTTCATGTGGGCATAAGACATCCTATTCTCACTGGGTAGGTCTAACAACATATCTCTCCCCTCACTCGCAAAGCGGCCCCACAACCCCGCTCCCCAATCTTTCTCAGGGACCCGGTGGGCCAACATTGCTATCTCATAGGCTGCAAACCACTGCCCAATATCTTCCTGTCTGTGGAATTCCTTTATGACATCCTTGAGGATATGGACTCTGCTTTCTGCAGAGGGATTGATTTCTAAGCCTTTTGCTTTGAGCTCTAACTCCCTCAACATTCTCTCATGCTCCATCCTCATTCTCTCTCTCCAAGGACAACCTGCTATTCTCTAGGTCCCTCTGACCCTCCATTTTGAGCCTGGCCATCTCCAGCTTGTGCGCCCTGTCTCTTTCCCTGTCTTCCAGCTCTCCTGGGGACGGGCCTTTGGAAGAGACGCTACTGCCAGGCGGGGACGGTACCCCTTCCCTGGCTGGAATCAATGGTATATTCAGCCGCCCTTCTGCATCCCCCACTGGCTCCACCACCAGTTCAGGGGTATTTCTTGCTTCCACCCAGGCCCTCAGCGCCTTTTGGTATTCATCCTTTTTGGCAATGCCTGGGGTAGCAATTTTAAATTTTTGCAAAAGCGCTTTAGCTGTTTCACATTGTAGGTTTCCAACCTCTCTTCCTCAAAATCTAGATCCATAGATGCAACAGATGCTGGTCGGCTCATGGTAGTAAGAATTGGTAGTTCTCAGAAAAATAACAGTCCAAGGAGAAAAAAATTCTACCAAAAAGTATGTGGTTGCGTCTGGTCTGCACTCACTAGTAGTGTACACCAATCACTGTATATGAGACACAAATGCAAGTCCAGAATCCTCACCGCTGACCACCAATGTTAGAACTGGGGGTCTCTAGTTGGCAATGGTATACACCTTTGACCAAATATGGACCCTTGCTTCTAGTCAGGGAAAGGGGGATTACGCTACTGGATAACCCCTGCTCACCCCTTGGTAGCTTGGCACAAGCAGACAGGCTTTTCTCAGAGGCAGTATGTTAAGCAATTTTGAACACATACAGTAAATCAGTGAAAACACTACAGATGGACACCACACAGGTTTTATAAAAATAAGTATTCTTTATATAGACTTAACACAAGACCACAAACGACAAAAATCCACATTACTGTACTCAAAATAGACTTAAAGATGGTAGAAGTAACTTAGTTCAAGATGATGATAAATGCGACACGTTTCTCACAAAAGTACCTTGGATGCGTACCGCAAAACAAACAAAGGGTCCGCAGGGAGGGCGATGCGGCGAGCAGGCGCCTCGATGCGATGCGACGATCCGGTGCGATGCGATGAGAGTGCGCCCTTAATGCGATGCGACGACGTGCAGCGAACTCTGTACCTTTGGAGCCGCGACAGGCCCTGCGACACGCCTCTCCGGTGATGCGACGGCAGGCGGCTGCGACGGCGACACGCTTCTCCGGTGATGCGACGGCGACCCTTGCGGTGGCAACACGATTCCCCGGTGATGCGACAGCAGGCAGCTGCAACGAAGACATGCTTCTCCGGTGATGCGACGGCAGGCAGCTGCGACGAAGACACGCTTCTCTGGTGATGCGGCGGCGACACGTTTCTCCGGCGATGCGACGGCAACAGCTGCGACAGCGACATGCTTCTTCTCGTTGAGTCGCGCTTCCAGCTCCCAGCAACACGCAGGCTTCTGCAGACAGAATCCCCAGCAAGGGAATTCAGGAGGGAGCTGGTGGTGAAGTCTTGTAGCCCTGAGACTTCAGCAGGAGGCAAGCTCTAGTTCAAGCCCTTGGAGAAATATTCTGCAAGGTGATGAAAGTTCTTTGAAAGTTCCTTCTCCTTTCCTTGGCAATGAAGACCACTGCAGGCCAACCCAGCAAACAGCACACTGGCAGAGGGGCAGTCCAAACTCCTGCAGCTTCCTTTGTTCTTCTCCTTGGCAAAGGTTCGTCTTGTTGTTCCAGAAGTGATCGAAAGTCTTGGGGTCTGGGCCCCAATATTTATACCAGTAAATCCTTTGTCTCTGAAGGCAGAGAGTGTCTGTACCTAGTCCAAACCAGTTCTGGGTGCCTTCTGCCAGTGCACAACTTCTTCCTTTGTCAGTGTGGGCCAGGGTCATCAGACACACCACAGGAGGTGGAGCCAGCATTGTGGAAGGCAGGCACAGCCCTATTAAGGGCCAGGTGCTACTCCTCCCACCACTCCTCATGCAGATAGGTCTATTCAGCCTAGTGCTGACTCATCCTGTCTCCTGGAGTCCCCCAGCCCCAGCCCCTGTCACTCACAAAACCAGACATACAATACACAAGCTAGCAGAGGCAGGCTGGATGGTTAGGCAAGAAAATACCTACTTTCTAAAAGTGGTATTTTCAAACACAGAATGTTAAAACCAACTTCACTAAAATATGTATTTTATCTTCTGAGTTCAGGCATACTAAATTCGTTTTTCTACCATGTTCCTGGGTCAGTTAGGATTATAAGATGTTATAATCAAACTGCCCATTCTGGCCTATGGGAGCAGGTAGCCTTGCAATAGTGAAAACGAAAATGGCTGTAATTCACTATCAGGACATGCCACACACATCAGGGCATGTCCTACCTTTCACATACAATGCACCCTGCCCTAGAGCCTACCTTAGGGGTGTCTGATATGCAGAAAAGGGAAGGTTTAGGGACTGGCAAGTGGGTGCACTTGCCAAGTCGACATGGCAGTCACAGACTGCACACAGGCTCTGCAATGGCAGGCCTGAGCTACACTTTACAAGCTGCTTCTGTGGGTGGCACAACCAGTGCTGCAAGCCCACCAGCAGCATTTGATTTACAGGCCCCGGGCACCCATGGTGCACTATACTAGGGTCTGACAAGTAAATCAAATAATCCAATCAGGGAGTCACTAATCAATACATCAATTTAACATAGGGAGCACTTGCACTGTGGCACTGAATAGCAATGGCACAGTGCCCAAAGCATCTAAACCAGCAACATATATCAAAAACAGAGGAGGCAATCAGTGAAAAAATGGAAGGGAGACTCCCGCCAATGGTAACAGGAACCATTTTCAATTTTGATCTCAGCTGAAACCAAGTGTGAAAAGTTTTATTTCCAGGAGTTTCCTGAACCTCTTGTGACTGGATGCAGCTTTTAAATTCAGGGCCGTAGATATGATTGGTGCAGCAGGTGCAGTTGCACAGGTACCTAGAGACCTGGAGGTTCCACTGAATCCTAATTATTGCTTTATTTTACTACCCAAATAGCCGCTGGGAGGCAGATTTCTTGCTTGCACTCGAGCCTATGGCACCCTGGCAACGCCTGTTCTTCGGTTGCAGTTAGGGGCACCCTGTACTCCCAGAGATCTGGATGACACTGTCGCAGACATTCAGCAAAGGTCTCTGGTTGGGCTTAATGAGACATTCATTTCTGCAGCAATACAGGACCTTTGTCCCAGTCTGCTTTGTGGGCAGGTCACAGGACCTCGAGTATAATACAAGCTTCTACTGGGAGCCAATGTACAGTATTATAAGTAAGAGCAGGTCACTGTCTTAGATGCACTTTTAAAGAATGAATCAATACCTAGAACTTGCAATGGGCCTTGAATACCAACAAAGACTGATGTCAGGCAGTGCATGGATTTATCAAATTTTTTAATCAGTGTTGAAATGGACTTGCACAAATGAGCATGAATTGGGATTTATTCATGTTTTCATAGCCATCAGTTGACATAAACTAAACTGATGATGAATAAATGTTAATGTTAATGTTAGGGGGGGTATTATAGCGCTCGTGTACATGAAGGTGTCTTGGCGCTGCAGAGGGGGTGGATCAGGAAAAGGCGGGCTAGGTACAAAAATGCTTGCAAAGACCACAAAGGACCATGCGTCAGGGCGTCACCACACAAGATGCCAAGTTATGTCGTGCAATATCTTTTTTAACTTAGTAAATTGAATTCTTTATGTCAATAAATAGTACAAGAACGTGTGTAATATGAGGTCAATATAATTTATTTTACACTGTTCATTGTATTTTTGCAGTGGCTTGAGGCCCACCTCAGAGCACTTGCCATGTAAGAATGGGAAGACACGTTAAAGGTTCCCATCAGAGGGCCAAGTTCGGTGAGCATTGAGCCCCAGTGGAGGTGCCCCGCGCTGTCTGCAGGAGTAGGAGGCGTGCAGGGCAGTACAGGAGGGGGAAAGGCCAAGAAGTGCAGGGTCGAACTGAGAGGAGCAAAGCAGCGATCCACTGAAACGGTTGCAGATGGAAAGACAGTATCAAAGCGTATAGCGATGACATGTTTCAAATAAAAATATTTGGGAAGGAAAGGGCGGTGAAAGGTGGGACAGAGAGTATTGTAAGGGTTGGGGCCCTAGGCCCCTATGGGGTAACAATAACCACACAGACACAGCAGTATAATATCTGGAACCGTCCCAGGGCACAAGTGTCCAGCCTCTTTTATTAGCAGGGTCACATGACCTGTGACACCTGGGATGGATAAGTGTGGGGTGAGTGTGGAAACCAGTCCTCTAGGCGTGACCGGTGGAAGCAGATTACTTATAAACACTAGAACGTGACCAGCCGGTCACTACATCCCTCCCAACCTTTATTAAAAATGGAACAACAAGTCCAACCTGTGGGAAAGAACAAAATGGAAAAACAAAAACTCCACTGAGTCCATTCAGGTTGCTGGCATGACAGGATAATTGGACAGGTGCAGCTGGGAGCACCAGGCATCACAGCACGCCTCCATCATTTTAACCAGACTATTCTGGACACGAATGGCAGTGTAAATGAAGTCCAGATTTCTCGCTCGCCAGTCCAAGTTGTTAGAGTCTACCTGGGCACTGTGGGTCCTGTCCCACCTGCTCTCACTGCATGGAAGTCTATTTACTGTGTTCGCTGTGAGGGTGCAAGTGGATCAACAGTGAAGTCTGTTGCTGATACGTCTTCGAAGGCGCCCTGGCTCCATGGATAGCAAGCCTCCAAAGACAGATGATGTCCCAGCGACTGTTGAAGTCTTCCTCGGATGCCACAGTGCTTCCAGCTGACTGATGGTGGATCAACTTCTGGCTTCCTTCTCTCACCAGGATTCCACTGTCTTACCAGGATTCTCCTCTCATGGTAGTCCCTTGAGGTCCTCTTCACCGGGTTTCCACAGGACTGTGTGAACTGTGCAGTATCTCTCCGATGCCATACTATAGGCCAATGGAGGAATTGCCACCAGTCCCACCTTCAAGTCACTCGCTCCACCTCGAGGGTAGTTGTTTCTAGGGTCGGTGTACTCCTGCCTTCAGGACTCTGGTGCACAGGCATATACCGGGTAGTCTTTGGGGTGACCCCGTCTCCATGTGTGGTTTTGTGGTCTTCGATGCCTGTCGTGGAGCAGCTGCAGACACATCTCTCGTGGCGGAACTACCCTCTCACTGGAATCCCTTGAGGCCCTTGCCCCTGGATTGCCAGGGGACTGCATGGGCTGTGCGGGCCTCTCATAGGCATCGCTAAGGGGCCACCTCCAAGCCTCACGTGCAATCCCAGGGGTAGATGTTCCAATGGTCGAGATTGTTCTCACCAGCAGGCGTCAGGTTCACTGGTGCGCTCGGCTGGTACCTGGACAGCCAGCCTCCGATGGCGCCAAATATGCCTCCTTGACGTCTGGGTGTTTCATAGGTACATGTCTTCACCTTATAGGTCCAGTGCTCCTTGGATGTTCTTTGGGATGCACTTGATTGCGAGAACTCTCACAGTTCTTATTCTGTAATTTGCGGTGCGCCAGATGTCTACTTCACATCATTCTCTTCTTCTTCTTTTCTTCACACTCTAATGCTCTAGCCTCGTGCCACTCTTTTCTCTTTCATCTTCTTCCTCTTCACGACGTGGCCTGGTGCCATCGTGCCTTACTCTTCTTTCTTTTGACCAGGCCTCTCCATATGACGTGCACTTCACATGGGCCTGCTTGGCCACATCCTACCCCTAGGACTGACCCTTCTCCTCGTCTACTGACCAGACCTCTCATTGTGACTGTCTTCGTTTTCACTACCCTTCACAGGTCTTCTTCTTGGGCCTATCACAGGCCTTATCTTCGTGGGCCTCTGACAGGCCTTCTTCTTGCAGACCTCTCACAGGTCTTCTCTCTGTGAACCTCTCACAGGCCGTCTCCTTGAAAACCTCTCACAGGTCTTCCTTCTTCATGGACCTCTCACAGGTCTCCTCTGCGTGGACCTCTCACAGCTCTCCTCTTCATGGACCTCTCAAGGTCTTCTCTTCGTCGACCTCTCACAGGTCTTTTCTTCATCGACCTCTCACAGGTCGTCTCTTCATCGACCTCTCACAGATCTTCTCTTCATTGGCCTCTCACAGGTCTCTTTGATGACCTCTCACAGGTCTTCTCATCGTCTTCACTTGAGGCAGCACTCCTTGCACCTCAAGGCTATGCCATCGTAGCAATCTCTCCTGCCTCCACTAAGCCAGGCTTCGACGTGTCAGTCACGCTGTGTGATGACTCTTCTTCTCCTTATAGGGCTCTCCTTCGCTCCGGGCCCTTCCCGTGCAGTCAGCTTCTCTGGTGCGGTCTTCGGCGCGCTTCAGACTTTGCGCCCTCCGTCCTTCACTTTAGGTGTGCCTTCTGCTGGTGCCTTGCGCACCTGGTTCCTCCTCTTGCAATGGCGTCCTTTCACCACTGGGGGTGCAGTCAGCTCTCTCCTTATGAATGCGGTAGAGGTATACGACCGCAAGGGGGCGATCATCGCCCACCTTTTTCTCCTGGGCAACCAGTCTGTGGCTGTACTTGCAGGGATTTACAGTACTTCCCTTTTCAAAATGCCTGGCAGTCCTCTTGGCTAGACACTGCTGAGGTGCCATGGCTCAATGTACAGTCTCTCCTCTGCCTACAACAGTCCTCTCACATGGGGCGGCATATAGCACACTCTTACTCAGTCTCCTTGTCAGTTCGGGCACCCTTGGTGCTGACACCACTGCAGTTCAGGGCCACAGCCCCCTCTTTGCAGTGCAGGCTATTTCCTGTTTGACAGGAGGTAACTTGACTGCTCCAGTGACCACCCATGGCCACCTGGTACCACCACAATGTCTACATATGCCCCTGCATCTTTTCCCCATGAGGTCCATTCAGCTCATTCACTGGGAGGGGATACTGCCCTTTCTTCAAATAGTAAGTGGGGAAACAATCGCTCCTGTGGAGTAATAAAGATTATTTCTAATAGAAAAGTGCACAATGGCAATGTACAGGGTTGGATTGATGTCAGAAAGAAAGCTAGCCACAAACACCGAGGATGCAGTCAATTTGTAAAATTGTTTATATAGTATGTAGGTGAGGAAAACAATATATACATAGAGCTTGGGAATCAAAATACTTTTGTACAACAAACAGTAATTAAACAATAGTGAGAGGTGTCCCAGTGAAAAACGTTTCGAACCTAAGCTAGTGGTGACATAGTATGTGACATATGTACAAGGTTTCACTTTAGAACATTTTGGCGACCATTGTAAATTTGGCAATGTATTGAACAACACTTTATACAATCATAAGTGCTGGGTAATGATTCGCCTTGTTAACTGTCGACGGCGTTTCGACCCTGTATGAAATGTAGGGTCTCTTCAGGACCTAGAAATGTCGGGACACCTGAAGGGAGGCCTGCACTGCCTAATGTGAAGAACAGTGTCACCTTGGTGATAGTGAAGAAAAAGAACTCACAGGGGACCCAGCCGGGCGCCCATGTGAGGGTAGTACTAGGCAGGCAGAGGGGATGGCTGAGCCGGAAAAACTCGGCGATAATAGAGGCACTGAGTATTCACATTTATCAAGCGCCGTAAGTGTATGTGTACGCTCTGTGTGCACGGGAGCAGAGCCGCACTATGATTCAGGATACTGGCTCACCGGGCTGCAGCTCCGTGTGAACAAATAATGCAAGGGATTTACGTCCATGAGTTGAACTCTCGACTTTGCTAGGATATCGATATGTATGCTCCCCGAGTGCTGCTGGAACAGAGGAGCGTCCGTCTCCCTGTTCGGTACGATGACGTCATCGTACACTTACACTTACGGCGCTTGATAATGTGAATACTCAGTGCCTCTATTATCGCCGAGTTTTTCCGGCTCAGCCATCCCCTCTGCCTGCCTAGTACTACCCTCACGTGGGCGCCCGGCTGGGTCCCCTGTGAGTTCTTTTTCTTCACTATCACCACGGTGACACTGTTCTTCACATTAGGCAGTGCAGGCCTCCCTTCAGGTGTCCCGACATTTCTAGGTCCTGAAGAGACCCTACATTTCATACAGGGTCGAAACGCCGTCAACAGTTAACAAGGCGAATCATTACCCAGCACTTATGATTGTATAAAGTGTTGTTCAATACATTGCTAAATTTACAATGGTCGCCAAAATGTTCTAAAGTGAAACCTTGTACATATGTCACATACTATGTCACCACTAGCTTAGGTTCCAAACGTTTTTTCACTGGGACACCTCTCACTATTTTTTAATTACTGTTTGTTGTACAAAAGTATTTTGATTCCCAAGCTCTATGTATATATTGTTTTCCTCACTTACATACTATATAAACAATTTTACAAATTGACTGCATCCTCGGTGTTTGTGGCTAGCTTTCTTTCTGACATCAATCCAACCCTGTACATTGCCATTGTGCACTTTTCTATTAGAAATAATCTTTATTACTCCACAGGAGCCATTGTTTCCCCACTTACTTACTTACCCAGGCTCCCCGTGAGTAGGGTTCCCTTGTTCTTTATTCCCTTTCTTCAAATAGAGCATGATAACAGGGTCTCAGCGGGCTGCCACTTCACTATATGCCGGTGCACTGTCTCCATTAACCTTGGACCTCAGCAGCCATCCCTGTGCTGCGTCCGTTTTACTGCGCACTGTCCCTTTTGTTCAATTCTTTTTTTTTTTTCTGCAGACCGCGGTGCCTCCGGCGACCTCTAGGTGGCGTTGCCACCGCTCCTCGCTCTCGGCCAGCAGGCCACGGGCTGCGCCTAACTGGGCTGCCGTCGAGTCCTTTTCTTCCCCGGCGGCAGTCGCTCTTCCATCGCAGCCCGCGTGGGACCTCACGTCATGCTGGCGCGGCCCTTGGCACTACTCTTCCCTCTACAACAGCAAGTAGTCCACACGGACCATGGAGCGCCTGATACCATTTCTCCCCTCTGGCACTGCATGCCTCATCTGTTAGTAGCAGGCAAGTGCGGTGCCGCCACCGCGCAGTGGCTGTGAGGCAGGGTTACGGGACGTGACAAGTTCCGACTTTCGCCGACAGTGTCGCTTCACCAGTATAACAGCAGCAGGAAGTGGGACGCTTACAGGCTCTTCTCTCCCCTGCTGGTACTACAGCCGCCTCAATGTCGACACAGTTTCTCCGCCCGTGAAGGCACTTCAGGGACGAGGAGGCTCCTCTTTTTGCATTGAGGGTCGGCAGCTTAAGGGGCACCTCGTGCACTGTGCTGGCTGCGACCCTTCACCCCCTTTTCCTTCGCCTTGCTTGCGGCCTACTGCTTCCATTACTGGGGCTCACCTCATGCCCGCTGAGTGAGCGGCTGCTTTGCCTAGTGCGGAACTGCCTCACTGTGGTCACGACCGGCAGAAAATTTGGCCAGCTTTCCCATTTTGTTTCAAGGGACTACACAAGGCGGTATGCCGGTGCCGGATCACAGCAGGCCTGTTCTGCTGGACATGCACTTACAGGCACTACCTTCCTCACCCGTCGGGTGCAGTGTGCTGGCAAGGGTGCCTTCGAAACAGGCTACCCCTTCCCCCTCACCAGACTTCCAGGCTGCTGCATGCTCGCATGCCAGGTTGACACACTCATTGTCAATTTAAGGGTCGGGCCCTAGGCCCCCATGCAGTAACAATGACCACACAGACACAGTGGTATAATATCTGGAACGGGCCAAGGGCACATGCATCCGGCCCCTTTTATTAGCAGGGTCACATGACCTGTGACACCTGTGATGGATGGGTGTGGGGTGAGGGTGGAAACCAGCCCTCTAGGAGTGGCTGGTGGAAGCACATTACTTATATACACTAGAACATGACCAGCCGGTCACTACAAGTATGATGAGGTGAGAAAGGACTGGATGACACACCCAAAGAGTACTGTGGCCCAGCCAGTGGGGGTAATGGGGGTGTTGCTGGTATACAGAGGAAGGAAGAGGTTCAGGGCATGGGGAGCTTTTATCAAGAGGCAGGTGTGGAGGCAAGTATACTAATGGCTGTTTGGAGGATAGGATGGGGAGATGTAGTAGAAGCAGATAGGAGAGTGGGGAGATGGGTGTGGGTGTGGGTTAAAGACGAGTGTCAAAAAAACACTGATGAAGCACTGAGGTTGCAGAATAGTGTTGGGGTAGCAGTAAGTATAGGAATGGGTGAGGGGCACCAATGAGCCTGGACGCAAGATGGCCACCTTCTAAGGATGCTCTGCTGGCTGGAACGGCAATCCGGCAAATATCCATGACCATGGGTGGCATCGGGCAAGTCTGATGGCACCTGGCACCCTGACGCCCCGCTGCACAGACAGATACTGCTGCTGAGGGGTGAGGGCTGCAAAACCTGACTCATGACTGGGAACAGCCTAGCTCCGCTGGCAGCGGCTGCCTGCAGTGAGAAATGGCATGGCGGACGTATAGCAGGTGGTGTTTGGCACTCTGCGAGGGAAACTTGTGCGAGGGGAGAAGGATGTGCATCTCTGAGGGGCTGGTGGTGGCCCCAGAGGTGAGTGGTGATGCGGGGCTTGCCTGCCCTCCCTCAAAGGGCACATGGTGTGGTGTGGTGCACAGATTCCTGCTGGGCCGTGGCCAGGGCCGGACAGGCCGTACCGGGCATCGGGCATTTTCCTGGGAGGCTCGAAGGGTGGGAGCCGGTTTTGTTATTGGGGGCTGGTTTTGCAGCAGGTGTTGCAATATCGGCTCCCAGTAAGAAAAGCCGCAAGTAAGCATAGTTCACTCACTTTAGTTTCCAGCCTCCAGGGTCACCCCAGTGCTTCACACTTGCACCCTCTCCCCCTCCAAACTCCCCTTTTAGTGGTCAGACTCGCTCATGGGGGCTGATCCCACAAAATTGCCAAGGCTGCCTTTGGTTCCCAGTCCGGCCCTGGCCGCGGCTACCAAATAGCTACAGAGTGAGGCCCAAGTCAAGACCTGGAAGGCCTGCTCGCGGCCCCTGGGGTGATTCCTCAGGGCGGGGCAGGGCCTAGACAAGAGGGCCTGAACAAGCCTGCCTGAGCAGCCCTGTGCCTGGACAGACCGCGGGGTAAGGAGAAGGGCCCGCTGTGGCCTAAGGAGAGCTCAGCGGCATTGGGTCTTCCTTGCCCTACGGGCATCAGTGGAGGAGGCGGTTGCACTTGAGACCCCTGGAGCAAGAGGCTCTGAAAGCAGGGGGTGCTGAACTTGTCATCTGGGACTTATGGCCCGCCAGATATCGTGGGCCTGCTCCTGCCCCCCAAGTTTGGACCCCTGGTGAAAGGTGGGGCCCGTAAGTGGGACCTGGCTGATGCAGCCTGGGCAGCCTACTCGGATACAGGTGGACGGGATTGAGGAAGACCTGACTGGATCCACTGCAATACGTGCCCTGCCTTGACTTGCCCTGCTCTGCCTTGGACTTTCTCTTCCAGCCACCCAGCGCATCTCGTGTTGGGCTGCTTTGCGGCTCCCCTTGGATGATTTTCTTTACGCTTTCCTTGATCCACTTTGGGGAGTTGACTGGTGGGTGGGGTGGTCTTCTCTAGCCCATTTGGGGGGCCAAAGTGGGTGGCGATGTTTTTGTTGTACGCCTTCTGTTTGCTTTTTCCCATTTAGCCACTCAACATTGAGGTCCTTCCCCTCTATACTGCACACACCTGCTCGACTATTGACACCCCCCACTCACCCACCTGTCCTTCAATGGCGTCAGTTAAATATTTGATTTGGAACTTTAGGGCATGAATGACAGGCGGAAGGCGCGTCAAGTCTTTGCGTATTTACACTGCCCCAAAATAGATATTTGCCTGCTGCAGGAGTTACACCTGATGGACGTGACGCAAACATGTTTAAGGGTGAATTGGATTGGAGAGAAGCATGTATCCTGCTACTCGAATTATGCACAGGGGTTGTGATGGTGCTCTACAGAGGAATTCACTGGCACACGCACCACATGCTTTGCGATCTACAGGGGTGCTATGTTATTCTGGCAGGCATTTTTCGGGGACCCCCATTGGTACTGGCATCGGTACATGGCCTCAACACCTATGATCCCCTCTTTTTTGTGGAGGTCTGGCACCTGGATAGGGACGATGGGCCCAGGGGCAGTGCTTTGGGATGGGGACTTTAATGTAGTATTGGACACCAGTGTCAATAGATCTAGTGAGACATGCCAACCACACCCACACCCACAAGCCGCTGCACAACTGCGTACCATTATTACTGGCAATAGCCTTATAGACATCTGGCATGCCTGCCACATTCACAGCTCTGAGGGAACTTGTATAACATCCACACACTACACTTGGTCCAAGATTGACTTCTGGCTGGCCACTAGAGTTGTTGTTTCCTGGACCACTAACATTCAGCATCTTCCCCACACACTGCTCAACCAATCCCTGTGTTTTTTTAGCTCCACCCTCCTGAAACTACTTTGCGTGCGTTTTCTTGGAGATTCCCCCCCCCCCCAATCACTGCATGACCAGGCCTTCTGGAGCAAGGTTTGTGAGGCCATCATAGAATATTTCGAACATAGTTCGCAGTCTGTCACCTCCCTGTCCACCCTGTGGGAGGCCTTCAAGATGGTCATACATGTGGTTTGTATTGCCAAAAAGGCTGGGGTGCTGAAAACATTACAGGCGGAACTGACTCGGCAGGAAGCGGAGATCTACACTTTAGAACTCCAGTATTTTGAGTCCTGCGATGGGGAAGTACTGGCATCTATCCGTAGCAAACATGTGGAATATGAGCAAGTAGCATCTTGGGAAATGCACTATCCGGGGAGGGTGACAGGGCAGTCAAGACATTAGCCGGGCTACTGGGCAAACCCTGGGCAAGTGACCACATGGTTGAACTTCTGGACGATCACCCCAAAGTACAGGCAGACACAGATGCCATACAGCGCACCACAGTGGGATTTTACGCTGACCTATACTCCTCCTCCTAACTTACATCCCCCCTTCCTTAACACCCTATCTGGATTCAATACAACTGTTTTTGCTTGAAGAGAGTTATTGCCTTTTCCTTATTGAACCATTTACTGTGGAAAAAAATGTTCAGGTTATTGGGGGTCTACCTGGAGATAAAGCTCCTGACCTTGATGTCCTCACTGCCTCCTTAAAAAGGAATACTCACACCTGCTTGCCCCACACCTTGTTAATATGTATGAAGAGTCCATGCGGAATGGAGTATTAACTCCCTCCCTGCGCGAGGCCTTCATAGTAACTATTTTGAAACCCGATAAGGACCCTAGGCGCTGCAATTCCTATAGGCCACTCTCCATGATAGATATTGATAACAAAATCTTGGCTACGCTGATTGCCTTGCACCTCGTCAACCTATTGCTGTTCATTGTCCGTCCAGACCAGTCGGGCTTCATGCCGGGCCAGTCGACGGCCCATAAACCTGCGTATGTTCTTTGCCCTCCTCCATACAATTGATTCCAACCTTAGGGCTGCCGCTGCATTCCTGGATGTCACTAAGGCATTCGACTCGCTCGAATAGCCCTATCTTTTCCATCTACGAGCGCCTAGGGGTCGCTAACAAATTCATACATCTGATCCGTTTACTCTGCACCCAGCATGTCATGCGCCTGCGGATTAATGGGACAATCTTAGCTCCCTTTGCGATATCTTGGGGCAGGTGTCAGGGGTGCACATTGTCACCCATCTTATTCGCCATTGCAATGGAACCCCTTGTGGCCCAGCTGAGATGACACCATTCGCACTGAAGTCTTGCGTTCTGCCCCAGGCAGATTCTGGATGATGTTACTTTATACATTCAAGACCCATCGGAGAACTTAGATCCACTCCTCCGGGAATTCATTTGCTTTGACAGCATTGTGGATATCGTTATTACCTGGGTGAAATCCATCTTATTTCCGCTTACGCAGGCCACCCAGACCTTCACCTCTGACTTTCCACTGCTGTGGGCCCGAGACCCGGTCCATTATCTGGGAGTCTGGCTTAGCCTGGATCTGAGTGAACTCTGGAGGGAGAATTACGGCAGCTGGATGACATGGCTCGAGGATCGGGTCACCGCCAGGTCGAAGCTCCCACTGTCCCTCACCGAGAGGCTGGCTATAGCAAAAATGTTAATAATCCCCAAATTCCTATCTTTTTTTATCAACTTGCTACTCCCTCTACCGGCATACTTCTGTAAAAAACTCTTGTCTCACCTTATATCACTGGCATGGGTTGGCAAGCAACCACGAGTGGCATGGGTGATACTCATGCTCCCCTTTGAGCAGGGAGGGCTGGGGGCACCCGATATGGACTTATTCAGTGCTCAGGCGCATTTTGCCCATTACTGACTACACCCCATTCAGTATCAGCCTCACACAGTGTCTAAGAATGATCATGTGGCCCCGTGTCTGCTTCAGAAGGCTCTCCAAGGCCCTGTCAGGTGAGTGCGACACCAGGTGGATACAGTAGCATGCACGGTGTGGGTGTGGAATGAGTTGCAGAGGAGGGTGCCCCGCAATCATCTGTTTGCCCCATCGGTTCTGATTTCGGTACACTCGCTGTTGCCGATGGTGCTCAATGTGGGTACCCGGGCACAACCTTGCCCGATAGAGCTGGCTTCCTTTGGCGCGCCATACCTGGAGGGCAGCTTTGTTGCCCACCAGTAGGTGTTCCGGGACTCTGTTGCTTCTCTTCTAGACGCCATGACCTATTATCAGCTCTACGCATCGCTGCGATGTCTCCATGATATGTTCCCAAAAGCTCCCCCACGTTGACGGTACTAGAAGAGATGCTTACTACCCCTTCCCCCGCAAGCTGATCACGCACATTTACACTGGTATGCAGGCAACCACACCAATTTGCACGACCTCTGCCTGACAGATCTGGTGGGATAACCTCAAAATATTCATTAGCCAGGAACAATGGACTTACTGCTGTTCACAGTCCAAGGCCCTATCACAGAACTACATGCTGCACTTGATACACTTTAAATACTAACACAGAACCTACAATACACCAGCACGGCTGCTGAGAATGGGACTCGTGGTGGATGTGCGCTGCGCACGCCGCGCCGTGCTCTGACTTCCTGCACCTAGTGTGGGATTGTCCAGTGATAAAGAACTTTTGGACAGCCGTGCTTAATGACATAACGAGTTTCACAAAGCATTCTCCTGAGTGCCCCCCGTGTCGCGGTACTAGGCTACATTAAAGAGGTTCCCTTGGAGGTCCACCGGCTGACCGCAATACTGCTGCTGCTGGCTAAGCACCAGGTTGCGATGCACTCGGGTAGATGGCAGGCACCCAGCAGGGATAAGTGGCTTCAGGAGGCTGCTTCTTGTCAGGAGCTGCTTGATGCGTATTAGGAACTGACGCCCGCCCGTTCACGCCGAAAGACATATGATGCCCGCCCGTTCACGCCAAAAGACATATGATGCCCGCCCGTTCACGCCGAAAGACATATGGGCCCCTCTGGTGACTTACCTCAGACTCCATGGCAGTGCGACTGAGGATGCAGCTGATTCCTGCCATGCCCACCCATTTGAGAGCGTGCCTAAACGTCCCTCCTCACATGGCAGCCTGTCAAACAGCTCTGTTAATGTGGGGTGTAGCTCTAGCTCCCTGTCATGCTTGGCGTGATGTTACTGGACACTATCTACCATATAGGATATTGGCTCTGCTGAGTGGCAAGTTCTTTCCTCTTCCCTAGTTCTTTCTGATCCTGGCCTCCCCCTTGTCCCCCTTTCTCTTCCTGTTCCTCCTACCTGCCCAATGCATTCCAGTGATTTGGGTTATGTTTGTCAGACAGCACCACTGTGTATCTAATTCCTGAATGCATTGTGTCTTTTTGCTATGATGTAGTTGATTACTGCAAAATCCAATAAATAAGATTTTATAAAGTGCAAAAAAAAAGCATAGGAATGGGTAGGTGCCGCTCCGACGTCAAAGGTGAACTTTGGCAGTAATTTCAGAGACCAGATGAGTACAGTGTGGGTTAACTATCCTGGGAAGAAGTGAAGGTTTGGTCCGGGTGTTCAATCTGATGGCGATGGTGGACAAGGTGGGTCTGGTGTGGCTACTTTCACGATGATAACACAGCATTTTATCAGTGCATGACATTTTTGGGATGGTGGGATGGGAGATGGGGAGTTGTCTGTTAGAAGTAGAAGGAGGAATGTGGTTGAGAATATGGATGGCATGGAGGAGAAAACATTGGACTATGAGGAGGTGGACGAAGGAGAATTGATAACCAACCTAAAGAATACTCACAACAATGTGAATGGAAGTGATGATCAGAAAACATGTCGGGTTGGAGTAGTGCCATGGTGGTTAGCAGTGGCAGGGAGAGTGGTGCATTACAGGTGACAGAGAAGAGGAAGGCGCAATCTCTAGGAGGTTGTCGAGAGGAATGGATGGTGTAGCGTGTAGCGTGTAGCTTTGGAGTGGGCCAAACACTTAACATAGGTCTGATGCCTTTGAATAGGTGTGAGGGGTTGCAGAAGAGGTCAATTGGGGTTGGAAGAGATGAAGGGGATGACAAAACAGAAGGTAAATTAAAGGTGGGCAAGTATATGTTGGATAAAGGCTTTATAATGGATGAAGTGATAGTGGTGAGGGATGATATGAACAATACAACAGTAGATACATCTGAAAGTTCAGGAAAGGAGGAGAGAGAGAAGGAAAGTAAAGGAATAAAACACAAACAACTTCCTGATATGGGGTTCCTGTGGGCTCATTTGATGATGTCAACTAAGGAAAATATTTGGAAAGGAGATTACATAGACGGGTTCAAGTTGCTAGATAGAAAAGTGCTGGCTGAGGAAAGGTTCGAAGGAAGAGTGGGAATTGTCAGTTAACTTTGAAAACTGGACAGCGACATTGCTTAAATATGCAAGTATATATTGTGATTCCAGAGTGCAGTGTACTGATATTCAAATACATCTACATGATCCGGAAGGCCTAATTAAGATATAGTTGGTTTGCTTTGGTTAGGTATGAATAGAAATTTCTGGCCTGGCTTGCATAAGATTTCACTGGCAAGTTGGAGAGAAGTAGACACAAATTTGTGACTGCAGTGGATGGCGCCCAGGAGGCCAGCACCTATCACATACATGGCAAGCAGTCTTCCTTTGGCTTATCAGCCATTTCAAGGAGGAATAGGAGGTATTGGGAGGGACAGACAGGGCAGGAAGGCACTTGTTCAGCCTTTAATTGAGGCTTGGCAACAGGGAATACTGCAAGTAAAATGTGGAGCAAAATGCCCTCTCATCCAGTGCTTTAGTAACATGGGGGATTGGGGCATGGAACACAAAGGGGGAGGGTAGGAAAGGTGCACGGTAGAAGGCACTGACGGTGTTAGGGACAGATGTGATGGGGCTCTAATGTCATTTAAACTGGATAGGTTGCCAATTTGGTTGAACAGTTATCCCTTTGTTAAGGTTGCTAATGAGTTGGAGAATGGTTTTGCAGAAGGTTTTTTAAATTAGGAATTTTACATTGGCCCTAGGATGAGATGTTGGGTGGAGAATATACAGTCTGCGAAGGATCACTCTTATGTGGTGCAGAGCAAATTGGATAAAAGAGGTAAAGAAGGGCCATTTGCAGTTTAACCATTGGAGCATCTGATAATGAAACACATTGAAGTCGTCCCTAAAATAGAGCAAGGTCAATTTTGTTTAAATCAGCATTTATCTTGGCTGGAAGGGGTATCAGTGAATAGTTTTATTGCAAAAGAGTTGACAGCAGCCCATTATGTTTATATTGATGAAGCCTTGAGAAGCTGAGAAGGGCAGGAACGTTCAGGTTAAAATGTGATGTGAAATCTGTATTTCACCTATTGTCAGTACATACAGAGATTTTGATGTTAGACATTAAGTTTAGTGACTATTTTTATGTGGACAAGGCCTTGCCCATGGGATGGTCTGTGTCTGGCCCATTGTTTGAGAAGTTTAGTACTTTTCTGCAATGGTTGTTTTACCCATGTATCAGGTTGGACATCTGGAACATATTACTTGGATTATGTTTTCTTTGTTGGAGATGGAGATAAAGACAGGGCTCTAAAACCTTTTCAGTTAATGGTGGAAGTTGAGGTTCTATTGGCCACAGAAAAACCGGTGGGGCCGGTGACAGTATTGACATTTCTTGCCATTGAGATAGACTTTGTGACCATGAAGGCCAGTATACTGGCTAAGAAGTCAAAATATAATAGTGCTTTTGGAGGTTGTTTTGGCAAAAAAGTGGAGGAGAGAACCAAACAGGTGTTGTTGGGTGCATTTGAACTTTGCCTGCTTGGGGGACAATTTGTAGACACCTAGGTTTGGCTTTATCAGGACATGGGCTTCACATAAAAGTATATGGTTATCAGCCGTGGTGAGAGCGGAGCTTAGAGTGCGATTGGTGTTTTTGAAATATTTCAATGGAGTGCAGATGGTGAGCTTAGTTGACAAAGCAGACTGGAGTATACAAATATTTTCTGATGCTGTAGACGGTTAAGGCTTCATCCTTTTCTGGAAAGGGGAAATGGTGTGCAGGGCACTGGCCTAATGACTGGCGGAAAAAAGGTAAATACCTTGTCTTGTTGATGGTCATGATTGAAATAGCTCTTCTGGGTGTGACTATAGCAGGAAGTTGGCTGAGTATGTTTTTCATGATAAAATGTTGTGGGGTTATGAGCTGTTTGTAAGGGGGAAGAGGGGTTGGGAATTGAGACGTCATGAGATACAAAGGTCAAAAGACCCTTTACAGATTCCTTGCTGGAAAGACTGCTGGGGGTTATGTCATTGGTGTGTTTTAATGTTTCCTAAATATCTCTGCTTTCATTGGCAATGTTTTGCCAGTTTTTGGTACATTTCGAGTGTCAGAGTTGGTTGCGGGAAGATGGCCAAAATACTGTTGATGAAGGATGTGTGGCTCAAGGCAAGGAGGACAGGGTTGTGGTATGATCAGGAAGCAACATTATAGAACCCACACCTACCAAGCAAAGTCTTAAGAGTAAAGACAATCCAATAGACTCTCCTACTTGGCAGCAGGAGTGTCTTTTTCCCCTTTCCAAATGTATGGGCCCCACTGGTCACTCTTAGAATGCATTAAGATTATTACTGCTGGGTCTTTCCCTATTTTCACGTGTGACAAGAGCAGACCTTCTTTCAAATCAATTTTTGTCCTAGCCACCAGCTCTCCTGTTCTAAATGACCCGTGAAAAGCCAAGCAAAATGCAACTTTGAAGACAGCCACCTCAAAATCAAAGGAACAGATCTCTGGAAAGAGTTGTTGTCACCATTCCCAAGTTATCTATGTTTATCAGGCTTCTCTGACTAACTGCCAACATGCCAAAGCCTTTGTGATCCCAAAGCTATTAGAAAAATCTAGTGGCCCTACCATCTTTGCATGGAATTGAAAAACTGCTATGTGCTGGTGGGAGTATGCTGTAGAACGAAGTCTCTCTGTCACCTTTGTTCTTAGCCTCCACCATTGATCATCATGTGGCTCTACTACAGTCCACAGTGGTACCAGCTGCACTCATGCTAGGTCCCCCTCTAACTTCCCTCCCGCAGTTGGCCATAACCATTCCAGTTCTGGTTGTGGGATGAGGTCAGTATGCGATAGATTCTGCTGTCCCCTCTGCACCTTCGCCTACTTGTATGGGGCAGCTGAGATGCCAGTAGTGCTAACATAATTGTGGCCATTCCTGCCAGGCATCTAAATGCCCTCAATTGTGCCAACTAAGAAAGTTATACAGTTTCTAAAGTAGCATAGTGCCAGGAAAAACTATTTAAAGCTCTAGCATTAACTGAGAGGGAAGCACATTTTTTAAGGGAGGTAATTAATCCAGCCCTAGTGGACAAGCATCTATGCTCTTGAGTGGGTGGTAAGATCCACAGTGATACTGTTCCTTAAAAAACCAAGGTGTATAGAGCAGATGTGGTCAACTACTACCAGTATCTAATCTTGCTTGCCCAACCAAACCTAACCCCTAGAACAGGTAGTCATTACACAACTATGTTCCTCTATAGAAGAAAAGGGCATCTTGGATAAAACCCAGAAAGGTTTTTGTTCAACCTATAATAGGGAGACCATAATTGTTGCAATTTTGAAAGAACTCATACAAGTAAATATGGATGGTGTTGGTCCATGGGTCTTTTAGCTCTATCAGCATTATTCAATATTGTTAGCCATGCCATTTCATCCAAATGGCTGGAGAATATCAAGATTAAGGTCCTGCCAGCAGACTGGGTTCTATCTTTTCTAACCGGGAGAACACAAAGGTAGCTATTTTACTATTCAAGTCAACTTCACAAGAACTGAGGTGTAGGATACTACTCATTCACTGATATTCAATCCAAAAAATATGCCTTAACAATTTCTAAGACACTGTGAGAATGTAAACTTACATATGTGCCTGTATATGTGTTAATATACCGTTTATTAATCAATTGTGATTTCGTTTTTATACCTGCTTGAAGCTTACTGAAGCCTTAGCACTATTGTACATTTGTACACATTTTAAATGAACTGCCATTGCATTATCCTGTGTTGTACATTGCACATTTTAGCTTATTCTTCCTAAGGTGTAGCCTTGTTCTGAATCTGACAAAACAAAGCGAGAATATCAGAAAGTAGTAGAGTCAGCCTTTTACTCAAGAAACTTGTAACCTTCTGAGGCCTTCTCGCATTCTTCGCACAACTAAAGCCTGACCCCTGCTCATTAGCGCCAATCTGTAGATTTATGGATTTTAGCATTGCATGCTTCAGCCGAGCAAGGCAAACACAAGGAGATGATGGACGGAGCGCTGAAACTTTTCAGACACTCACCCCCAGTCACAGATCTGGGTTGAATCCATCATCGTTCTTTAGCTCACTTCCATCCCAGTTCAGACACAGCTATATGCAAATCAGTCTTGACCCTGTGCCTCATGGGAACAGTCCAGCCCGAACTGCCAAACCATGTCTTCCCTGGACCGGAAACAAGCATCCTGGGACCGGTTTCGGGCTAACAGCCCTCATCAGCCAGGCTAGCTTGAATCTAGTGGCAAAGTGAGCAAGGGGTCCACGTCTGGGCATACCCTGCCAACTTAGGGCGAACAAAGCAAACACAAGGAGATGATGGGCGGAGCCCTGAAACTTTTCAGACACTCACCCCCAGTCACAGATCTGGGTTGAATCCAACATCGTTCTTTAGCTCAATTCGCCACCCCAGTTCAGACACAGCTATATGCAAATCAGTCTTGACCCTGTGCCTCATGGGAACAGTCCAGCCCGAACTGCCAACCCACATCTTCCCTGGACCGGAAACAAGCATCCTGGGACCGGTTTCGGGTTAACAGCCCTCATCAGCCAGGCTAGCTTGAATCCACTGGCAAAGTGAGCAAGGGACCCACGTCTGGGCATACCCTGCCAACTTAGGGCGAACAAAGCAAACACAAAGAGATGATGGGCGGAGCGCTGAAACTTTTCAGACACTCACCCCCAGTCACAGATCTGGGTTGAATCCATCATCGTCCTTTAGCTCACTTCGCCACCCCAGTTCAGACACAGCTATATGCAAATCAGTCTTGACCCTGTGCCTCATGGGAACAGTCCAGCCCGAACTGCCAAACCATGTCTTCCCTGGACCGGAAACAAGCATCCTGGGACCGGTTTCGGGCTAACAGCCCTCATCAGCTAGGCTAGCTTGAATCCAGTGGCAAAGTGAGCAAGGGACCCACGTCTGGGCATACCCTGCCAACTTAGGGCGAACAGAGCAAACGCAAGGAGATGATGGACGGAGCGCTGAAACTTTTCAGACACTCACCCCCTGTCACAGATCTGGGTTGAATCCATCATCGTTCTTTAGCTCACTTTCCACCCCAGTTCACACACAGCTATATGCAAATCAGTCTTGACCCTGTGCCTCATGGGAACAGTCCAGGCTGAACTGCCAAACCATGTCTTCCCTGGACCGGAAACAAGCATCCTGGGACCGGTTTCGGGCTAACAGCCCTCATCAGCCAGGTTAGCTTGAATCCAGTGGCAAAGTGAGCAAGGGACCCACGTCTGGGCATACCCTGCCAACTTAGTGCGAACAAAGCAACCACAAGGAGATGATGGACGGAGCGCTGAGACTTTTCAGACACTCACCCCCAGTCACAGATCTGGGTTGAATCCATCATCGTTCTTTAGCTCACTTCGCCACCCCAGATCAGACACAGATATATGCAAATCAGTCTTGACCCTGTGCCTCATGGTAACATTCCAGCCCGAACTGCCAAACCATGTCTTCCCTGGACCGGAAACAAGTATCCTGGGACCGGTTTCGGGCTAACAGCCCTCATCAGCCAGGCTAGCATGAATCCAGTGGCAAAGTGAGCAAGGGACCCACGTCTGGGCATACCCTGCCAACTTAGGGTGAACAAAGCAAACACAAGGAGATGATGGACGGAGCGCTGAAACTTTTCAGACACTCACCCCCAGTCACAGATCTGGGTTGAATCCATCATCGTTCTTTAGCTCACTTCGCCGCCCTAGTTCAGACTCAGCTATATGCAAATCAGTCTTGAGCCTGTGCCTCATGGGAACAGTCCAGCCCGAACTGTCAAACCATGTCTTCCCTGGACCGGAAACAAGCATCCTGGGACCGGTTTCGGGCTAACAGCCCTCATCAGCCAGGCTAGCTTGAATCCAGTGGTAAAGTGAGCAAGGGACCCACGCCTGGGCATACCCTGCCAACTTAGGGCGAACAAAGCAAAAACAAGGAGATGATGGACGGAGCGCTGAAACTTTTCAGACACTCAACCCCAGTCACAGATCTGGGTTGAATCCATCATCGTTCTTTAGCTCACTTCGCCACCCCAGTTCAGACACAGCTATATGCAAATCAGTCTTGACCCTGTGCCTCATGGGAACAGTCCAGCCCGAACTGTCAAACCATGTCTTCCGTGGACCGGAAACAAGCATCCTGGGACCGGTTTCGGGCTAACAGCCCTCATCAGCCAGGCTAGCTTGAATCCAGTGGCAAAGTGAGCAAGGGACCCACGTCTGGGCATACCCTGCCAACTTAGGGCAAACAAAGCAAACACAAGGAGATGATGGAGGGAGCGCTGAAACTTTTCAGACACTCACCCCCAGTCACAGGTCTGGGTTGAATCCATCATCATTCTTTAGCTCACTTCACCAGCCCACTGTAAAGACACAGCTATATGCAAATCAGTCTTTTTTTTTTTTTTATAATTCTTTTTTATTAAGTATCATCAACACATCATATCGTTCTTAACATACGGAAGAGACAGTACATTCCAAACAATTTAGTTTCTGAATTACATAGATTCAAGTCGCAGTGTATCGCATGGGACAGTTAGGGGGTGTGAGGCTATCATCTACATTCATATGTGTAGGCGGGGTACAAATATCGCCATGGTAGGAGTTCCAGGGCCCCTAGACCCTGTACCATTTCCTGGGATACCCCCTGGTTATATAGACTGACTTTTCTCTGAACATACACCAGTCTATGTCTTCTTTCCAGGGTTCTACCCCAGGTGGTTGAAGGGCTCCCCAGTGTCGTGCGATGTTTCTCCTAGCAATCATTACAGCTAGAATGGCCCAGAGCTTAGGGTAGGAGGTAAGGTCTGTTGGTTCCCATATGTTCAGGATGCACCTACGTGCCTCCGGAAGCAACTCAATTGCGAGCACCTCACTGAGGACGCTATGAATAGCGCGCTAATAAGTTTGTATTTGGTCACATTCCCATATTATATGTATGAAGGTGCCTTCACTCCCACATTGTTGCCTGCATGCCCCACTTTCTGCTCTACCCATACGCACCAGACACGGCCCCATTATGTAGATTCTGTGGAGAATCTTGAATTGCACTAATCGCAGTCGAGCCTGAATTGCCACCTCCCTCGGGGAGGAAACTGCTTCCCTCCAATCCTCCTTGTCAAGCTCAAGTCCGTCTCTTATCCATTTCTCTTTAAGTGACTGGAGTGGGTCTTCCATATTATTGATTAGTTTTTTTATAAATCAGGGAGATGGCCTTTTCGGGCAGGTGACCGTCCAATATCCTATCCTCTAAAGGGGAGGCATCTGGGAGGGAAGTTCCCCCAGTAAGATGGGTCTGGAGGGCATGACGGATCTGGAGATATCTAAAGCGTTCCGTGTCTGCTAGGCTATATTGCTGTTGGAGGGAGGCAAACGAGACTATATCATCTTTGACCCAAAGATCCTTGATCTGGGAGATTCCGATATGGTCCCACTTGTCAAATCCCTGGGTCCGCCACAGGTTTCCCAGTTTTTCGGAATCCTACAAGGGGGTTGCCAGCGTGAGCCTGCGGTCCCAGCCAAAATGCTTGTTTACAATATGCCAAACGTGAACCGAGTGGGAGGTTGGACCTGTTAAGGAATATTTACGGGTCTAGAGCAGAGTGTTCTATTGTAGTTCCCTCCCGGCAGGAGCCATCTATCCATGGCGTACCCCGGGTCGTCGAGATGGCCATAGGACCCCTGGTTTATGGCTGCTAGATGGGATGCCCAGTAATATTTTTTGATATCTGGGAGGCTGATGCCACCATCGTACCAATTGAGGGTGAGTTTAGACAGGGCAATTCTGGGTTTTCCATCCCACAATAGGTCTCTCTGGAGGCTCTCAATTTCTTGAAAATATAATTTGGGAACCGGGTCTAACGAGTTTTGGAGGGCATACAGGAAGCGTGGTAGTGCCATCATTTTAAAGAGGGCGGATTTGCCCAGCAAAGAGACCGGCAAAGACTTCCAGTTCTCTATATCTTGTTTCAATCTTTGCATAGGGGGCATGAGGTTCGGGTGAAGCGGAGTGCAGGATTCAGCGAGATGAATATGCCAAGATATCTAAAACCCTCTGTTGTTATCTGGATCGGGCAATTCCTCGGTAAGACAGGTAGTTCCCCCGAAGGACATAAATGATGGACTTTGTCCAGTTTATTATGAATCCTGAGTACCTGCCAAACACTGCCAAAATATCCAATGTGCGCACCAAGGAAGCTTTCGGGAAGCCAGGTACAGCAGACTATCGTCCGCATATAGAGAGATCCTCTCTTCCCACCCCGGGGACCAGCACAGACCGCGAATAACCGGATCCTTGCGAATCCACGCGGCTAGGGCTTCCAGAGCCAGAGCAAACAGGAGCGGGGACAAGGGCATCCCTGCCGTGTTCCACGGCTTAATTGAAAGACCTCCGATTTTCTATTGTTCACCACTACTTGTGCCATAGGTTTCGAGTACAGTAATCTAACCCAGCTCATAAAATTGGGCCCAAATCCCATTTTTTCGAGTACTGCAAAAAGGTACGGCCATTCTACCATGTCGAACGCCATGGTGGCGTCCAAGGAAACCAGAATCGCGGGTTCCTGGATGGTGGCAACTCTTCCCAACACCCCGTGCACTCTGCGCAGATTTAAGGCAGTGTTCCGATGTGGCATAAAGCCTGACTGATCGGGATGTACCGATCCAACGCTCCCGAGACCACTGCATTGAAGTCCCCCTCACCATGAGTAGGCCTTCTGGGAGCGATAATAGGATCGCTCCCAGATCTTTGAATGTGTCTCCCTGGAAGCCCGGGGGTATGTGAGACCGAAGCGAATGTTGCAGCTCTACCCTCCCAGAGGCCTGAGATTCCTATGTATCTGCCTCGGTCATCCGACCATGTGGACTGAATAGTGAAGGGGAACGAGTTCCTGACCATTATGCCTACTCCTCGCGAGCCGGTCGTGAAGCCTGCGTGTGCCACCAGTTTGTACCCCCCCCGTTCATTGCCTTACAGGTGTTCCCCACTAGATGTGTTTCTTGTGATAGGATAACATCCGGGGCTTGTCTCTTTACATACTGATGAACCACACTACGTTTTACTTTATCGCCAAGCCCGTTGATGTTCCAGCTGAGGATCTTAATCCCCGTGTCCCACTGCGTACCCATCTAGAACTATGTTTGTGCACTGCTCCTTTGTTACATTACATTCTGGTGCTGTTGATATGACGAGTGTTACTCTAAACTTAACATCTAACAAAAACCATACCCCTCCCCAACCACCCCCCTCCCTGCGTCCCTGCACTCTGGGCTTCAAACTGCCCATGATTCAACTTGCAGAGTGCCTGTCGCCCAGAACGTTAACTAAATGTAGAAAAGTGGGGTGCGTGATCCTCCATCCCCCTTCTCCCCCTCAGGCATTACTGTAATATGGTCCCTTATGCGATAACCAGAATTTGCGCAAGTCCATACATCTGAGAGATTCTTGTCTTACATATATGTCCAACGGTACTCTCCGGTGTCCGCCCCACGCTCCCTCCCTGACCAAGCTTACTTTACATGCAGACCCGGTCCATCACCTACTTATGTTGGCCATTGCTCGCCCAATCCAAAGAAAGTTCACCCCATCTGTAGCATGTTCAGCGGTTCAGCGGCTCTCCAACCAGTCCGCTGCTGACTCCGGGTGCTCAAAGAACCAGGCCCTACCATCGGCCTCCACCCGGAGTCTGGCCGGGAACAGCATGGCGTACTTGTACCCCTTGTCTCTCAATGTTTTCTTGATTCCCAGGAAGGATCGACGTTGCCTCTGAGACATTTGGGTGAAGTCCGGAAAAAAGGTTATGTCTGCGTTGTCATAGCGGAGCGGGGGTCCCGCTCTGGCATGCTGAAGTATAACGTCCCGGTCTCGAAAGTTGAGGACTCTGGCCAGGATTGGGCGAGGAGGGGCCCCGGTTTCGGGCGACCCCGGGAACTCTGTGGGCCCTCTCTATGACAAAGAACTTTCCCAGTCCCTTGGGTTGTAGGTGGTTCAGGATGAGGTCTTCAACGAAAAGATCAGTCCCCTGGCCCTCTGATTTCTCTGGAACTCCCAAAATGCGCACGTTGTTGCGTCGCAGGCGCCCTTCATAGTCGTTCAGCTTAGCTTCCGCGAACTTCCGAAAGGTCTGTAAGTGTTTCACCTCTGTTTGTAGCTGGGAAGTGTCCTTCACTAGGCTTGTGGCAGTGATTTCCACCTGTTTAACTCTGTTCGCTATTCTTATTAAGATCCGCTCGTAGCAGGTTGACTTCTACGGTGATGGTGTCCATCTTTTGTTCCAGCGAGGTCTTGATCCAGGCTATGGCCGCCATAACGTCCTTGAGGGTAGGCTCTGGGTCCGCCGTTTCCTGTATCTCAGCGCTTTTTTCAATGGGTGGGGGATCCGGTAGGGACGTCTTGGGGAGAGTGTACCGGTCCAGTCTGTTTTGCTGCATGGGCTTGTTGCCTCTCGTAGACGACATTTCGCCTCCTCCCAGGTGCCCCAAGCACGTCAGTAATGAAGAGGATGTGGCAGGGCCAGATCTCTGTATCCCTCCTCTGTACCCTCACCGGGCGTCCGTCACAATGGCTGCACACTGGACTGTTCTGCTGATGCCGCACTCGGGGGCCCAACACTTCCCAGGAGAGACCACGTGTAGACAGGGGTCCTCGCCACTCCACAATCACAATTGAGGCGTCTGTACCTGGGCCTTGTGCCTCGCGCACCACGCCGGGCCGTGTCAAGAGTGGCTGGAATGGCAACCAGGAGTGCAGTGGCCAAGCGTTTTACTGGGGGATATGGACTCTGTCTCTTAAATGTCGGTGGGGGTCTTAATACGATGGAGCCTGGCAGTCCTAGGCTATTTTCAACTCTCTGCCCGTGAGCACTATGTATGGCTGCAGCTCACTGGGGTGAATCCGGCCGCTGGAGCCCCCGCCGCCGCCGCCCCTAGTAGCGTTAGATTGACGGTGGGCCCGGCGTTTCAAAGCGCCGCGTCCTTCCTACTCACGGCACTCTCCGATGCAGAGCGGAGCGGGCTTCCCTGCTCCCTCCATGCAGTGTCGCAGTTCCCCGTCCTCCGGGCCGCACCTCTAGCGGGAATCACTGCTTGCATGCATCCAAGGGCAGGGCGGCGCAGCAGTCCCAGGGCCAGCGGCCCAGCCAGTCTGAGTACGTGGGCACGCACGCCGCCCCGGCTCTCACGCGAGGTCCGGCGCGGGCACCCGCAGCAGGCCGCACTCCAGAATGGGCGCTATCGAGGCCCCCAGGTGTCTGACAGACTCCGCTGTTGCGGGAGAGGGCACTGGACGTCTTCCGATGACTGAATCCCCTTACAGGGTAACGGATAAGATTGCCGGATATACAGGGGAGAGACGGGCTTCACGGAGATCCGCTAAGCGGCGGCCATTTCTCTTTGCCGCTCAGCCACGCCCCCGCAAATCAGTCTTGACCCTGTTCCTCATGGGAATAGTCCAGCCCGAACTGCCAAACCATGTCTTCCCTGGACCGGAAACAAGCATCCTGGGACCAGTTTCGGGCTAACAGCCCTCATCAGCCAGGCTAGCTTGAATCTAGTGGCAAGGTGAACAAGGGACCCACGTCTGGGCATACCCTGCCAACTTAGAGCGAACAAAGCAAACACAAGGAGATGATGGACGGAGCACTGAAACTTTTCAGACACTCACCCCCTGTCACAGATCTGGGTTGAATCCATCATCGTTCTTTAGCTCACTTTCCACCCCAGTTCACACACAGCTATATGCAAATCAGTCTTGACCCTGTGCCTCATGGGAACAGTCCAGGCTGAACTGCCAAACCATGTCTTCCCTGGACCGGAAACAAGCATCCTGGGACCGGTTTCGGGCTAACAGCCCTCATCAGCCAGGTTAGCTTGAATCCAGTGGCAAAGTGAGCAAGGGACCCACGTCTGGGCATACCCTGCCAACTTAGTGCGAACAAAGCAACCACAAGGAGATGATGGACGGAGCGCTGAGACTTTTCAGACACTCACCCCCAGTCACAGATCTGGGTTGAATCCATCATCGTTCTTTAGCTCACTTCGCCACCCCAGATCAGACACAAATATATGCAAATCAGTCTTGACCCTGTGCCTCATGGTAACATTCCAGCCCGAACTGCCAAACCATGTCTTCCCTGGACCGGAAACAAGTATCCTGGGACCGGTTTCGGGCTAACAGCCCTCATCAGCCAGGCTAGCATGAATCCAGTGGCAAAGTGAGCAAGGGACCCACGTCTGGGCATACCCTGCCAACTTAGGGTGAACAAAGCAAACACAAGGAGATGATGGACGGAGCGCTGAAACTTTTCAGACACTCACCCCCAGTCACAGATCTGGGTTGAATCCATCATCGTTCTTTAGCTCACTTCGCCGCCCCAGTTCAGACTCAGCTATATGCAAATCAGTCTTGAGCCTGTGCCTCATGGGAACAGTCCAGCCCGAACTGTCAAACCATGTCTTCCCTGGACTGGAAACAAGCATCCTGGGACCGGTTTCGGGCTAACAGCCCTCATCAGCCAGGCTAGCTTGAATCCAGTGGTAAAGTGAGCAAGGGACCCACGCCTGGGCATACCCTGCCAACTTAGGGCGAACAAAGCAAAAACAAGGAGATGATGGACGGAGCGCTGAAACTTTTCAGACACTCAACCCCAGTCACAGATCTGGGTTGAATCCATCATCGTTCTTTAGCTCACTTCGCCACCCCAGTTCAGACACAGCTATATGCAAATCAGTCTTGACCCTGTGCCTCATGGGAACAGTCCAGCCCGAACTGTCAAACCATGTCTTCCGTGGACCGGAAACAAGCATCCTGGGACCGGTTTCGGGCTAACAGCCCTCATCAGCCAGGCTAGCTTGAATCCAGTGGCAAAGTGAGCAAGGGACCCACGTCTGGGCATACCCTGCCAACTTAGGGCAAACAAAGCAAACACAAGGAGATGATGGAGGGAGCGCTGAAACTTTTCAGACACTCACCCCCAGTCACAGGTCTGGGTTGAATCCATCATCATTCTTTAGCTCACTTCACCAGCCCACTGTAAAGACACAGCTATATGCAAATCAGTCTTTTTTTTTTTTTATAATTCTTTTTATTAAGTATCATCAACACATCATATCGTTCTTAACATACGGAAGAGACAGTACATTCCAAACAATTTAGTTTCCGAATTACATAGATTCAAGTCGCAGTGTATCGCATGGGACAGTTAGGGGGTGTGAGGCTATCATCTACATTCATATGTGTAGGCGGGGTACAAATATCGCCATGGTAGGAGTTCCAGGGCCCCTAGACCCTGTACCATTTCCTGGGATACCCCCTGGTTATATAGACTGACTTTTCTCTGAACATACACCAGTCTATGTCTTCTTTCCAGGGTTCTACCCCAGGTGGTTGAAGGGCTCCCCAGTGTCGTGCGATGTTTCTCCTAGCAATCATTACAGCTAGAATGGCCCAGAGCTTAGGGTAGGAGGTAAGGTCTGTTGGTTCCCATATGTTCAGGATGCACCTACGTGCCTCCGGAAGCAACTCAATTGCGAGCACCTCACTGAGGACGCTATGAATAGCGCGCTAATAAGTTTGTATTTGGTCACATTCCCATATTATATGTATGAAGGTGCCTTCACTCCCACATTGTCGCCTGCATGCCCCACTTTCTGCTCTACCCATACGCACCAGACACGGCCCCATTATGTAGATTCTGTGGAGAATCTTGAATTGCACTAATCGCAGTCGAGCCTGAATTGCCACCTCCCTCGGGGAGGAAACTGCTTCCCTCCAATCCTCCTTGTCAAGCTCAAGTCCGTCTCTTATCCATTTCTCTTTAAGTGACTGGAGTGGGTCTTCCATATTATTGATTAGTTTTTTTATAAATCAGGGAGATGGCCTTTTCGGGCAGGTGACCGTCCAATATCCTATCCTCTAAAGGGGAGGCATCTGGGAGGGAAGTTCCCCCAGTAAGATGGGTCTGGAGGGCATGACGGATCTGGAGATATCTAAAGCGTTCCGTGTCTGCTAGGCTATATTGCTGTTGGAGGGAGGCAAACGAGACTATATCATCTTTGACCCAAAGATCCTTGATCTGGGAGATTCCGATATGGTCCCACTTGTCAAATCCCTGGGTCCGCCACAGGTTTCCCAGTTTTTCGGAATCCTACAAGGGGGTTGCCAGCGTGAGCCTGCGGTCCCAGCCAAAATGCTTGTTTACAATATGCCAAACGTGAACCGAGTGGGAGGTTGGACCTGTTAAGGAATATTTACGGGTCTAGAGCAGAGTGTTCTATTGTAGTTCCCTCCCGGCAGGAGCCATCTATCCATGGCGTACCCCGGGTCGTCGAGATGGCCATAGGACCCCTGGTTTATGGCTGCTAGATGGGACGCTCAGTAATATTTTTTGATATCTGGGAGGCTGATGCCACCATCGTACCAATTGAGGGTGAGTTTAGACAGGGCAATTCTGGGTTTTCCATCCCACAATAGGTCTCTCTGGAGGCTCTCAATTTCTTGAAAATATAATTTGGGAACCGGGTCTAACGAGTTTTGGAGGGCATACAGGAAGCGTGGTAGTGCCATCATTTTAAAGAGGGCGGATTTGCCCAGCAAAGAGACCGGCAAAGACTTCCAGTTCTCTATATCTTGTTTCAATCTTTGCATAGGGGGCATGAGGTTCGGGTGAAGCGGAGTGCAGGATTCAGCGAGATGAATATGCCAAGATATCTAAAACCCTCTGTTGTTATCTGGATCGGGCAATTCCTCGGTAAGACAGGTAGTTCCCCCCGAAGGACATAAATGATGGACTTTGTCCAGTTTATTATGAATCCTGAGTACCTGCCAAACACTGCCAAAATATCCAATGTGCGCACCAAGGAAGCTTTCGGGGAAGCCAGGTACAGCAGACTATCGTCCGCATATAGAGAGATCCTCTCTTCCCACCCCGGGGACCAGCACAGACCGCGAATAACCGGATCCTTGCGAATCCACGCGGCTAGGGCTTCCAGAGCCAGAGCAAACAGGAGCGGGGACAAGGGGCATCCCTGCCGTGTTCCACGGCTTAATTGAAAGACCTCCGATTTTCTATTGTTCACCACTACTTGTGCCATAGGTTTCGAGTACAGTAATCTAACCCAGCTCATAAAATTGGGCCCAAATCCCATTTTTTCGAGTACTGCAAAAAGGTACGGCCATTCTACCATGTCGAACGCCATGGTGGCGTCCAAGGAAACCAGAATCGCGGGTTCCTGGATGGTGGCAACTCTTCCCAACACCCCGTGCACTCTGCGCAGATTTAAGGCAGTGTTCCGATGTGGCATAAAGCCTGACTGATCGGGATGTACCGATCCAACGCTCCCGAGACCACTGCATTGAAGTCCCCCCCTCACCATGAGTAGGCCTTCTGGGAGCGATAATAGGATCGCTCCCAGATCTTTGAATGTGTCTCCCTGGAAGCCCGGGGGTATGTAGACCGAAACGAATGTTGCAGCTCTACCCTCCCAGAGGCCTGAGATTCCTATGTATCTGCCTCGGTCATCCGACCATGTGGACTGAATAGTGAAGGGGAACGAGTTCCTGACCATTATGCCTACTCCTCGCGAGCCGGTCGTGAAGCCTGCGTGTGCCACCAGTTTGTACCCCCCCCCCCGTTCATTGCCTTACAGGTGTTCCCCACTAGATGTGTTTCTTGTGATAGGATAACATCCGGGGCTTGTCTCTTTACATACTGATGAACCACACTACGTTTTACTTTATCGCCAAGCCCGTTGATGTTCCAGCTGAGGATCTTAATCCCCGTGTCCCACTGCGTACCCATCTAGAACTATGTTTGTGCACTGCTCCTTTGTTACATTACATTCCGGTGCTGTTGATATGACGAGTGTTACTCTAAACTTAACATCTAACAAAAACCATACCCCTCCCCAACCACCCCCTCCCTGCGTCCCTGCACTCTGGGCTTCAAACTGCCCATGATTCAACTTGCAGAGTGCCTGTCGCCCAGAACGTTAACTAAATGTAGAAAAGTGGGGTGCGTGATCCTCCATCCCCCTTCTCCCCTCAGGCATTACTGTAATATGGTCCCTTATGCGATAACCAGAATTTGCGCAAGTCCATACATCTGAGAGATTCTTGTCTTACATATATGTCCAACGGTACTCTCCGGTGTCCGCCCCACGCTCCCTCCCTGACCAAGCTTACTTTACATGCAGACCCGGTCCATCACCTACTTATGTTGGCCATTGCTCGCCCAATCCAAAGAAAGTTCACCCCATCTGTAGCATGTTCAGCGGTTCAGCGGCTCTCCAACCAGTCCGCTGCTGACTCCGGGTGCTCAAAGAACCAGGCCCTACCATCGGCCTCCACCCGGAGTCTGGCCGGGAACAGCATGGCGTACTTGTACCCCTTGTCTCTCAATGTTTTCTTGATTCCCAGGAAGGATCGACGTTGCCTCTGAGACATTTGGGTGAAGTCCGGAAAAAAGGTTATGTCTGCGTTGTCATAGCGGAGCGGGGGTCCCGCTCTGGCATGCTGAAGTATAACGTCCCGGTCTCGAAAGTTGAGGACTCTGGCCAGGATTGGGCGAGGAGGGGGCCCCGGTTTCGGGCGACCCCCGGGAACTCTGTGGGCCCTCTCTATGACAAAGAACTTTCCCAGTCCCTTGGGTTGTAGGTGGTTCAGGATGAGGTCTTCAACGAAAAGATCAGTCCCCTGGCCCTCTGATTTCTCTGGAACTCCCAAAATGCGCACGTTGTTGCGTCGCAGGCGCCCTTCATAGTCGTTCAGCTTAGCTTCCGCGAACTTCCGAAAGGTCTGTAAGTGTTTCACCTCTGTTTGTAGCTGGGAAGTGTCCTTCACTAGGCTTGTGGCAGTGATTTCCACCTGTTTAACTCGTTCGCTATTCTTATTAAGATCCGCTCGTAGCAGGTTGACTTCTACGGTGATGGTGTCCATCTTTTGTTCCAGCGAGGTCTTGATCCAGGCTATGGCCGCCATAACGTCCTTGAGGGTAGGCTCTGGGTCCGCCGTTTCCTGTATCTCAGCGCTTTTTTCAATGGGTGGGGGATCCGGTAGGGACGTCTTGGGGAGAGTGTACCGGTCCAGTCTGTTTTGCTGCATGGGCTTGTTGCCTCTCGTAGACGACATTTCGCCTCCTCCCAGGTGCCCCAAGCACGTCAGTAATGAAGAGGATGTGGCAGGGCCAGCTCTCTGTATCCCTCCTCTGTACCCTCACCGGGCGTCCGTCACAATGGCTGCACACTGGACTGTTCTGCTGATGCCGCACTCGGGGGCCCAACACTTCCCAGGAGAGACCACGTGTAGACAGGGGTCCTCGCCACTCCACAATCACAATTGAGGCGTCTGTACCTGGGCCTTGTGCCTCGCGCACCACGCCGGGCCGTGTCAAGAGTGGCTGGAATGGCAACCAGGAGTGCAGTGGCCAAGCGTTTTACTGGGGGATATGGACTCTGTCTCTTAAATGTCGGTGGGGGTCTTAATACGATGGAGCCTGGCAGTCCTAGGCTATTTTCAACTCTCTGCCCGTGAGCACTATGTATGGCTGCAGCTCACTGGGGTGAATCCGGCCGCTGGAGCCCCCCGCCGCCGCCGCCCCTAGTAGCGTTAGATTGACGGTGGGCCCGGCGTTTCAAAGCGCCGCGTCCTTCCTACTCACGGCACTCTCCGATGCAGAGCGGAGCGGGCTTCCCTGCTCCCTCCGTGCAGTGTCGCAGTTCCCCGTCCTCCGGGCCGCACCTCTAGCGGGAATCACTGCTTGCATGCATCCAAGGGCAGGGCGGCGCAGCAGTCCCAGGGCCAGCGGCCCAGCCAGTCTGAGTACGTGGGCACGCACGCCGCCCGGCTCTCACGCGAGGTCCGGCGCGGGCACCCGCAGCAGGCCGCACTCCAGAATGGGCGCTATCGAGGCCCCCAGGTGTCTGACAGACTCCGCTGTTGCGGGAGAGGGCACTGGACGTCTTCCGATGACTGAATCCCCTTACAGGGTAACGGATAAGATTGCCGGATATACAGGGGAGAGACGGGCTTCACGGAGATCCGCTAAGCGGCGGCCATTTCTCTTTGCCGCTCAGCCACGCCCCCGCAAATCAGTCTTGACCCTGTTCCTCATGGGAATAGTCCAGCCCGAACTGCCAAACCATGTCTTCCCTGGACCGGAAACAAGCATCCTGGGACCAGTTTCGGGCTAACAGCCCTCATCAGCCAGGCTAGCTTGAATCTAGTGGCAAGGTGAACAAGGGACCCACGTCTGGGCATACCCTGCCAACTTAGAGCGAACAAAGCAAACACAAGGAGATGATGGACGGAGCACTGAAACTTTTCAGACACTCACCCCCAGTCACAGATCTGTGTTGAATCTATCATCATTCTTTAGCTCACTTTGCCACCCCAGTTCAGACACAGCTATATGCAAATCAGTCTTGACCCTGTGCCTCATGGGAACAGTCCAGCCCGAACTGCCAAACCATGTCTTCCCTGGACCGGAAACAAGCATCCTGGGACCGGTTTCGGGCTAACAGCCCTCATCAGCCAGGCTAGCTTGAATCCACTGGCAAAGTGAGCAAGGGACCCACGTCTGGGCATACCCTGCCAACTTAGGGCGAACAAAGAAAACACAAGGGGATGATGGACGGAGCGCTGAAACTTCAGACACTCACCCCCAGTCACAGATCTGGGTTGAATCCATAATCGTTCTTTAGCTCACTACGCCACCCCAGTTCAGACAAAGCTATATGCAAATCAGTCTTGACCCTGTGCCTCATGGGAACAGTCCAGCCCGAACTGCCAAACCATGTCTTCCGTGGACCGGAAACAAGCATCCTGGGACCGGTTTCGGGCTAACAGCCCTCATCAGCCAGGCTAGCTTGAATCCAGTGGCAAAGCGAGCAAGGTACGCACGTCTGGGCATACCCTGCCAACTTAGGGCGAACAAAGCAAACACAAGGAGATGATGGACGGAGCACTGAAACTTTTCAGGCACTCATCCCCAATCACAGATCTGGGTTGAATCCATCATTGTTCTTTACCTCACTTCGCCACCCCAGTTCAGACACAGCTATATGCAAATCAGTCTTTACCCTGTGCCTCATGGGAACAGTCCAGCCCGAACTGCCAAACCATGTCTTCCGTGGACCAGAAACAAGCATCCTGGGACCGGTTTCGGGCTAACAGCCCTCATCAGCCAGGCTAGCTTGAATCCAGTGGCAAAATGAGCAAGGGACCCACGTCTGGGCATACCCTGCCAACTTAGGGCGAACAAAGCAAACACAAGCAGATGATGGACGGAGCGCTGAAACTTTTCAGACACTCACCCCCAGTCACAGATCTGGGTTGAATCCATCATCGTTCTTTAGCTCACTTCGCCACCCCAGTTCAGACACAGCTATATGCAAATCAGTCTTGACCCTGTGCCTCATGGGAACAGTCCAGCCAGAACTGCCAAACCATGTCTTCCCTGGACCGGAAACAAGCATCCTGGGACCGGCTTTGGGCTAACAGCCCTCATCCGCCAGGCTAGCTTGAATCCACTGGCAAAGTGAGCAAGGGACCCACGTCTGGGCATACCCTGCCAACTTAGGGCGAACAAAGCAAACACAAGGAGATGATGGACGGATCTCTGAAACTTTTCAGACACTCACCCCCAGTCACAGATCTGGGTTGAATCCATCAAAGTTCTTTAGCTCACTTCGCCACCCCAGTTCAGACACAGCTATATGAAAGCAGGGGGCAAAGCTCTGGTCCTTTGATTTGGCATCTTGCCTCTGCTTAATTTAATGCTTGCTGGTTATGTTTTAATTAAACATGTGTTAGACCTTTATACACTTTCCTAAGTGTCTGGTTTTACATAACTAAGCCAAGTACCCGTGTGAATATCTCCAAGTGATTAAAAGTGATGGAACAGTGGATGTGCTGCAGTGAAATCCAGTGGATAGGGCGAACCGGCCACAGCTGTGCTGGCAGGGCCTGCACCTCTGCTACACTGGCCTCTTGTCGGCCGAGCTACTAAGGCCTTAATGAGGACCTTAGTCACTAGTCAGCACAAATAACGATGATAAGAATGCATGCAAACACGCTATTCCCAGATGTGAAGCACTGGATGTGCATCAATGTTCAATTAGGGATGCATTGAGCGGTATCTCAGTCACTTACCATTGTCTTTGCAGCCCCTGTCCAGCCACATTATCTGCCTGTGAGGACACAACCCATTGAAATTCCCACTCTGATCCTACACGACTGTTTCCCACTTCAGATTTACAGCACACTGCATGGGAGATAATAAGTAATATCAGCATATACTTTCAGATTTTGTTTCGGACACTGGAGGCTCCAATATTGAAATCATAAAATCACTCAATGATGTCCTTAAAGGTAATGAGATATTTATAGTCCTGGGTCCTACATCTTGTGGCAGTTGGGGTTCCCTAAGATAGAAATCTTTGGTTCACCAACTGCCACAGTCTGTATATGGTTATAGGTGTTCATCTCTATAGGAGCAGACCCACAAAATAGACAGAATTATACACTCACTGGTCAATCACATATGTGTGCAGGCATAACAGCAGCTCACTATGCAAACCTGTGCATCCATCCGATTATTCAGAGCAAGGAACTCAAAATATGTACAATATGTGCTGGGACTGTGCCATTGATAAAGAATGCAGGCCTATATATCTAGCCTGGCTGATGAGGGGACCCCGAAACCGGTCCCAAGATGCTTGTTTCCGGTCCAGGAAAGACCTGGCTTGGCAGTTCGGTCTGGACTGTTCCCATGAGGCACAGGGTCAAGACTGATTTGCATATGGCTGGGTCTGAACTGGGATGGCGAAGTGAGCTAAAGAATGATGATTGATTCAACCCAGATCTGTGGCTGTGGGTGAGAGTCTGAAAAGTTTCAGCGCTCTGTCCATCATCTCCTTGTGTTTGCTCTGTATATTCCACCTTTCATCAACATTCTTTGCCGGAAGGGTCAGGAGAGGAAGAGGCTGTAAAGGAATGAACCAATGACATGGCAGATGCTGATGCCATTTATGTTGTAGCAAGGTAGGAAAGTTTATTTTGAAGACCAGATGGGGACACTTGAACTTTGCTCAGTTTTGATCTGAGAGTCAGCTAATCTAGTGATCTAGCGTAGGGAAGTGAAGACGTACTGGAAAAAGAACACTGATACATTTATTGTTGTAATCAAGTTTGTTTAGTACTGTGGCGTTAATCAGGGTCTTGACTGACTGAAAGCAGAAGGGATGCCAGAATCTCTGCGGTTGAGGAGGGGTAAATCGGCAGCGATTACAGAGAAGTGGAACAATGTTAGTTTCAGTTAGACCAGGCATCCTTGGCGTGGTGTTCCCTTAACGTTTTGCTTCAGACCTCTTGTTTTCGCTGACTTAGTTTTTGCTAGCCTCAGGACTCTGTGCACTTTACCACTGTTAACCAGTGCTAAAGTGCTTGTGCTCTTACCCTTAAACATGGTAGCATTGATTATACCCAATTGGTATATTTAATTTACTTGTAAATCAATAGTAAAGTGGCACTAAAGTGGCACCACATGTGCTAATGGCCTGTAAATTAAATGCTACTAGTGGGTCTGTAGCACTGGTTGTGCCACCCACTTAAGTAGCAATTTAAACATGTTTCAGGCCTGCTATTGCAGAGCCTGTGTGTGCAGTTAAAACTGCCATTTCAACCTGGCGTGGTAAACCTTTTGCTGGCCCAAACCTTCCTTTTTAGGTCGAGCCTACAGCGCTTGCGCTGCAGGATGATCTATTGTATGTACTTTGGGGGGTTTGACTCCTCCCATCGCTGCTGATTGGTTAAGGTGAGCGTTACTCGCAAAAGCTTGCTTTTCAGTGGGTTATTTTGCTTCTCTGTCCCACCTTCTAGTGTCTTGTGCCTCCCCTGGAGTATTGGTCTAGTGATGCTTTTGGTTGGCCATCCCACGCGTTCTTTGTGTCCCACTAAAGCCCCGCCTCCCCGGTTCCTCCTGCTGCCTCGTTCGTTTCTCTTTACGAGTCACTTTGCAAAGACTCCGTAATTTATTGCTTGATTGGTCTGCTGAAGCCCAGTGAAGTCTTTTTGAGTAAAGGCACTCCTAACTGCACACACATAGAGCTAAAAAAAGGGTGTAAAGGGAGCAATAAATATCCAGCGCAAATGGCCTAGTTATGCTTTTGGTTGGCCATCGCAACGCGCTCTTGGCGTCCTGCTAAAGCCCCAGCTCCTCCCGCTGCTCGTGCGAAGGATCTCTTGTTTTTTACAGCAGAGCTCATCATATAACAGAGACATAACTGCCACCTCCCCCTTCACCTTAGCCTCCACCGGCCCCAGCTCATGAGAGGCATTCCATGCAGAGTGAGAATGTATTTCTGAAAGGAAAGGGGGGTACTGCTTCTCTCATGCTGTCCGCCACTGGAAGCCGCATATCACGCTGCACAAAAAATGTCAGCTTTATGGTGTGTCTTACCATTTCCAACCAAACCTCCTACAGGAGACACCCGTGCAGCAATGTTTGTCTTATACATAAATAATTGTCATTAAAGGTGTCTGTTCAGCGCACAGAAGCAGCAGCCGGGACCCGCTATATAGCAGACCACCGGGACAGTAATTTTTAGATAACTTTTCGGTTTATGAGAACACTTGAGACCAACATGGAGTGAAGACTGTGGAAGACTTAGCAGCTGGCATTTTACAACATGAGAGGTAAACTACCTGTTTTAGAAAAAAAAACATTGGATCAGAGTTTTCCATCAGCAGGCACCGATGTTGTGAGTGAGGGAAGGGGTTAATACACTCTTAGAGCAAAGAATAATTATTTCTCTGGCATTCCCTTATTTATTAGTAGTTTTATATAGCGTACACCAGCCCCAAAGTGCGATGGTGTACTTTACATTTAATCCACTTGGAAGAGGAACAGTACCCATAAAATCGAAACCAAATGAACATATTTAATATGTGTTCAATGATTGCATTAAACATTTACATTGGGACATCTTAAAAAATATATAAATGTATTTCCTTCATTCCGTGTGTCTGTGTATTTGTTTGTATATTTTCATGCCTCTGTTTTTATGCCTTGTTTGTGTGTGTGTGTGTGTGTGTATGCAAGTATTTCTATATGTTTAGCTGTTTGTATGTTTTTCTGTGTGTCTGTGGGTGTGTTCTGTGTGTGTGTCTGCATTTTTCTATGCATATAGGTGTGTACTGGCATGAGTGACTTGCTGTTTTCTTTTTTACTGATTTTTGGTGTTAATGCAGTTGATTCATTATTATGACAGGCAGGACTGTCTGCTGCTTGACACACCACCAGAACAAGTAGTTTTAGGGCTCAAGAAATATATAGAGGACAGAAGGGGGTTTACTGTTCATCCAGACATTGAATAATCTTTACATGCAAATTCATGCATTTTTCTTTATGTTGCTGGTGTGCAACACTTCTCACCACACTGCTCCCAACCATGTACACTTACCCCAGTCCTCGCTTTCTCTTCCCAAGCCCTTTTCAAAGCATACAACTATTTCCCCAGTGCATGTGATGGTGTAATATGGAACAACAAAAGTTTAATTTGGTAACAAAAATTGACCATGGACATGTAGCAAATGAATCAACGAATCAGGTAAAGCACCGACACACCGAATCTGATAGCTTACAGGGAGATGATGTGATTTTAAAGAAATGCATAGGATGAAAAAAGCACTGACCAGGGTACATTTCAAAATCAGAATTTCAATATTCAAGCCTAGGCACCTAGTAATCTAGGCATCTAGGTTTCTGCATTTTGTTGTGTGTTGCCTGGGTTCACAGCCCTTCTTTTTTCAACACACCTCAGTACTCCCCCCTGTTCCTCATTTTCTCTCCTCATTTGCTGTTGATTCCCTGTCGTTGCTGCTTGTCCTCTCCCCTGCATCATTGCTTTCCCATTGAAGTTGCTGCCCTGCACCCCACCCTCCCTGCTGCTTGCCCGTTGTTATTGCCCTGTCCCCCACTCCCAGGCTTCACTCCTCCTGAGATAGCTTACAGGGCACAGCACCCAGGATAATGTGCTGCATGGCTAAATACTTATAAGGTCCCAAAGCCGAGACCTAATGGCTATGCTAAATGCTTGTTAATACATGTAAGTCACCCCTAGGGTAGGCCCTGGACAGCCCAGGGGACAGGGTGCAATGTATTTAAAAAGCAGGACATGTATGTTTAAGTTTTACATGTCCTGGTTGTGAAAAATTCATAAATTCATTTTTCACTACTGCAAGGCCTATCCGTCCCATAGGAGAACATTGGAGTTGCCTTATTACATTTTATACGTGTAATTTCCAAATGGGAAGAGATAAGCAGTTCATGTTTGGTGTCTCTGGAATTGCAATCTAAAATCCTAACTTATGGTGAAGTCGGATTTTAAATTACAACTTTGAAAATACCACTTTTAGAAAGTTGCCATTTTCTTGCCTTAGCTATTTGGCACCTGCAGCCTGTCGGTGGGTCACATGACTGGGTGTGGTAAGACAGACAGTTGAGCTTTCTGTATTACTCTTAGACAGCCACACCCAATGGGGAGATTACGTGTGACTGGATGGCCCATCACTGGCAGGAGGGGTGGAAGGAGCTGGGTCCAGCCCACTTACACTTGAATAAGCTGTGTCCTGTCTCCGCACAAGGAGCTGCATACACCCTGTAGTTAGCCTGGTTCCAGGGCCAGGAAGGCAGGGGATCTGTGCACTTCAAAGGACTGCCTCTAGAAGCTTCTCCCCACTTCAAAGACACAACTGTGTATAAATACTGGACCAACAATTAGATAGATGAACGCACTCCTGGGTGTAAATTTTAAATCAATCTAGAAAGGTAGGTGGTGCAAATCGGTTAATCCTCCTGAGTATGAGGATGAGACAATGTCTTGAAAGCGCTATCCTCGAAGCATGAGGGGCGTCTCCAACTTGCACTCAATGATGGCTTGTAAATAAATTATTCAAGTCTTAATAAATTTCTTCTCGATTTAGTTTATTGAGTTGTCAGATTCTCTTTATTCATGTAATTCGCTATTCATGCATAACGATGATTCTCACTTAATTACATATGTCTGAATTATACATATATTCATGTGCCCAATGCATTTCAGGCTATTGCCTTTCGTCAGGGACTTTGTTCTGAAACATAGAAGAAACTCGGGTTCAGTACTATGAATGGCGAATCTGCCAAGACATTTAACAAAGTGGGTTCACCATTAATGCCAGGTGTAAAAGAAAAAGAAAAATGAGTGAAAGTTCACGCGCAGTTGGTACTGGTAAACGATGAGTCCACATGCGGGTGCAAACTGTCATGCTAGGTAAACATTTAATCGAAAGGTGCGTGGTAGAGTGAAATGCACTCACATCAATGAAGTTTATCTAAAACAGGACAGGAAAACTAAAGTGATGAAAAATTTGAGGTGATTAAAAGACATGCTGTTCCCATATTATTGCCAGATTAGAGAAAGTTGTGTAAAATTTATAGAGTTAAGCAGGCAAGTCGAACGAACGGCAATTCCGGCAGCGTAATAATGCAGGTGTGTTCAAACGTGAGTCCCGGAAATGTATATCACTCGTATGCACTGTAAATTCAAACTAAACGTGCACGAAGTGAAAACATGCAAACTTACTCAACACCACATTTTCAACAAAAGTCTAATCGGCGGTATTTTAATATCTGTGGAAATAGCTAAAAAACATTGTATAAACGTTAGTGCCACGCAAAGTGCACTAATACGAAGTGTACTCCAATGTCATTACAACTGAAACTTACCCGTGCTTTAGTTAGTGTAGCGCGAACGGCTGTTCCCGGTGCAGTTAGATGCGTAGAGAGTGGTGGATACCACGTGAAGTTTTGAAAAAGTATACCCGGAAGTGAAGGGTCATTCATAGTGACTACAAAACTACCGTTGTGATCAAAATAGTAGACGCCAGAAATTCGAACAATATGTTATACCCGGAAATGACATGGATCAATTGATATTACATCACAGTTACCACGAGGCGTATGAAAACAAGTAAAAACCGAAGAAACCTGGTCATACACAAAGAAACATGACCGAAGTTATATGAACATAGCCACTACATAAAAAACTATTTTATCATGACCAATCAAATAAATTAGTAAATCACGTTCTAAAGATAGTCAAGATGCTAATAAAGGTAACAGTAATTGGTAAAGTCAAATACGTTAAGGACCCCAAATAAAATGAGAATCAAAACATAATAAATGTGCATGGCACCTAAGAATCGCAAAAGGTGTAAAATGCATATAAGAAAAGTGTACATTTTCAAAGAGTTCAGCAACCAACAAAATCAAATTCAATTATAAAAAGCAACTCAAATCTATTCGTTCATTCAATCCTTTAGGATTCACAGAATCTAGGAAATTAATCCAATACGTTTCCCTTTGTAAAAGAAACTGTGTTGTCTCGTCCCTGTTTTATTGGAACTTGTTCAAGGATCAAAAATCTTAGTTGGCTGACATTGTGATGGAGTAAATTGAAGTGTGCAGCTACTATAGACTTGAGATTTTTCGTGCGTATATTGCTCTTATGTTCATTCAAACGCACCCTAATTTTTCGCTCAGTCTTTCCCACATAGGCTAAACCGCATGGGCATTTCAACATGTATATAACGTTCTGACTGTTGCATGTGGCTGTCACTCTTAATTTGATGATGGTTCCTCGTTTGGGATGCCGCATGGTGTTTCCTTTAATGATGGAATTACAGTTACCACAGTTCATATAGGGTATCGTTCCATGAAAGTTTTGTTCTTTTTTATCAATGGTTTTGCTTAATATCTGTTTAAGATTTCTTGTCCGTAAGTACGCGAATCTCAGTTTAGGTTAAAAAATGCCTTTAAAATCGGGTTCTGTGCTCAACATTGGCCAATACTTTAATATAGTATTTTTGATTCTGTGGCTGCAGGTAGAGAATTTGGACACAAACACGGTTCTGTTTTCATTTCCTTTGGGGTCAGTGCATTTTAATAAACTTTCGCGTGTCTTGTTTTCAACTTTTGTGATTGCCTCTTGCAGTATGGATTCAGGGTAACCCCTTTCTCTAAATTTTTTGATACAAGTATTCATGCTCTCCTTATATAGGTCATCATTAGATGAAATTCTTTTTAACCTGAGCAGTTGTGAATAAGGTAAATGTTTTTTTAGAAAAGGTTGATGAAAACTGTGATAATGGAGTAAATTGTTGCGATCTGTCGGTTTGGTATACACACTGGTAATTAATTGTCCATTCTTGTTAATGATCAGCGTGTCTAAGAAAGTGATTTGATATTTACTTATCGATGATGTAAATTCAATTCTGTCATCCACCGTATTAAGGATCTCAATTGCTTCTGATAACTCCGAATGTGTCCCTTTCCATAGCACAAATATGTCGTCAATGTACCTTTTGTATATGATGAGATTTTTCACCAATTTGTCTTGATTCAGTATGTGGTCTAGTTCAAATCTGTACATAAATAGATTTGCGTACGCCGGCGCGGCACAATTGCCCATTGATGTCACTGAGGATTGAATATAGAAATCATCCTGCCATTTAAAATAACTGTGAAATAAAGTGAAATGCAGCAACTCCAACAAAAACACTATTAAAATGTTCATCTTTCTCACAATTGATTAAGAATGATTCCACCGTGGAGATGCCCAAATTGTGCGGGATCGAGGTATATAATGATTTAACATCAATGGTACACAGTACAGTATCCGTAGTTAAGTTTGTCTTTATTGATTCCAAAATGTTCAAAAAGTCTGTGGTGTCTCTTATGTAAGTAGACATGCTTTGTACAAGTGGCTGAAGGTGTTTGTCCAGATATTTACCTATAGGTTCGTGTATGGAGTTAACAGTCGATACAATGGGTCTGAATGGAGGTTTGGTAGGATGTTTATGTATTTTAGGGATCATCTATATGTAAGGTATTGATGGGTTGTTTTTAATAAGGTAAACCTTGTCCTCTCTCGTTATGGTTCCTTTATCCATTGCGTCATCTATGATTTTAGAAAGAATTTTTTTTAACTCATTGGTTGGATTAAACAGTAGTTTCATGTAAATGTTATTATCCTGTACATGGTCCTGAACATTCTCCAAATAGTACCCTGTGTCCATAATTACCATAGCTCCTCCTTTATCCGCTTGACAGATTGTTATTTCTGGATCAGATGCAATTTTTTCCAATGTCTGTCTTTCTTTTTGCGTGATGTTGGAAGTTTTGGGTTTGGTTTCTTTGAAAATGGTACGTAAATCTTTTTGTACGACTGTCTCAAAGGCATCTAACACCTTATGACTTATAGGAGTGGTAAATGTGCTTTTGTTCCGTAATCCTAGCAAGGTATTAGTGTGTAAACATTGACTCTCTTCCACAACGTTAGCAAAGAAGTGTCTCAATCTTAATGTACGCATGAATTTGAATAAACTGATTTCCGATTCTAAAACATTAGAATGGTAAGTAGGTACATAAGAAGATCCTTTTTGTAGAGTGTTAATTTGAAAGTCAGTGAATTGATGTTTAAAAATGTTAATAACTAAAGTCTCTGGCTTCTTGTGCCTTTCGCTACTGGTTGTTGTTTTGTTCTTTGAGTTTCTCCTCCTGCTTCGTCTTGTGGTTTTTGGCCTTTCTCTAAAAAAGGCCTGCCACCATTGGTGTTCCCTGATGTAGATGGACCTTCCTTCTCTGGTCTCTGGGTACCTTGTCCTGTAGGCTGTTGGCCTCTTTGTTGCGAGTCATCAGAAGATGAAGCATCTGTGTACGAGAATCGTCCAGTGTTGAATCTCTGTTGTCTCCTCTGTGCGTAAATGTCTGCCCAATTGTAAACTTCTCCCAGTTTGTAATCGATTGTGTCTCTTTTAAATTTTCTAATTTTTCTTTCATTAATTTCTTTGGTGTACACTTCCAATTGTTTGTTTAAATCATCCAGTGTTTGATCCCAATTCTCTTTAGCCATTTTTTCCGTGAGTTCTTGCTTTAACTGGTTTACTTCTTTGTTCAGGTCTTCCAAAAGTTTGGATAGCTCTTCGATAATTAATAGTATCAAGTCTAAGGAACATTTATTTAAGATTGCCTGCCACTTCTCTGTGAATCTGGTGTTATTCTTACATAACGTTGATTTTAGGGCAATTCTTAATCCTCTAGGGATTCGCTGTGCTTTATGATACTTGATTAAGGTGCTCGCATGAAGATGTTTCAGAACAAAGCCCCTGACGAAGGGCAATAGCCCGAAATGCATTGGGCACATGAATATATGTATAATTCAGACATATGTAATTAAGTGAGAATCATAGTTATGCATGAATAATGAATGACATGTATAAATACTGGACCTCAGATACCACCACTTCAGTACCCTTCTGGACCTGTGGATATTCTGCCAGAAAGGAGGACAGCTGTGCTGCTACAAGGAATAGCACTCTGCTGGACTGCTGCTCTAAAGGAACTGCTGCCCTGCTTTGCTGACTTGCTGCCTGTAGTTTCTTGTGTATTATAGAGCGCAGGACCCTTATGTTCCCTAACAGACTCCATAGTCTAGTGATGTAAGTGAGTGGGTATGATTAATAAAATTCATGATGCAGTACATTTCAGTTAATGGTTACACTCTGAGAAATAAAGACACAATACCGAGCCTCGTGTGTGGTGTAATTCATTTACATGGTCTCAGGCTGGGGAGGACGCTACACTGACGACGAGATAGGGGATATGTAAACTCCACAACCCGAAGAGTCAAGAGTGCTCTCCAAAAGACTTTGCCAAGGCCCAGCAAACTGCTCGTGCATGCCACATGTGACTCATTCGAAGTGAAGAATTAATGGTTGGCATCTGTGAAGTCAAAGCGCAACTCCAGCCACTATGAGACCTTCAAAGAAAGGAAAGGACCCACGGCAAGTTTCATTCATCATTGGCCAGAAATTGCTAGTACCACCGAGATAAGAAGCGCGACGCCACAACCTAATTCAGAGCCGTCATTCATACAGTACGTAAATGTCAAAGGCAGTATCAATCAGGTAAATAAAGCGCAACCAGTGGCGACAGCCAGGCACAAGAGAATACTGCGAGCAGAAGAATATAAGCACTAAGAAGTACTAAGATGCAGAGATCAGCCAGGTGTAAGAAAACATGAAGAAACACAAAGGGTGGCCCACGTCAGATACAAGAAACAAGCATCTACTTACCAAACATCTAGAGCAAAGAGATTCATCCAACCTCAATGCCAGGCGCAGCAACCTAAGCGTAAGCATGGGGGCTGGGCTTACGAGGCCATCAAATCCTACAGAACTGACAAAAGAGGCAGTGAGCGGCGGTCGGAATAGTACAATTTTCAGATTATTCCATGGCTGCCGAAGAGAGTGCCCGGTACGGTGACACTGCCTTTCTAAAACCACAGTATGCTTTCAATGTTGCCAAGAAGCAGAGTATTGGCGCTAGATGGACTGTCTGGATCAAAGCTTTCGATAATTTTATTGATGCGCTGAAAGAAGCAGATGACAGAAAGATCATCAAGTATCTCAAAAACATAGCAGGTGACTGAGTGAAGGAGGCAATAAAGAAAATACAAAGAAGTGAAGAAACTTCGTACCTTTAAATTAAGGAAGTGTTAAACACCAACTTCAATCCAATGCAGAATTTCAACTATGAAAGATTCATCTTCAATCAAGAGGTCAGAGAGATGGTGAAACTATGGATGAATTTGTTCAAAGATTTGAAATGCTGATCAAACACTGTAAGTTCAATTAATTCAATGACAAAGAAGCCATTCGTCTCAGTCATAGATGGTTACCTGCCCAATTCCTTCAGGCACCAAATGCTGAGAAAAATGCTCAGTCTGGAGCGTGTGTTTATGTCGGCCAGAGCTGAAGAACGTGCCGACAAAAAGGCCACTGACATGGAGGCCAGAGGATTCCAGAGTGAAGTGGTGTGGAGTGTGATAAGCAAGAAAAAACACAAGGTAGAAGGCTGCAACATGCTGTGTCAGAGGAAAAGAAGCTGTGTTTTTGATGTGGATTTTCCTTTCCACATGAAGGTATATGTCCTGCCATTGGGCAGGTATGTAAAGGCTGTGTGAAAGAGAACCATTTTGTAACAGTTTGCAAAGCGAAAGAAAGAGCATGTCCGTCACGAAAACAAAATGGATGCAAGAAAGGCCCAGAAGCGTTCCAGTCACGCCCACCGAAGTAAATGGCAACATCAGTTGAGGCAAGTAGAAACTGAAAGAGGCCAATTGTCATCTAAGTCTTCGTTAAGAGGTTCTTCTATGTCGCTGTCGAGCGACAGTGAAGAAGATGGGTGTGCGATGTCAATGCTGGCGACTGACAGACATGCACATGTAGGTTTGGCTTCCTGCAAGGAAGAATACAAGTTGAAAAGGGACTGACTAGTGAAATCACTAAATTCCTTTGGACACTGTCCCAAAATCAAACTGAAGATCAATGGTTGCTATATACCATTCTATAGAGACAGTGGTGAGTCGATAAATATCATACCAGCCAAAAAGTACAATGAACTGTCTCTGGTGCCCTGTCTCACACCATTGAAGACCAAAGTATATATGTGGGCAGCCTCAACACCATTGCAAGGTCAAGGTTCATTTATGGTGACTATGAAACATAAAAAGACAAAGGTACAAGCCCCAATTCATGTCCTTCAGGGCACTTCGTCGAGTGCCTGTCTACTCAGTTTCAGCACTGCTGCTGAAATGGAACTAATTTCTATGAATTACAATATCAATTCTCCTCATAATATAGTGAATCAGTTTCCATCATTGTTTCATGATTAGGAAACCTTAAGACAATGAAAGTGCAGCTCCACATTAATGAGGACATTTGTCCTGTTGCTCAATGACATCGTCAAATTGCATTTCATCTACAAGAGACAGCTGAAAAAAAATTGAGACTTTGCTAAAACATGATGTGTTATCACCGATAGTGGTGATACCTACAAAGGAAAGTGGAGGGTCTGTGCGAATTTGTGTTGACACAAATCAAGCAAAAAAGGCAATCGATCAAGGAAACACTGCAATCGAAAGAGAACGACATCCAGGTCCGCCCATTATCGGTATGATTACCCAGTTGAACGGTGCCAAAGTCTTTTCACGCCTTGATCTGAACAAAGGATATCATCAGCTTGAATTGGTAGAAAATTGCAGGTACATTACTACCATTTCAACTCCTTTTGGTTTGTTCAGATACAAAAGATTGAGTTTCGGACTGTCTTTAGCTGCTGAACTTTTCCAAGATGTCATTCATCACATTATACAACCTGTCACGCATGCTTTCAATTACAGTGATGATATGCTAGTATTTGGGGCCACCCAAAAGGAACATGATAGAGCCCTTACACAAGTGTGCCGTCGACTTGCTGATGCAGGTCTTACGTTAAATGCCAAAAAGTGTGAGTTTCACAAAACAAAAATAAAAATCTTTGGGCACATTTTCTCGGAAGAGGGAATGACTTCAGATCAAGCCAAGGTTCAGGCTTTGTCATCTACCTCCCCTCCACAAGATGAAATCATGCTTCCTTCTTTTCTTGGTATGGCCAGCTACTGTTCCAGGTACATCCGTGACTTTGCCACTGTGAGTGCGCCATTGAGAGAGTTAACAAAACTGAATATTTCATTTCAGTTTCAAGACGATTAGGCATGCAATTGAAAATGCTACTGACATGGCCTACTTTGATCCGAAATTGCATACAGAGATTGTTGTGGATGCCAGCCCAGTGGGTTTGAGCGCAATTCTTGCCCAACATAGTGAGCATGCAACTGCATGAAGGCATATTGTAGCTTATGCTAGCTGAAGTTTGTCACAGACTGAATGAGCTTACTCGCAACCTGAAAAAGAAAGTCTAGCTGTTGTGTGGGCTTGCGAACACTTTCATGTGTTTCTGTCTGGGAAACATTTTACAATGGTTACTGATCACCAAGCACTGCTCACTATTTTTGGCAATCCAAAGGCTAAGATGCCCCCTTGCATTGAGAGGTGGAGGCTGCGACTACAAAAGTATGACTACACCATTGAGCACAAGTCGGAAAAGATCAAAACCTTGCCAACTACTTTTCTTGAGTGCCAATACAGTGTCAGGGCACACCTTCTAAAGTGTCCGAGGCTTAGGTTAACGTCATTGTGAGATCCAGCACTCCTGCAGCTGTGTCCGTGGAGCAAATAAGTGCTGCTACCAATGCAGTTAGGGATATGCTCATCCTTAAAGCCATTATTATGCATCAATCATGGAGAAAGCATGCTCGATCTCTTGACAACAACAATGAATATCAGAAATTCAAGAATGTGTAAGATGAACTGACAGTGACACAAGAAGGGATTATCTTGGGAGGGTCGAGATTAGTCATTTCTGAAAGTCTAAGACAACAAGTCATTGAAGTGGCACAGGAGGGACATTGTGGAATTGTTGCCACAAAGCGAGCCCTCCAGGACCGTGTTTGGTTCCCTCATCTTGATGAGCGAGTTGAGAGAGAGCTCCAGGCTTGTCATTTGTGTAACTGTTTATCTCCCAAATAACACAGCATCCTTTACACATGTCAGATCTTCCAAAGCACATCTGGGAGAAAATTGCAGTTGATTGCCTTGGACACCCTTGAAAATGTCCAATACCTCATGGTAGTCATGGATGAGTACGCCTGCGCGCATTTTCCTTCATTGCGCTGGGTGTACCTTTAAAAAGATGTGCCCAGTGCAATGAAAGAAATGCGCCATATTATGATGAATGCTCTGTCCCCAGGGCAGCCGCCAACTCCCGCTGCCCTGGGGGTAGTGCATTCCTGTGAAAAAAGGAGCGGCTGCTTTGAAGCCGCTCTGTGTTTTTTACAGTACAGGTGGCAACCCACCTGCACTTTTGAAGGGGATTAGATCCCCTTGTAGGCAGGTGCAGTCAGTGACTGCACCCGCCTGCAAGGGGATGTCTGGGGGGGTCCATGAGACCCTCTTTCCCCCCCGCCAGAGGGCTGCTCTCAGGGGGCGCACTGACAGTGCACCACCTTTTAGGTGACGCACTGTCAGTGCACCTCCTGAGAGCTTCTTTGCCTCTGCGACCGCGTCTGTAATACAGAGCGGGTGCAGAGGCAAAGGGATTCCCTCATTTGCATGGGGCACGGTCCCTGGTTTCCTCTGGTGGAAGACCTTTCATGAATCACTCATGATCGAGTAATTGAAAGACTAGAAGGCATATTTGCAAACTGGGGTGTTCCGTCCATTCTAAAATCTGACAATGGCCCACCATTCAATGGTCGGGAAATCAAATACTTTCTAACTCATTTGAATATCAAGCATCAGAAAAGCACACCTCTATGGCCAGAGGCTAATGGCACTGTTGAACGTTTTATGAGCACGCTTAAAAAGGCTGTCCAGTGCACTGCGCTAGAAGGACTTGAGCCCAAGTCAGTTCTTCATTCTACTCTTCGTGCCTACAGATCTACATCCCATTCTACAACCTGCAAAAGCCCAGCCACCAAGATGTTCGGGAGAGTCATGGGTACCAAGCTGCCCAAGTGGACCACGGAAAGAACAATTGATGTCAAGAAAATTCAACTCACTGATTATTATTATTATTAGGAAGTTTGTAAAGCGCAATTGTTACTCCCAACGGAGTGTCCCCGCGCTAGGATTCAGCTCACAAGTCCAAAATAAAGACTTATACAGACTAGCATCAATGTGCTCGGGACATTAGGTTTCAGAAAGGGGATCGTGTCCTTGTTAGGCAGAGGCAAAAATGCAAATCTGATGCTCCATTCAATGCTGATCCATTGCAAGTTATGACTAGTAAGTGACACATGGTGACTGCTCACCATCCTGGAAAGTCCATTATGAGGGATTCCTCACACTCCAAGCACCTGCCTCGGAGTCTGTTGGTTCCAAACATCCAGAGTGAGACTTTGTCATCAGAGGGCCAGGAGAGCCCCAAGACTGCCTTAGTGTCTAGATCACCAGTGCCTGCAGCAGTTGTTTCTCCTGTGTCTCCTCAGCCTCACACGACGAGATCTGGAAAAGTGGTTTAAGCACCTCGAGGACTCATTTTGTTGTTGTTGCAGTTTTATATAGCGCGAACTTGACCCAAAGGTATCATAGCGTTTTACATGAGCCCCAGTTTCATTACAGACGGACACATTCATTTATTTTTGGCACGGGGAGATTAAGTGATTTGCCCAAAATCACAGGATGCTTGAGCCTACCGTCAGACTCGAACCTGGTTCCCCAGCTGCAAAGTCGGCCACCCTAGCCGTTAGGCCACATCCTCTCCATTGAGAAACTATGATGCATATATGTTTTTTTGTTGTTTGCACTTTGTATTTAAGAAAGGGGGAGTTGTAGTGTCTTGTGTATTATAGAGTGAGGGACCCTTATGTCCATAATGGACTCCGTAGTCTAGTGGCGTAAGTGAGTGGGTGTGGTTAATAAAATTTATGACGCAGTACGTTTCAGTTAACGGTTTACACTCTGAGAAATAAAGAAGCGTAATACCGAGCTCCACGTGTGGCGTAATTCATTTATATGTTCCCGGGCTGGGGAGGATGCTGCACTGTCCTCTTGCATGGAGAAGAGCAGCTGGAACTTCACCTTCATCTTGAACCCAGGACACAAGAGTGACTCCAAGGGCTAGTCTGCTGGCCTCTTGATCTGAGCCATAGGGACATAAAAGGCTCCCCAGTCAGCTCCTGGACCCAGCTGCAGCGAGTTCCTCACCGCCAAGTGGTGCCCCTCAGGTCCTAGACCCTTGGTGTGGCTCAGTGAGCTTAAATCAAGCTTTTGAGCTCTTTGTGACTTTGAACGGGCCTGTTCGCACCGACATTGTGCCGCTTGCACCAAAAACCAGCACGAACAGCCGCCCAATCTCGTCGCACTGCAGAATTCACCGCTCGTGGGGGACTGCCAGCACCAAACTCCAGCCCACTCTGGGCCTGCTCTTCGCGCCACACCAACAGCCTCCCGCAATGCTTCCCTTGCTCCTCGTGGCCCTCTCCAATGTGAACGAGACTCTTGGCACAAAACTTGAGAAGGTAAATCTTTAGACGGACTATACTGAGACTGTATCCAACCTGCACTCCAACGTGGTCAGCCTGAACTTTTGACTTTGACTCAGTCCAGCGTGAATAGTACTCTGCAGTAGGCACTTTATGCTTTTAGGTGCTATCTCTTATTTTATACTTTAAAAAGTCATAACTTCGGTACTACTGATTGGATTTTTGTTGTTTTGGTTTTGCTTTGTTTATTAAATTAAGCTCTATATTTCTAACCTGGTGTGGGATCTTTTTGTGTGGTGTTTTCACTGTTTTACTGTTTGAAGTGTTGCACAAATACTCTACACATTGCCTCTAAGTTAACCCTTAATTTGGGGTTTGCTTGTGCCTTACTCTGACAAAGATTGTGGTTGCTGCTTGACCAGGGCTCACAACCCAGTCAACCAACAACACAATTACTCACAGTTTCATTTTGGTTTTCAAGTGCACACCGAGGTTCCTGACTGAAAATGACGGAGAAAAATGTATGTGCAAAAGTGATGTACAGAGCCAGTGTTTTGGTGTGGAGGATAAGGGTGATTGATCTTTTTGGTGTGGAGCAGACTTCAGTATCAATAGTCAGAGGGCCATGAAGTGACGGAAGGCACTGAGCAGTATGTGATCTATTATTGGTAGGGGTGAAGTTGGGAAAAGGTAAGAACATCTGATGGATTAGGAGGTAGGATAATCAGATTAAACAGGTGATATCCGCAGGTGAGCTGATGGAGAGGTGACCAGATGACAGAGGACTGAAATAGTAGGTATAAATGAATTCCTGGAGAACTAGGAAACAGAAAAGTAGCAGTCTGAGAGACAAAAGGAGTACCAGCTAAAACTTTACTGGCTGTCCCCAGAAAGGTAATGGTAGTTGGTTCTGAGTTGGAGCTGACTGTGTTAAAGTCCAGAAAAAGATTTAGGAGCAATATAGATTAATGTGGTAGGAGGACAGGTTATTGGTTTGTGTGGTGATGAAGTTAGAAAATTGGAGGTGAATGAAGATGATGGAATCTCAATTATATTGATTCAAGTAAGCTGTGGGTGGAAAAGCAGAATATGAGCTAGATAAACAAACTGTACCAAAGTTCTGTTGATGAAGGGCTTTGGTGATACAGCAGTCGTTAGTGGGAGTGCTAGGGTCCAGAGGATTGCTTTGAATACAGGGTTCACAATAGTTATCTTAAAGCACGGTGGGTGAGTGATTGCTTGAAGAGCCGAAGTAGATGAGTGAGTGTGAAGGCACACAGAGTAAAGGATTTTGAGTGAAAAGTAGTCAGGGGGGTACAGAAGGGGTTGAATGGCTGGATGGTGAGCGAAGGCTTGTTTGAAGAAGTGGAATTGAGGGCAGATGGGCTGGGTGGATGAGAGGAGAGGGAAGTGTTAGAAATTGGGTTTCTGGTTGGGAAAGGTATGCACCCTATCCAAGCAGGAACCACAATCCTAGTCAGGGTAAGCTAGATACAAACTAAAAGATAACCTGTGCTCACCCTCTGGTAGCTTGGCACACAGCAGTCAAGCTCATCTAAAGAGGCAATGTGTAAAGTATTTGTGAACACACATGCACAGTAACACAATGCAAACAGCACAATAATACTCCACACTGGTTTAGAAAAATACATAATAATTTTATGAATACAGCAAGACCAAAATGACAAAAATCGAACAAGTAGAAGTTGAGTTATGAATTTTTAAAGAATAAAAAGGTGTCTAGCGCTTAGAAGCAATAAGTGCCAATGGAGGTCTTTTGGTCATGCTGGACTGGGGCAAAGTCACCAACTCAAGCCAACTGTGATGGAGTGCAGGCCAGATACAGGAACCACGCAGGCCTGGTGAACAGAGTACCTTGATACTGGTTGCATCATTGAGATGCGGGGCGCAGTCAAATGATGCGTCGATGTCGTTCCCGCAGTGGTGGCGATGCGTCAGTTCTGAAAACGAAGCGGCGAAGCCAAGAGGAGTTGGTTCCAATGCGATGTGCCAGGTTTTTCTGTGCAGTTGAGGGGGTGCGTTGAACTCTCCACACTGCTGCAGCTGCGATGCACGGTTCTGATGTCGGGTTTTGGAGGCGATGTGCCGATTCTGCTCCAAGCAGACTGGAGATGCGTTGATTTCTCTGCTGCAAATATCTGGGTCCACTTCCAGTGAACCAGGCACAAGAGATGGGGTAGAGACGTTGATAGCCCTAAGTCTCAAGCAACAGGAGGCAAGCCAACAAGCCCTTAGAGTTCACTTCAGTTGCAAGCCAGAGTCCAGCTCTCCCTCAACAGAGTCAGAGAGCAGCAGGCATCAGGGCAGCACAGCAGAAAAGCAGGTCTTCCAGATCAACAGTCCAGCAGAGTGTCAGTCCTTGACGCAACACAGCAGTTCTTCTGACAGAGTTCAGTTACAGGTCCAGAAGTGCCTGATTTGGTGGGGTCAGAGACCATGTACTTATACCCAGTTGTGCTTTTGAAGTGGGGGTGACTTCAAAGAAGGGTCTATGTAGTGCACAGAGTTCCTTTCTTCCCAGCCCTGGCTTCAGACTATCAGTAGGTGGTATTAAGCCCATTGTGTGGGCACAGGGCACTGCCTACTCAGGTGTAGGTGTCAGCCCCCTTCCTTCCTGCCCAGGAAGAGCCATCAGAATGCAGATGAGTACTCAGACACACCTAACATTCCTTTGTTTGTGGCTGTCTAGAGGAAATGCCCAAAGTGTAGCTGTCACCCACCCCAGACATGTATTGGAGACAGACTGCAGGCACACAGAGCTTTAAGAGCAGAGAAATGTCCACTTTCTAAAAGTGGCATTTCTCAAATAGTAATGGTAAATCCAACTTTACCAGTAAAGAGGATTTGTTATTACCACTACAACAATATAAAACATGGTTCAGCTAACCTTTCTAATCAGGAATTACAGCACAAAAGTGTATTAAGGAATTCCCATTGTTAACCTAAGAGAGGAGTAGGTCTCACAGTAGTAAAAAATGAATTTAGGTGTTTTTCACTACCAGGACATGCAAAACTTAAAAGTACATGTCCTACCTTTTACTTACACAGCACGCTGCTCTATGGGCTTCTTAGGGCGTACCTTAGGGGTGACTTATGTTTAATAAATGGGGAGGTTAGGGCTTGGAAGCAGAGTTTAAATGCCAAGTTGAAGTGGCAGTAAAGCTGCACACACAGGCTCTGTGGTGGAAGGCCTGAGACATGTTTAAAGGGCTAATTGTGCGGGTGGCACAATCAGTACTGCAGGCCCACTAGTAGCATTTAATTTACAGGCGCTGGGTATATAGTATACCACTTTACAAGGGACTTACAAGTAAATTAAATATGTCAATTCTGTATACACCAATGTTATCATGTTTAGGGGAGAAGCTCATGCACTTTAGCACTGGTCAACAGTGGCAAATTGCTCAGAGTCCTAAGGCCAACAAAAGCAAGGTCAGAGGAAAAGAGGAGGAGAAAGTAAAAAAGTTTGGAGTGACCCTTCAGAGAGGGCCATTTTCCAACAGGAAAGTGTTGTGTAAGAAAGTGGAGGAGGCTAAGAGGGTGACAATGGTAATATTGTAATGTAGCATTTATATAGTGCTTCATTCCCTGTTGTGGGGTGCATAGTCTGTTGTAGAGTGAGTACTATGCTACAACAAGGGGGTGCATGTCATTGGCAGAGTCTTGAATTTGTTATAATCCAATGTGGGAAGCATATTGATGCCATGCGTAAGTGACGAGAGAGGTGCTCTTGTCATGCCTTTGGGCACAGCGCCTATCAGTATAATGGAGGATGAGGTATGAGAGTCAGGTGGGCAAATTATAATTGAAATTAGCTAGTAGTTATAATTTACTCAGCCGGTCCCTGTGTTGCATTTCTATTATGCTTTCAGTTCATATCCCTTGCTGATGAGATCAGTTGGGTTAACCACTCTGTAAAGTTTTTTGAGTCTAGGAGGAAGAGGATAGGCGGAGTGAGGAGGAAAGGGGAAATGCAAATGGGAATATGGCAGAGGTCTACCAAAATGGTCTGTGCTATAGGCAGTCGAGTTGTGGGGTGTGGGGATGCAAAATATTAAAGGCAGCTACATTGCACAAACCCAGCTAGAGAGTTAGGCGGGTGCTGTGTGCATGTACCATAAAAATACGGAGGTATTTAGAGGAGTTTCTGTAATCCTTATGGCAAGATGAGTAAGGTAGATATGCTGTTAAATGAGTTAAATGGTGCTAAATGGGCACAAATGGAAGTTGGTGGCATATAAAGTAGCCATGCACATGTTAAAGGCGGGGATGCTTCCTACTGCTGTTGAAATACCCCTAATGAGCAAGGAAAGAGGTGGAACAGCAATGACGGTTGGCAACCTGAGCAGACATTTCTCAATCTGTGAAGTCCCACATTTCACCTCCTGCAAGGCTAAAGGAGGCCAAAATGCTCATGCCCCAAGCATATCTCATGCTCCAAAGGAAGATGAGCATCAGCTGAAACAGTCATAGTCAGTTCAAGCCCTAGCCAAACTGACACTCTGCACATGTGAGAATGAGATACAAAGTGCATAGTAGGTTGCTGCCCTATAGAAGAAGAAAATATCTGCCAGCCCCATCTTACCCTTCTGTACTCACCTCTCCTTGTGATTTCAATACTTTTTCTTACATCCCTGTGATTCTTTCTGTTTCTTTTTTATACGAGGAGGCGGCCTGCTGGCCTGTTCAAATTTCCTCCAAGACAACTTTCACTTTCATTATAAGTAGGAAATTACTTTTTGGGATAAAAAACAAGAGTAAGGCCATGATTATGGTTGGCCTGATTAATTGCGACATGTTCGGTCACTCCTATAACATATCGCAATTACAATTTAAGTGATAACAATCACACCTTCTGCATTTTCTCCTGCTAAATTCCATTAGGTGAAGCCAGATAAAATTTACCAAGAGAAAAATGGCCAGTAACTAAGGTGTCATGGAGATTTTGGTGTGATTAACATCAAAAGCAGCAGGTTAAGTCCCATTGTGGGCAATAATCGTAACAGGCTGTTATTTATCGTATTCAATAAACTCTGATCCCTCCTATGTGTCAAGATAACAGGTGTGATAAATATTTAGTGCATCATTTCCCTGGCCAAATGTAATAGGGGCCTTATTTATTGTAATATGTGTATTTCGGTTACTGAAGTAGGCACCACACCACTTTCTTTTCCAGAGGAAAATAATAGAATATGTAGGTTTTAGAATGGCAAGCACCAAAATCTACATGTTATGCTCTATTTTTTAGGCAATAATCATAACTGAGTTCTATTTATCGCATCCAATAAACTCCAATCTCAGATGAATCTGAATTTATTGGGTGTGATAAATATTGCTCTCTTTTGTGGTGAAAGGACACTTCCATTGTTTTGGACAGCCGCATGGCAAATATTTAGTGGGCCTCCTTTGTTCAATCTTAGCATACCTGCACTCTGAACTGTAAGCCTTGCAAACAACTGCCTTACATACATCTCCACAAGTTAACGTTCACTCCAATTTCCTCTGCATTGTCTCTTCCAAGTCCCTCCCACACCCCCATTAACTCTTCTCTCGTCTAGCAAAAATTTCGGCAGGCTTCAGGGTGGATCCGCGAATCTGGGCATTTTTTTTTTTAAACATAGCTTAGTTTAATTTAGGCCCCCGGGTGGGCCAGGTCCCAAGGGCAATTAAAAATAAAGATGCGGGGGCCTACGCGGGCCCCCGCAGCCCCGGGGACCACCACCTCCCCAGAGCTATATTTTATTATAATTATAATGTGTGGGGGCTTCAGCCCCCCTACCCAGCCTCGGGGACCGCCACCTCCCCGGGGCTAATTTTTTTAAATGCTGAGGGTCCACGTGGCCCCCTGCAGCCCTGGGGACCACCACCTCCCCAGAGCTAGTATAGTAAAATGTGGGGGCCATGTGCCTCCCCCACTGCCCCGGGGACCACCACCTCCCCGGGGCTATTTTAAAAATGGGAGGGGGCCGTAAATGGCCCTGGGGACCGCCACCCCCCAGGGCCGGCTCCAGCAATGTCCCTGGGTGCCTACCCCCAGGACATTGCAGTTTGCTATGGGATAGCGGGAGCACTGCTCCCGCCATCCCACAGCAAACAAGTGTGCTCCGGTTTGAACATGCAAGAGCATTTTGTTCTCTCTTGTTCAAAGTGGAGCACTTTGCTTTTTACACCCAGGGAGCTAAATCTTAACAGCTCCCTGGGGGTAAAAAAGAAATGCCGGCTCCCGCAGGAGGCGGGAGGTGGCCGGGACCGCGGGAGCTTCAGGCACCCCCGCGGTCTCCAAGGAGATGGCCACGGGCCGGGAGATGGGGGTCGCTCGGCACCCTCCCTTTTTTTCTTAAAAAAAAGAAATGGCCGGGCCCCGGGTGATGGGGATCCCCAGGGCTGAAATCGGCCTGGGAAGGGGGGGAGGGGCACACGGCACCCCTCCCCTTTAAAAATAAAATATAAAAAAAGGCCTAGCCCCGGGGGATGGAGTCCCCGGGGCCAAAATCAGCCTCTGGAGGGAGGTACCACCTCCCGTTTTATTTAATAAAAAAAATGAAACAATGGATCAGGCCCCGGGGGATGGGGTCCTCGGGCCCAAAAGGGTCAAGGGAAAGGGGGCAACACAGCCCCCCTTCCTCAAATAAAAAAAAAATCAGAACCCCGGAGGCCCCACCCCCTTTCTCCACTACTGTGCAAACGCCCCTCCTGGCGGGCTCTTGGTTAGGGGATGAAGTACCCTTCGTTGCTGAGGGTCCTTAGGGGCCAACTAGCCCATCTGTTACCTCCAGTAATCCCCAAACAGTTGGATTGCTGAGAGGTGGTCACAGGCCACGCCACTTTCTCCACCACTCTGCAAATGCACCTCTCGGCGCAGTGTGTGGGGGGATGAGGTCCCTTGCCTCCTGAGGGCCTCAGGACTAAAGTGTACGTCATCCCCCAAGCAGTAGTGCACCAGGAGGCACGTTTGCAGAGTGGTGGAGAAAGGGGGCGTGGCCTCTGACCACCTCCGAGCAACCGGGCTGTGTGGACTTACTAGAGGTAACAGGAGGGCTAGTTGGCCCCCAAGGGCCCTCCAGAGCCAAAAGGACTTTATCCCCCAAATAGTAGTGCACCAGGAGGCGTGTTTGCAGCGCAGAGGAAAAAGATGGCGTGGCCACCGAAAACCTCTCAGCAATCTCACTATGTGGGACTTGCTGGAGGTAACAGGAGAGTTAGCTGGCCCCAAGGACCCTCAATAGCCAAGGGGACTTCATCCCCCTACTAGTAGTGCGTCAGGAGGTGCATTTGCTGAGTGGTGGAGAAAGGGGGCGTGGCCTGCTATCAGAACTCAGCAATCCTGCAATATGGGACTTACTGGAGGTAATAGGAGGGGTAGTTGGCCCCCAAGGACGTCCTTGGGAGCCAACTACCCCTACTGTTACCTCCAGTAAATCCCACACAGCAGGATTGCTGAGAAGTTGTCATAGGCCACGCCCTGTTTCTTCACCACTCTGCAAACGTACCTCCTGGCGCACTACTAGTTGGGGTGTGAGTGGGTGCGTCAGAGATGCTGTGGATGATGTCATCAGTGATGTCACTGACCATGTCATGAGTGATGTAATATGTGAGGTCATAAAAAATGCATTGCGGAGGCGCGAGTTATAGTTAACTCAGATAACTATAATGGCTGAATTTCTCTGGTTTTGTATGAGTAAAATCTGACCCTAACTATAACGTCCCTGTAACCTTTGTTTTTTTAGTGAATATATATATATATATATCATGAAACCTTTCTATTTGAAATTTAGTTCACCTTCAGCTAAATGGATGAGCCAAGACTTTGCACATCTAAACACGTAATTGTGAAATTGATGTCCTGTTTCGTGCCAATGTTTGGCCAAACTTGACTTGATATTTTTGATTCTTATGTTTGATAAGTGTTCACCAGTTCTTACTTTTTTTCAGAATGCTTGGCCAATAAAGCATAAGCCACTTGAAATGAAATTAGATATATTACATTTGATGACTGGCAAGTCGCATAGCTTCTACATATAGTAAACTCTCCTGTTTTCAAGTGATTTATTTGTGTGCCTTTATCCCATTACACGAACACAGATTAAACACGAGTCGGTACCAATTCTTGTGTGAAAGGTGATACATTAAGCTATCTTTTATCTACTTTGATCAAAATGTCTCTGAGATTTTGTTTCCTTGTATATAATACCAACGACTAAGTTGACAGATTGGAAATAAACTTGGATCACTTTTAAATACATTCTAATGTTTAATCAATGTCTTTCAATGACCCTCTTTCAATTTTTGCTTCAGAGAGAATATTTTATTATATCCATGGTTAACAACTCAATGAAGCTGCTCTTATACAGTTAATTGCCATCATCTACTCTTTTCACCCTTAGTAACTGAATGAATGGGGTATCATTTTTCACAGACTTTGGATGGGAATGTTCAGGTTGCAATGTCTCGGGCTAGCTTTCCTGATTTCTGGGCACTTGGTCCCACCCTGCTAATCCTTATCGGCATTAACCTACTTTTATTAGTATATTAAGTTTGAAGGCCCTGCTGAACCCAACTAAATCGAGACTTTAAACCCCCCTAAATTTGGCTAGGAATGTGCTATGTGGCAGGGGTGTTAGTTGATAGCATTTGCTGGACTGTGCAGCTCATCTCTGCACTGGGAGAGAGGAGTCTTTTGTTCACTTGTAGTTTTGTGCAGTGTATTTAACATTACATACACCTTCCCTTTGTACAATGAAAATAAAACAAACACAAAATAAACATGCAGACATAAATTAAATATATAGAAGAAACGCGGTAGAAGCATTCATAATTAATACAAGGAGTAAAAAAAGAAAATTACCACCTGGATAACATCACAGTCTCGAGGGAGCGGTAAACTGGATCTCCCAAATGCTTCTCTTTTATGAAAAGAATAGGTGACAATGTTGGCTATAATGAGGCCTTGGTGAGAGTTACATATTGTGGGCTTAGAGGTTCCTGGACAGTTTTGAAGATGGGTGTGTAGGTATGGAATGATATGTTGCCAGTGAGTGAGTAGGACCTGGCCCAGGGCTGTAGTGGGGGCTGTGAGTGACTGTATGTTCATAGGCGGTCAAGGGGGCATGCTTCCCGTCATCTGAAGGGAGTGCTCACTCTGGTTTTAGTTTGCAAATGGTGGGATAATTCATGACTTACGATTGGGACGGTGTGGGCGAGGTTGTCAGTTAGGTAGAAATGATTCAGGTGTTCCTTAGAGAGTGACGTTGAAGCATTTTAATAAGTCACATGAAGGAAGGGTTGGCGGGTGGTGATGACTTGTTGAGTCTAACACAAGTAAGGGACAAGTAAGTTTGGCGAGAATTTAGGTTTTGATTGTGGGACTGCTGTGGAGTTGTGGGGACACGGTTAAGTAAGTGAAAGGCCCTCTGACCTGGCTCCAGTGGGGAGATCAGTGGAGGGTGGAGACTATGAGAGGAAAGGTCGGATGACGAGGGTGTTTCATAAGCTGTAGGGGAGTGAGAGGAATCGCAGCAATGCATTGTTGTGAGTGATGCTGAGTGCACAGTTGTAGAGTTGATCTAAGAGGTGCTAAGATGAATACTGGCACACCTTTATTTGAAATAAAATGTGTAATTTGCTATTAAGTATTCAGTTCAAAACAACAGACTACAACATTAAACCTCTTCCAATGTAGGGGGGGCGCTGTTGAGCCCGCGGCAAGATGGCCACGCCCTAGCGTAGCTCTGCCGGCTGGGGAAACCAATCCGACAATAATCCGAGCCTTACACAGACATCAAGGGCTGGACATCAAGGGCTTAAAAAACACGCAAAGGAAGGCAAACCACCCCTGTGCCTGCTGACCTGGAGAAAAGCGGCGAGAAAATTCAGGGAACGGTGAAATCCGTGCTGTAGTGCGGTGACTCTGGGAAAATGGCCGACTCACATGGGGATCCGTGAGGTGGCCCTGGGAGCGTAGCGCTGGAACGGAGCCGCGCGAGTCGCACGGACCCCCATAATACAACTCTGCTGGACGGGTGACCAGAGTGATCTATGGCTGGGAGACGAGAGACCGCTGCCGCAAACTCCCGAGACAGCTGAGGCCACGTGGCTGGGCCCTGCAATTTGCCATGGTGAATGCGGCGCGGGTGTGATCCTGCCAGCCTGCACTGAGGTAACGCACTGAGGCTGCCTGCGTGAGCTCTTCCTGAGGCCCGGAGCAGAATAGCGGCTTGGTGAAGCCCCGACTGCTGTGATCCTTGGAGGTGAGGAGGTGCTGCTGTACTTGGCCCCCCCCCGGGCGTCTGCTAATGCGTGGGGATATGATTGGCGCAGGGCAGGCACTGTGAGCAAGCCCCGGGTGGTGCTACCGGCCCTCTCGATCCTCTGTGACCAGATTCTACACGTCGCCGGACCGTGCGCCGGCTGATGGGGCCCGCGGAGACATTCACGGTGCGGTAGGCAGTGGTCAGGAGCGCGAGACATGCAATGCTGAAGTCCGTGCGCGGGTACGCGGCGGGGGGTGCAGCACAATAAACTAGAGATACCAACCGCCATCTCATCAAGCAAAAACACAAACATCCTTAACCTGGTAGGCTAACACACCAGAGCCATGCAGCTCCACTGCAGGACATGCTGCTGAATGGGAGAGTGACAACCCTGGCAGCTCTTGTCCTGGTGGGGAAGGCACAGATCTATCCGGGGTCAATCTATTATATCGGAGTGGTGAAGATAACAGACTTACATAGTAAATGGAAGCGTGTATTCAATAGAACAGCGCCAGGCCCATAGAGACGGTGAGACAATTATGACGCCATTTTGCAGTGTTGGCAGGCTGGGGTACTAAAGGCTCTAAATCAAACTACCAGACTTAACGTAGTGCGACTGGCACCATAAACATACAGTTTGACTGCCACGCGCCCAGGCAAGACATGGGGAAGACAGACAGGCAACAATCGCGCCTCACCTTTGAATCCAAAAAAGTATGTAAGACGACGCAGCATGACCATTCAGAGTCTTAGCAAGACCCGCCAGCGCAGATGAACAGCTCATTGGAGATCACTCTGCAAGCCATGCAGCAAAGTCTTGTGTCTATTGATGGGAAAATAGATGCCCTAAATGCGCGCATGGATAAAATGGCATCTAAGCTGGAGAAGCATGACGGCAGGCTCACCGAGGCGGAAACAAGAATCTCAACCACAGAAGACGAGGTGCAAAAAATGAGTAGTAAACAGCTAAACATGGATAAAGTGCTGGCCATCATCCAAGCCAAAAACGAGGATTTGGAGGCGCGCTCGCGCCGTAACAACCTACGCATACTAGGCGTCCCGGAATCCACGAACACTGGTCGCATGGAACACTGTGTGGAGGAAATGATATGGCGCATATTTGGCAGCGAAGATCTCTCGGCGGTGTTTGTGGTAGAACGGGCGCACAGGTCCCTGCAAGCAAAAACCCCTCCTGGAACCCCGCCACGTCCCATAATACCGAAACTCTTAAATTATAGAGACAGAGACACTGTATTACGCTTATCCCGAGAGAAAGGCACCATTCAATTTGAAGGGAACAACGTTTCTTTCTACCCAGACTTTACTGTGGCAGAGCAAGCGGCGAGGTGCGAATTTGGCCCTGCCAAAAAGAAATTCCAAGAGCTGGGGTTGAAATATGCCATGCTGTACCCGGCACGGCTATGAGTGGAAAAGAATGGCCACCCCTTAGTTTTCAACAACCCTAAAGCTGCCATGGACTACGTCAAGAAGGCAAAGCAACCGAGGACGCCTCACACGAGTGAAGACGGAAACGCTGCCGCTTGCCGCTCCCAGGATGAATAAAGTTGCTATCGCTTTGTATGGACAGATAAGTGCGAAACATTATAAATGATTATCTTATGTACAAAGTTAAAAATGATGTAGCATGACCGCGTCGGCTGGTGGGTGGGGCACATGGGGTGGGTGCAGACCTCTAAGGCGCAAGAGACGTCTACTGCTAACGCTAAGTTGAGCCAGATGTACGAGGCCACAAAAGCTTCTCCCCAGCCCCCTTCGGTTTCGGAAAGGTAAAAGTGTTCCGACGCCCCCCAAACAGGGTAGACCCCCAACTGTGATCGCATGTGTTGGTTCCATTGTGCCCCTCTGTATCCAAGAGGGCGGTTACTGTTTAATGGGAAATGTTTTCTTGTTGCTGGGTTTGGCTCTGGCACTGTTACTTCGCTGGAGTGGGTGGGGGGGTTATATGTCTTATGTTTCTTAATCTACAGTCGCCGATCGTTTACATAGTCCTATCGAGACACCTTCTTTGTTGGGTAACACTCACACACACACTGCTGACATACTTAGACAGAGGATCTATAGCACCCCAGTATATAACCAAATAAACGCACTGAAGTTAATCACATGGAATGTGTGGGGCCTAAATAACCCTAAAAAAGTCAGACAGGTCTTCGCATATCTTGACAGGCACCGGGTAGATGTGGCCTTCATCCAGGGGACACACCTCACGGCCCGCGCTGCGGCAAACATAGGATTGCGTTGGGCACACGACAAAAAAAGCGTCTTCCTACTCCACCTACTCCAGAGGAGTGCTCATACTAATGCGGAAAGGAGTCCCTTTCGTCACCACTTACACAGAATCTGATGACCAGGGGAGATATATCATATGGCAAGGTAACTGCAGAGGCACACATATAACATTTATAAATGTTTATGGGTCTAATATAGACGATCCGGAACTCTACACCAATATATTCACTAAACTTTACAAGCTACAGCCGTCCACGATCATATGGGGAGGCGATTTCAATATTCAGCTTGACTTAGCCATGGACAGATCTGACTCCCAAAGCTCCCCAACCAAGCAAGCACGCAAAGTTCTCACAGATGGAATGAAAACATGGGGCCTCACTGACATATGGCATCTTAGGCATCCTGACACGAAAGAAGGTACATTCATGTCCACTGCATATAACATGTGGTCTCGCCTAGATTACTGGCTGGTGACTAGGACAACGAGCACCTGGATAGATGAGATTACACATTTACCCAAAACGCTTTCTGATCATTCCCCCGTTTTGTTGTCACTAACATTGCCCACTGACACCCCGCGGCCCCTTCAGTTCAGAATGCAACCTTCTGCGCTTACGGTCCCGGTCTTTAAAGATGGGGTACGAACTGCAATTATATAATACTTTACTGAAAACATTGGGTCCGTCGACTCTGCGGGAATACTATGGTAGGCATTCAAGGCCACTATTAAAGGCGCCTGTATTGGTCTTAGTGCGGGTGTGCTCAAGTCCCTGCGAAATCGGCTATCCCAACTAGAACAACAACTGCGTGAGCTTGAACTGTCTTATGTAAGGGATCCTAAGCCACAGAAACTGGCAGATATTAAAACGCACCTTAAATAATATACAGAAACGGCAGACCAAGAGGTTAGATACCTATCGAAGCGATGGGTGGCGAGAGCATATGGAGAGGGTGGCAGGCCGGGTCGCAGCCTAGCTACCAAAATGAAAGGTCCGAGGGATATCTCATTTATCCACATGCTCAAGACACAATCAGGTACGAGAGTTCATACCTCCCCAGATATTCTGAAGACTTTCGCAGACTATTATGCAGGTCTATACGAACATAAAGAGTCCGCAGGGGTAGAGGAAACAGACGTTTACCTAAACGACATAACACTGGCTTGGCTATCACCGGGGCAGAGGGAGTTTTTAGTCCAACCACTTACAGAGGAGGATGTGAAAGACGTAATTCCCACATTACCCAAGGGCAAGGCACCGGGTGGGGATGGCATCCAGGGTGAATTTTATAAGGCCTACTCTGACTTACTGACACCACACCTATTGGCCATGTACCAGGAAGCGTATGATAAGAAGCGACTGCCCCCCACTATGCGAGAGGCAATCCTGATAAACGTATTAAAACCAGGGAAAGAGCCCGAACAAGCGGAGTCATACCGCCCATTGTCCCTCATGAACATGGACGTAAAGATCTTAGCCAAGATCATTGCCACCAGGCTCCAATTGCTCCCGGCCTTAGTGCTGCCAGATCAGGCAGGTTTTGTCCCCTCACGATCTACCAATCACAATCTGCGTACAGTCTTTGCAGTCCTGAATTGGATAGAACCCACAATGCCCACGGCGGCTGTGTTTTTAGACGCTGCTAAGGCGTTTGATTCGATCCAATGGACATACATGTTCACGGTATTGGCCAGATTGGGAATGCCACCAGCCTTCCTGAACTGGATCCTATTATTATACACGGAGCCCACAGCACGAGTCCGGGTAAATGGATTAACATCTGAGCCAATACACATATACAGAGGAACCCGCCAGGGCTGCCCGTTGTCCCCAATACTATTCGCCATTGCTCTAGAACCCCTAGCTTGTTATACGCAGTCGCGGCTCCTGGAGGGAGTTTTGCCGGGCGGTGACGTGCGGCGGGGGAGGGGCAGGGTGGGGGTAGAAACCGGAATCCGGCTGAACACAGGTAAGTTAGCAAATAAATAAATAAAACGAATTTCAGTAGCGCGCGCTGCATCGCATTTGGCGATGCAGCGCGCTACGAAATTCGTTTTATTTATTTATTTGCTAACTTACCTCGATTCGGCCGGATTCCGGTTTTTACTACCCCCCACCCTCCCCCGCCGCACGTCACCGCCCGGCGGAACTCCCTCCAGGAGCCGGGACTGGTTATACGCCAAATACACCCAGAAGCTGCGCTAAGATTTGACCTTCGACCCCTGGTGATTTCGATATGGTCGTATACCTTAGAGACCCAAGCACACACCTGGGGCCCACACTAAGGGAGTACGTCAAGTTTGGATGGTTTTCAGGCCTGGCCATAAACTGGAGTAAATCTGTTGTATTCCCATTGACTCCAGCGGCCACACCGCACGACACAGAATTTCCACTGGTGTGGTGCACGTCATCCCTTAAATATCTGGGAATTTGGGTAGACAGAGACCCTGAAGTGGTCATTAGGATGAATTATGGTACTGCCATCACCAAATTGAAGGACCAGATAGCGCAGTGGGTACGGCTTCCCCTATCGTTAGCCGACAGAATAGCATTAATAAAAATGGTAATTCTCCCTAAATTTCTATATTTTTTGTCAATATCCCCATACCTCTAACATTGGCATTTTTTAAAGCACTGCAATCCTGCTTGATAACTCTAATCTGGGCAGGTAAACAATCTAGAATTAGCTGGCAGACCCTCACTCGCCCATATGCCTTAGGCGGGTTTAACGCGCCAGACCTATACCTATATTATCTATGTGCCCAAGCCCACTTTGCTCAATATTGGTATCAACCTCACAACTTTATTGCACATGTGGCTGTGCTCTTACATGAGCGCAAGGTAACGAACCTCAAGACTGCCAGCCCAATGGAGAGTACAATCAGAGCCTGGAACACGCTAGCAGCACGAGCGGGCAAATTGCCAATATACGCAAATAAATTGCTGTTACTGTGTCACCCCTCATTATCGGTTACGAGTGAGGCGGGAGCACTAGCGATATTACAAGAGGCAGGTCTCCACACTATTTGGGATGTCTTCCTCTCGGGGGAGTTCCTTTCACTAGATACATTCACCAATGGCCGCCCGAGTAACCTGATGCAAAAGTTTGTATACCATAGACTAAGATTGGCCATGAAAACACTATATCCCAGTTTCCCTAGGGAACCACCGGAGTTATTGACGCTGCGCACTATGTTAGGGTGTAAAGACAGGAAAAACTTAATAACAAATCTGTACAGAACCGCGCAAAAGGAAATGTATACCCCAATAGATAGTGCCAGGGAGAAATGGAATGCAGTGTTGAGTACACAATTTACGCCTGAAGACTGGGAAACATGCTGTAGATTACTAGATAAACGTACGTCCAACTGCAACTTAAAGATTATACACTTTAAATACCTGCAACAGGCCTATTACACCCCACAACAATTGCATAAGTACGGGTTGCGGCAGGATGCAAAATGCAAACGCTGCAAAGCGGATGACGCAGATTGTATTCACCTCGCCTGGCTATACAAACCTATAGCGACGTACTGGTCACAGATAACAGACATACTAACTGGGATGATAGGGGTGGAGATTGCATATATGTCTATTAGGCCTGCTTAAAACAATATCCTGGGCGCACCGTAAGTTAGTAGCGGTGGCCCTACTATTGGCTAAACGCCGAATATCAATCCGTTGGGGCGGGAAAAAGGCACCGCATAAAAAGGACTGGCTACGTGATATGGCCTACTGTAAAACACAGCTGGAAACCTATGCAGAAGAACTACCTGAAGCCTCACGACCGCGAGATATTTGGGCCCCATATGTTGTTTATATGCTGAGTGCAAACTCAGACCTAACGGACTAATATGTACAAATGTGGGGATAATGTAATATACTGTGATTGATAGCACGTGCTTTTCCTTTCCTTATTGTTAAGTACAAAGCGGCGATGGCATCCCATGATAAAGGAATGGGCTATGTAGAGATAAACGTATCAAATAAGATGGAGACTGTCTTTATTGTTATTGTTTATGTTTATGCAGAATACTTGCCAATGCATCGCACAGCTGCACCATATGATATGTAATAGAACATGTGTAACATTGCAATGTGAAATTGTAACCAATGTCCTTTGTGTTATGAAAATCAATAAAAAGAAAATGGTAACCTCTTCCAATGTAGTTGAATGGTTGAGATTTTTTCAAATAATGAATACGTTAATTTGTTATTTATAAATCTAAGTACACATTTTTCTAGTTGCATTACTGTCAAAATTGTGGGCCTTATTTATAAGAAGTGTTGCATAGCTGCGACAAAGCAGCGATACGACACTTCTCAGTGCGCCCTCCTTGTGACAACATGGATGCGCCGTATTTACAGTACGACGCATCATGTCGCAAAGAGTTACAGATACCTCAGTATTACTGACGTATCTGTAGGCGCAAAAGTGACGCATTGCTTGGGTGTGCCTGAAAACAGACGCAACTCCAGCAATGTGTCCTTTCACATGGGGCAAGCCCCATGTGAAAGGGCCTGCGTCACCACTACGCCTGCCATGAGGCAGGCGTAAGGTTTTGACGTATTGGCGTCCTAGAAGTGGCGCAGTAAAATCTAATATATTTCACTGCGCCACTCCTACGACCCTTTTGTTGTGGGAGAACGCCCACCCTGCATACATTATACCTGACTCAGGTATAATGTAGTGCAGGGGTTTACGAAGTGACGCATCTGCCTAGATGCGTCACTTCGCAAATATGGCGCAACGTGGCGCATTATTCACGCCATTACAGCGTCACAAAATGTGACACAACGGCGGCGTAAATGTGACGCAAGGGCTCATAAATAAGCCCCTATGTCTTTAAATTTACCTTTTTGGAGCTATGCTGTGAAAACGTCAAGTCTCTAGGTCAGACTTACAAAGTTGTCACTCCTGCATTGTGTTGAGGGGGAAAGCAAGACAGCACCATATCTACTAAGATATGACACTTCTGCTGTTTCCATAGTGCTGGCACACAATCAGACTAGCACAATGCACAATCCTTTGCACAATAGTGCAAAGGTGTCTGTGTTATGTCTATCATAGGTTTTGTACTAGTAGAGAACAAAATACTATGCTGAGACAAGCTTTAAAACTGTTTTCCACTTTGAATGTATGCTGTCCAGTACAGCAAACATGCAAAGTCAGAAAAGTTTGGAAAACCAAACACATTTCCCATTTTTCACACCAGTCTCAAATAGGCACAATTTTTGGGACAAAGCCCTGTCTACAAATGTTACTAGATAGGGCTTTGCATAAAAATGACATCAGTGGGAATCCCATGTGCCACCCATGCTATGCCCCCTTGACATAAAGCAATTCAAAGCAGCGCTAGCGCTACTTTGCATTACTTTAGAGCTACTTTCCAGGGCAAAAAGTATACCTCAAATAAACATTTTGCATCACTTTTGACGACACAGAAGGTTAGTAAATCTGCGCACCCCCCTCCACCCACTCGCCTCTTCTTATTCACTGCCTGGTTTCTGAGAAACCCGTTCCCCTGAAATCTTCAGGCAATGACTAACAAATTGCCTCATGATATGCCAAGCACGGAGGACACATTGTGTACTCCTCCTGCTATTTCTGGAAAATGAGTGGATAAAAAGTGCGCTTTATTTCGTAAACGATGTAAAATTGCTTTGAAAACCGTGGAGCCCGGGCGTTTTTACTGTGCTACGGGTTTATTAGGATGTCTCATAGCTTAAAGAAGGTCTGAAAAATCTGTGATTCGAATAACAGCATCATGCCATTCCTTCACCATGAATCACGCACCCAGGCCACATCCTGGGATGCTGCGACGCTGCCTGAGCATACATTTGTCAATGTCATTTTTTTGTGCTGTAATTTGTTGGTCTTTCTTTACTGTTTTTCCAGTCCTTTCCCACAAACGACTGTCCCCAAACAGTACAAAGTATTAACCACTCACATGAATACTTATTAGTCATGACGTGCAGGCTGCCAGTGGATGGCTCAGCCTGTTCTGTGCACGCATGAGAGAGTTTTCCTTTAGAGGGCTACATGTATAATGCAACCCTGAGAACGGAATCTCATTTATGCACTTAAAATATCTTTGTACACTTTATTGTCAACTATTGGTATTAGGAGAGGGGGCTTTAGAACATTTTGACTATAAAAGTATTTATGTCTCTTTTGACTTTTTACTGTAGATAATATGTATATGTTCTGCAATATTCCCATCTCCTCAAACCTTTTTAGGTCTCAGCTAGACAGAGCATGCACTGTCTCTAAGAGACTTGTTGTATTCAGTATGTGAGCTTCAGCCCGCCCATAGGCTTACCATTTGCTTGCTCCATCTTCGCTCTCATATCCTAGTGTTGGAATGGGTGAATACCATGTCAGTGATTACCATGAAGTGTGCAAGCCCAACAACGGCAACACCAATAAATGCAATATTAATGTATGTCATAACCTGCGCCCGCACAACCATGCCAGTAACCGTCAATGCAATATTAATATATGTCACAACATGTACCCACAGAATGGCGCCCACACCGGCAATAACGACCAATGTATGTCATAATCCATGCTTGAATGACAATACTGTTACTAGTAACAACAATGCCAGTGTACTTTATGACTTAAGCAAACTTAACCGTGTCTCTACCAGTAAGAACAATGTCAATGTATGCTATGACAACTGTAAGCACAATGTTGAGAATGTCGATAAAAATGATATCAGTGACTGCCATATTATTTTTAACAGTTCCAATGAACTTGTATCATTGCTGTCGGATTCACCCAAGGTGACCTCCCCATCAACCCTGACTCAGAGATACGTGGTTAGACAAGTCCTACAAGCCACACCCACGCCTATCGAATACCAGGTCACAGGTGTGGTCTCTCTTAACCTAAAGACAAACGTGTGCCCAGCGAAAACATTGATCGATTCCACAGATAGATAGTTGCAACACAAACCGGTCCGAGGAAATTGGCCCCAATAAAACATGTTTGGCCAAGGGCTTCCGTTCCACAAAATATAACAAACCTAGATGCCACATGTAGATAGAAACACTCAACCAATCAGGACAAGACATGCAAACCACACTTAGTGATCATGTGCTCCTTATGCCGGACATCTGGAGACACACACACTGGTCCACACTAGCTCTCCCCGAGATCAAGAGCCATCTGTGTCTTTATCAGATGCCCATTCTTGTTGATTTACAACTGAGATGCTCTTTGGAATGTAGAAAATTGTTTTATAGTACCTTATGAACAGTATATAACAGTGGCCAAAACCTTGTACACCATGAGACTTTGAGCAGACACACTCTGTCGAGGCTCTCCCGGCCAATCAATCATATCATTTGTAAAGCGCACTACTCACCCGTGAGGGTCTCAAGGCGCTGGGGTGGGGAATGCTGCTACTGCTCGAAAAGCCAGGTCTTGAGGAGTTTTCTGAAGGTCAGCAGGTCTTGGATCTTCCGTAGGTGGATGGGGAGGGTGTTCCAGGTCTTGGCGGCGAGGTGGGAGAACGATCTGCCACCGGAGGTCGCTCTTCGGAAGCGGGGGACAGTGGCGAGGGCGAGGTCGGCGGAGCGGAGCTGGCGGGTGGGGGTGTGGAAGCTGAGTCGTCTGTTGAGGTACGTTGGTCCGGTGTTGTGGAGTGCCTTGTGTGCGTTGGTGAGGAGTTTGAAGGTTATCCTCTTGTTGACCGGGAGCCAGTGCAGGTCTCTCAGGTGGGGTGTGATGTGGCTGCGGCGAGGGATGTCGAGGATCAGGCGTGCAGAGGCGTTCTGGATGCGTTGGAGCCGTCTCAGGAGTTTGGCCGAGGCTCCTGCATAGAGGGCGTTTCCGTAGTCCAACCTGCTGCTGACGAGGGCCTGGGTGACCGTTCTTCTCGTTTCAGTGGGGATCCACTTGTAGAGTCCTGCGGAGCATGCAGAGGGTGTTGAAGCAGGCGGAGGAGACGGCGTTGACCTGTTTAGTCATGGAGAGGGTGGAGTCGAGGATGACCCCTAGGTTGCGTGCGTGGTCGGTGGGTGTTGGGGCGGTTCCCAGTGCGGTCGGCCACCAGGAGTCGTCCCAGGCCGAAGGGGTGGATCCGAGGATGAGGACCTCCGTCTTGTCCGAGTTCAGCTTGAGTCGGCTGTTCCTCATCCATTCAGCGACGGCCTTCATTCCTTCGTGAAGGTTGGTTTTGGCGGTGTGGGGGTCCTTGGTGAGGGAGAGGATCAGCTGGGTGTCATCGGCGTAGGAGATGATGTTGAGGTCGTGCCGACGGGCGACGTGGGCGAGCGGTGCCATGTAGATGTTAAACAGACTTGTAAGAAATGGGTAGTAGCGTTCCTTGAAAGGGAAATACCGCACATCAATGAACAACAGATGTAAAAAAGTAAAACAGTAAATGGCGTACAAGTTAAACAAAACAGCTGTAAGTACAGCAGGGTGCTTGGCTAGCTTCAGTCACCCACTACCCAAGGGTGCCAATCGCATGTGAAACATGCACATAAATAACCAAAAAATAAAGCTAATACAGCACACCAATCATAAGTTCTAATTGATCCAATAAATCAAACTGTATTGCGAGTGGCTAGTAATCAATACTGTAATTCTTTAGTCCATATAGTCCTTTGATTTCTTGTGCCCCATATACAGCACATAAAAGATTTTCCAAAGCAACTTTTTCGTAGAAAACGTTTCTTTTATTGATTTTTCTTTTTCTTAATGCCAATTCCCAGCAAACAAAGCAGCCAACACGTGTTTCGTCTGTACAAATAAGCACCGAGACTTTCTCAAGGCTGGGAAAACAAACATACAACCAATAGTTAAAAATCCATATCAGTCATTAGTGACTTGATAATATGGACATAAAATCATTAATAAATTGAAAAGACAGTGGATCATAACCATAAACATTAGTGCTGGCCAGAAGCAGAGGACATAAAAATACATCATGACTGTAGAGACATAACGATAAGCACCATATTAGAATAGAAAAAACAGAACAAAGACCAAAACCACAAAGTAATGACCATTACTTTGTGGTTATGATCCACTGTCTTTTCAATTTATTAATGATTTTATGTCCATATTATTATTTAAGAAAAAGAAAAAATCAATAAAAGAAACGTTTTCTACGAAAAAGTTGCTTTGGAAAATCTTTTATGTGCTGTATATGGGGCACAAGAAATCAAAGGACTATATGGACTAAAGAATTACAGTATTGATTACTAGCCACTCGCAATACAGTTTGATTTATTGGATCAATTAGAACTTATGATTGGTGTGCTGTATTAGCTTTATTTTTTGGTTATAGATGTTAAACAGAGTTGGGCTGAGGGAAGAGCCCTGAGGTACGCCGCAGATGATCTCGGTGGCTTCGGAGCGGAAGGAGGGAAGGCGGACGCTCTGTGTTCTGCCGGAGAGGAAGGAGGTGGTCCAGTCCAGGGCCTTCTCTTGGATCCCGGCGTTGTGGAGGCGTGTTCGTAGTGTGTGGTGGCAGACCGTGTCGAAGGCGGCTGACAGGTCCAGGAGGATGAGGGCCGCCGTTTCTCCGTTGTCCAGCAGGGACTTGATGTCATCGGTGGCGGCGATGAGTGGCAGCGTTTAATTTAACCAACTTGTTCCTGGTTTGCCAAATGCCTCTTGTCTTTTCATTTATTTAAGGTAAACTCATATCTGAGCAACACTTTGTCCCCATTTGTACATGGCATATGTGTGTCATTCCTCTTACTATGTTTAGCCCTCCACCAGACCATGGACCAAGTACTTGTGTTCATCCTCTCTTCCTGTTTTAAGAGCTACTTTTTAATTTGTGTTTGAGCACTCCACACGAGTGCTCGTGTTTTCACTCACTCTGTCCTTCGTCGCCTCTTTCAGATCGCAACCCCAGGCAGATCGCCCTTTCATCCGAACGCTGCTTTATTTATTTCACTGGTGTGCCCATGTTGCTTTGTTTAAACACTTTACAGAATGCATCTTTTCACTCCCCCCACCTCTCGAACCTGGAACCTGTAAGCACTTTCCCGATCATTTTTTCCCCACTTTTGTATAGTATGGTATAAGAGCACTTTACATGAGCACCAGTTGCACTACAGATGGATACATTCATTTAGGCCAGGTATTTTTAGAATGGGGAGGGGGGCCGCGCAGCCCCCTCCCCAGACCGATTACGGCAATGTGGACCCCATCCCACAGGGCCCGGCTTTTTCTTTTTTTAATAAAGGAAGGGAGGCTGTGTGGCCCCCCATCAATGGGCTGACTTTGGCCCCTGGGGACACCATCCCCTCGGACCTGGCCACAATAATAGGTGCCCTGGTCCCACCCAGGGCACCGAGACACATTGATGGGGACCGCGGGGGGAGCCTGAAGGCCCCGCGGTCCCTGCCGGATCCCCGCATCGTGCAGGAGACGGCTTTGCTTTTGGACAAAGGGAGCTGCTAAACATGCAGCTCCCTCTGTCCAAAAGCAATTCTGCTCCGCTTCTAGTAAGCGAGAGCATTTTTTCTGCTCTCACTTACTAGAAGCGGATCAGAGTTTGCTATCGCTTGGCAGGAGCGATTTCACTCCCGCCAACCCATAGCAAACAACTATGTCCCGGGGGTGGGCACCTTGGGACATAGCAGGAGCTGGTCCTGGGGGTGGCGGTCCCCAGGGCCATCTTTGGCTCAAGGAGGAGAGCTGCATGGCCCCCCTCCTTTGTTTAATTTGTTGTTAAAAGGTGGTGGTCCTTGGGGCCCGCAATGGACCCCCTTCATTAGGTTATGTGAGCCCCGGGGAGGTGGCGGTCCACCTGGGCTGCAAGGGGACTGCATGGGATCCCGCATTTCATTGTTAATTGCCCCAGTGATGTGGTGCCCCCTGGGGCTGAGGGGGTTGTGTGCCCCCGCTTTCTTTATTACACAAAGCCCCGGGGAGGTGGTGGTCCCCAGGACTGTAAGGTAAGCCATACGGGCCTCCCCCACACTCATATATCAAATAGCCCCAGGGAGGAGGTGGTCCCCAGGGCTTCAGGGGCCTGCAGGCCCCCCACATCAGTTTACATATGTTTGCTCCATGGAGGTGGCGGTCTACGCAGCGCGGGCGTGCCGCATGGGCACCCCACACATTACTATAAAAACTGCCCCTGGGATTTGGCCCACCTGGGGGCTTAATGAAAAAGACATGCAAGACCACCCATGAATTTGCAGCAAAATTGAATTTAAAAAAAGCTTTTAATCCCTGGCGGCCTTCCTGTGGGACCCCAACACCATATCTGGGAGGTCAGGGTATTCCTACTTTGCCCCCTTTTCTTTTTTTTTTTTTTTACTTTTTTTTGTGGGATTCGGCTTTAAGCCAAGTCCCAAGAAGGCTGCCAACACTTCTTGTTTGAAGTGATGGCAGCCAGTCAAATTTTAGTAGGATCCGCAAGTCCACTTCAAGGACTCGCGTACACAGATATCTCTATTTTTTAAATGTAAATATCTCTGGAACTACAGAACGGATTTACACCAAATCACAAAAAGCATGCTTGGTGGACTAACATCTAGCTTTCTGCCAAATTTGGCGTAATTCCGTTCGGCTGTTCGGGCTGTAGTCGTGTCATAGACATAACATGGGGGAAATGCGTTTTTGGACCCCCCTTTTTTCTCAGCTCCCGCTTGACGGATCACCCTGAAACACAGCAGTTAAATTAAAAAGGGGACGTTTTTTGAACATTTTGTGAAGATTCATCAAGCGGCACCGAAGTTATTGGCAAAACAAAAAACGCTTTTCCTATGGAAACTTTGGTCCTAACTATATATATATATTACCGAGCTCCTCGTCGGGTTCAAACAAATGAAACGGCACTCCAAGCAGTGTTTAGCAGTTTAATTCAAAATCCAAGGTTTGGCAGACTGAGTCAATACACATTGGGCCAGATGTACGACCATTTTATTTTGCGCCTCGCAATTTGCGACTAATTGCGAGTCGCAAATTGCGAGGCGCAAAATAAAAGGTACAACAGTGTGTTTAACACTGTTTGCGATTCCCAATGGGGTCGCCAATTGCGAGGCTCATTTTTTTTTTTTTTTTTTTTTAATTTGTTTATTGGTATTTCGAAATCAATACAGTACATATCTCATACAACAACAAACCAACTTGGTGCATGGTTGCCAAATATATGACATTACAAATCATACAATTGCCGCCTATTTCATCCTGTATCGAACACAGCGATGTGCCTTGCAAGCACAGGGCCAACTGGCACTTACATGTAAACATTTAAATGCAATGGTACACAAAGCTGACAGTGGTACACAATGACCCTCCCTTAGTACCCAACCTGGACACATAACATAGCCCCACATTATTGGAATTACATATCCCCAGTGAAATCCACAGCTACCACATCCTTTCCAGGACCACTCGTCTTCTCCCGAACCCAGGTAATGAATGGTTCCCATATCTCCCTGGGTCTAGAAGTGGGTGGCATTAGTTCCCAAAAAATGGCCAGCTGAACACGGCCATACGTAACCTCCCTGATCCATTCTGTGATAGTTGGTTTCTTCTTTCTCCCCCAGTGAACTGCTATTTGGTGTTTTGTGAATAGTAGCAACAGTGCATGCAATTTGCGTTTTTTAATATGCGTGTCTTTGACATATCCTAGTAGTCCCACTAACGGGGATGTGGACATCATCATACCCAGGATCTGATTTATAGACGCAAAAATGTGAGACCAGTACTCAGCGATGGCCGGACACTCCCATGCCATGTGAAGAAAGGAGGCAGAAGCCATCCCACAGCGCCAGCAACAGTCATCATCTCTGAGCCCCATTCGGTATAAGCTAGTGGGCGTTCAGTAATATCTATGTAAGAATTTGAAATGGATCAGGCGGAGCTTGTAATTAGGGGATAATTCAGTTAATTGGGTGCAACAGTATGCCCACTGGTCTTCAGTCAGGGGGGGCAATAGCTCTGCATTCCACTTATGCCAAGCACTAGGTGTCGTCACGGGGGCGTCCGCCTGCATGTGTGCGTAAAGTCTGGTGATAAGTCTACGCGGCGATGGTGTACGAAGCAGAGTTTCCAGAGCGTTCAAAGGGGATGGTTGGGACGGGAAGTCGGCGTGCAGTTTGCGACAGGCAGCCCGTATTTTGTGATATAGAAAAGTCTCCCCGAAAGATACCCTCTGTCCCTCCTCCACCATCTGAGGTTCTCTAAAAATACCCTCCGGGTAGAGATCTGCAAATGTATGAAGGGACATCTTCTGTGCTATCTTGTTGTTTATCTCATCCCTGATGTTAGGTAACATTGGATTCTGTGCTAGGGGGATGGAAGGAGCATATAATATCTGGGCTCCCGCTCATCTGCATAGCCCATCCCAAGCCCATCTCAAAGCTTCAGAGGTGTCAATGCCATCTGTGGGTCGTTTATATGTCTGATATATCGCCAACTGCAGAGGTACCGGCGCCACCACAGCTGTCTCCACAGCCATGTGTGGCTGAAAGGGCGCCGGGTGGACCCAATAATGCAGGAAGTGTGCCTGTGCGCAGAGTGCATATAACTTCATATCGGGTGCACCCAAGCCCCCCTGCTTAAGCGACAAAGACAGCAGCTCCCATGACACCCGGGCCTGACCTCCCGCCCATACCAATGATATTAACAATGATCGCAATGTTCTAAAAAAGGTGAGTATGATTGGCAGATTTACAAAAAGATACAAAAATGTAGGCAGAACAATCATTTTTGTTAGCGCGATCTTCCCTGCTAATGACAGTGGGAGTTTAGCCCATATAGCCACCTTCTCCTCCAGCCAATCAATGGCTCTACCATAATTTAGGTTCCACACTTCCTGGAGATCTCGGCTTATCCAAATTCCCAAATACTTCACTTTCTCATCTTCCCATTGTAACAGGAACTCAGAAGCCACTGCCTTGGTGTTATCTGTTATGGGAAACACCACCGATTTAGCCCAATTTATAGAGACGCCTGATAGCCTGCCAAATTTGATAAACTCTCTCAGCACTGTGTCCAGGTTTCGCGCAGGGTCCAGAATGTACAAGGTGACATCATCTGCGTAAAGTGATATCAGGAGGCTCCGAGCACTAAACCCTATCCCTTTGTCAGTGTGGTGTTGCCTAATGCGTGCAGCTAACGGGTCCATCGCAATGGCAAACAACAGGGGGGACAACTGGCACCCCTGCCGCGTGCCCCGCGTGATCTGAAATGGATCAGACAAAAGGCCATTCACTCGTACCCTAGCCGTCGGTTCAGTATATAACAATTTGATCCATCTGAGAAGAAGGGGGCCAAAACCCATCCGCTCCAAAATCCTGAACAAATAGGGCCACTCAAGCGAGTCAAAGGCCTTTGTCGCATCCAAGAACACTGCCACCGCCTGCACATCGGGATGCAAATAATGCAGGACCGAAAAAACTGTTCTCAGGTTGTGAGAGGTAGACCTCCCGGGTATGAAGCCCGATTGATCTGGCAGGGCTATGAGGGGAAGCATGGGTTGCAACCTATTCGCTATTAATTTTGCCAGTATTTTAGCATCTACATTAATAAGCGACAGTGGTCTATATGAATCTAAGTCAGTTTCCGATTTACCCGGCTTTAGCAGGGTTATAATGATAGCTTCCCGCATAGTTTGTGGTAGTATGCCTGCTTCATGTGCTTCCTCATATACCGCCAAAAGTTTGGGCGCGAGCTCTTCTACGTAGGCTTTATAGAAGGCGGTCGTCAGACCGTCCGACCCAGGGGCTTTATCCAGTGGCATGCTTTTAATAACTTTGGCCACGTCTTCCACCGTAAATGGTAGGTGCATATACTCCCTATGCCGGTCATTAAACCAAACTAGGGCCAATGAATCTAAAAATGCCTGCATGCCCTCCGGGCATCCAGTTTGTGTAGCTGTGTACAAGTGGGAGTAAAAGGACGAGAATTCAGTAGTTACAGCCGCCGGACCTCTGACAGTGCCACCCTTTTTATCAATGAGTTCGGGAATGTAAGCAGTAGACCGCGAATTCCGAAGCATGCCTGCAAGCGTCCGTCCCGGTCTATCGCCTTCACCATATCTACGCGCCTCTGCATACTTCCCAAGAAATTTCACTTCTCTTTGCGCCTCTTCGTCATATTCTAACAGTTTGGCCTTCAATTCAGCCAAGAGAGCAGGCTCGTCCTCAGAATACACGCGCGTCTCCAGGTCTTTTATTTGAGTCTCGATGTTGCGTAAAGTGAGTCTAATGGCTTTAAGGACACCCGCCTGTCTAGAAATACATTGTCCCCTGATTATCACTTTGAACGCCTCCCATAACGAGGCCACGGTGTCAACAGAACCTGTGTTAAGTGCGAAGTAATCCGTTATATCAGTACGGATTTCCTCCTTAAATGCCTCATCTAATAACGCATGTGGAGGCAGCCTCCAGGAGAACGCCCTCTGCGTGGCATCAGGCAATGAGATTGTCAAAAGGCGCGGGGAGTGATCCGATAGTGTTCTGGGCAGGTGCGCCACCTCCACTACCCAACTGGCCACATCTCTCGTCGTTAGCCAATAATCCAGGCGAGACCAGGCCCTATGATGTTCAGAGAAGCAAGTACCCTCCCTAGTCAATGGATTGCGTAGGCGCCATATGTCAACCATGTCCCCATCATCTAATAGAGCATTCAGGACTTTGCCGGCAGCGGGATAATGTGTCCTCGCCGTGCCCTGTCTGTCCAAGTTGTCATTTAAAATGGCGTTGAAGTCCCCCCCCCCCATAAGATCGTGGTGCACCCAGTCGCCTTGACTTTATCCCATACATCTTGGAAAAAATTAGGGGAGTCTGTATTAGGTCCATTCACCGCTACTAAGGTTAAGAAAACACCTCCCAGTGATCCCAGCAGAATAATATATCGGCCGTCAGGATCTGTATGTACCTCTCTCTCTTTCCAATCGAGACCACGTTTCACCAACACTGCCACCCCACGGGAGTAATTTGAGTATACCGATGTGTATGTGAAACCCCATCGCTTATGTTTAATTTTCGAAGAGGATTGGGCATGTAAATGAGTTTCCTGTAGCATGCATAGATCAATATTGTGTCTTGTTAGGTACGCATGAACCAACCTGGATTTCCTACTGTCATTTAGTCCCCTTATGTTCCACGTCAAGCAGTTTACTTTGGTCTCGTGTTGCACACGAAGGTCAAATGTATGTCATCGCTGTGTCTCGTTCGATATGTAATTATCTCAAGTTTTACTGTGTGTTTCCTCCAAAGGCATGGCAATACACCAACAAAACCATGAAGAACATACCCGTCCCTCCCCCCTTCACCCACATCAACCCCCCAAACAGGTTGAAGAATACCCCCCCAACAATAAAACATAAAACAGCGTAGTTTCGGGAAAACTCCCATGGGGATGAATGATTACCGGCCTACTACCCTACCTTAGCAGGGTGGCCAAGAAACTGCAAGGAGACAAACCTGCTACATGACAAAATGATAATTGTGCGGCTTTTGTTCAAAGATCCATATCACCTCCTCCCAACTTGCAATTCCAGACCCATGCAACACTCCCGCAACCGCAGCAACCAGGATAATGTTTCCAAAAAATAAGACAATAGTTCCCCGGGTTAATATATATCCCTACACACCCCCAGTGCGTAGCTACATGTAGAAACTGATCAGGCTGACAATTACAATCAGCAGTCGAAAAGAGTTGCCAATACAAAATGAGAAAATTGCAAATCGGCTCAAAGTACAAATACGCTCCCCCACACGGATCCAAAATGCTAATTAAGAAGTGTGATGAGCATTATGTATATGGAGAGGAATAGGAGAAACAAAAACAAAAGGAAGGAATACAGTATCTCGCTGTTCAGTCATTGTCACTTAGCTGGCGGTCAGGCGCTTCTTCCGCTCTAGGACTGGTCTTGGTCCGCTTACCACCTACGTGTTTCGCAAACTTCAGAGCGGACTTGGCGTCGGTAAAGAAGTGGGCGGATCCGTCATGGGACACTTTAAGTTCAGCAGGATATAGTAGGGAGTATGGGATTTGCGCCTGCAATATGATCCGCTTTGCCGGCAAGAATTCACGCCTTGCTGCCTGTACCGCCGGGGTGAAGTCCGGGTAGAAGGCGACCTGGTTTCCTTGATGTGTTATTTTCCCCATTGCACGCGCCTGGTGCAGTACCACATCCCGGTCTTGATAATTCAATATTCTTGCCAGAATGGGCCGCGGACAAACTCCCACCGGAGGCTTGGGACCCAAAGCACGATGGGCCCTTTCCACCGCAAAGACCGGCGAGAGGTGCGTTGCAAACAGGTCCCGCAGCAAATCCGCCACATACACCTCCATTTTGGTAATCGACGTCGTCTCCGGAATTCCCGTGATGCGTAGATTGCTGCGGCGCGATCTCGCCTCCAAATCTTCATTTTTGGCTCGGATCACACCCAACAACCTATCCTTTTGCAGCAGTTGATCTTTTGTTTCCACCTGAAACTCGTGAAAATCGGACTGCTTATTTTCAAGCATGTCTAATCTATGTTCATGAACCCTGACCTGGGTCTTCACAGATTCCATTTGGGTGGTTAGCGTGTCTAATTTCGCGTCGATTGTGCGAAGGCTGGACCGCATTTCGAGCATGAGCGTGCGGATATCCTCTCCCTGATCACTCAACGGCCCTTCAGCAGACCCTCCTGTGGCAGATTCTGGATCCGATTCCATCTGTCTAGTCGCTCTTCGCTGATCAAAGCTGATTTTGGGCTGTTTGGCATCTTGTTTGCCCATGATTCACCTGCCCCGGGTGCACCTCCGCAGCGACTTGCAGGCTTAGCGATGCCCTCCCCGCCAGTGGCGCTTCGTTCCCAACACACAATGCACGGCCTGTTCTGGTTTACCGTAGCCAAGTTGTGTACATCAGCTGCCCACGCACCATTGGCACCTTCACCGTCCCTTACTCGTGGTTCAGCGGGGGAGGGGGAATCAGCAGCCACCACACTGCACCCGAGATGGCACCCACAGCAGCGTCCCAAGGGCATGCAGCGAGTGTGTGAGTCAGAAGTGACCTCCGCAGACCGCCTCACCTCACGGCACCAGGAATCGTTGTATACTGTCCTTCACGTGCGTGCACTCAGATCCAGCAGGTCAGAAACACGTGCGCACACTTTGGGCACAGGTTCACCGGCTTTAGCAGACCAAAGCACCCCAGCGTATCGAAGACAACGTTCCACTACGGGTTTGCCACGTTCCGCAGTCCACCGGCCGGTTCAGCAGAGGTGCAGGCTCACCCAGACGAAAGAAATAGCGCCCACTCACGATAGCGTCTTCACTGTCCAGTGGGCTTCAACAACCCACCAGTTCCGCCGTATGCCCTCAGATCAGCGCCGCGTCCCGCATCTGCCTCACCGTATCGTCCGCGTGTCCAGGATCGGCGCACCTCGACACTCCTGCGGCCTGGGTGCACTCTTAGCCTCCGATCCTAAAATGGCACCCACAGATCTCCGGGAGTCTCGTCAGGCACTCCGTGTTGTGACCGCTGCCTTCAGCTCCAGTTACTGCAATAATTCGAGGGTGTCAGGCCCCCCAGCACTCTCGGTGGGATATACTGCCTCTATTCCAGATCTGCAGTCATCACCGCAAAGGCCCGCTGCGGAGCCCCGGTCTCAATTAGTCATGGCCGCCGCGTTGCGCCTCCGCCAGTTTCTTCCTCTCCACCGCTCACGGCACTCCGGGGCACATAGGTTAGCAACCAGGCAGCGCAGTCGGCAAATAATCACACCGCTTGATGCCGCGGGTGATCCGCTCCCAAGGAAACGAGAAAGGCAGGATTTCGTCTCCTGTAAATGTGCGGATTAGTGAAAGGATAATATCTCGGCCGGCGGAGCTCGCTCACAGAGCGGCCATTCCGCAGCACGGCAAGCCACGCCCCCCATTGCGAGGCTCATTAATATTAATGAGCCTCTCGCAATTTGTGAGCCCATTGGGAATGACAGGCCCTCCCAGGGATGGTGGCCTGCTGGGCTCAGCAGACCACCATGTCTGGGATTGCTTTTTAAATAAAGCAGTTTTTTTAAAAAATGCAGCCCGTTTTCCTTAAAGGAAAACGGGATGCATTTAAAAAAAGAAAAATTAATCGTTTCACTGCCTGCCCTTAAAAAATATTTTGGCATGCATTTGCAATGGGGACCCCTTCCCATTTGTGAATTCATTACCACCTACTTGAAGTAGGTGGTAATTGCGAGTGTTTTGCAACCGCAATTGCGGTCGCAAAACATTAGTACATGGTTTTGAGACTCGCTATTTGGAAGGGAACGCCCCTTCCAAATAGCGAGTCGCAAAACCTATTTAGCGAGTCGCAAATAAATTGCAACTCGCTAAATAGGCTTTGTACATGGCCCATGATGTTTTTGCATGTGCAAACGGGTTCGCAAACCCGTTTGCGCATGAAAAAATGTGTCGTACATCTGGCTCTGTGTTTATAAACACCCATAACAAGTGATAAACATAAAAGTTGGACTTGTAACAGTCCGCGAATTTTACTGACATCTTGGAATGGACAATAATATACTATGCGTCATTTGTACAAGCACAGTGATTAAGCCCAAGTGGGCAAAATCTGATTATGCATACCAATCAATATAATATGATGCTATTTGGCAACAGTAAACAAATAAAGGGTACATTCATAGGCACTTGCTTTGCTCCCAGCTACTCAAATTTACTGATATGCTGTTGGAAGGAGCAGGGTGCCCAGCTACCTAGAACAGTATATGCAATATATGGTAATATGGCTACCCTATATTGAATGGCACAGTGCAACAACTTACTGAGTTCCATAAAATGCTTGAATGCAAATGTTCTGAATCTGAACTTTAGTATGGCCCACACTTCTACCAATGCAGAATTTCGGGATTTGAAAATAAAGGTTATAGGGAACAAATTAGACACATATCTTTTCAGAAGAAAGACATATAGCAAAAGTTTCATATTTTTTTCCAGAGTAGTCATCCCACACAAATTAAGTGGAGCACACCATATGGTGAATTAGTGAGGCTAAGAAGCAATTGCACCTACAAGAGTGCCTTTGAGGACGCAAAAATGGATTTACTGAAACATTTCAAAACCGGCGGGCAACCACCGTAGGTTTTAAGAACAGAGGTAGAGAAGATCAAGATGTTAAATGGAGTTGATTTACTAAACAAACCCCTAATAAGCAGATCACCAAGATAAGGAGAACCTACAGATCTGACAAGAAAGATATCAGACTCCCAAGTCCACTGCAGGAATGCTTGGATTTTAATGGTGCGCTGTCTTACCCACCTTGTGTGCTATGGAATCTAAAAGACACTGCCTAGAACACAATGGGAAGGGGGACTTGGGAAAGACATATGTCACTACATAGCAACCTGTCTTGGACTTGGTATCGATTCATCCCATGCATCGGAGTCCTGAAGAAAATTAACAAACAACATTTACTATATTACATAAATGAGATAGAAATGCTTACATATTTCACATTGTTACATCACATATATGCAAAGAGAGGAGAGATTCAGAAAATAATAGCTGGATGCAGAGGTAAAGCCTGTTGAATTGTTTTATTCTTATTCATACAGTTCAGAGGTCTACAGCCAACAAGTGTTTCGCCCCTTAGCGGTGCACAATTCAATGGCTTTTTCAAGGCAAAGAGGAGGGTCCATTATGTATTGGCAGTTGTATGACTCCATAACGCATGCCATTACATCGCATGCCATTACAACGCAGTTGTAACAACGCAAGTGTTGTTACAACGCGTTAGCATTACAACGCAAACTTTAACCATGCATATACCTTTACAACGCATGCCTTTACAATGAATTTTGTTGTAAAAGCCTGTTTTGTAAAAGCATATGCGTTGTTAAAGTTATGATTGAAAATATAAGTATTTTACAGGTAAATATAAACGCTATATATGTATACAATAGAGCTTTATATTTCCCTGAAAAATACATTTAAAATTCCACACACAATGATGTGTGTTGAAATATATAAAACCATATATAAATATATATATTTTTTTTATATAAATGTGTATACATATATATATATATATATATACACATATAATAAATCGATATATATATATATATACATATATATATATGATATATATATAAATAAATATATATACACACACACACATTTCCCAAAAATCCAACAACCCCTCAACCCCTACCCACCCTAAAATTATCCTTGCCACCCCAAAACCACTACCCACCCTAAACCCTAAAATTATCCTTGCCCCTCCAAAACCCCTACCCACCCTGAAACCCTAAAATTACGCTTTTTTTTAAAACAGATTTTATTAGGCAATTTGTCATTGAAACTAACAGTTCCGTACAAGTCTCATTACAGTTAAGGCCATATTACTCAAAAACAAATTGCACTTCTCCATTAACAATATCATTCTCATCTATACTTTTGTCATTAAGTGCTCGTGCGATTCTTATATCAGAATGGGTGCCCCCACCTCCCTACTCGTACCATACCTTATCCTATCCTTCTTGCAGTACAGTTTTGTTACAGTCATCCAATCAAAGGTCCTAGTGCAATGCAGTCAAACATCACATATAACCTAACAAACTCTTCCCCCCCACATCCCCTACCCACCCCCCCCCAGGCGTGTCCATGTTCTCTGATTACAAATGATGTCCAAAATCCCCCCGTCTGCCATAGCACATCTGTACTCCTATGACCATGGAAGAGAGAGGGGTCCCTGTCTCCCCATCGGTTTCTTCCTGGTTCAGGATTGCAATGTCAGGGAGTGTGGATTTCAACTACCTCCCCCTGGGCCTCCCCCCCGCGGGACCTCCTCCTCCTCAATCTCAGGATTCTTTAAAAGGTCCACCATCGCCATCCATGCTCTCGCTGCCTCTAGTGTTTTGTCACTGCCAGTCTTCTTCACTGTTCTCAGTCTGACTGCCCCCTCGCATTCTGCCCATTTCAAGAATTCTGACCTCCACCTATGTATATTAGGGCCCCGTTGCGATTTCCAGTGGCTAGTGATTTCCCTCTTTGCCAGCACCAAACTCAAGCCGTGAAATTTACTTGTCACTTTATTTTTAGAGGTGTGGGGGAACCAATGCAGCAAGCAGTGCCCCGGTGTTGTTGCTACCTCCTTTTCTGTCGTCTCCGCTAATAGTGTAGTTACTTGTCTCCAGAACGCACTCAATTCTGGGCAAGTCAAGAACATATGAATAAACTCTGCTCCCTCTGTATTACAGCTTCGGCATGCCGCCGTATCTATATGAAAATATCTATTAATACAGCTCGGCGTGAGGTATGCTCTATGTAAAACATAGAAATGTACCAACTGAAATCTAGCATTCCTCGTACTCTTATTTGTTCTCTCCACTAGCTCTCCCCACACTTTCTCGGGGATCGGCTCCCCCAAATCCTCTATCCACTTCTGGTGTATTTTGTGCATGGCAGGAAGATTCTCACGTCAAAATCTCCCGTAGAGGCAAGTAACCGCTTTGTGTGTTCCTGCCGCTGTTACCACATACTGGCAACTTTCCGACATGGTGGGTTCTACAAGCCCCCCTCTCCAATGATTGTGTATTGCCGCTGTGAGGGCAGTGTGTAACAGGAAATCTCCCCCAGGAATGCCATATCTTTCTTGAAGGACCTGGAAAGGGACTAAGCCTCCCTCCTCGTATAAATCTCCCACTGTGGTCACTCCTACATCCTTCCAGTCTTCTAAACGTCTCCAGTCCCCCCCATGTGGAAGCATTTCACATACGGTCAGCGGAATCTCAGGGGCATATGGACGCCCGGCCCCCACCCTTTGTAGACCTCTAGTACAACACCTGCGCACCACTTTTAGTTCAATAGACAATTCGCGCTCCCGTATGGGAAGTCTTAATAGTACTCGGGAGAGGAGTTCCATGCTGGGTGTCATGTCTCCCTGTTGCGCCGTTCCCCACATCCGACTCGCAACCCATTTCGTGAGCCATTGTAACTGGTCCGCTATGTAATAATATTCAAAGTCCGGGACAGTCATACCCCCCATTTTTCTAGGTCTCGTCAGCGTTGAGAGGGCCACTCTACACCTACCAGTTCCCCATAAGAATTCCGTTATCTGGCTCTGCAATTGCTTAAACATCCCCGCCGGGATCCACACCGGGAGCACTCCGAAGAGATACAAGAGTCTCGGTAGTGTCACCATATTCAATAATGCTACTCTACCTGCCACAGATATAGGAAGGGTCCCCCAAAATTCGAAACTGGCCTTCACCCCCCTTATCGCTCTACCCACATTGCCCTCCAAGAGGTCCCCTTGACCATGATATATCTGTGTTCCCAAGTACCATAGCGATCTATTTTCCCATTGAATCCCTTCAACTTCGGGAGGCTCCTCTCTGCCCTCCTTAGCAGGGAAAAGGCATGATTTCATCCAGTTCACTCTAAGTCCTGCCACTTTTTCCAGCGCTGCAAGCAAGTCTTTAGCTCCCTGCAATTTCTCGCCCACATTACCCAGGAACAAGAGCAGATCATCGGCATACAATGCAATATGATGTGCGCAACCAGCGACTTCCAATCCCCAATAGAAGTGCCCTTGTCTAGCTCTCGCCGCTAGCGGTTCCATAGCCAGAGCAAACAGCAGTGACGACAGAGGGCATCCTTGGCGTGTCCCCCTCTCCACCCGATAACTATCCGATACAAGCTTGCCCGTTCTGACTCTTGCTGTAGAGTCTGCATACAAAAATGCCGTCCAAGTAACAAAGTCAAATCCCAAACCGCCTCATCACTCGGTATAAGTAGGGCCATTCAAGGCTGTCAAAAGCCTTCTCTATGTCTACCACAAATATCACCGCTTCCTCTTTGCAGTAAGAGTCACCCTCCAGGATCTGTATCAGTCGTCTGATGTTCAATGCTGTGTTCCTGGATGGTATAAAACCTGCTTGATCTCGGTGTATGAGGTCAACCATATATGGGAGGAGACGCATAGCCAAAATTTTGCTCAAGATTTTATAGTCCAAGTTAAGCATGGACAATGGTCTGTATGCCGACCTATCAGATGGGGGTTTGCCAGGTTTTAGCAGCGGAATAATCACGGCTTCCCTTGTGGAGCCAGGTAACTTCCCCTCCTGCTTCGCCTGATTATATATGAACACCAGACGGGGAGCCAACAGGTCAGTGAACGTGGAATAGAACTCCACTGGGAGTCCATCAGTCCCTGGAGTCCTATTCCTTGCCATGGACGCAATAGCTCGCTTCACTTCGCCTACATCTATATCTTTCCCCAGGGCCTCTGCGTCATCCTCCCCAACTGTTGGCAGATCTACATCTCCCACGAACCCGTCAATTTCCTCGTCTGTGGCGGATATCCTGCTTTTATATAACTCTGTGTAGTATCCCATAAAGTGATCGTTGATATCTTGCTGCCTGTGCCATATCTCCCCGTCATCTCCCCTCATTTCCAGGATGACCAATCCTCGCCTGGCTGGATTAGCCAACCAGGCTAACAGTGACCCAGTCTTGTCTCTCTCAGCATGAGCCCTCGTCATATAATTCTTATAATCAAAGCAGCGTAATCCTTCCACCTGCTCAGCTACTGCCTCTCTAGCCGCCAATAGATCTTCCTGTTTGTCCCCCCGTTCTGGCCTCTCTTTCTCTAAATCCCGGAGCTTCTGTTCTGCCTCCATAGTGTCCCTCAGGAGTACCCTCCTTACCTCCACCGCCTCAGAAATGCATCTGCCGCGTATTGTTGCCTTAAAGGCCTCCCACTTTATCAATCTGCTCGTGGCCGTACCCGTATTCTCCTCAAAATACTGCTCTATGGCTGTACGTATGGTGGCCTGGAAAACCTGGTCTTCCAGTGTCTCATGTTGTAAACGCCAGGTCGGAATTTTTGGTCTATCCCTGGCCCAGGTCAACCCTACTAACAAGGGGTTATGGTCCGAGATCGTCCTCGCCAGATATTTGCGCGTCTGAACACATGCATGGACGTCCGGGGAGCACAAGATAGAATCTAGCCTAACATGCAGTTTGTTTAGGGACGAGAAGAAGGAGTAATCCCTCTCTTCCGGATGTTGTGCCCTCCAAGTGTCAATTAACCCCCACTGTTGTTGCCAAAGCCTGCGCGCTTCTGCTATTTTACGCATGGGTGAATCCGGAAGGGGCGGGTGAGACCTATCCAGGGTCACGTCTGTGATGCAATTGTAGTCCCCTCCCAATATCACCGAGCCCGTCAGAGTCGGCGCCAGAGCCTTAGAGAGGTGGGATAGGAACGAAACCTGATCTATGTTTGGTCCATAAATGCTACCTATCATCATATCCCTTCCATTCAATTTACCCAACAGTATTACATATCTCCCATCAGGATCTAATATTTGTTTAGTACATTGGAACGGGACCCCCGCTCTCACCCACACCAGGACCCCCCTGGCAAATGCGTAATTCGTATAGAACACTTGCCCTCTCCATCTGCGCTGTAGAGCAGCTCCTTCTTTCCCCATTATATATGTCTCCTGTAACATAGCAATTTGAACCCCTCTCCTTATTAAATATGCATGTATTTTATGCCTCCTCTGCATGGAATGCATCCCCCGCACATTCCAGGAGATGCATCTAAGATCTATGGGGGACGCCATTCGGTCGAGCTTGTCCTAACTACTATTTTCCCCCTATCTCTGACACGCCTGGGTCCCGAAATAAACACCCATTTCAAACAGCCTAACTCCCCCTCCCCAGGACAGGTTTAGGTAGTCCCGATCCCATCCAAACAAAGAACCCACAAATGAAGATCGTCTTAGCTTAGGGGTTGTAGATCGGGCCCATCAGTTCCGGAATCTGCTCCCTCCACCCATCCCAAAATTTATGTTCATATTTTCAGCCCCAGTCACCCAATACGTATCGGTCCAATTCTGCTCCATCGTTGATCTGCTCACCGTCTTACCTGAAACTACTTCCTTCAGGACATACTCTGGTAATGTTCATAACTCTTGTGCGCATTATCATCATCAACCTTTATTACGATCACCAGGATCCAAAAAAGTACAAACAGCACAGGTATAAAACAGTATGTAAAAATTTAGAAAGAATTTAAAACATTTTAAGAACAGTTCATTAGGATAAATGTGCAAAAAATTTGAGGTACGGCAATTATCAGCAAGGAAAAATACAACATATTGGTTTCTTCCCTATAAAAATATAAAAGCAATTTCATTTGGGAAAGGTGCAAAAAAGTAAAGTGCAGTAATTCTTAATGAGAAGAGTACTTCATACAGGTATCTTCCCACGCCTGACCCACAGTGCAAACCAAAATCTAGAAAGCCCAAAAACTATTGGTCTTCGGATATCAGTGCACAATATTCTCAATATATCAAGATAATGGCCTGGACCAACAAGTCTACACAAATGGAGTATCCATTTTTTCCTCAGTGATAAATAATGAGGACAAAAAAAAAGTAAATGGACAATCGATTCTGGACAGGCCTTACATGCAGGACACTGGTCACCCTGTGGAGCACTACAACACCACTTGGAGCTAAATAATCTTGTGGGCAAGGTCTTATAATGGAACTGAAGGAACAGTTTACGTGCCAACGGTATTGTGCGCATTAGACAATGTCATCTACTGACTTGGGGGTTATCTTTGGGAGCTCCATCTCGGAGTCTTCATTTGCACTCGTTGAAAGTGAGCCGTCAGATCGGTCCACTTCTTGGCCACTTCTACTCGAACCCGGACTAGAACCCCCCCAGTTGAGCTCCACCACTGCCCAGAGCGCCTTATGCCTTTCATCTCTGGCTTCCGCCGGGGAGGGCACCTGTGTCGTGCTCTGGGCCTTATCCTTCTGACTTGACATTGACCCGGGCGAGGATCCCTGCCTTCCTTGTGGTGGTCTGGAGTCCAGACACTCCCAGACTTCCTGCGGTGCGTGGAAAAACTACGCCCTGTCTCGGTCAGACACTCCCAGCCGAGCTGGGACCATCAAGGCATATGGGACTTGTAACTGTTGCAACTTCCTCTTGACTGCCAGGAAGGAAGCCCTTTGTCTCTGTACTTCTCTAGTGAAGTCGCGGAATATCGACACCCTACTGTTGCCTATTTCGAGGTCTCTCTTCTGGCGGACCTGATGTAATATATGGTCCCGGTCTCTAAAGTGTAGTAGCTGCACCACTATTGGGCGCGGGGGGGCCCTGGCTTAGGGGCTCTGGCCGGGACTCTGTGTGCCCTCTCCAGGGCGTAGAAGGATGAAAGTCCCTCCGGCACTACCTCCGTTTTGAGCCAGGCCTCCAGGAACTAAACCATATCACTCCCCTCCTCTCTTTCCGGCACTCCTACTATATGTAGGTTGTTTCTGCGGGACCTCCCCTCACTGTCCTCCGCTCTAACTTCCAAGGTCCGCACCTTGGCTTCAATGGTCCTGATAGATTTTTGTAGGTCCACCACCGTCGTGGGTAGATCTGTGAGTGTTTTTTCCGTGAGCGCAACTCTTTCTTTTAGCTTGCGGTGGTCGTCTTTCAATAAGTTCAAGTCTGTGCCTATTGCATCAATTTTAGTTTCTAATGCTTCCCTGGAGGCAGTGATAGCTTGCATGATATCTGACAGAGTCGGCTTCGCGGGGGTTGCTCCTGTGCTCGTATCCCGGCTTTCCTCGTCGTCATCTGTCTGGGTGTTGCCGCCCTCCATACTGAGGGCACTGAACCCTCTACGCTTCGGAACTTTCCCCATCTCTCCTGATGGGCTGGTATCTCCTATCCAGGTCAGGGTTCCCTTTGCAGCCAGTACAGATATGAGTTCTCGCAATGGGCAGTTCTCTGCGCAGCCACTTAGGCCCACCCTAGCTGTGGGCTTTCACTTCCAACCACCAATCCGTCAGTGGTCAATCGTGCTGTTCACGGGCATCTACCTCTTTCTGCGCAAGCTTTCTATCGCACTACCAGAGTTAGTGATTTTAGACCCTGTAACTGTGTTCCTCCTGTAGCCTGTTTATATTCCCAACACTTCCACTGTAGCGCTGTATGCAGTTTGTGCTGCCCTGTGCTCTTCTTCCCCTTCCTTTATCGCTGCCCGACTTCCTTTGTGCTTTTATAATAAATGCCACCTCTCTGGCCTTGACTTCGCTGCTGCCACTTCTACAGCAACTTTCACCCCTTCAATCTGCCATATGTCTGTATCGGGGGGTAGGGGAGGAGGGGGAAAGTCTCTCCGGTACTCACTGCAGCTATCTGCGGCCTCCGCCAGTCTCAGAGGGATATCCGTACTCACCGCGCAGCACCTCCTGCTGACATCAGGGCAGTCGCGCACCCCCCCTCGGGTGTCTCCTACCTCCATAGGCCTCTCTTCTGTTGCAGTCTGCTCAGCAGCGGTGTCAGGCAGAATTCCTCAGGTCTCCGCTTCAATCCGCCAGGCAGCCCAGACCCGCTGCCTCATCCGTCGTCTCACTCACACGCTTTGCCCTCCCCTCGGAACCCGACAGCCTGTTCTCACCTGCCTCCCGCACATTCCTTGCTCTGGTTTCTGGTGACCTCTTCCAGGGATCTAAGCGGCTATTCCCGGTCTCTGCGCCTTACGAGCGCTTCGCACAGGGACTATATTCTGCGTCCTCCGGTCGCGATCATCCCGATCTCGTCAGCGCGCTGCGCCATGGCCGCCATCTTGCGTGCTGGCTACAGAGGCTCGACTCCTGTCCGCTCTCTTTTCCCACAGATCACAGCAGGTATCTCCTTTCTGGGCAACTATTCACTCTCCAGGCCATTTCCACCACCTAACCGCCCGTAATTACTGGCTCTGGGGCACAGGATTATGGCAGATGGGGGATGTCGGGCCGGAGCTCCGTGGATCGCTTACACCTACATCGGCGCCAAGCCACGCCCCCCCAAACCCTAAAATTACCCTTGCCACCCCAAATCCCCTACCCACCCTAAACCTTAATATTACCCTTGCCACCCCAAAACCCCTACCCACCCATAACCCTAAAATTACCCTTGGCACATCAACCCCTACCCACCCTAAACCCTAAAATTTCTCTTGCCACCCTAAACCCCTACTCACCCTAAACCCTAATATTACCCTTGCCACACCAAAACCCCTACCCACCCTAAAATCTAAAATTACCCTTGCCACCCCAAAACCCATAGCCACCCTAAATCCTAAAATTACCCTTGCCACCCCAAAACCCATACCCACCCTAAACACTAAAGTTACCTATGCCACCCCAAAACCATACCCACCATAAACCCTAAAATTACCCATGCCACCCCAAAACCCATACCCCCCCAAAACCCTAAAATTACCCATGCCATCCCAAAACCCATACCCACCCTAAAACCTAAAATTACTCATGCCACCCCAAAATCCATACCCACCCTAAACCCCAAAATTACCCGTGCCACCCCAAAACCCATACCCACCCTAAACTCTAAAATTACCCATGCCACCCCAAAACCCATACCCACCCTAAACCCTAAAATTACCCATGCCACCCCAAAACCCATACCCACCCTAAATCCTAAAATTACCCATGCCACCCTAAAACACATACCCACCCTAAACCCCATAATTACCCATGCCACCCCAAAACCCATACCCACCCTAAACCCTAAATTTACCCATGCCACCCAAAAACCCATACCCACCCTAAACCCTAAAATCACCCATGCCACCCCAAAACCTCAATCAATAGATAACTTTATTCGGTTTTTATACAAACCATCAAAGTATACAATAAATAAAAACATTTCCTATTTACAATTAAAATATTTAAAACAATTCGTTTGAATATTTAAAAAAGGAAAGATTTAAAAAGACCACCAGAACAAGGAGAAAAGTGCATTTGATAATAACTACAAAATAAGCCTTTCCCTAAAACCTTACTACATACAAAACCTCAATGGGACAAAGGGACAATTTTTAAAATACACAGCACAGGTAATATACAAATATAATAAGCAATTAATATTATTGTACAGTCTGTAATATCAACTTCTGCCGCATTATCCAGAAGGCCAATAAAAAACGACTGACAGCAAAAACTATTAGTTCAGAAACGTCTGCCTTTAAAATTCTATAAGCAATCTGATACTGCCTAGCACCTGCATTAAGGCAGATAGGTCTTATCCACCTTCTGCGCAACTCGTGATATCCAGGGCAAAAAATAAAACATGTTCTTCAGATTCAATAGCTGAAGAACAGGCAGAACATGAACCTAATTGTAAACCCACCACCTCCTTGCCCGGGAATTTTAAAAGCAAATTACCATATCTAAATCTGATGTACAAGCTTTTAGCAAGGGGGGAAAAATCTGATCCAAAAAGGTTCGAATTGTGGACAGAATTTTATAACTATACCTAATACTTACATTTGAAATGCATATCCCTTTACCATTCATGCCATTACAACAAACTTAGTTGTAAAGGCATGCGTTGTAAAGGCCTATGCGCGGTAAAAAACTGTGTTGTGATGGTCATGCATTGTTACAAAGCATGCGTTGTAACGCTAGCGTTGTAATGGCATGCGGTTTAACAGCCGCAATGTAATGGCTGTTCCCCCTATTGGCAATTGTTTTTGTGGTTGGGTTCCCCATTTAACTTCTGGATGCAGTAGCATTGAGACTACATGATCAAATTCAACAGGACCGCGTGTACGAAAAGGGAAATGCTTTGTTCTAGAACACTAAACTATCAGATCCAGAATTTGAATGCAGTATTTCTAAATAATGTTTATGTTTCAATATTTATATGCTACAATAATCCGTGGTGAGGGAGCCATACCAACATTATAGGAATATGCACGCACAAAGAACTAGAAAATGTCTCTTTGCAATGAGGCATTGCAGTAGAGCAGCTTAGGCCAGAGGCCCCATTCAACCCTGGAAACATTTACTATATTGCCTTCTGAACTGAGCTATCTCATATAGTATACATACTGTGCATGATATGTCTTTGAGAGTTGGATAGCGTTCTGCAGCTACATGTGCTTGTGAATAAAAACGGCTCGCTTGCATCATGTAGTATGAAATTTTACTCTAAGGATAATCCTTCTACGGTATAACAGTAAAACTCCAGGTCTGATGGCTTAGTGGACTAATGTGTCCACTGTAGGGTCCTGTGTTCAACCTCATGGTCACAAGTTCAAATCCCAGTGGGTTCACTCAGCTATTCATCCTTCTGAGATCGGTAAAATGAGTATCATTGAGTTGGGTTACAATAACCATCTGTTATTCAACCTCAAGATACCCTTGGATGAATGTGTGCTTTACAAATGCATGTTATCTTATAACGATATGTGCATGTAGTGATATCAAACAGATTCAGAAAACCATATCAATTATGTGATTCAAAGCTCTTTAGAAGACATAAAAAGTGAGATTGTAATTCCCCAGACAAAAACATAACTTTGGTTCAAATAGAATCCAACATGAAACCACTTTTTGACCTAATTAAATAATGTCCAAGGCCATACATCGCAGGTGGCAGCACCCAGACAGGAATCAGTTCCACTGAAGAATTTCAGCTGATTCCATGAAGAATAATCCAGAGACGTTCAAAACACAAATGAGGAGTAGGCTTGAATGAGTCATTTTATTGCTGGGTTTAAATGTTATGTATTTTTCTCCATCAGATGTGTCTTTTCATATTTTTCGATGCATTTTTTGTACTGTGTGTGAGAAAATATTATAATGATTGCTTGATAGACAGAGAAGACCAGTCATGGAATCATGGAATTATATATATTAAGATGAATAAAATTATGTGATGGAATATAGTAAATCTCTCAGTTTGTTTCAACTAATCAAATGGTAAAAGAAATATTTAAGGGAAGATATCATATGATGAATATAGTTGAGCATTGCAGCACTAGCAATGACCATCATATCTAGACCACTATACTGTTTTGTGGTTCCCAAAAGTGACTTGCTGGACCTTCAACAATGCATGTCACAAATAATTTGTGGCATGTGGAACTAAGAGTGTTGAATTAATCAAATGTGAGATGAGGGAAACTTTCCTGCATTGGCATTTCAAATTATGAATTTAATTTACAAATACACACAACCTTCATTTGTGTGCAACATGGAGAGTTGCAGTGAAAGTTGCTCTAGCAATGTTATATTCCAGTCCAACTCAAGTGGGTGTCACTAGAACTCTTGGGTGTGTGTTGTAAATAATGTCACTCCGGAGGACTCTACTTACTCTGTGGTGGAAATTCCCAAAATGTTTGGAATTGTGAGCAAGGGGGGATTCAAAGATCTCTGAAATATCAGGTATAGATATGCCATTGTATCTGTATTTTTTGTTGTTGGGGGAAACCACAATGGAAAGTTTTCCACTGAAGTCTGCAAGGGAATACCTGTTACCATCCGCTAACGACCACCAATTAAGTGACAGTGTGGAGAGGATATGAGTAAAACTTTGACACACTTAACCTAGGACGTTAGAGGGCAAAACACCAGCATTATGGAGAAACATATATGCTCTATAAATGGCAGTATAGGAACATATACTGTGATTTGGACCAAATTAATGGACTATGTATGAAAGGAGAACAGAGTTATTATGTAGACCTCTGGACACACTTTAGCTATGTTAGAAATGGGGGTCTCTAGTTGGCAATGGTTTGCACCTTAGTCCAAATAGGGACCCTTCCTTCTAGTCAGGATAAGGGGGATACACTACTGAAATACACTACTGAAATAACCCCTGCTCACCCCTGCTCACCCCCTTGGTAGCTTGGCACGAGCAGTCAGGCTTATCTCAGAGGCAGTGTGTAAAGCATTTGCACATAACCAACAGTAACACAGTGAAAACAATACAACAGGACACCACAACAGCTTTAGAAAAATAACCAATATTTATCTGTGCAAACAAGACTAAAACAATAAAAGACCAACATACAGTAATCAAAAATAGGCACTTTGCAGAAATAACTTTAAAATGCAGTTCCTTGAAGCCGATCGCTCCATCCAGAGTTACTGCAGTGCTGAAAACAACAGAATCCAACAGTTCCTGCCAACAGTGTTGGTGAGGACCGGCGTTAGTGTCAGCAGACTCGTAAACAGCACCTTTGGTTCCGGCCGACCAAGTCAGTGCGGGCCGGTCGTGGCAACCGTTGCAGTTGCGATGTGAAGCATAGCGGTGCGTCGTGCGGTGCCTTCAAGTCGCGGTGCGGGCAACGGCTCGGTGACGGTCGTCCAGCGGCGTCGGTGAGACCAGGGTTGCGGTGCGGAGTGAGGCGGTTCTCGTGGCAGTGCTGACAGGTCACGGTGCAAGCGACAGTGCCGGTTAATGGGAGCTGCCGTCGGTCAGCCCAGACCGCGGTGTGGGACAGGACGGTGTGTCGTGTAACTTACGAGTGGTGCCCCAGTCAGTGGGCAGTGACGTCGGTGAGACCAGGGCGGCGGGGTGAATCGAGGCGGTGCGGAGTGCGGTGCCGACAAGTCGCGGTGCAAGCAGCGGCTCGGTGGCTGCGACGGTCGTCGTCTGTCAGACCAGGGTTGCAGTGCGAAGTGCAGCGGTGCCCTCTGTGGTGCCTTCAGGACACGGAGCCCGCAGCGGTGTTGGTGACGATGTTGGCTGCTTTCCCCCTCTGTGACAACTGAAACCCACGGTTCCAGAGGCAGTAGCCAGAGGTAAGTGAAGTCTTTGCTGTCCCTGAGACTTCGTGAACAGGAGGCAAGCTCTATTTCAAGCCCTTGGAGATACTCAGCAAAAAGTACAGAAAGTTCAGTCCAGTCCTTTCAGTGCCCAAGGCAGAAGCAGCAACTGCAGGCCAACCCAGCAAAGCAACAACACATCAAAGGGTCAGTACTCCTCCTGGCAGTTCTTCCAGCTCTTCTTTTTGACAGGTTCCTTGATCCAAGCGAGTTCTAAAGTTCTGGGGTCTGGGCCCTAATATATACACTGCATTTCTCTTTGTTCTCTTGGGCAGAGAGTGTCTGTGCTTAGTCCAAACCAGTTTGGTCCTCTCTGGCCCAGCTTCCTGGCAGGAGGTGGAGACAGCATTGTCCAAGGCAGACCAGGCCCATTCAGGTTCAAGGAAATCTCCTCCCACTACTCTAAATGCAGCCCAGGTCTATTCATTCCAGCCCTGACTCATCCAGGAAAGGCAGGACACACCTCAACCCCCACAGTGGCTGTCTGAAGAGAATGCACATCCCCAGTCCCTGTCACTCCAAAGCCAGACAGTCAATCCACAACCCAGCAAAGGCACACAGGAAGGCTAAGCAAGAAAGTACCTACTTTCTAAAAGTGGTATTTTCAAACATAGAACATAAAAATCACCTTTCCTAAAAAATGCATTTCTACATTCTGAATTCAGGCATACTAAACTCCATTTCTCTATCTTGTCCCAGTGGGAAGATATTCTTGTAAAATGTTACAGAGTATTTCCCATTCTATCCTATGGGACAGATAGCCTTTCAACAGTGAAAAACAAATTACACTGTAGTTCACTATCGGGACATGTCACACACACCAGGACAAGTCCTACCTTTCACATACACTGATCCCTGCCCATAGGGGTACCTTGGGCCTACCTTAGGGGTGACTCACATGTAATAAAAGGGAAGGTTAGGGCTTGGCAAGTGGGTGTATTTGCCAAGTCAACATGGCAGTAAAAACTGCACGCAGACACTGCAGTGGCAGGTCTGAGAACCTTTTGAATGTCTGCTCATGTGGGTGGCACAATCAGTGCTAGCAGCATTTGATTTACAGGCCCTGGCACTCTCAGTGCACTTTACTAGGGACTTACCAGTAAGTGAAATATGCCAATCATGGAAACACCAATCCATAACACAATTTACAATAGGAGCACTTGCACTTTAACACTGAACAGCAGTGAGAAAGTGCGCAGAGACACTAAACCAGCAAAAACAGAGTCAAAACCAGGAGGTCAGAAAGCAAAAAGACAGGGGAAACACGCCACAAGATGCCAGGTCTAACAAGCTATATCTGAGCGTAACAAGTCTTTTGAGATGAGATAGTTGAGCTATCTCGTACGTGTCATTAATTGTTACAAGTGGAGGGTTTGGTTACTGCTGACCCGGGTAGTGTTGGGACTGTGAAGGATTTAGGGTAAAATAAATAAAGTATTTGTTAAGGTTACACATGTTATAATCTCTAACATTCTCAATAAAATACTTAAACCTACAAATTGAATTAGGGTAAAATCCAAAAAGTTCAATTTCAAAGGGAACAGGTACATTTAAGTATTGCTTCTTAATGAACGAGGATAATATTTTCACTGACAGCTCTTATAATGGAAAGTTGGTGCCTGTTGAGTGGTACTCATCCAAATCCAGTTACTTGAGCAGTGACCTCATCAGAGTCCGCATGAAAAGCCCAAAGATTTATCACCTTTAAATAAGTTGGATAGGTATTAGATATGTATTCTCTGTCGCCCTAGAATGTCATCATTCAAGACTCTTCCAAAACCATTAAAAGAGTAATTATGCAAGGGAATGCTTCATTTCTTTCTCCACATACTTGGATTCGACAGTATACAAATATCTGTAATAGTCCTGACATGATTTCCCATTGGAAGCCAGACTACATTCATTTGTTTGTGCCTTTTCTTATAGTTCTGTGGTTTTCAGTGTGCATTTGCTTTATATAGTTCTTATAGTATTTTGCGATCCAAAGCCCAAAATGCTTACTTTGTATGAAAAAAAACTTGTGTTCTGCTTTAGATTTTAGAAACATATTTCATGTTTGGCATGGACTACATTCTAAATTGGTGTGTGAGCGTGATTTTTCCAAGCTTTTGATTTCTTTATTGAGTTTCAAATGTCTACTGTCTCTGTTTTGTCTGGTAGAGTGCACATCAATGCATCAAATGCTAAGCTGTAGGGCCTTCAGAGGACTTTTTTTTTAGCTCAAATGTGTGCTGCATTTAAATGCCCACTAGATTTTTATCGAAACCTTGGAAGCAATACAGCTGTATTGCTGAACATTGAGGGGCCCCCTCCACCACATTTCGTGTATGCTTACCCTCAATTTGGGTGTTCAGAAAATGTAATTTGGCGTACATTCTAAATGCTGATTCATATAATCAGACTCTATGGACATTTATGCCCACAGATGTTAACTAGTACCACTGTTCCCAATAATGCGCGCGCCCGCGCGCCCGCGCACTTCTCTACCCCCGAGCGCGCAGTGCCATGAGAGGAGCGCGCACAGACGGCACATCCCGCGAGAGTATTCGCGCCGCCGCCGATTTTAAAAGGCGCACGGCGCGAAAAACGGGCATTTCCAGATTGCGGAGGACGGCAGCGGAAGTGACCACTTTGAAGTTAACACTCGGGAGCGGAGGTAAGTGTTCTAATGTGGCCACTTGCTGTCCTTTTGTTTCTGCTGCGTGTGCTTTTATATTGCCCTGTTTGTTTGCTGTGTTTCTTTATTAGTAAAGCGAGGCTGCGGGGAGATTGTGTGCTTTTATTTAAGTATCCATGTTAATTGCAGCCCCTTCACGAGCTGCGATTAACATGGATACTTAAACAAAAGCACTCAATCTCCCCCGCAGCTTCGCTTTACTATCAAAACAATACAGCAAGTTTAAAAACACGGTGTGTGCTTTTTAAGGTAATCTGCCTTGTTTGAAGACTTGCTCATGGGCGTCCGCAGGGAGGGGCAAGGGGGGCGCTTGCCCCCCTGGATCGCCGGTGCGGGTCGTAGTGCCGTGGTGCAGGTGCCATTCTTTTTTATAATGCATTACTCGTCTTTGTTAAAGGCAGCCGCGTGTTTATTTTTGCAAATATAAACAGGCGGCTGCCTTTCCGGAATGGCGAGTGCTTGTTATGTTCCTGCATTCGTGTGTGGTGTAGTGACAAGCACGCGCCTACTTGTGGTGGTTAATGGCCAATAAATAATTGCAATGACCAACGGAAAATAAAGGTGCCTAATAATTTGTACAGATTGACTGATAGCGAGGCTCTTCTGTTAACGAATATGTTCTGCAGATCCTAGTTAGACCTGCACGGCCCCCTGCCACATTGCACAATAGTGATTCATGTGTTCAAATTCTTGCACTTGCGTCCTTTTTTGTGGCTAGAAACCCAATTACCGGAAAACCTGGATTAACACGAGGCACTTGCTAGAAGTTTAACGGCCTTTTATTGCGGTAACAGGAAGCAGTCTCTCTGTAGCGGGGGCTTAGGGGCAACTGCCTCAGAGAGGCACATGGCCACGCAGAGTTCCATGGCGCAGCGTGCTGTTCTACTCGGAATTTCAAGTGGCCACCGCAATTGCTGACTTGACACAAGCAAGCTCTACTTTTCCATAAAAACATCCACTGTGCATAGTATTTGTGTTTGAGATTATTATTCTCGTCCCTGTATTTCGAAATATTGAAGTCCTATTTGTTTTAGGTTTATTTGGTAAAGGGGGTATACCATCTGGGGGTACCTTCCAAGCAATTGCGGTGGAGAAAAAGTTGAATACTCAAAGGAATATAGGAGACTTCACAGCCAAACTTCAGATCTTCGCCTACATAGGTACAGACAACAGATCTTAAAACCCTTTGAGTTGTTAAACAGAGTAATACTGCTGAAGTTAGGATGACAGTGACAGTATCAGTTTTGGGTGCGTGACCACCTTCAGTGGGCCCACATGCACTCCTCTGACCGGCCACATCTGAGCCAATGAATCCTGTGCTCCACGTCCACCATCCCAGCCGTGCTCAGATCTCCATTTCTCTGCAACATCTGGACGTCTGCAACTGCACCAACAGCCACTATAACCTGTTTTATGGTTCTCTAAGCTCTGCCGAAGCTCCGGTTAGGACATAAGGCCGACTAGTTTGAGAGCTCAAAACAGTACAGCCATTCCAAGAGTCACTGGCTCCACCCCCGAGAATAGTAATTCACAGTTCACATTGCAAAATTCATGTAGTTTACTGAGTCTGGCAGAGCTGCTGTTCATTGCGCTTTGGTGGCTGCGTTGGTACTGGTTGGTGCTGGCATGTTTCATTCAGTGTCCTCCACTCTGCATTACCACCCACAAAAAGTGGGCTTTGACTTGTAAATTATTTTCAGTTTGTGCAAATGCAAAATTCATATCCCACTCCATAACTTTCACAGCCCAAAACTGCTTCCCGCTCTATGCAGGGTCAAGGTTAAATCATGGTTGAAGGAAATCCTGTTGGTATCCAAGCAAAAAAATGTCCTGCATTTGCCCTGCATATTTTCAGGACAAAGGAACACTTCATAATCTAAAGGTCCGTATGTCCTTGGTATCAATCCTGACAACCGAAGCTGATCACACCAATTGATAGAAGTAGGGTTTACACCCCACCCCTTAATATCTGTCACAGAAACCAAAGTACTACAATGACTATGCGAGTAACAAATGACAGCATACACTGATCCTATGCTTTTTGTTTCATTTCTGTCTAACGATGTCCTTACAAATTCCTAGTTACATACAACGCACAGTTTTCATTAAAAAGAAAATACTCTTGTCTTTTGCAATCTGCCCTGCTAACTATTTTCAATCTCCAGGTAAACGTGATCCGATATAAAATTCGGAGTTCTGGAGTCGCCCTCAAATGCCGAGGTACTGCTAAAGTATTCGGACCATCCAATGGGACTATATTTGGTAGGCTTCTCAATAAAAATAATAAAAAATGACAATATTAAAAAAAAAAAAGGACTTCACACTAGGAAAGGCAGAGGTCGCCTCTAACAAGCATACATACCATGTGCAACTGTTTCATATAGTATGGGAGGGACAAATTATGCAGCAGTGCGAAGTAAATAACACAGCAAGTACAAGAAATTATGCAGCAAGGACAGGCCAAGTGTGGCGCACATTATGTGACAGGAGGAAAATACCTGGTGTAGTGCATTACAATATTATTTATCTATGTACACAATATAAGAGGAACAATAACCTTATAGACAACAGATAGGTTTATTAAGGCATATTTTTCTACGTTTAGCGGATCATGTCACGTTATTTACAACAATTATTTTTTGTCTAACATGGAGCAGAGTAACGGCATTTTGTTTAAACAGTCTTATTCCCATCACTTTAGTGTTTGTAAAATATACCATCTTGCATTCCGCAGATAACAAGGCTACAAGGGCAGAGTCTGTAAAAAAAATGTTGCTTCTTATTTTGAACACCCAAGTTATGTTTTGTTATAATCTGTTGCAAAGTACCCTGTCCACTAAACAATATTGTACAATGGCATCATCACAATTTACAACAAGCATTTGCAATTCAATAGGTCTCGCATTTTAGACACTTTGACATATTGGTATTGTAAATGACAATGCCTTTTATTATTGCAGGTTTCTTAAACACATAAATAAAAGGCATTGTCATTTGCATTGCCAATAGCTCAAAAACTTGCAATTGCGAGACCTATTGCATTGCAAATGCTTGTTTTTTCTTGTGCCCCACCTGGCACACATCAAATCGGAGGTTGGTGATGTTAAAATTTTGCCCCCCTGGAAAGATTTCTGCGGACGCCCATGGTCACTTGCTGTATTGTTTTGATAGTAAAGCGAGGCTGCGGGCAGATTGAGTGCTTTTGTTTAAGTATCCATGTTAATCGCAGCTCGTGAAGGGACTGCAATTAACATGGATACTTAAATAAAAGCACACAATCTCCCCGCAGCCTCGCTTTACTACCAAAACAATACAGCAAGTCTGCAAACAAGGCAGATGACCCTAAAAAGCACACGCCGTGTTTTTAAACTTGCTATATTGTTTTGTTAGTAAAGCGAGGCTGCGGGGGAGATTGTGTGCTTTTATTTATCTATCCATGGCGCTATAAGGCAAGCTCTGTGCAGGTGCATTTATGTAGTGCCTGTAAACCTTAATAGGCGCCGAAGGTTGAGCGTTTGGAAGAGAACAGGCGCCTTTTCATACGGCAGGTTTCAGTGACTAGAAATTCCATGGTGGTTGTGTAAAGGGAGGCGGAAAGGAATTGCAGGACGCCAATGTGCAGGTTGTGTAAACAGAGGCGGAAAGGAGTTGCAGGACGCCAATGTGCAGACACACTGAAAGTGTCATTGTTCACCGTAGCTGCCAAGGTTTCAGATTGCTATGTGTGACATTTTCATAACTTCATTGTAATTATGAGTGACATATCAACAACTATGAGTGACACTTTCTCGCGAGCAAGAGGAAGACGAGGAAAACATAAATATCAAATTACACCCATTTGAGCAACTATAAACTCGAAGGACATCTTAAAACTGCTGTAAAGCACCAGAATTAGAAGGGCAGCAGTCAGCTGGCTCGCTGGCTCTACAGTCAGCCCGCCGCAGACAGCACGGCATTGGCAAGCCTCAGGCGATCACAACCAGGCTGTATATATTCAAAAGAAATAAGCTCATTATCTTCAACCCTCTAAAAATCATTAGAGCGGTCCACCGCACGCTACCTTCCCAGCCCCGCTGGCAGCAGCAGAGATCATATGAGCCGCAGCCTGCACAGAGCGGTATACTCCAAAGTCTGCTGACTTAGTGATGTTCAGCGCGCTGAGTTCAAAAGCTATACTTACACCACAGAAGTTGGCTCTCACCGGGCCCGGCCCAAGACGGGTATAGTGTGACTAACTACCGCAGTTGAAAATTGAGCAGACTCGCTGAGTCTGCGGGTCGACGTGAGACCTACATGCACTCATGCAGTCAGAATAAGAGACCTACAGACAATGCACAGCTCTGAGTGAACATTCTTTCCTTGGCCTCTTTGCTATAAACATACGTAAGTACCATTACAAATACCTTCAAGGTCTCCATTGCTAACACGAGGCACACTTGGGTTTGTAGACCACTTCATCCAGACCAAACACTTTGAATCCAGTTCTGGACTTTGTTGTAAATGATTACCAGATGTATTAGTTAATCGAAGCAAACGTAGACTACAACTCACAGAATGCATTAATTTCTTAAGGGAACACACACAAGTAAAAGCACAGTGCTTGCCATACCTGAAGCAAATAAGCAGTATCTTTCTTATTTTCATGTTCCTGCTTTCAAAGCATTTAGAATTTGCTATTTGACAACAAAATGTAAACGTGTTGAAAATAATATACTTTCAGTCATTTATGTGTTATGCTAACAATAGCTTCAAAGAAATAAATCACTGTAATTTGTGTGTGTGTGTGGGGGGGGTGACATGCAGGGCCCTACACTGAATGTACTGACTTGAGACATTCATGTGTCTCACTTAGCTATCAGGACACACACCTGCCTCGAGCTACTCTCTGATCAAACAACACTTTGTTTATGTCAGTAAACCAAGAATGAAAGCAACTGATATTGTTTCAACCAATCAAGCAGCAGCAGTTCTAAAAGCGGTCTCCGAGGCTCTTCGTGCGTGTTATATGCAACAAGAGAAATAAGGGGTAAATTAGGTTCTCAATTTGGAGACCTGATAGCACTGTCTTCTATCCCTACGAAGGGACTACAAAAGATTAATATTGACTAGTTGGGCCACAGCTGTGTTTTTCTTCAGAATTCTGGAACTTGTAGCCTTGGTTTTATGCTGGTTTAAGTATGAGTCCCAGATTCTAAGAAAAAGGCCCATACTGTCCTAAATAGTCTCGCATGGACCTTGGAAACTTGGCGGCTGGCGGGTACCTTCAATACAGGTTATTTAGTCTGTGGTCTGCAGAATAGTTTATATTGTTAATTTTAAATTGTATGTTGTATTCGGCTGCCGCCTGGGCTTGCCTCAACCCCCGTGGAAATGCTGAACATGTTAGAGCTGTCTCTGTATAAGCAGTGTTGTCTAAAGGAAGGTCACTACGCTTTGTACTTGGAGGTTTATTTCATTCATGAATTGCTTTACTGCTTGCAAACGCAGAGTGCTGATAGTTGGCTGGTCTCTCAAGTGACTCATTGTGGAACCCAGTGCAATTGATCAAATAAAGACTTTTCATCTCTGATGACATGACACTTGGCATGTTTTTCAGGGTAAAATAACATCAGGGGCTGTATTATACAGAGCGCACAGTCCTTATTTATGCCAGGAGCAAACAGGGACAGTGCACCCAACTGCAATGAATCTCTGCCCCCTGAGCAGCATCTCCGTGTTTCTCTGTGCAAGTGGCAACCCAGCTACACTTTAAAGAGAGGTTAGTGATTCCCCTGCAGGAGGGTGTGGTGAGCACTTTACAAGGCCCTTCTTTTCAAGTGTGCTTTTATATTGCCCCAGATGCCTCCTTTGGGTATTTGTGCCTATTGGAATATTGAGAAGATGGAATCATTTGTGCAAGGTTTTCAGTGTAAACATGGTCCATACATTTCCCCTTGGCAGCAGCATTTGGGTATAGATTTTTGATGCTAGCATCTGAGCATCATCTGTGTATGAAGGATGACAGTGCAATAGTCACCATAGCCCCACCCCCTCGGTGAGCCTAATGCCCCGGAACTGGGCTCCATGCGGCCATGTGATTCAGTTCCCTTATCTGAAAGGACTAAGAGCGCTTGGTGACCAGCTAAATGTAAATCACACACTATAAAAACACCGGGCCATTTCCATAATCCAGTTTCCTCCTATGCAGTCAATACCCAAGCGCTGTAATTGGCTGCAGCAGTGCCATTGAGGTGACATTCAAGCTAGTCTCTTACAAATATGCTCTTTCCTCACCCACTCGGATGGTAGTCTGTTTTGCATAAAAGGATTGCATCTTCTGAATATGCTTTAATCCATAAACTAAACCCTGAGGTGTAACATGAATTGCTTTAAGGTAGCCTAAATGAGTGCTCAGTGCTAACCATGGGCCCTTCCCAGCCACTTTCACTGCTGTTCTTCTCTACCCCAGCAAGTTTTTTTCTTCCCTGCCCCCTTGCACCAAGGTTTGCCATTTCTGCCACCTCCTGATCTGTGACTGCACTACTTCCCTACCCACTTGTAGCAATGTTGGCCGTTCCTGTCATCCCCTGGTCTGTCACTGAACTTCGTCCCTGCCTACCTGCAGCAATGTGTCGTTTTCCTGCCCGCTTTCATTTTTTAGCTGAAAGCCTTGCGCTGTCTGGTTTGCTAAAGACATTTTGGAGACATTCAGAAAGTTGACATAGGAATGCATTCTGCCCGTTGCGTACCGTTGGCATGGGGTTTGTAACTCACATTGTCATGCTTTCTATTTGCTGGCTTTATTTGCTTTAGGCTGTCCAGCTTGAGTTCGTCTCTCCCGTTGCCCAAACTTTGATTACTGTATTCTTCCACAAACTCACTTTCTGTAAACGGGTCTTTACATCTTGGTCTTATCTTGTCACATTTGCGGTGCATTCAAATGTCAAGCTCTCGCTTCAGAGGGGGTTTGGTGTTTACTTTTCTTTCTCTAACTTCAAAGTGAGAGAATGTATGCGACAATCCTGCTGAGCATCCATGTAAGAGGAGAGGGTGTAGGATTTTTTTCCCTAGCACATAAAAAAATTAACTGTGCTGATTTTTCTAAATAGTTTAATATCAGTACAAATGAAGAAATTTTTTTTTTTAAATTCTAAAGTGTGCTGGAAACAAATATTTGAATATGATAAAAACACATCGATACAGTAGGCGATGACTTATGCACACATTATTGTTTGTGTAGAGTTTTACCCCATTTTGGTATAAATGTAATGCTCATTTCAATTGAAAATATGTTGTCTGTAAGGGTAGCGCGCTACCACTCCACTCTATGCCCTTCCACTCTGACACGCCACTCCACTGTACAGCATGCTACTCCGCAGCATGCAATGACACTCCACTCCCCTCCACACCACTTACCCCACACTACTCTACCCCACTCCACCCCAATCTATTACACTCCAATGCACCCAATCTACCCCACTCCACCCCAATCTACCTAACCCCACTCTACATTGCATGCACATTACACAGAGACACCGAATCATAGTGTGTAAATCAATGTATAGGAAATGTTACATCAGACAGAGGACTAAAAGTTGTAGGAGTCACAAGTCATCCATACTGGTAGACAGTATAGTTTAAAAGTTCTTGCTCTGAAAAAGCACAGACTGAGAATTTAAAATGTAACTCCATGGTTGGGGGTTGGCTTTAATAATAAGAATTGATTTGTACCCAAGTTAAACCTTTTTGCAGCATTAGGATAATGAAAGACTGGAGGGGAAATTCATAATGCTCTAATCTATACCTTGCAGTTTGCATGCAGCTCTTTGATAGTTAATAGCTCACTTTTCTATATTAGGATTTAAACTTATAAACTGCAAGTAACAAAAGGGGCTCTCTGACAGAAGCAGTAATGCAGTGATCTATTTACATTGCATGCACTTTGTGATCTGCATGGTTCACCTGCTTTGCATCAAGCATTTTGACCTCCTCCGCTACTTTATAATGAGTCAAAACTTCCACTAGACAAATCAGATCTCTCTGCAGCTGGTCCATCAATCTCCAGAGTTATCCAGCCAAAGTGAAGCGGAGAAGCCAGTATTAATCCCAAGTTTTCTGGTACCACATTGTTCAGCCACTAAATGTACATACTTCTCCAAGTCCACCTTCACACCTCCCAAGTCCCTGACCACTACCCTGCACGCATCAGTGCGGCCCTCTGTCACACCACAACCAAATATTTTTGACCCTTGGGAAAATATTTGCGAGTACCCATGGTCTATTATAAATGTGATTACATGCAAATGTGTGTGAATGAGACGCATATCTGTTAAAACATTGACATGGCAAAAGGTAAAGAAAATGCAGGAGAGTGGCTGGATTGTGTGGGGAGGCGCAGATAAGTTTAGCCTAATGGATGCTAATAATGAAGCACAGGGGCACGTGCCTATTTGCCTAAACTGGAATCCCAGGTAACTATTTGGTCGTTTTTCCTATTGGAGTATCTGGGCCAGTCCCATTCATTGTTTGTAACTCTTAGAGCCTTTGCTAACCATCTTGTCTTCAATTGCAGGTTTGCAGTCTGTAAGGTATTTGGATTTGAATGGTCAGGCGTGAGTACCCACAAAGACAAGGTAATTCTGTTTATGTTCCACATTGGGTTTGGGGGTGCTGGGTAAATAGATTCACAATCTGCACCCCTTTTCTTTTGCAGGTTTGTGAGACCGTGCTACAAATACAGTTGTACAGGCAGACGTGAGTACAGGCTGAACAAACAGGTAATTGTTTGGTAGAGTTAAACTGTGGTGCATCTTGTGTATTGTAGTATAACAACATACCTTACTCATGTTTCCTTCTGTTGTAGGTTTCGCAGACAGTACCCCACACATTTGAACGGGAATACGTGAGTACAAGCAGAGCAGGTAATTGTTTGGTAGAGTTAAACTGTGGTGCATCTTGTGTATTGTAGTATAACAACATACCTTACCAATGTTTTCTTCTGTTGCAGGTTTCGGAGACAGTACCCCACACCTTTGAACGGGAATACGTGAATACAAGCAGAACAGGTAATTGTTTGGTAGAGTTAAACTGTGGTGCATCTTGTGTATTGTAGTATAACAACATACCTTACCAATGTTTTCTTCTGTTGCAGGTTTCGGAGACAGTACCCCACACCTTTGAACGGGAATACGTGAGTACAAGCAGAACAGGTAATTGTTTGGTAGAGTTAAACTGTGGTGCACCTTGTGTATTGTAGTATAACAACATACCTTACCAATGTTTTCTTCTGTTGCAGGTTTCGGAGACAGTACCCCACACCTTTGAACGGGAATACGTGAGTACAAGCAGAACAGGTAATTGTTTGGTAGAGTTAAACTGTGGTGCACCTTGTGTATTGTAGTATAACAACATACCTTACCAATGTTTTTTTCTGTTGTAGGTTCGCAGACAGTACCCCACACATTTGAACGGGAATACGTGAGTACAAGCAGAGCAGGTAATTGTTTGGTAGAGTTAAACTGTGGTGCATCTTGTGTATTGTAGTATAACAACATACCTTACCAATGTTTTCTTCTGTTGCAGGTTTCGGAGACAGTACCCCACACCTTTGAACGGGAATACGTGAGTACAAGCAGAACAGGTAATTGTTTGGTAGAGTTCCCTTATGGTGCACATGGTATATTGCTGTATCACAAATTCACAATGTGCTGTAACAATCTTTATTTCTATTGCAGGCTCTACGGACAGTGCTACATTTAAGTTTGAAAGGGCAGAGAACAGAAAAATCCAGGTAATTACACTGTACGTTTTGCCGGCGATGCCTCAGTACTATGTGACAGATTGCAATCATGAGCATAGGCATCAACTTTAGCCATGTTTCTTTATTTTGCAGGCTTTGTGGCATAGCAGGCTAAACCCAGTTATCACAAATATGTTCAAGCGCAAAGCCGTACCTTCTGCAGAGTGTGATGCTTCTCCACAAAGGAAGAAATGTTGCCTTGTATTCAAGGAAGACTGGATGAAAGAAATTGTGGAGGCTGAGATGCAGAAATCACGAAGCAAGGTTCGCGTGCAACTTTGGGAACTATTTCAATACAGTCCAGACGTGGGCTTGATTTGCAAAGCATGTGCCGAAGCCAAGATTGTTGGGGACTTTTCTACAGGGAAGAAATGGAGTGACGGCTGGAAACTGGATTACCTGAAACGCCATCTAATTAGCAAAGTTCACGAGTCTGCCATGGTGATATTGAGAAACAAAAGTGCTGCTGCCAGGTTTGGTTTTGGAGTGCGGGCAATGCTGACAGAAACTGCCACTGACAAAGCAAATAGAATGGAAGTAGTTGAACGACAAAGATCCCTGCCTGAGGAGATAAAGATTCTCATCAACAATGTGTTGCTGGCAGTCAAGATGAATACTTCAATGTTATCTGTACAAGACATCCATGACCACCTAGCTTTGTATGTGAAGATACCAGACAGCTGGAGGAGCAAGAACTATGCCTTTGAGTTCCTTGAGGCCATCAATAGCGTGATACACTGTGAAGGTATGGCAGAACTTCGTAACGCTTTGTATCACACATTGATAATTGATGAGAGCACAGATATTTCTGTTACAAAAATGCTCATCCTGTACTTCAAGTTCCGACCTGTAACCTCAACAAAGCACAAAACACTGTTTGGGGGCATAGTGAAGCTGACTAGTTGTAATGCTGAGGCTATCACTACTGCTGTGAAAGAATTCTACACTGCCAATGAACTGGACCTCATGAAAATGGTCATGTTCACATCCGATGGTGCGTCCGTGATGCTGGGTAAAAATAATGGTGTTGCTACTCGCCTTAAACAATCCATTCCCCATCTAGTTGAGCAGCATTGTGTCGCTCATCGAGAAGATTTGGGAGTTGATGATGCCTGGAAGAGGGTTCCGATGATTAAAGAGATGGAGACATTATTGAGGACTGTCTATACTGTGTTCTCCAGATCTCCTGCAAGGAAGTCCAAGCTGGATGAAATGGCATCGGTCACTGATTGTGAAGTGGTCTCTTTTCGACCATTGAATGAAGTCCGGTGGCTTTCAAGGCATTTTGCAGTTGGTGCACTAATTCGGAATTACGAGGCTGTTCTTAAGTACTTTGAGCATGAGAAAGTTGAAGAGAATGATCCAGTTGCTAAATATTGTTACAAAAAGCTATCGGACTCAAACTACCATATTTCCCTTGCAGTACTTAATGACATTCTGAGTGAATTTGCATCTTTGTGCAAACTGTTCCAAAAAAGTTCTTTGACTACTGTTGAAGCTGTACAGTATGCAAGAGCAAAGATTGGCCAAATTAAGGAACAGTATTTGGGGGACACTGTCTTTTGGAGCAGCAATGTAAGAGATATGATGGTGTTGTACAAGGAAAGGCAAGAGTTTGACAGTGGGCCTATTTTGTCTTTTGTTTCCCTTCTTTGTGAGCACATGCAAAAAAGGTTCCCTGAAGATGAACTGAAAGAATGGGCAAGCTTTGAAATCCAGGCAATAGCAACACAATCACATTTTGATTTTGGGACTGAGAATATACAAAGACTTGTTGAAAAGTATAAAAATGTCTTGGTCCTGGGTAATTGTGAAACACCAGAAGATGTTGTTCGACAATACAGAGATTATAAATATGTGGTGGCAGAACATGTAAAGGGTGGGTTATTTACCACCTTTCAAGACATGGTGAATTTCACTGTACGCAATGCTGCTCAGTATAGTGTGGTGTCTCAGCTTGTTGATGTCTGCGCAACATTTCAAGCATCTAGTGCAGATTGTGAACGAGGATTCAGCCTCATGAATACTATCAAGAGTAAATTGAGGAATAGACTAGAGCAGAAGCATTTGGATATGCTGATGAGGACAAAGGCCTACCTCCTGAATGGGAAAGTTGACCTTGATAGAGTTTATCAGCACTGGAAAAATGTCAAGGATCGCCGTGAGAAGCAACCCTGTCACCCATGTAGTGATGCCACTTGACATGTCTGAACGGCTCTCTCCCACAGTCCATGTTTGCCTGGATGTCAGAGTTTTACAAACTATCTCTGGCGGGATAGCCCAACATTACTCAGTAGCTTTCACAACAAATTGTAAATATGTTATGTAATTTTGTAACATTGTGTATATGTGATATTGTATAGGCTCTCAACATTTCCCCACCCAATGAACAGTGCTCCAGTTAAGAATATTTAGTAAAATCTTATGATGGTACCACTGTTGGAGTCTTGTGCTTTTCTAAACCTGAAGTGTACTTGCCTGTGTAACCAATTCATCTCATCGCGTGTTTATCCAATTTGCAAACCGGCCTTAAGACCCTTAACGTGGCGCTGTATGTGTGAAAACGCACCATCTTTTCACTTTTTTAAGTAAACGTTTGGAGTGACATTTGGCGCTGCACACGCGCGCTGTCTGGTTCCTGGCGCACATAGCCATGGATGCAGCGCACAGAGACCCTCCACTGCCGCACACAGAGGAAACAAATTAGAGGGAACATTGACTAGTACCGTAGAAAATCTGTAAATGTGGCAGTTTTGCCTCAGTATTTATAAACTTTAGGGTTAAAGGTGGGCAGATGCGAGTTGCCTGGAGTGGTGCATACATGGCAATAATCCCGATTCAGGTGGGAGAGTCTCGATTTTTGTAGCCAAATATAGCTTTATTTTAGGTGTCCCCCACCTAAAATTGCACTTGTTTCAATATAACCCTATGGGGAAAGTGCATTCCCCCGATTTTCTTCTCAAAATCCTCCACTTCCCAGTTTGAAAATGTTGACATGTATGGGCCACTGGTGCAGGTTGTTGGACATTGAAAAAGTAGTGAACACATTACACATTCTGAGGTCTTGCAATTCACGAACATTCCAATTGTGGGTTTTTTACAAAACGATCCTACCACATGATGCCAAATAAGGCTAAGATCATATGAATAGATGTATTTTCTGGTGCAGAAATATTGAAAACAATTTTTATGCAGTTATCCCAAAAAGTCACATAACTACTCAATCATAGACGTAAATGTGCAGTGAGAAGATTGTTGACTTTTTAAAGTGGTTTTGTGTGTCTTCCCATGACTGTTCGTGAAAGTTTCCCTCACATAAAATCTGCTTGCTTTTTAATTCTTTTGTGAAATCACCTGACAAGTGGCTATTACAATGAATGCAGATCATCATCGAGTAAGTAACTTTGCAAATAATGATTCAAAATGGTGGGCAATGTTTTAAAAACAATTAGTCGAATGGAATTCCAAAAATGTGAGCCTACCATTTTCAGAAAAGGGTGTCCACTTTTGGCTCAGTGACAATGCCTATGATCAGTTGTGATGATTAATTTACATTTAATGTCAAACTAGTATACCAAGTTAACAGCTGGATTAAACTCTTTAGTAAAGTGTAAAAAACTCGTTAATCAACCGAGGATATTATGCAACCATTGATCAATAAGATAATATTCGCATAATTATTGGCTCTTGTCTTCAAGAATAATTCTGGATATAAGGCTTTTATCATGTATCCTCAAGAACTGGAGATAATGTTGTTAGCTGTCAAAGTCACACTTACAGTAGTCCTTTTCTGATATTGGAAAAAGGCCCCGCCTGAAATAACTAGACACAATGTCTTAAGATTCTTAAACTAAGAACAGATTTTGTGTTTCCCTTGCTCACTTTGCACATTGAATTGACTTTTAGATAAAGTTTTTTGTCATGCAGCAATTTAAGAATATTTTAAACTCAGGGCCTGATAACGAGTTTAGCAGTCCGACTGCTGTATTACGAGTTGACCGCTGGGCCCGCGATGTGGCTGCAGAGGTCATGTGGCAGTGGTCAATGTTTTTCCTATTTATCGATGTCTGTGTGTATATTTCAACTGCACGTGTGTCGAAAGTACACATATGCATGATAGATGTGAAAAAATACCAGCTACACATTGCCGGAGTCTGACCCATATGTGGCCAGTCCAGTCAATGGGTACATGGTGCAAAATGGACTTACCTGTACATCGCCACAAACAGGGTCGTATTCTTCGGGGTGAAGTTGCTGCTGTGAGGGGGGGGGGGCTGGAGAACGGGATCCACGTCCAACTTTGACAGGAAGAACAGAAGAGGGGTGAGTATGCACCCGAAATCCTTCGATTCCGCCGATTTGAAGCCAGCGGTCCCACCACCTCGGTCGGCTCCTCGAAAAGCCAATTTGTAATACAGACGGCTGTGAAACTTCTCTGTACCACCTTATGGCAGCTGCTTTTCCCAGACTGCAGGCGCAGTGGTCTGAGGTGTGCTGGCATTATCGGAGGTTCACCCGCAGTCAGGGCCGGCTGTAGGGCGGTGCAATCGGTGCCACCGCACCGGGCGCTGACTTGGGGTGGGGGGCATCATTTTTGCAAGTATATCATCGTTTTAAAGCACCTGCTGCCGTGTTTCGGCCTCCAACAATTTTCAGGCATCAATTAAAATGTCAAGATAACTCCAGTGATTAATCATCTTCCTGGAAAGAGACAGGAGGTTTGTCTAGTGGAAGCTTTGACTCATCCTAAGATAGAGCAGAGGGTTAAAATGCCTGCTGCTAAGAATGTGTACCACGCAGATAAAGTGCAAACAATGTAAATAGGTCAGTGGGTTACTGCTTCTGTAAGAGAGCTCATTTTGTTACTTGTCATTTATAAGTCAAAATCCTAAAATAGAACATTGAGCTAATAACTGTCATCAAAGAGCTGCATGCAAACTGCAAGGTATATGTTGGCGCTATATGTTTTTTTTGCCCAGTCTTTCATTATCCTAACCTTGCCAAAAGGGTTCATTTGGGTAGAAAAGAACCCCTAACAATGATGTTATGTTTTAAATTCCGAATTTGTGCTTTTCCAGAATAAGGACTCTTAAACTATATTGCCTACCAGTATCAATGACATGTCACTCCTACACTACACCTTGTAGTCCTGTCTGATATAACATTTCCTATACACTGATTTACACATATATGATTGTCTCTGTGCAATGTGTGTGTGATGTAAAGTGCTCTGACACCTTACTCTGGTATGAGTGGTGCTATAAAACTAAATGAATCTGAGAGACAGTGGCTATGGAGACTTGAGTGGCACTGTTAAAGGGTGCTAGTGAGGGAATCCGTTGCAGAGGTGGTCATTGGGGGGGCGCCAACAAACATTGTTGCACAGGGCGCCACCAGTGTTAAAGCCGGCCCTGCCCGCAGTCTTTCCAACAGTAATCAGACAATCTCGTAATACCTCAGTCTGGCCACCGAGGCCGTGGCATGTTGGATCGCAACCGTGGGTACGGCGGTTTACGGCCCGCCGAACTCGTAATCAGGCCCTAAGAATGAAGTTAGTGTTTATCTTGCTCATTTTGCACATTGGATACAACACTTAGATGAAGTGTCAAGTTACAATTTAAGAACATCTTAAAGTAAGAACGAAGTTTGTGTTTACCTTGTGCATTTTACACATTGAATCAGCTTTTAGACGAAGTACTTATCATGTTGCAGTTTAAGAATGAAGCCTGTGTGATAGTTCTAGTTAGCAGAATGCACTTTATGCTCCTTGTGAACTAAGTCTGAGTTTACTTTGCTCATTTTACACACTGAATCAACTTTTAGGCGAAGTATTTATCATGTTTCAATTGAAGAATGAAGCCTGTGAGGCAGGTTTTAGTTAACGCAATGCACTTTATGTCCTCACAACATGAACAACATCAGACCCCTTCTTTTTCTTCTTTTTGCACATGGAATTAATTTAAAAAGCAGTGTTCTTTAGGTCCATACTTAAGAAGGAAGTTTGTGTTTAGGGTGTTTATCTTTGAACCAACTTCAGATTAAATGTTTATTTCGTCTCATCTCAAGAATGAAGCTTCTGTTTTCCAACTCTTGCTAGCCTTATGCAATCTGCACTCTTTTAAATAATGTATATTTTTTGGTTACCTCCACATAAGGAATTAATGTTTGATTAAATGTGTATCAAGTCTCTTTCAATTATGAAACCTGCCGTACCCTGCCTTTTATGTCATAATTGTTATGGTTTTAATTAACTAAACAATAAAATGTACATTACCTTACAAGCGGCAGATTTGGCATGAAGGAAATCATTTTCTCCTTTGAAGTGTGGCTTATTAATTTCCTAATAATATTAGATAATGTGCTCCATCAAAATAATGTTTCAAAATTTCTTTAGTTTTACATGTATTAAGTCATGGAGATTTCTTAGGCCCTGATTAGGAGGCAGGAAAATTCTGAACTCTGTACTAACCAGCGGCGGCTCCTCTGCTTTGGCGGAGGAGCGTCGCCCCCCCCCTGCCAGCACTTTAAGAAAATGTAAAAATAAACGATAATAAAACGGGTTTAAAACCTGTTTTATTATCTTTTTATTTTGCTTGTGGCGGGGACAGGGTTATGTTAGGCAGGAGGAGTGGGCTCTACCTACACTGCGCATGTGGTTTTTGGCCAGCGGTCTCAGGCTGGCCGAAAACCACTGCGCATGTGGTTTTTGGCCAGCGGTCTCAGGCCGGCCGAAATCCACATGCGCAGTGACCACTCTCCAACACCAGCTGCATTGCTGGGGCTGGAAAGAGCAGGCACAGACTCCCAGTCTGTCCTGGAGCACACATCATCGGCGCTCAGGCCAATCCTGGAGCTGCTCTCATGTGAGAGCAGCTCCAGGATTGGCCGCAGGGCAGGCTGGGAGCCTGTGCCTGCCTGCAGTGGCAGAGAGGAGCGGAAGAGCGGGATGTGATGCTGGAGGGCAGCAGGTAAGTTTCATTTTGTATTCTTTGACCCCCGTCCCGCCTCCCCGCCTCTTTTGTAAAAAAATATTTTAATCTCTGTTGTGTCTCCCCTCCCCAGCCCCACCTCTTTTCCCCAATACCAGCCACTCCTGGTGCTAACCCCTGTTTCAAAAGGATATGAATTATAAGTTGTGCAGAGATATCACACCAGGTATACACTGGGTACAATAAAGTCCGCTCCACTGCAATTTTCCTCAGGATATTTATTGGTAAAAAATGCTTAGTAAATACCGTAACATGTTAATTTTGATGCCGAAAGCAACAAAATCAGCATAGTATGCCCTGTTTTAAAGGACTTAACTTGTATCATGCGATATGTGTTGCCTCCATAATACTTAACCCAGGTGTATCAGATTTTATCAGGGACAATAAATATTGCACCCCGCACCGGGGCATTCGTAATCATAGCCTACGTCATCAGTCCACCTTTTGTGTTAGTCTTGCTGCTGATCCTTTTTCTTGGTGTCTTCCTACATTAAAAATGATAAAGTTCCTCGGAGTCTCCATTTGTCCCTTGAATACGCCCTCTAAACCCTGGAAGAGGTGTGTTTTGTCCTTTGGCAGTTCTTCTCTAATTCCTGACTCTCCACCCGGAATGACAATGTACAAACAGAGGAGGGTAGACATTGGGTATCTGCCAAGAAAGGCAGATTTCAAGTGTGACCTCCTCTGAGCACAACAGTGCACTGTAGAGGGTGGCGGATGGTGGTGCTCCGGGTCACGCAGCCCCTGTCAACTCTGTCATTAAGAACACCCATTTGGCAAACCTGATGCTTGACTCCCTAAGCTCACTTAGCTTTGGTCAAAAATGATCCGAGCCTGGATGAGTGTAGAGTCAGAGGATTATTTCTCCTTGAATTGCTCAAGGCCTAGTAGCACCACATCTGTAGCATTATATTTTATAGTAGCTGCTAATTTCTAAAGCAGGTAAGTGTCACCATCTGTGTCCTGAATACGTTCAGCATGCTTACAGCATCTTGTAGACTACGAAAGCATGGCAGTTACAGGAAGTGCTGCATAATTGAGTATCAAGGAAAAACATATCGGCCTGTAACAATATTGACTTCACAATAACGACTACCACTATGTCGTCAGTATCGGTTTCCTATTCTTAACTGCACATCTGCTTACCTTGACAATATAAGTTGAGCATTAATCATTAAGGAGTCATAATTGTTGCCTGGCAATATTAAAAACCTGAATATTTTTAGATCACACGGCAACAAAGCTAACTCACGTTTTTTTAGGCTCTAGGCATTCTTGTGTCACACTGAGAACTGCAGTATGGGTTTATCACTATTGACTATAGTATTACATTAATATTACAATTTTACACGCAGATAGAACACTTTGAATGTATGATGGTTTCTGCACTCTCACGCTCCTGTCCTGCGAGGTTCGTGGGCACATTTATTCTTGAGGATGCTAATAATACCTTGCTCATTTACCTGTACAGGTCAGTTCGTCTCTGGGATTCTCTGTGCTACTGGTTTTACATAGCGCTGACTATACTGTTTTCGCATTGGGAACTCATTTAGCGCAACAGGCTCCTTGTATGCAACTGACTGCACCTCACCTCCATCTGGCACGTTTTCTTTCCACTACAGTCCCTCTCATGAGGCACTGCGTCGATTTCTTCAGTCGCACAGCAGCCCTGCATGGAAATTCTTCCCACATGGCTTTGCTGCGTTGGAAAAACAGGTGCTGGAAGGGCGATACGTCGATTTTCAGGCTTCTTGTAGCTTTTTGCAGCAGGAACAACCTCCATGGGCCCAGAACTGCAATTGGTACCACAAGGCAGGTCAGAACTCCAAGCAGTGGAGTTCAAGGATACTGCAGTTGAAGTCTTTATGTCCCTGAGACTTCTTAACAGGAGGCAAGCACTACTTCAAGCCCTTGGAGAATCTTCTCAAGCAGGCTACAGCAAAGTAAAAGTCCAGTCTTTTCCACTGCCCACAGACAAAAAAAAGCAACTGCAGGCCAACCCAGCAAGGCAACACACAGCAAAGGGGCAGTACTCCGCCTGACAGCTCTTCTTCTTGGCAGGCTCCTCTTGATCCCAAAGTGTGGGGTTTTAGGTCCAATACGTATACCCCTTTTGGCCTTTGAAGTAGGCATACTTCAAAGAGAAGTCTTTGTAGCGCACAAGCTCTGCATTACCCTGTCTTGGCTCCAGACACACTCAAGGGGGGTGGAGACAGCATTGTGAGAGGCCAGGCACAGCCCTATTCAGGTGTCAGTGACAACTCCTCCCACCACTCTAGCTCAGGAAGAACCATCAGCCTGGTGATGGGCCATCAGGATATGCAGGGCACACCTCAGCTCCATTTGTGTGACTGTCTAGAGTGAATGCACAAACAGGCCCCTGTCAGTCTAAACCAGACGTTGATTCCACCACAGGCAGGCACAGGCACAGGAAGGTTAAACAAGAAAATGCCCACTTTCTAAAAGATGCACTCTTACAAAGTCCACAAACAATAAAACACAATCAAATCAAACAACACATAAAAAGCAAAAATATAATATTAAACAGAGAAATCTGAAGAGGGTACCCAACACAGAAAATAGTTATTAATGCAAAAACATAGTTTACTAAAAAGTAGAAACAATTTGTAAGACAATCAAGGAATACATAAAAGGTGCTCACATAGTTACACAATAGACATTAATAAAAACATGATTTACAGTGTAAACAAGAAAACAATGGTAGAGGGAAACAAAACTTCAAACTTTAGTCCAACAAATAACAGGAACAAATAATACAGGCGTCGACGGCATTTTGACCAAAGATATTAAAAAGGTGATCTTCAGGACAGGAAGGTATTGTTATAGATGGCAATGACGGGGAGCGATATGGAGGCTTGCTTGATTTTTCTGGCAGTGTTTGGGTGTAATATCCTTTGAACTATTAGTGGGTCGGTTTGAAAGCTGTACCGGACACCACATATAATTCGGATATGTGTTTACTTATTTTCATGGCTGGATTTCTGATGTTGTTCATATGAGGTCCATTTTGTGATCTTTTCGGAGTAGTTTTGCCTCAGATTATACAAACTACATCGATTGGTTGCTCTATAACAATACCTTCCTGTCCTGATGATGACCTTTTAAATATCTTAGGTCGAAACGCCGTCGACGCCTGTTTTTGACATACATTTAGGAGGAAGCATTTATTGCTATTATTTGTTCCTGTTATTTGTTAGACTACATTTTTAAGTTTTGTTTCCCTCTGCCAGTGTTTTCTTGTTTACACTGTGAATCTTGTTTTTATTGATGTCTACTGTGTAACTATGTGAGCACCTTTTATGTATTCCTTGAATATCTTACAATTGTTTCTACTTTTTAGTAAAAATATGTTTTTGTATTAATAACTGTTTTCTATGTTGGGTACCCTGTTAAGATTTCTCTGTTTATTATTATATTTTTGTTTTTTATTTGTTGTTTGATTTGATTGTGTTAGATTGTTTGTGGACTTTGTAAGAGTGCATCGTTATTAACAATGCATGGCTACTAATTTTCCTGAACCACTGTAGCTTTAATACTATTTATCTACCCCAGGTTTGGGGAATAGGGTTTCCCCTGTTTGATGTCACCACTTTCTAAAAGAGGCCTTTTCAAACACACAATTTAAAAACCAACTCCACTAAAAGATTTATTTTTTAAATTCTGAGCTCAGGGAGCCCAAACTCCAAATCTCCATCTCTTCCAAATTGAAAGTTACACTTATAAGATATTACAAGGCAGCTCCAAAGATAACCTATGGGAGAGACAGGCCTTGCAATAGTGCATAACAAAATTGACAGCATTTCACTGTCAGGACATGTAAAACACACCAGTACATGTCCTACCTTTCAAATACACTGCACCCTGCCCTCTTTCTATTTGACAGATCCATGTGTAAAATTCTTTTTGCACACTTGTATGTAACTAGTTTTGGTTTTATTTTCTACTTGGTAACCGACCATGGATTCTCTCTTCATAGGTCTTTGGGTCTCATCTTTGTCCTTTTTCTGGCACGCCTTTCCCCTTGGGATAGGAGGTTCACATGAGCTATTAACAGGCACAAAAAGGGGAGAGGGGGGACAAAGAGCTGGATTTAGGTCCAGTGACTCGTGCTCCTGAAACTAGAATCGTAGCCCGTGGGAGTCACAGTTCCTCTCAGACGGAAAAAAGAGTAAGAGTTGGAAAAGTAGAGTCGTTCTCAGATAGTAGTGCCTGGGGACAGTATGTCCTTATCTTGGTGCCCTCACACACCCCGAAGGATGTCATGCTTCATCATCGGGTGGTGCTCCTCGTCGGGCCGGTGCTCCAATGCCCTACGGGTCCCCCGAAGGGTCACTTTTTCTGAGATCTTTTGGGTAAAAAAGCTGTAAGGATGAGTGCGGGTATGTGTGGCAATGATGTCCTAGTGTGAGATTAAAAGATGGCTGGAGGGGTAGCTAGTGAATTTTAATAGAGAATGGCCCCTCTGTCACCAGTAAAAAACCAAGAGGTTGTGCTGCTTTGAGGGTGATAATAGCCCTCGGTAGCTAGACAGGTGTCATACCCTTGTTGGGCATGGTGAAGGTCAACATGTTTCGTGCTTTAAGTGGTCTCAGGAGGAGATCCCTAGCGCTTCTTCAGGACCGATAAAAAAGTGCAGTGAGTGATAGTGTGGTTTGGTGGCCTTTCGATTGAACGTAGTGCCACTTGTAGGAGTAATGTAATTTGGAACAAAAAAAGAGATAATAACAGGAATGGAATACATGTACTTGTACTTGCTCATATTGACCCTAGTAAAGGGTAGAGGTACAGCGAAGAGCTGAGGTCCCCCATTGGTCGACCGTGTGCTCGTGGTATTGACCAACTACTGTAAACAATTAGTTAACCATCAAGTGGTGGGTTATCATCATCTAGTATGGTGGTGATGCTTAGTGGGACGAACAAACACGTAAACAGGCCAGTGTTCGGTTGAAAACCATTGCGTGATTATTATGTATGGGCATAGACAAACATACATGTAAATTAAACAAGTAGGGCCAAGGATGATAGTCCTGAGCCAGTACCATAGGTAAACCAGTCGCAAAGTCCGACTGGGATGGTAGCGTAGACGTATATCGCGGTGAACTATGCGGAAACATATAAGTAATCAAGGTAGACCATTGATGGCAAGACCTCAAGTCACTGTGCTCAAATGAGGTAACTGGCGTCGTTAGTGCTCACCTATACAGACAGGGGAAAGTGTCCCAGGAGGTACTGCTGAGGGGATCCTCGAAATTTGTGTGAGAAGTAGCGGAGTTAAATGCTTCTAAGAGGAAAGGATAGCGTGCAACTAAGCACGTCAGGCCAGGGGGAGGGCACGCGTTACTTACAGTTTCGTAGGAGATGCAGGTCTTGTTAACCTACCCGACCTCTCGCCACCTCGGTTAGGTGTTCATTGCGGTTGCCTATGTATTTGTGCTGTGTGTGAGCCGGCGGTCAGAGGGGTGTGTCCGAGCGTGCCCAGAGCGTGACGTGAAGATCACGTGACGCGCGTCAGGAAGTATGAGCGCCATCTTGGAGTGGATTATAGTGTCGGGAAATGTTGCAAGAAAGGAGGTATTCTGTAGTGGAAACCATCAACAGTGCGGGTGAAGGTCATATAGATGGTGAATGAGTGCAGACCTAGACACAGGTTATGCTGGTTGTGCTCAATGGAATTGCAGCAATATCTGTGACTACGAGACACAGGCGGACACCCTGAGCCAGAACCTCCAGAAAAAGAACTGCCCTAGACAAGTGATCAGAAACGCACGGAAAAGAGCATGCAACAATCACCGCGACGCACTTTTAGAAACCAAAACACAAGAAGACATCATGACCTGTGTCACCACTTTCACCCCTACCTCCAACAGAGTAAAAAACATCATCCTCAAGCACTGGCACATCGTAAACTCAGGGGACCTGTATTTGACACGCCCATGGTTTCCATTTAAGAGGACACAGAACCTCAGAGATCTACTAGTCCACACCAGACTCCAAATGAGCCAATCAAGTAATCAGACAAACCTATGGGACCTTCCGGCTGTGAAAGGGCACTACCCCTGTGGCAACTGCAATGTATGTACCTCCACAAGCCACACTAAGGAACTCCAACTAGGTACCCAAACATGGACCCAACGCAGACACAGAAATTGTAACACAAAAAACTGCGTATACCTAATCAGGTGTCCGTGTAGCCTTCTCTACGTAGGCATGACCACCAGACAAGTTAGAATCCATATCAATGAACACAAAAGTAACATTCGGTGCAGCCGCAGCACTGTGAAAGTGAGCACCCACTTTTTTGAACACCACCACACCACAGACCAACTCCACTGGACAATCCTGGAAGCAAATCCGAACTAGAACACCTCCACCTCTTTTCTGAAAAGAACAACAGTGGGTGTTCAAACTACGTTCCAAAATTAATGGACTGAATGATGGGATACCGTGGATCAAATTACAAACTTGAACAATCCACAACACCCTATGCCACAGCATCGACATCTGTAAAGATATGAATCTATTTCTTTCCATAAGCTTTATCCTCATATTAATAGGCCTCAGCCACCATGCTTCATTGTACCACTACTCAGCACCTAGACCTGACCTTCAAGTAGCCGTACACATGGGCCACTTACTACATTAATCTACTCCTGCTAGACCCATTAGGTCTCTCTATCCTCTCAATACAGCGCTATCATACGCTTGGTCATAACTCACATATGGCCTAGCACCTGGGAACCATAGGGACATCACCTTATGCCACTACCACTTCCGGTCTGTCCCCTATTCTGCAGCGCTTCCATTGAGCACAACCACCATAACCTGTGTCTAGGTCGCGCACTCATTCACCATCTATATGGCCTTCACCCCCACTGTTGATGGTTTCCACTACAGAATACCCCTTTTCTTGCAACATTTCCCGTCGCTATAATCCACTCCAAGATGGCGCTCATACTTCCTGACGTGCGAAACGTGATCTTCACGTCACGCTCCAGGCACGCTCGGACACACCCCTCTGACCGCCGGCTCACACACAGCACAAATACAGAGGCAACCGAAATGAACACCTAACCGAGGCGGCGAGAGGTCGGGTAGGTTAACAAGACCTGTATCTCCTACGAAACTGTAAGTAACGCGTCCCCTACCCCTGGCCTGACGTGCTTAGTTGCACGCTATCCTTTCCTCTTAGAAGCATTTAACTCCGCTACTTCTCACACAGATTTCGAGGATCCCCTCAGCTGTACCTCCTGGGACACTTTTCCCTGTCTGTTTAGGTGAGCACTAACGACGTCAGTTACCTCATTTGAGCACAGTGACTTGAGGTCTTGCCATCAATGGTCTACCTTGATTACTTATATTTTTCCGCATAGTTCACCGCGATATACGACTACGCTACCGTCCCAGTCAGGCTTTGCGACTGGTTTACCTATGTTACTGGCTCAGGACTATCATCCTTGGCCCTACTTGTTCAATTTACATGTATGTTTGTCTATGCCCATACATAATAATCATGCCATGGTTTTCAACAGAACACTGGCCTGTTTACGTGTTTGTTCGTCCCACTAAGCATCACCACCATACTAGATGATGATAACCCACTACTTGATGGTTAACTAATTGTTTACAGTAGTTGGTCAATACCACAAGCGCACGGTCGACCAATGGGGGACCTCAGCTCTTCGCTCTACCTCTACCCTTTACTAGGGTCAATATGAGCAACTACAGGTACATGTATTCCATTCCTGTTATTATGTCTTTTTTTCGTTCCAGATTACATTACTCCTACAAGTGGCACTACATTCAATCGAGAGGCCACCACACCACACTATCACTCACTGCACCTTTTTATCGGTCCTGAAGAAGTGCTAGGGATCTCCTCCTGAGACCACTTAAAGCGCGAAACATGTTGACCTTCACCATGCCCAACAAGGGTATGACACCTGTCTAGCTACCGAGGGCCATTGTCACCCTCTAAGCAGCACAACCTCTTGGTTTTTTACTGGTGACAGAGGGGCCATTCTCTATTAAAATTCACTAGCTACCCCTCCAGCCATCTTTTAATCTCACACTAGGACATCATTGCCACACATACCCGCACTCACCCTTACGGCTTTTTTACCCAAAAGATCTCCGAAAAAGTGACCCTTCGGGGGACCCGTAGGGCATTGCAGCTCGGGCCCGACGAGGAGCACCGCCCAATGATGAAGCATGACATCCTTCGGGGTGTGTGGGGGCACCAAGATTAGGACATACTGTCCCCAGGACTACTATCTGAGAATGACTCTACTTTTCCAACTCCTACTCTTTTTTCCGTCTGAGAGGAACTATTAACAGGCACAGCCTAGTTTTTGCAAGGAACCCAGAGGTTTTTCATGGCAAGCTGGAAGACTGCATAGGCTGCCAGCAATAATCTATACGTCCTGCCACTGCCACAGTTCTGCCCTCAGCTCACAACTGTCTCAATCTTTATTTCTGCCAGCATGAAATGGCAGATCCTCATGGGCCCCAAATTCCCATCCTAATGTTTGGATCCCAATTCATATCTGAGGCACCATTCATGTCTACACCATACACAACACTATACGCAATAGATGTCTGAGACACCAGACACCATAGAACATTAAAAGCTTATTGCATTAAGACAAGAGGGTGCAACAGGATCCCACACCGCAGAGGTCCCTCTTATAACAACAGTACAAGTCCCTTCTGCAACCCTCCACCTCCTGCATGTGCAGTCCCTTGCCACTATCTGGCCAACCAGGATTTCTAAACCTTTCTAGGTGTTGGGTACTGGCCAGATCATGTACTTGCAGGTGGCACCGGGTGGCTATTGAGGGAAGGGAAAGGAGAGAGAAGAGGGGAAATTGCTGGGTGTGCAGGATGTGCTGGTCACTACCCGTAATCAGAGGAAAATCCATCTGTTTCTGAAATACAATAAGTTGGCTACCTATAAATGTCAAACCAATACATATATAGCTGGCTATGTGTGAGAGCTTTCCGGTAAACATTTTAACAGGCAATGCACAAGACAATTTCATTTTTTGAAGAATATATGCACAGTTTTCGTTAAATAATAAAATGATGAAAGAGTTAAATACAGAAAAGTTATATAATTCATCATCTAAAAAAATCTTTTAGAACGTTAATTCCAATAATATCGTATATGTTGTGTCCTAGCAACTGAGATTGCATCCTAGTGATGGTTGCCAGCCTTCTAAGGTCCTGGAAGTTTGACGAGACTAGAGAGAGGGCAGTTGCAGCTGTAGGACGAGTCCAGGTATTGTTCCTCTACTCTTAATAAAACTCTTCTACCTAATTATCTGTCTGTGCCTCTTAAAAGTGACGATGAGGATGGGATGGCATTCCCCTGAGGGCAGACTGGACAAGGAGCTGATGTGGATCGCGTGCTGATCCTGTAACCCCCGGACGGCTTGTTTTTTTTTACTCTGAGCTGAGCTGAGGAAGTGCCTGCTGCCTCTGCGTGTGTCGGGTGTCAAGTCACAGACGGAGAAGCTGGTACACTGTCTGCAGGGGCATTAGAGAAGTGATATTGTGGCACACCGAGCAACGTCATTGATACAGCGAGCTGGCACGACTGCGAGTGAACTGGGAAGGTGTAACTGTGCCCGGACGCTCAGCGATCTCGGCAGTGAAGGTGCGGTGCTGATTGATTGAATGTGCAGTAACCGGTGAGCTCAATCAGCCCAGCCAAGCGGGTATGTGATTTTGAGGCGGTGATGGAGCCCCAACTTACGGTAGCCGGTGAGTGAGCATTTGTTATCGCTTAAAAGCTTACCGGCATTCTACACTGCGGGCGACACCACGAGCGGAGCTAGGAGCGGAGTGTTCTGGCGTCTTTTGAAGCGCGTCACTCTGGAGAACGTGCAACAGCGCAGCGCGACCAGCAAGCATATGATGTCTGACGTCCTGATTAACTCGCTGTATTAACGCGGCTGAACTGAGCGCTAATGTTGCCATGGTAACTCCACAGTGCTGAGGGAATCATTACATCGTATGCCAAGGCACACAGGAGCAGCTGTAATCGACAAAGGAAGTTGACAACGCTCTGCGAGGAGGAAACAGCCGGATTGAGCAACGGTGACCACTTTCATTGTTTTCATTTGGTTTTTTTTGTTGTGCATAGGAACTAAAATACTTTACTGGGAACTGTGATACTTATCCTTATGCAACTGTTGAGCAACTCTGACTTTATTGGGGCAGCATAAATTTCATATATTGTGTATCACACACAAGATCACATCCAGCATATGTTAAACACTAATTCTGTACTAGATTAAGCATTCAATTTTAATTTTCAGCGTTAAAAGTAATAATTTACGACACTCTGCACCAGGTATCATGCTAGTACATTTTTCCAAGTAAAACCACCTATCAGCATGGATATGTCCTCAGTTTTAGCTCCTCCAAAGCTTTTGCAGAATAGAGGGGAACCTACGATGCCATGGGAAGATTGGTTAGAGTCATTTGAGACATACTTGGAGGCAATAGGCGGGGAGGATTTTGTGGCTTCCCCGAAGGTAGCTTTGTTGAAGCACAATTTAGGTGTGGAGGGTAGGAAGGTATTGAAAACCTTGCCCATCCCCATAAGAGCGAATTCCGCTAACCATGGAAGCAGAGAGGGTGATGAGGGTGAGGAAGTGCAAGGTGATGAATATCTTGAGGTCGTGAAAGCCCTTGAGGAGAACTATGGTAAGAAGGTCAGCATAGTGGTAGAGAGGCACAAATTTTTTTCAAGGTCACAATTGCCTGGGGAGTCAGTGGAGCAATACATTTCTGTACTAAGGACTTTTGCGTCCCCACGTAGGTTTTGGGATCTACACGAAGAAATAATAAGGGATCAATTTATAAATAGGACAAGCAATGTTAAAATACAAGAGAGATTATTGGATTTGAAGGATCCTTCTTTACAGAAAACCATTGAGGTGGCTAGGCGCATAGAAAACACATCCAGGTATGTTAAGGAGTTGAGCACTGACAACTCAAAGGAAAAATATGACTCTGCTACGATTTGTGTTGTGGAAAAAAATGCGTCCAAAAAGGGGGACAAAAACATCAAGACCTTTTTGCCCAAGCACAATCGGGTTTGTTATAGATGTGGTAGCATGAGACACACATCAGACTCTGACAAATGCGTAGCCATTAAGGAAAAGTGTTACAAGTGTAAAAATATTGGTCACTTTGCACGCATGTGCTAGGCCGGTTCTACTGAAAATTGAAAGCGATCCGTACATGCAATAAGTGAGTGTTATGAGGAGGAGAATTCTGCCGATGAGACAGAAGTCGAAATATTCGGTGTTTCTGACAATATGAGTGACAATACTGTTCATGACATACGGGAAGGGTATAACCCGCCCAAATGTGATTTGGAAATTAATGGTACCAAAATAGCTGTCTGGGCAGATTCTTGTTCCCCATACACAATTATAGATAAAAGTGCTTGGGAAAAGTTGGGCAGTTGCAAATTGAGTTCCACCGATATTGAACCTGTTGGCTATTGCGGCTTAAGCTTCCCTTGATTGCTTTCTTCAAGGGCATATTATCACACAAAGGCAAGGAAGCAACTAGTAAAGTGTATGTGGTAGAAAAAGGAAGGGTACTGTTAGGATGGTGTGAACAAAAAATGCTGGGCATCACATTAGATCCCAACCATCCCCAGCAGGTACTAGTGACAGAAGACCCTGAAAAAGCCAAATGGACCACCAAATTTCCCAAGTTGTTTGGAGGGGAACTTGGGTGTTTAACTAAGTTAAACATTGCATAATATTAAAATCCAATACTGTTCCGTGTGTGCACAAAGTAAGAAATGAGCCGTTTGCTCTCAGGGAGCAACTCAGGAAGGAATTGCAACGGCTATGTGCAGCACAAGTCATCGAACCGATAGAGGCATCAGAGTGGCTTAGTCCCATTGTTTTAGCACGCAAATCTGATGGGAATTTACGCATGTGCATTGATTTGAGGGATCTCAATCGTAATATACTTGTTGACCGTTATCCTCTGCCACATATCAATGAAATGGTGTCGTCTGTTACCAACGCGACCTATTTTTCATTGATTGATCTCTCAAGTGCATACCACCAGGTCAAATTACACCCAGCATCCAGGCACCTTACTTCATTTATTACGCCGGAGGGGGCATTCCGATTCATGCGGATGCCCTTCAGTTTACCATCTGCATCAGCTGTTTTCCAGAGAGTGATGTGCAAGAATTTGGGGGGCATATCCAAGGTCTTGGTGTTCCAAGATGATGTTCTTGTCTGGAGTGCCAATCGGGAAGAACATGATGTGATCTTGGAGAAGACGTTAAACAAGTTGCAGGATGCGGGTCTGACTGTGGGGGTGAACAAATGTAAATTTGGTGTGAAACAGATTGATTATCTTGGGCACACCTTGTCGAAGGAAGGGTTAAAAGCCTAAAGAAAACTATTGGATGCTATAGCGGATGCACCACCACCGCATAACAAAGAGCAATTGCGCTCATTCCTCGGTTTAGCGGAATTTTATTCCAAATTTGTCCAACATTTTGCTGACAAAGTACATGTTCTGAGAGTGTTGATGAAAAAGGCAACAAATTCGAATGGTCTGATGAGTGTCAAACTACATTTGAGATCATAAAAAAACAGATTGTGAAGGCGGTGGCTTTAAAACCTTTTAACCCATCGGACTGCAGTATGTTTGTGGTGGATGCAAGTGCATACGGACTTGGAGCTGTTTTAATGCAAAAACATCTTGGACAAGAACGTGTGGTGGCCTTTGCATCCCGCACTCTTAAGGGGGCAGAGGCTACATATTCAGTCATTGAGAAGGAGGCCCTAGCATGCTGGTGGGGTGTGAACTATTTTAAAACCTATGAGTGGGGAACCCATTTTGAGGTCAGGACGGATCATAGGCCCTTTATAGATTTGTTCACTACCAAGGGAGCAGGGAAGGCAACTCCCAGAATTGCCAAATGGTTGTATAGACTTCAAGGGTATGATTTTTCACTGAGTTATGTTCCTGGGATTCGCAACATAAATGCGGACTGTTTATCGCGTTTGCCATTGCAAGGTGGAGACGAGGAAGAAGATTCCAATTATGATTGTGTGGTGGCCAGTGTGTCTGAGTCATGTGACGGCGCCATCACCTTGGATGAGTTGAAAGCGGCAGTGGGGGAGGATACCACCATGAAGGAATTAATGGTTGAATTGTCCAACCCTTCTAGTACCAATGTGACCCTGAAGAAAAAGTTCGATGAGTTCTGGACTGTATGGTCGGAACTTTCGGTTGAGGTGGGGGTGGTGCGCAGAGATGGCAAGTTGGTAGTGCCAGGAAGTTTGCGCGTTAGACTCTTAAAGTTACTACACGAAGGGCATAGCGGAATGTCCGGTATGAAGAGGAGGGCCAGGGAAACTTTTTGGTGGCCCGGGATGGACCGAGCGGTGGAAGATTATGTATGGAGTTGCATAGATTGTATGTGCAGTGACAAGTCCAACCGGGTTGAGGAATCTCATATTATGTCCACTGCTTTCCCTAGCAAACCATGGGAAAGGGTGGCCATGGATATTTGCGGGCCATTTTCAACCAAGGAGATAACCAATAAATTTGCTTTGGTACTAATTGATTACCATTCCAAGTGGCCGGAGGTAGCATTTTCTGGAGAAATTAAAGCAGCAAATATCATCGCAATTTGTGACCAAATTTTCCGCAGGGAGGGTTGTCCTGATACCGTAGTCACATACAATGGGCCCCAATTTATAGCAGAAGAATTTAAAACCTATCTCTCCAAAATGGGCATTTCTCACCATACCACTGCTGTTTATAACCCCAGGGAGAACGGTCTCGTTGAGAGATTCAACCGTGTCTTGAGGAATGTATTCAATTGACTGAAAGTAGTGGTGGTGACTGTAAGGAAGCTATAAAGGAGATGCTATGGTGCTACCGCACACACCCCATTCTGTCACCAAGGAAACGTCTTTTATGCTCCTTAAGGACAGACAACCAGGGACATCGGTCTCTCCAGCATGGATGTTTGAGGGTTCTACACGGCATGTGTGTAAAAGGAGTCTTGAGCGTAAGGTCAAAAAACACCAAGATAAATATGTGAGCACCCATAACGACAAGTGGGAGACGAATATTTGCAGTTGGAGATTGGGTGAGAACCAACATGATGGGTACTCAAAAAGGGGGTTTGTCAAAATGGTCAATGCCCAAGTGTATCACTAAGGTTGCGGGTAACAATGTATGGTTGACTGATGGCAAAAAATGGAACATCCGAATAATTACTTTGTGCAATAACGTGGAACGGGAGGTGTGGTTGGGAAGGATGGGTGATGGTCAGGTGGAGAGGGTGTTGGATGGTAATAGTCATGGTAATGGCAGATCTGCCATTGTGGGTGGCACCAAACGTGTCAGGAAGAGTCCTAAGTGGCATAACGATTATGGGCACTACTAGTATTATGTAAATGCTTATTCTTGTATGTAAATGCTTATTCTTGTTTTTTGTTATTATGTATTTTTGTATTTTCCATTATTGTTTTTTCTTGGGAAGGGAGATATGTTGTGTCCTAGCAACTGAGATTGCATCCTAGTGATGGTTGCCAGCCTTCTAAGGTTCTAGAAGGTTGACCAGACTAGAGAGAGGGCAGTTGCTGCTGTAGGACGAGTCCAGGGGTTGTTCCTCTACTCTTAATAAAATTCTTCTACCCAATTATCTGTCTGCGCCTCTTAAAAGTAAACTACCAAAACCACAACACTCCATCTAAAGTAGAGGTTATTTTAAGACAAGTCATAACCACTTGTGCCCCTCCATTGCACAGCCGCACTTCTACCTATCCATGTTAAAGGCTAGCACACATTAAGAGCAAGTATTCGTTGTTCCTCATTCACACATGCCATTTTGGTCCGCTATTAATTCTGTCTGCCTTTCTCATGCCAAAAAGTACGATCTGGGTTCATTAAAACAACAGTCCGTCACATAGTCCATGGTGGTATATTTCTATATGAAAAAAAAACATACTTCTAAATAAGCAATCATGCCATATAACTTTTGGGGGGATATTCACAAGAACGTGTGCTAAACAACACAAAAAAATGTTAACGCAACTTTACACATCGCAGCCTATCGCGGGAAAATAACCCTGTGTCAACGTGGAATTCACAACAAGGCGGTACCATGAGATAGTCTGCCGAAACCGCGGACAATGTCCGCGATACAACAACCGCGACGGTGATAAAAACACAAACCTCAACGCGAAAAAACATGCGATGGGCCAAAGCACGATGAGGAAATCAGCGATAAGCAGCGCCAAGCCTGCAATACACACATGGCAGGCGGGAAAAATCACTATAAAATTAGAAAAAACACACAAAATGACCAACACCAAAGCACCATGGAGGCAGCCGGAGCAGGCGCAGAGGATGAGCGCAAACCCACAAGCACCCCGGTCGACCAGCCTGGGACCTCGGGGACAGGGAAGGGCAAGGACAAGAAGAAGAGGAAGACAAAGTTCAGTCCGCAGGAAAACAGGATCCTGGTCACGGAGGTGATGGAACACCATCAACAACTGTTCGTCACCTCCAACGTGTCATTGGGCACCAAAAATGGAATATGGCGGGACATCGTGGACAAGGTGAATGCCGTCGGAGAGCACAAGAGGTCAATGGACGAGGTCAAGAGGCTATGGATTGACATCAAGCGCAAGACCAAGGAGAAACTTGCAGCCAACCAGAAGGCAGCAATGCAGACTGGAGGTGGGAGCCCAGCGCCACAGCTGGAGCTGGATGACATGGAGGAGCTGGTGTCGACAGTCATCAGTGTGGAGACTGTGGCCGGAGTCGGGGGACCAGACACTGCCCGACAGGACACAACACAACCGCAACAGGGTGAGTGACCACCAGGTACTGGGGGGACGGGTGGAGATGGCCACAATGGCACACATGCACAATCAAGCAGAGCACAGTGCACACCCACAATGACTCTGGATCATGGCCCTGATCCACAGACTGTCACAATGTACAATGCCATGCTGTCTGAATGTGAACCTGTACCATGCGGCTACATACATGCGGACACATTGTAATACACCATCTCCCCTTCACATTGCAGGGGCACCGTCAACACCTCCTGCAGAGCAGTCCGAGCCACTCTTCACTGATGACGAGGAGGACACCCCCAGCATTGACACCCAAGCCCTCCAGGACATCATTGACATCATCCGCAACTCACCTCCAGGATCAGGGCAGCCCAGCTGCATCGAGGAGACCCTACCCACTACCCAAACCACCCAGCAGGAGGCACCCACAGCCCCGGCAGTCTCCCAAGACCCCCAGGAACAACACATGGCCTTCCAACGCCGTGTGCTGGAGAGCCAGAGGGAGACGGCTGAGCAGGTGCGTGTGGGGTTCGACCTCATGGCTACCAAACTGGACGCCATCCATGGGTGTCTAGGTCCCATCAGGGACCAGCTCCAGTCCCTAACGGACACCCACGGCCCGCTACATGGTCTCCAACGAGCCCTGACTGACATCGCTGGAGTCATGACTCGGAGACAAGAACACCTGTCCGCTCAGAGTGGCTCCAGCGATCCCAGCCGTGAGCTGGCACACATGCGGATGCTCATGGAGGACATGGTGCGGATGGAGGCGGAAAGGATGGCAGCCACCGCTGCACATCAGCGAAATGTAGCTGGGATATACCATGCCCTGCAGATCCTCATCATGGCATTGCTGCCACAAGGCGTGGCGATGATGAATGCTGCTGCCCCCACACCATCCACATCTCCACCCCCTGGTGTGTCAGTGCCCCCCAGTGCGGCAGGCGTATCCACTCCGGCACCTGATGTGTCACTGCCACACAGTGCGGCCGACAATCCTCCTCCGGCCCCTGATGTGTCAGTGGCACACAGTGCCGCAGCCGGTACTGCACCACCCACAGGTGAGGCAGAGCACACATCTGAGGACGTGGATGGGATTGAGGTGAGAAGGAGGCACTAGCATTCATTTCCGCTACCTGGCCTGTTTCTGCTTGGTGCCGCACATGGCCCCATGACCTTCCACTGACCTCCGATACACTCCGCTGCACTCACCTAGGACCGCGACATGGACTGCCATATCCTGTTTGATGACCAATGACACAGCGACCAGACTGCGGACTGTACCCTTCCTCTTTCGCAGTACTTGTCATCCCCGGATGGACTCTGGCAGGCCCTCCACGGGCCCATATTGTGTAGTGTGCTCGGCATGGCCCTGTACCGCTCCAGCTGCAAAACTCCACTGGATGTGCAATAAACATCCAGAAACGCACTGCTGTGTCATGTCTTTCATCATTCATGTATGAATGTGTGGATGAATGTAGGGACAGTGATTTCACTTACGTCAATGATGCTCATCTAGTGGGATGCCAGTCACAGTGTGCTACATTGCCTATTGTGTTCCGGGTGCCGTGGACACTACAACAGGGACACACGCATTAGTCACTTCCTTGTCCGGACATGGACTGAACCACGCCCAGAGCCCCCGAGTCATTGTTGCAAGCCCTGCACTGGTCCGGCGTACGCCAGGCCAGACCACTCCGCTTAGGCTCCGAGGGGGGCCCACATAGCTTCATGTCGCAGGCTTACACGCTGGTGGTGTGCAGGTCACTGGTCTAGTTGTCAGCATGTCACGGCCACTCCCTGAGGGCAGGTTTGCACACACACCACACCCATCCGGCACAGGCGTCACAGGCCATGTGACCCCGCCAATATAAGGGGCTGACAACGTCACATTCCCCACTGCCGGTGGTGACTGGATGACGGACGCTCCACGGTTCTCAATCATAAAGGGCCCATGAGGTGTTGCGCACAGGGTTGGTCGCACCCGAAGCCTTGCGCCCGTCACGGGCCTACCACCACGTGGCGCTGACTGGGGTTGCACAGGGTTAGTGGCACCTGAAGCCTTGCGGCCGTCACAGGCCTACCACCACGTGGCGCTGTCTGGGGTTGCACAGGGTTAGTGGCATCCAAAGCCTTGCGCCCGTCACGGGCCTACCACCACGTGGCGCTGACTGGGGTTGCACAGGGTTAGAGGCACCGAAATAGCTGTCTGGGTGTGCAGCCTGCGATGATGACATGTGCACTGATGTGGTCTCTGCCATTGATGCCTCAGGACTCAGCGTCATGTGTGGGACCTGCTGGGCCGCGGGGCGGGTCCGCATGATGGACCATGCCATGGTGGCGGGACCAGGGCCTGGAGCTTGCACAGGCACCTGGTGTGCCCACTGGTGGACACACCGTTGGCGGCAGGTGAGCAGTGGGCTCGGGGTGCGCAAGTGTGGACAGCCAGCGCTGGCCGGCGGGAGGGGGTGGGGTGCGTCTGCATGCGTGCGCAGGGACGGACAGGCGTTGTTGCCATGTGCTGTGTGATGGACTCTGCCATGATTGACTCTGGCCTCGATTACAGATTGCAGACCTGGTGGCTTGCAGTGTATCCCGGCACGTGGTTGGAGACACACCGGTGGCAGCAGGTGAACAGTGGGGCCTGGGTGTGCAGGGGCGGCGGTGTCTCTCTCTCTCTCCCTTCCTTCCCTTCTCTCTCTCTCACTCTCTCTCCTTTCCTTCCCTCTCTCTCTCTCACTCTCTCTCTCTCTCCCTTCCTTTCCTTCTCTCTCTCTCACTCTCTCTCCTTTTCTTCCCCCTCTCTCTCTCACTCTCTCTCCTTTTCTTCCCTCTCTCTCTCACTCTCTCTCTCCTTTCCTTTCCTTCCCTCTATCACTCTCTCTCTCTCTGCCTTTCTTTCCTTCTCTGTTTCTCTGTGTCTCGCTCCTTTGATGTGCGCATGACACACGTTCTGATTTTGTGCTTTATTTTCCAGGCTGTGACATCGAGATTGTCCCGGACGGACCCGACAGGAGTCTTCCGTATTGGTGTTTTGTGTTGTATTTCAATAAAGTTTTTGGTTGTTACGTCAGTGCTGTGTGACTGTTTCTCGTTCTTCTGGCCACACATGTGTGTTATTTTTTGACAATGTGGCAGTTCGTTGTGAAAGTGGTGTTGTGGTTTTTTCGTGTGTTTTTGCACGGGAACGCCTACTCTGCATCTCATTAGGGTTAGTTGGTGGCGTCCACCGTGGAGATAAATTTTGGGGCAGTTATCGCGGGAATACTGGCGATGTCTGCAGTTTGCACCCGCTTGTGAATGGGGTGTTAAATCTATCTCCACTTTTGATGCGTTAAGGTGGAGATAAATCGGCGGTAGGTCCTTGTGAATATGCCCCATGGAGTCCTAAGTCCTTCACTTTATCTGGAAAATCATGGCAGGAAAATGTGTAGACTTTACTATAAATGCTTAATGATTAACCATACTTAGTCATCCTTGTATCTTCTTTTTTAGGTAACCAACCTCGTTAAATAAATGCGCAACTGTTTAAAAGCCAACCCAGTGGTGCTCACTAGCTCAATTCCTCATAATGGTATGATTCCTCAAACGTGGGCAGGGGAAAACTGCTTTCTTACAGTCCATCACTTTCCCTTCCAGTTTCAGCGTGCTTCTCAGCAGTGTAATTACACACATATTGTACAGCATCAACAATTCCCAGCAGAGGTGCTGTGTTTTTATTGGCCAGTGTTAATAGGTCTCAGCAAGCCTGATATGCTTTACATCGATAGCACTAACATTTCTCAGGAGTGCTGCCATAAACGTAATGGGACTCCAGCTGAAGTATGGACTGCCTTACTTTTATTGGACAGTCTAAGCACGTCCAGCTGGACAACGTCCGTCTCCCTGGACAGTCCCAACCCTTCCCAGCAAGGCTGATGCGTTTATTGGACAATAGAGTATGGGCTTGCTTTAGTTAATTGTTATGTTCATAAAGCCGGGTTGAACTACTAAATGTAACCGCGACTGTACCAACATGGTACCTGTCATTATGTACTCACTGCTGTAGAAGATGCTGACTCTCACTTTCAGATATGTTGTTACCAAATGTGATCCAAAGCACTCTCTGATAAGGACTATGTCTGTTGTCATACGGAATGCTGCCTTTAATGAAACCCAATAAAATTGTTATACCAAAATAGAGTATGGGCTTGCTATCCTTCTAAGGGGCAGCAGCAACACTTCTCAGCAAGGCTGTGGTGCACTTAACTTACAAGGCCAGCATTTCTCAGTAAGACTGTTATACCTTTATTGAACAGAACAACACTTTTTAGCGGGAGCTTGCATACATTTATTGGAAAGTCTCATCACTGATTGACATGTGTCATTCCTATAACGAGACAATACAAAAAACATCTCAGCAGGATTGTTGTACCATTCAGGGGCAGTAGCGGCTCCACCTTCATTGAACAGTATGAACATTTCTCCTCAGAACTGCCATGAACAAGATAACAGGGCCTGATTTACAAAGGGCCTGGCAGCAGGGGTGTGGTGCTCACTCCACCAGTATACACTGCGCAAGTCACTTTGGCAGGCTGTCTTGCAACGGCTGGCCTGACATGCACAGTGTAAACCTCTCCACATAGCTATCTCTGACAGCTGGGTGGAGAGCAGACGCAGGCCTCCTGTCAAGCTGGAGTGTCGAGACGTCAAGCCAATCGTGGCGCTGCTCTCATGCTGCTCATCTGCAGTATGAGAGCAGCATCAGGATTTGCAGAAAGAGGTTGCCTGAGGCTCCACGAGGTGCAGTCGCGCTGACAGCATCCAAGAAGCAAGAAGAAAAATAGGAGGAGAGCGAAACACGGGTAAGTACATTTTTTATTTTTTTTATATCTTTTTGGCCCCCACTGGGTTTGACTCTCGGTCCCCTCAACACCCCTCCAGTGTTGAGGGTCACCGCCTTCCACTGCTCACTCGTTGAGTCACCTCCATACTGCAATTACCCATTTCGGAGGTCACGCCGCAAGTGCAGGACCCCGTCTACGACTGCGGGGCCTCTACCACGAGTGCGGAGGCCCTTTGTGAATCAGGCCCAGCAGTTCTCAGCAGGACTGTCTTCCATTTATTAGTCAGTGGCAATTCTTCTGAGCAGGGCTGTTTATCCTTTGAATAGAACTGCCCTAGTTTCACCTGTCAGTACCAACATATTTCAGCAGGTCTGCTTACCTTTATAAAATGTCGACAGCTCACAACGGGGCTCCTATACCTTTAATAGGCCAGCACCAACATATGTTTTTTAGCTGCCTGCAATATTTTACATGAATAGGCCCAACACTTCCCAACAGGGCTGCTATCCTCTTTTTTTGTTTTTCAAACGTCGCGATGTTCACAAGAATTGTGATGGTTTATAAAGATTTCACAATGTTGTGAAGGAAAACAGATTTGCAATTTCACACCTCTCCAGTAATTTTGCCACACCTCTAGCTGCATTTACCCAGGGACCTTACATTGTGAATGAATGTAGGCGTAAGACGAACAAGTTTAAAAGATCATTAGGCACACTCAGGTCACACGGCAGCATTACACATATATTTACTTTTGACTCGACTGAAATGCAAGCATGTGTATGCTGGAGGTTTTTGCAGATGTAAGCACACTTTACACCTGTAAAAACCTTAGTCACGTGGCATCATTGTGTACTTGCTAAACAATGAAGCGGGATAGCGTCACCTCGATTGTCAAGTATGGAAATAAGCAGAATAGTACTGAAAAAACTAAGGAAGGACAGCAAAGTAGTTCAATAAAGCATCAACAAAAACGGTGCGTCTCTGACTCCAAATTAAATATATATAGAAGCAGGACAAACATTTGCAAAGGTATAAACCGCAGTGTCAGGTGCTGTATGCTAACAATGCTTGCTTGAGGACATTTTACTTCATTTTTACCGGTATTAAGTTGGAAGTCTTCCTATAAGAATAAAAACAAGAATGCACGAGAGAGGAAGAGCTCTTTTTTCATTTTCCCTCAGGTTATTACTGAACTCTTGAAATTAAAGAATTTAATTTAGAAAAAAAGCAATGTTGTTATCTCCTATGACTGGAGGCACTATGGAAATATTATTTGGTCTCTGCAGCTGCTTATTTCATTATCTGTAAATATCTGGGGACAAAGTGGCTAAAGAAAAACAAAATGCAATGCAGAATTTATAGGTTATGTTTCCCATATATAATTTTCCATGAAACCCTAAGACAATCAAACGCACTGTACCACAAAAGGGTCAAGGAATGCACCTCTGTTTTTGACAGAGTGATTTTCTTAAGAAGCTTGTGTCTTCAGCATGGTAATGTTATTTTTATGGAGCTCTTGCATTGCTGTAAGCAGCTCCAGAGTCAAGGACGACGAGTCATACTTTCCATGTTTTGGAATTTCCAACATTGGGCCATGAGTTTTTATTTCATTCATTTTTATTTATACAGGTTTGTATAGCGCGAACATGACCCTAGAGGGTATCAGAGCGCTTTACATGAGAGGATGGCAAGATATAGATGTGAGAACAAAAACTTGTCACATATATGAACGGAGAATAGTCAGTTTCACATCTATGGAGGATCATCAATGTAGTAGTCATGCATCGTACCGGAGTAGTAGGCAGGCGTATGGTCAGTAAGACATAAAGGGGCCGATTCCGATCTCGGTCGGAGGCGCACCCAATACTATTCGGTCGGGAAAAAAGCCATGCGAAAGCCAGTTTCCCGACCGATCCATACAGCACACCGAACGAGCAAGTACGATGCGCACAACAGCAAAAATTCCGGCCGAGCCGTACTCACCCAACCAGGTCCTGTTCTCCGACCGAGGCGAATCCGGAAACGCCGAATCGAGTCGCACGGAAGGGAAAATGCAGCCCCGTCCGGCCGGACAAGTACGATGCGCTTTCCGTACGCGCCGAACCCGTCGCTACGCACGGCACGTCAAAGCATCCGGGAGAGGCGCACATAAGCTCCGAATCGCGCCACAACACGATCCACGGCTACGAGACGAACACAGCACAGACGAGGACGACGCGAAGCGACGAGGACGAAGCGAAGCGACGAGGACGAAGCCAAGCGACGAGGACGACGCGAAGCAACGAGAAGGACGAACGACACGAACCAACCATGAATCCCTTCGTCCCGATCATACCAATATTCTACATCTACTACCGGAACAGGCACGGACGCGTACGGCGCAGAAGGTAAGTCAGACACCAACCACAAAACACATACAACACGTACACGACACATCACACACATACACTGGGAATCTGAATATACTTACACCAGCAACAGCAGCACCATAGGGGCGGGATGCCCATCACCAATGCCACATATGCACACAGGGGCCTGAATGCGCGCCACCACCCCAACCCAGGGGGGCTGGATGCCTACCACTACTACCACCCTTAGCCAGGGGGCAGGATGCCTACCACTACTACCACCCTCACCCACGGGGGGCAGGATGCCTACCACTACTACCACCCTTAGCCAGGGGGCAGGATGCCCACCACTACTACCACCCTCACCCAGGTGGGGCAGGATGCCTACCACTACTACCACCCTTAGCCAGGGGGCAGGATGCCCACCACTACTACCACCCTCACCCAGGGGGGCAGGATGCCCACCACTACTACCACCCTCACCCACGGGGGGCAGGATGCCTACCACTACTACCACCCTCACCCAGGGGGGCAGGATGCCCACCACTACTACCACCCTCACCCAGGGGGGCAGGATGCCTACCACTACTACCACCCTTAGCCAGGGGGCAGGATGCCTACCACTACTACCACCCTCACCCAGGGGGGCAGGATGCCCACCACTACTACCACCCTCACCCAGGGGGGCAGGATGCCCACCACTACTACCACCCTTAGCCAGGGGGCAGGATGCCCACCACTACTACCACCCTCACCCAGGGGGGCAGGATGCCCACCACTACTACCACCCTTAGCCAGGGGGCAGGATGCCCACCACTACTACCACCCTCACCCAGGGGGCAGGATGCCCACCACTACTACCACCCTTAGCCAGGGGGCTGGATGCCTACCACTACTACCACCCTTAGCCAGGGGGCAGGATGCCTACCACTACTACCACCCTCACCCAGGGGGGCAGGATGCCCACCACTACTACCACCCTCACCCAGGGGGGCAGGATGCCCACCACTACTACCACCCTTAGCCAGGGGGCAGGATGCCCACCACTACTACCACCCTCACCCAGGGGGGGCAGGATGCCCACCACTACTACCACCCTTAGCCAGGGGGCAGGATGCCCACCACTACTACCACCCTCACCCAGGGGGGCAGGATGCCCACCACTACTACCACCCTTAGCCAGGGGGCTGGATGCCCACCACTACTACCACCCTTAGCCAGGGGGCAGGATGCCTACCACTACTACCACCCTCACCCAGGGGGGCAGGATGCCCACCACTACTACCACCCTCACCCAGGGGGGCAGGATGCCCACCACTACTACCACCCTTAGCCAGGGGGCAGGATGCCCACCACTACTACCACCCTCACCCAGGGGGGCAGGATGCCTACCACTACTACCACCCTCACCCAGGGGGGCAGGATGCCCACCACTACTACCACCCTTAGCCAGGGGGGCAGGATGCCCACCACTACTACCACCCTCACCCAGGGGGGCAGGATGCCCACCACTACTACCACCCTTAGCCAGGGGGCTGGATGCCTACCACTACTACCACCCTTAGCCAGGGGGCAGGATGCCCACCACTACTACCACCCTCACCCAGGGGGGCAGGATGCCCACCACTACTACCACCCTTAGCCAGGGGGCAGGATGCCCACCACTACTACCACCCTCACCCAGGGGGGCAGGATGCCCACCACTACTACCACCCTTAGCCAGGGGGGCTGGATGCCTACCACTACTACCACCCTCACCCAGGGGGGCAGGATGCCTACCACTACTACCACCCTCACCCAGGGGGGCAGGATGCCCACCACTACTACCACCCTTAGCCAGGGGGCAGGATGCCCACCACTACTACCACCCTCACCCAGGGGGGCAGGATGCCCACCACTACTACCACCCTTAGCCAGGGGGGCTGGATGCCTACCACTACTACCACCCTTAGCCAGGGGGCAGGATGCCTACCACTACTACCACCCTCACCCAGGGGGGCAGGATGCCCACCACTACTACCACCCTTAGCCAGGGGGCAGGAAGCCTACCACTACTACCACCCTTAGCCAGGGGGCTGGATGCCTACCACTACTACCACCCCCACTCATAGGATGGACAATGCATGACACAACAAGCACTCCACAACCTAGGGAATGCAAGATTAAGACATCCCCCCACCACCATGACAAGCGTGTGAGCAGGCTGTGTCAAATGCCTACAACACCGAACATGACTTTGAACATACAATGTGACCCCCTAGCACATGTGCCACACATATATGTGTGTGGCACCCACAATGCAAGCAGCCCATGACCATTGTGGCAATGGGGCCTAAACCCCCATCATCACAGTGACCAAAAGGCAAGTGTGGGGTCCATAGCTGAAGCACATTTTGACCATTGTGGCAATGGGGTCTAAACCCCCATCATCACAGTGACCAAAAGGCAAGTGTGGGGTCCATAGCTGAAGCACATTTTGACCATTGTGGCAATGGGGTCTAAACCCCCATCATCACAGTGACCAAAAGGCAAGTGTGGGGTCCATAGCTGAAGCACATTTTGACCATTGTGGCAATGGGGTCTAAACCCCCATCATCACAGTGACCAAAAGGTAAGTGTGGGGTCCATAGCTGAAGCACATTTTGACCATTGTGGCAATGGGGTCTACACCCTCATCATCACAGTGACCAAAAGGTAATTGTTGACAAAGAAAGAGCTGCAACTGCCAAACTGCATGGATCATTCCTGGTCACAGAACCAAAAACTCATCTGTGGCAAAGTAGTGTATGTGTCCCATTGCAACATAAATTGGGGGAGCCAAATACTGCAGTGCAAATGAAACATTCCTTTGGCCATGTGCAGACAAACAACACCCATGGGGGCTGAGACCGTCAACAGTCATCAATGACACAATGACAGAAGTGACCATCAGAATGCAGAACCACATATTTGCACCAATGGGCACACAAATGCAGATACCCTGTGGAGACAGCAGATGTGAGGTGAACAGATACCATACCATGGCAGCAATGGGACACACAAACCATGATCACTGTGCTGACCGATGACCTAGGAGTCCCAGGGACAGCAGGGGAAACACACCAAACAACATACAGCCAATGGCACACCCAAGATATGCCAATGCAGTGGTGCAGATGCACAAACACAAACAGGCAGACCAACACTGTCATCATACACAGCAGGTGAGGGGTGGGGGTGCCAGTGTCCCCAGGCAACAACACAACACATGAGGAGAGCTGAATACCAATCATACAGATGTGCATACACTGCCACACTAAGGTAACTCATGGATCCAAATCCCCTATGTGGGCAAGCAGGCATTGACAGGTGAGAGGGAGCACAAAACACACATGTCACACAGGCACGTAGGAACAACAACTGACACAGCAAGTCACAGACACACCACAGCACCACCCCCAGGGCCCCCACAATGTGGTGACCCTGGGCTGAATAAAAATACCACTGTGATGACAAAGCTAAATGTCGTTCACACTGTGAACCACAGTCAGGTGTCCTGAGCAACTAACTACCATCACACCTACACAAGCACAAATCAATCAGCATGGCCAGTAAGCCAAGGCCAACATGGAGGCAGGGGACTAGCCGGGCAACAACTCTCATCTGCACACACTCAAGACCACACCCCTCGACCTCCAACAATGTGCAGCAGTGAAGTACACATGCACTGGTGACATTGCACATGCACCCATGACTATTCCAGGGTGGTGGGTGGGAACCAAGGTGTAGAAACACATCACACATGGACACTCAACAAGACTCCTGAATGTCTGACACACTGCACACTACGCTGTACATGGACATGACGGCAATACCACACCGACCAATGGGATCCCAGCCACAGTCACACACCAATGAAGAAGCCAAGGTCACCCACAAAGAACACACATAGACAACAACCAACATTGCAGCCCGGACCCTAAGGAGTGCCAGCAGTCACACACACAACGTGTCACAATCACTGAAAGATAACACAAACTGGAAATCACATGACAGGGGCAAACAACAAGTGCCAAAGGGAAACCTGACTGTGACCCATCTGCGTCAGCACACAAACTCTGCCCTGACAGCAAACACACCTATGGGTGACACCCTGATGACCAGTAATGTGCCATGCACCCACATCACAGAGAACACAGGGAGAAGACTTTGGGGGAACATAGCTCAAGTCAGCAAGCATCACAAACAGGTACAACACTAGGGATCACAGCATGCGCAGATGAATGAAAGTGAACACACAGACATGCACATACAACACACACCTTGGGCGCAGGCAATGTCACACGTGTACACACTGCCATGAGGGGACTCCACTCCTGTGTGAGGAAAGCTGTGCCATATGTTGCCTCAGTAGGGCCCCATCATGTCAGCTGAGCACTTGGTCACACAATCAACAATTAGCACCAAATGAGGGCTCCCATCACATCAGCCTGGTCATGGATGTGCCAACGGAATCATCAGCACAGATCCAACACACTTGTATAGCAATGTTGCACTGACTACACGAATGAGTCCCTCCCCATTGATGCCCAAACCTGCATGTCCACTGGAGATGGCAACACGGTCAGGGAAGTAGACAAATGCAACGATGGCAGGCACAACAGATGTGCAGGGGTGGAAGCCACAGATATGAAATTGCCAATGTAAGTAGGAAACCCATTGCCAAATACTGAACACATGACACCCTCAGATGCTGCTATTGATGACATGGATACACCACATGATAGGACACATTCCCCCTGGACCACATGGGTTCCTGCACAGTAACACTTCATAATCATGAGACCAGATATCACCATCACTGCAGCAAGGGCATGGTTAGCTGCACCAACAACATGTACATCTGAAGCATGAGCACTAGAGAAAAGAAAGTTGCTTTATTCAGCATATGTGTTGTCTGATAACGACGTCCAGAAGAAATTAGAGCAAAGGCCAATGGCCAGTCCATTGTCAAAGTTCAAACAGGGTGACACTGGCAGATGTCACCCTACGCATGCCTGCACAATACCAGGGACAATCCACTAGGAGGGGCAACCGGGGGGCAGGCCAGGCACCGCAGGGACAGGATCAGGGCTCACCAGGGGGAGTCAGGGAAGGGGTGGTGGGTGCTGGAGAGCCACTGACAACTGCAGTGGAGGTGTCTGACATGGTGTGTGCCGGCACAACTGGGGGGCATGACACAGATGTCGTGGGTGCCGGCACAACTGCAGTGGACCCTGCAGATGGGGTGGACAGGTCCGCCACTGCAGTGCCCAAGTCAGACAGGGCGGTAGTGGACTCCACTGCAGTGCCTACCTCCAGGGGAGGAGAATGGGGAACAGGCAAGGTGGGTTGGACAGAGGGGGAGGACACCCTCACCACATCAGTGGCACAGACAAGCGCAGCGGGGGGTGTGGTGCTGGGAGAGCAAGTGGCAGGGGGAGAAGGCCGGAGCATCTTGGGGATGGTATATCTGTGGGTGGGGGAACCTGGGGCAGGGTGTGGTGGGGGCACCTGTGCAGTGGGGGCCTGAGGGATGGAGGACGGAGACCTTGTGCCTGAGCTGCAGGGCGGTGGCGGGGTCTTGCTCTTAGCACTCCGGGGGGACTTGCGGGTGGGGGCCTCAGTCCGTCTGCGCCTGGGGGAGGGTGTCCGGGGGCGAGGGGCACTCTGCTCCGTGTGGGTGGGCTTCCTCTTCCCCCGGGATGCTGGAGCAGCTTCATCGGTGGGGAAGAGGCCGAGGTCACAGAGGAAGAGCTGCTGTGACTTTGGGGTTGCAGGTGAGGCAAGGGAGGGTGCTTTGGAGGGAGAGGGAACTGAGGACTGCGCAGTGCATGTGGATGCGTGTGTGTGTTCCAGGGCCCCATCCCCTGTGAGTCTGGCTTCAGTCCCCTGAATGTGCGTGCGTGTGCGTTTTGTCATTGGCGTGTGTGTCAGTGTGCTGGATGTGTGTGTGCTGGTGTGTGCCTGTGCCAGTGTGTGTGTGCCTGGGATGGGTAAGGTGCTGGGGAGTGTGGATGGAGCAGAGGCAGGAGGGGTGAGGGACCGTTTGAGGAGGGACACTGCTGCCGTCAGGGAGGAGTCCATGGACCTATTGCCCCTCTGTAGGTCAGACATGCCCGATGAGATGCCCTCCATGAACGACACCAGCTGAGTCAACAGCGCGGTGTGCGCATGGAGGACACTCAGCATGGCTGTCTGCCCTACATGGAGCTGGCGAAGGAGGTACACAGACTCCTCACTCAGGGCAGCAGGGGACACAGGGGCAGGGGTGCGGTGCCTGGCCCAAAGGAGACACGCTCCCGGACATGGGAGCCTCCACGGACCTGGGGAATGGGAGCCGATGGGAGGGCGGTGGTGGTGCTGGTGGTGGCGGGGACAGCAACACTAGCTGGGGTGTGGTGGCTGCTGACACCCGCCTCCACAAGGGAGTCATCCTCCGAGTTGCTCTGGTCCTCAGCTGAGGTGGATGCTGCTGAGGACTCCTCGGTGTGGCTCCCCTCGCCCTCCGTGCCACTGGGTCCCTCCGACCACTCCTCGGCTGCTGACCCAGTCTGGCTCTCCGGCTCCTCCTGGTCCGTGGAGCTGTCCCCTTCCGTGGCCGTGGATGTATCTGCAAACAATGGGGAAACAGACAGACATCAGTCACCTGCACATAACGCACACACCACTGTGAGCACAGCACATCACAGAGCAAGCCCTGGCATCATTAGTTGTACATTGCTAAAAGTGCACTAATTGAACAGGAGAAGTCAATTGTCAGTCTGATGCCAAGCATGGCACTCACATCCCACATGGCCTTGCACCCATCTGTCTGGTGTCTGTTGGATTGCAACACCCCAGTGTTGACACATGCACCAAGTACACAGTAGTTGGACAGTGCAGAGGACACGGTGTGGACACATCACAGCTCTTGCCACTGAGTCAGTACAGGTTTACGGATGTAAGGGATGCCCAGAGTCAAATAGGAAATGCATGTGATGCATACCAGCGACAGACACCATGATGCACCCATGTCCTGATAGCCAGCGCCACTATGGTGTGCATGTAGCACATGTCACTCCCCTGCAGGATCACCAATCAGTAGACACATGCCATGGCGGAGGCATGACTGCAAAGTCATACATCACTGTCTCAGTGATGTATGACTTTGCAGCCAGACAACAACACTCTGCACTGTGTCACAATAGTAGGTCATGGGGAATGCAAGTCCTGGAGCTGCACAAGTGCACATGTACATCCCCCCCACAACACATCCTCTTAACCCTCATCTGTCCAGGTCATACCTATTGGACATATGGGAGACCTGTGACACTACCCTCTGAACCTGAGCCCCTCACACTCTGCTGTGCATGGGGAACAGCTGCCTGAACTTCACATTTACATGCCCCAGTCTGCATGGGCAGCTGATCAGACACCTATGTGTCACACAAGTATCGTCTCCTATGGTCACATCTCCAGTGGCATGCTGAGCCCCTACCAAGAAACTCCACAGCAGTCCTGGCGACTAATCCACAGCACACTGACACAGAGGCAGACACCTGAGGGGTCAAATCACTGTGCACAATGTGTCCTCTGATACACGGGAGTGGGAGTACAGAGTGTATTGTATGGCCTGGAGTAGGCATGACTGTCCAGCCCCACATGAATGAGGGATGAGCCCTGGACTGTAGGCAGCTGGCTAAGTATGTGTGACACACGTCATATACATACTCCTGGGGCCCAAACATTGTTCCCACCCGCAGCATGGGTGTGTGCCAGGTACCCCAGCCACATGTGGTGGATCAGCTCAGCAATTGGACCACAGATCAAAGTAACACGCTGAATACATGTCAGAATACAGGCATTGTGTAAGCAATGGACCCACCCATGATGCCCACCACAGAGTCAGGGAAACAGATGCTGTCTCCCACCTTGAGTCAAGCAAACTGCAAGGACACAGTCCTAAGTGACAGAATTCCCTGCATGTAAGGGCCACACCTGGGTATCAGATGAGGAGTGGGCAGTGCACAATAGAGGGACATGGCTCCTGGACAACATGACTGCTGTACTGTGGCAGTTCAACCTGGCCCGAGGAGGGCACATAGCATGTTAGACAGAGTACACAGTGCAGTCTTTGACTCACCCCCTCCTTGCTGCTCTCTGGCCTTCAGCTGCCCATCCAGGTCTGGAAAGACCACCGCCAGGATCCTGAGCATGTGGGGGTCAGGGTCCGTGTTCCGCCCCTCCTGCGAGGAGGCGACAGCTTCAGCTGGACCCGTGCAATCCTCCGGGTCCAGCCCCGAAGGTCCTGCCACCTCTTTTGGCAGTTGCGGATCCGGCGCTTGTAGACCCCCACGGACCGGACAGCCCGGACGATGTCCTTCCAGATCTCATGCTTCCGATGGGCAGAAGCCTGTCAGGATGACAAAGTGATAAGGCCATTACTACACATGCAACATATCCGTGCATGACACAGTTGCATATACATGTCGCAATCACAGGGGCACATGGTGTACCCAGGCAGTGCACGGCTGCCCATGGACAGTTTTCCAGAAGTCACTACATGGTATCATTGCATGGGGAGTAAAACCCTGTTCAGAAGCACTGTCACTGCACCATACCTGTCCAGTGCAAGTCACTACACACTATGGGGGGTGACAACTACTCAGTGAGCCTGCTAGCCAGTGGTGTGCTGACTCTCAGCCTTGCTAGTCAGACAAAATGCACATTCAGAAAGGCAGTGCACAGAACACTCACCTGCTCCCCTGGTGTCCCATACAGCTTGCTGTACTGTGGAAGTAGGCTGTCCAGCAGGGCCTGGTTCTCTTCAAGGCTGAAGGCTGGGGCTCTCTCCACAGTACGTGCCATTGCAGGGTCCAGAGGGGCAGAGACAGCAGCAGTGCAGTGGCAGATGTCGTCCTGGAGCATGTAGTGCAGGCAAGTGGGCTCTCAGGGGAACAGCCAGCAATATATATGTGCTGGAGAGGCAGATACTGTCCCTTGTGTCCAAAGTGATAGGTCCAAGTCGTTTGCATCTTCTGAATCTGGCCAATCCATGGAATAGCAGCACCAAAACACGCCCACAGCATCCTTCAAAATTTCAACTTCATGACATACATGATTTTGCAACATTGTTGTGGGTGACCAACTGATTTTCCAGCAACCGACTCGTTCGAATATTCGAAAACGCGTCCGTTGCCAGGCAAGCCCATTGTCAATGGGTGCGCACCGATCGGTCCATTGAGGTACAACGCGCACAGGGGTACAACGCGTACCCGCACACATTGAAAGCAATGGGCCGGCCGGAGGCACCGATCGGTCCATTGAGGTACAACGCGCACAGGGGTACAACGCGTACCCGCACACATTGAAAGCAATGGGCCGGCCGGAGGCACCGATCGGTCCATTGCTGTTCAACGCGCACAGGGGTACAACGCGTACCCGCACACATTGAATGCAATGGGCCGGCCGGAGGCACCGATCGGTCCATTGCAGTACAACGCGCACAGGGGTACAACGCGTACCCGCACACATTGAATGCAATGGGCCGGCCGGAGACACCGATCGGTCCATTGCTGTTCAACGCATCACTGTACATGTGACTGGCATATGTCAGCATGCCTGTCTCAGATGGACATATGCCAGCCACAGATAGCTCCCAGGGAGTGAGGGGCACACCTACATCACGACAGCCTGTCCAAACCTTATCATAAGGCATGTAAGGCTGCATTTCCTATTGTGTGTATGTTGGTGTACATGTTGTCCTGTGGGTGTCACCTGTGGGCAGCCACCCCCAGGCTGTGCACGTGTTAATGGGGACAGGATCCTGGGTGTTACGTGTACGTGACCACTGTGATGTGCAACTGTTCATATCTGTGCATGTGCCATGGTCACATTTCACAGTGGTGTTTGTGTATGTCATGTCACATACCCCGTGAGTCCCATGTGGGACGGTATGTTTGAGCCAGGGTGTCCCAGTGGCACAATAGTGATGGCCCTCCACAGTCTTTGTGCATGTAGTGTTTACAATGTCTCTGATTTCATGTGCACAATGGGAGACAGTCTCCACATCCACGTTGTGTGTGCATGGACTCTGATGTTGTGCGTGTGTGTCACAGACGTCCATGGCTCTCCTGCCATGGCAAGTGTGGCCACTACCTGTGGGGGTCATGTTTGTTTTGTTGTGGTGTACACATGATACTCCAGGTGATGCCAGTGTCCATGTGGCATTACAGGGTCCCTGGGAATGTGCCTGTCGTTGAGCTGTGGTGCCTGGGGCACATCTGTCCTCACATGTCACTGGGGGGGTGACTGTGACACAGCATCATGATATCCAATGGGCCAACCTGGGACAAATTGATGCCACCTGTAGGACCGTGTTGACAGATGTTGGCCATGTATGTACCATACATGTCGTTCCGGTACTGCACACTTCATGTAGTTGTGCCTCATGATGATGTATGTTGGGATCTTGAGTGTGTTCAATGCCGCATATGTGGGGTGACTGACGATCTTGCTTACTTCTCCTCTGCACTGCAGGGCTCCTGCTGTCCATCGGCCATTCCCAGACCTGGCAACGATGGTGGAACGGGACAGCATCCGACGGTACCGCTTCACCAGGCAGCTGATTGAGGATTTGGCAGTGCAGTTGTCCCCACATTTGCAGCCTGGCCGGCCGTATCCTACAGCGCTGACCCCCAAGGTGAAGGTGATGGCAGCCCTACACTTCTTTGCCACCGGTACCTTCCAACATACTGTGGCGTCTGCTGGTGGGATGTCACAGACCATGTTCAGCCGTGTGCTCCGCGATTTCTTGGCGGCAATGTTGCTCTTCCTGAACCGGTACATCTATTTCCCTAGACTGCGACGACTCACTGACGTGAAGAGTGACTTTTATGCCCTGGGGAGGATGCCGCATGTCATTGGCTCCATTGATGGGACACATGTGGCTTTGGTACCACCACAGGCCCAGGAGCAGGCCTACAGGAACCGCAAGCACTACCACTCGGTCAATGCACTGGTGGTGTGTCTTGCAGACATGACCATCACACACGTGTGTGCCCGTTTCCCTGGTTCAGCACACGATGCCTTTGTGATGAGGAGTAGTCGCATCCCCAGGTTGATGGCACAGATGCAGAACCAGCGTGCCTGGCTTGTCGGTGTGTACTGACTTTGTGCCATTGTGTGTGATCTGATCTGTAGTATTCCGCCCACTTTTCCAAGTCAGCTGATGTGCACTTGTCTGTCCGTAGGTGACTCGGGATACCCCAACATGCCGTGGTTGCTGACACCCCTCAGGAACCCTGTGACACCTGCCCAGATGCGCTACAATGAGGCACATGGTCGGACCAGGAGAGTGATTGAGCGGACCTTTGGTCTCCTGAAGAGCCGCTTCCGCTGCCTGGACAAGACCGGAGGGTCCCTCCCATATGCCCCTGCGAAAGTGTGCAAGATTATCATCGTCTGCTGCATGCTCCACAACCTGGCAGTGCGGAAGGAGTTGCCTCTCATCCAGGATGACGATGACCAACATCCGCCACCTGTGGAGGATCCTGGCCTGGACCACGATGCCAGTGACGATGATGATGATGATGGTGATGGTGATGTCCGCACACAGCTCATCACCAACTTCTTTAGCTGAATGTGAGTATCCTGAGGTGTCATGTGAATGATGTGAGTTGGCATGATGTGTGGGTGGTGCTCTGGTGCTGTTGGAGTGTGTCCATGGGCTACTTGACAGGATGTGTGTTGCGATGTGTGGTGACAGGTGGGCTGTACTCCCCAACAGTGTTGACATGCTAACTTGGTTCTGGGTGGGTATCTTGTAACATGTATTGTGCATGAGTTTTGCTGTTCTGTCCTGTACTGCATTGCTTTTGACTGTGTGTCATTTCTGTCCTTCACAGGGTACTTTCAGATTCGTTTGGTCAACTGTGTCCACCGACGACGTGATTGCACATCCAGGCTGGTAGCTGTTGTGTCCCTACAGGTGATGTGCGCCACACCCATGGACTTCCTTCTGTCTACAGTTGTTGACTGTGTGCCCGCTACCAGGTGGGGTTACCTTGCATCTGTAGTGGTTACGGCATGTTGCTACTGTGTAATAAACCTGTGCTTCACTTAGTGATGTGCGTTGTCTGTGGTCACACATTTGACTGCCATTTGCTTACTGCACCTGTGGGCTACTTGACTACAACTGGGAATGGGTGTGGTGTCTGTGCATTGCACCGTCTTCCCTGGCAACATCAGTGTAGGCAATGAGTCAGATGGCCTAGGTGTGTATGTGTTGTGTAGCCCTGGTGGTGTGTCTCCCTCATATGTGTCACGTTGCCTGTACTCACATGCCTGTGTTGTCCTTGCTGTTGCAGTTCGCATACACAGTGTAATTTTGCTGTTCATCATCCCCATAACAGCACCCACGTTGGAATCACGACAGAGGCAAGTATGGTGTATTATTGTGTTTATTGTGATACATCTGTGATAATAGTGCATAGGATGGATTGTGCTGTACATGAATCTTGCAATCCCAAGTTCCTAGATGAATAGAAAGTCCAGGTAGACAGGATCCCCAGTATCGGGGCCACAGTTGTCTGACACATTGTTCCAACTTGTACTCCCCATGCAATGTGTGGGAGTAGTGTTGCCATCAACAGGGTGAACAGTCTGTGCACAAAGGCGAAAATCCAGAACAGGTTCAGGCTTCCTGGGAGTTGCGCTTGGCCATCAGCCTCTCACTTTCCCCTCCTCGGACGACCCCTCTTCTTGGGGGGGGGCCCTCAAGTGCAGGCTGCTGCGGTGCAGGGGACTCTCCGCCAGAGTCCTCCTCCCTCCCTGTGGCAGTTGCAGTTTGTTCGGTACCAGATGTTGTTGGCACACAGGGAGGTGTGGACTGGTTGCTGTTCATCTGGCGGAGGCATTGTAAAATGTCCCTGTGCACCGCCGTCATCTCATGTAGTACATCCCACTTGGACTCCACGCGGGTCATGTGGGAGTCCACACGTGACATGTGGGAGTCCACACGTGACATGTGTGACTCCACGTGGGACATGTGGGAGTCCAAGCGGGCATGATGGGCAGCCTGCTGCTGTTTGATGTCTCTGAGGAGCCCCACTACCTGGCTGAGCTCTCCGGTGCTGGACTGGTACGCATCAGCTATGCGTACCAGTTGTGGGTCTTCATGCACACCAGCAACGTCTGCAAGCAGCGACCTCTGTCTCCCACCCCTCCCACCACCCCTGCTGACATGTGCAGTGTGTGCAGTTGCACGCACAGATAACCCTGGTCCACCTTGGGGGTTGGTGGTGGTGGTGGTGTCCATGGCCCCAGGTTGGTCCAGGGTCACTGCGCTGGTGTTGTTCCTTATTCTGTCCATGTCGGCAGGGATGGTATTCGTGGTGACAGTCGTTGGAGGGGTGGGTGCAGGGGTGCAGCTGGTGGACCTGCTGGTGCTGCAGCTGGTGGTCCTGCTGGTGCAGCATGTTGACTTGCACCGGATGTGCCAGGTTGTTCTTCATCGTCCGAGGAGGACAGAGGCTGTACGACGCCAGTGAGCTCGGCATCCTCTTGAGCCTGGGACTGGGACTCCTCAGCGTCTGCTGCTGTGTCCCTATCATCACCTGTTTTTGGGAGACACAAACAATGTATGTCATGTTTCTGCAGGCATCAGTGGTTGACACACCTGACAGTTGTGACTGTGCCTCGGGGTGCGGGCCTGTACATTGTATTGTCCTAAGTCGTCACAGTCAGGGGTTGATATTGGTGTGGCACATTGTCCTGCATTATTTGGGCATTTCTATGTATTCTCTGGGGTGTGAACATGGTCTGCATTGATTGTGTTTGGTTGACAGCCAGACCTCCTTCCCACCCACCCACCCACCCAGTCAGTTATCCCACCATGGAACGTGCTTGCATTGCAGGGAGTGTAAGTTGTCTCTCAGGATGTCAGTCAGTGGTGTCCTGCTGTTTGTTGGTGCACAGTTGGCAGCAGGGCCTTGTGCTCCCCACAGCAGTAGCCAGTGTCAGCCATCTTGTGAGTCCTTCTCCACTCCCTGTGATGTGAGCATGGTTCAGGGTGGTGTTGATGGGCCAGTTGTGAGGCTGAGCAATGTCTGTGACTACGACTCCCATCATGCTATTGCCTCCACCCCCTTCCCAGCATGCCCATGCTTCCTTCCTTTTGACTCTGCTTCCCTGTGGGGTGGGCTGGCTGTGCTGACAGGATGGCTGGGAGTGTTGTCCTGGCAGTTGTTTGGCTAAGAGTCCCAAGAGTGTCCCTGTGCTTCACACAACATAACCCAGGGTGGTGGTGCTTTGTGGGATCTTGTGTTAGGATGGAGGGCATTGCATTCTACCAGGTGGGTACTGTGGAGTTTGTGTTGGGGGGGGGTGTGAGGGGAGGTGCTGGTGACTATGGTCAGTGCTGCAAGTCCCCCTTCCCACCCAGCCAGCCAGATATCCCACCATGGAACGTGCTTGCATTGCAGGGAGTGTAAGTTGTCTCTCAGGATGTCAGTCAGTGGTGTCCTGCTGTTTGTTGGTGCACAGTTGGCAGCAGGGCCTTGTGCTCCCCACAGCAGTAGCCAGTGTCAGCCATCTTGTGAGTCCTTCTCCACTCCCTGTGATGTGAGCATGGTTCAGGGTGGTGTTGATGGGCCAGTTGTGAGGCTGAGCAATGTCTGTGACTACGACTCCCATCATGCTATTGCCTCCACCCCCTTCCCAGCATGCCCATGCTTCCTTCCTTTTGACTCTGCTTCCCTGTGGGGTGGGCTGGCTGTGCTGACAGGATGGCTGGGAGTGTTGTCCTGGCAGTTGTTTGGCTAAGAGTCCCAAGAGTGTCCCTGTGCTTCACACAACATAACCCAGGGTGGTGGTGCTTTGTGGGATCTTGTGTTAGGATGGAGGGCATTGCATTCTACCAGGTGGGTACTGTGGAGTTTGTGTTGGGGGGGGGGTGTGAGGGGAGGTGCTGGTGACTATGGTCAGTGCTGCAAGTCCCCCTTCCCACCCAGCCAGCCAGATATCCCACCATGGAACGTGCTTGCATTGCAGGGAGTGTAAGTTGTCTCTCAGGATGTCAGTCAGTGGTGTCCTGCTGTTTGTTGGTGCACAGTTGGCAGCAGGGCCTTGTGCTCCCCACAGCAGTAGCCAGTGTCAGCCATCTTGTGAGTCCTTCTCCACTCCCTGTGATGTGAGCATGGTTCAGGGTGGTGTTGATGGGCCAGTTGTGAGGCTGAGCAATGTCTGTGACTACGACTCCCATCATGCTATTGCCTCCACCCCCTTCCCAGCATGCCCATGCTTCCTTCCTTTTGACTCTGCTTCCCTGTGGGGTGGGCTGGCTGTGCTGACAGGATGGCTGGGAGTGTTGTCCTGGCAGTTGTTTGGCTAAGAGTCCCAAGAGTGTCCCTGTGCTTCACACAACATAACCCAGGGTGGTGGTGCTTTGTGGGATCTTGTGTTAGGATGGAGGGCATTGCATTCTACCAGGTGGGTACTGTGGAGTTTGTGTTGGGGGGGGTGTGAGGGGGAGGTGCTGGTGACTATGGTCAGTGCTGCAAGTCCCCCTTCCCACCCAGCCAGCCAGATATCCCACCATGGAACGTGCTTGCATTGCAGGGAGTGTAAGTTGTCTCTCAGGATGTCAGTCAGTGGTGTCCTGCTGTTTGTTGGTGCACAGTTGGCAGCAGGGCCTTGTGCTCCCCACAGCAGTAGCCAGTGTCAGCCATCTTGTGAGTCCTTCTCCACTCCCTGTGATGTGAGCATGGTTCAGGGTGGTGTTGATGGGCCAGTTGTGAGGCTGAGCAATGTCTGTGACTACGACTCCCATCATGCTATTGCCTCCACCCCCTTCCCAGCATGCCCATGCTTCCTTCCTTTGACTCTGCTTCCCTGTGGGGTGGGCTGGCTGTGCTGACAGGATGGCTGGGAGTGTTGTCCTGGCAGTTGTTTGGCTAAGAGTCCCAAGAGTGTCCCTGTGCTTCACACAACATAACCCAGGGTGGTGGTGCTTTGTGGGATCTTGTGTTAGGATGGAGGGCATTGCATTCTACCAGGTGGGTACTGTGGAGTTTGTGTTGGGGGGGTGTGAGGGGAGGTGCTGGTGACTATGGTCAGTGCTGCAAGTCCCCCTTCCCACCCAGCCAGCCAGATATCCCACCATGGAACGTGCTTGCATTGCAGGGAGTGTAAGTTGTCTCTCAGGATGTCAGTCAGTGGTGTCCTGCTGTTTGTTGGTGCACAGTTGGCAGCAGGGCCTTGTGCTCCCCACAGCAGTAGCCAGTGTCAGCCATCTTGTGAGTCCTTCTCCACTCCCTGTGATGTGAGCATGGTTCAGGGTGGTGTTGATGGGCCAGTTGTGAGGCTGAGCAATGTCTGTGACTACGACTCCCATCATGCTATTGCCTCCACCCCCTTCCCAGCATGCCCATGCTTCCTTCCTTTTGACTCTGCTTCCCTGTGGGGTGGGCTGGCTGTGCTGACAGGATGGCTGGGAGTGTTGTCCTGGCAGTTGTTTGGCTAAGAGTCCCAAGAGTGTCCCTGTGCTTCACACAACATAACCCAGGGTGGTGGTGCTTTGTGGGATCTTGTGTTAGGATGGAGGGCATTGCATTCTACCAGGTGGGTACTGTGGAGTTTGTGTGGGGGGGGGGGGTGTGAGGGGAGGTGCTTGTGACTATGGTCAGTGCTGCAAGTCCCCCTTCCCACCCAGCTAGCCGGATATCCCACCATGGAACGTGCTTGCATTGCAGGGAGTGTAAGTTGTCTCTCAGGATGTCAGTCAGTGGTGTCCTGCTGTTTGTTGGTGCACAGTTGCCAGCAGGGCCTTGTGCTCCTCACAGCAGTAGCCAGTGTCAGCCATCTTGTGAGTCCTTCTCCACTCCCTGTGATGTGCGCATGGTTCATGGTGGTGTTGATGGGACAGTTGTGGGGGGGGCAATATGTGTGACTGCGACTCCCATGATGCTATTGGCTACACTGACTTGGCCAGCATACACAGAATTCCTTCCTTTGAGTGGTCTTCACTGTGTGTTGGTGTTGTTGTGGTGGCTACATGTGTGGATGTGTTTGTTAGTTCTATTTGTGCCACTGCCTAGCTGTAGTTGTGGTTGTGTTTGTACATGTGTTGGCACGGTTGGATGTGACTTTTTTGATGGCATGTGTTGTGTTTCTCTGACTGACATACACATTTTGGGATGATTCTGTTCTGGTTGCTGTGTGATTGCTATGAGTGCATGGTTTGACTCTCCCCTTGACAGTGATGTGTGTGTGTTTTGTGGCAGTATATTGTGTACATTTGTTGTGTACTCACCAGGCTCTGGGATGTCCTCTAGTCCATATATGCTCACTGGCGGTAGGATGGCCCGCACCTTCTCCTCCCAGGGCCTGAGGTATATTGGCTTGGCAGGAGGGCCACTGCCGGTGTGTTGGCTGTTGATGTAGTCTTGCTTCAGCAGTTTCCGTACCCTCCTGCGCACGTCATACCACCTGTTCTGGATGTCGGTCTTTGTGCGCCGACATGGTGATTGGGCGTTCACCCTGTTGATGATCCTCTCCCACATCTTGGTTTTCTGCGACATGGGGGTCTGTTGGACCAATGTGCCAAACAGCTGTGGCTCTACCCTGAGGATCTCGTCTACCAGGACTTCCAATTCACAATCTAGGAACTTGTGATTCTTCTTGGGGGGCATGGTGATGGGTGGTGATGGTGGGTGATGTGTGTGTTGGTGTGCAGGTGAGGGTGTGTGGGTGTGTGTTGTGCTGGGTGTATGTGAGGTAGGTATTTGTTGGTGTGCTGCTGGTGTGTGGCTTGTGTGAGGGATGAGCTGTGGGTGTGTGGTTGCTTTCTCTTGGGTGCTGGCAGTGGAATGGCATTTGCAAAGGCTCATGGTAGTGATTTGTGTCCTTTATATAGGTGGAGTTGTGGGTGTGTCTTTGTTCTCTGTCCCCACCCCCCAGTATTTATTGGCTTGGTAATTGCTTGTTTGGCCTTTTTTTGGTTGATTTTTCCTTTGTGCTGTTTGTGTATGTTGGAAACGTTCTTGTGACCGAGTCGGACCCTGCATTGGTCTCGTACGGTGTTTTCCGTTTCGTTCACGCTGTGTTTGTGCAGTTTTGTATGCTGCGTACGCGTCGGTCGCGGTGTATTGTGTTGCTTCGGCTCGGTTTTGTATGCGTGTCGGTCGTACGGCTTGTCCTCCGTCCGACTCGGTCGTGTTTTCGCGCCTTGCATCGTACTTTGCGGGTTGGAGTTGGCGGGTACGATTCGGTCGGATTTGTTCCGGGTGCGTGTCGGTCGGTTGGATTCGCGTGTTTTCCGGCCGGATTGCTATTTTCCGAGCGGCTCGGTCGGTCGGCTTGGTTTCCTGACGTGTCGGTCGGATTTATCGCGGCTTGCATCGTACTTGGCGTGTCGGGCGCCACTGGTACGTGTCGGTCGGTAATTTTTCCGGCTCCGAGTCGGTCGGTGCTTTTCCGGCCCGAATCGGAATCGACCCCAAAGTGTTATCAATAGCACATAAGGTGATTGTCTTAGGGCAGAAACTTGTTCATCAGAAGAGTTTTCACTTCTTTTTTGAAGGAGGAGGTAGATGAGATTAGGTGGACATCCGGCAGCAGAGAGTTCCATATCTTCGAGGCAATACCCGAGAAGGCTCTGTAGCACGTTTTGTTTTTGTGGAAAATCTGTGGTTTCAGTAGCAGGGAGCTCACACTTCGTGAAGGTCTGCATCCTCCCGATAAATTTATCTTTTGTGCCAAATATCTGGGGGTCTTGAAATGTAGGGCTTTATGAGTCATGCAAGCAATCTTTAGTTGCATTCTTGCCTCATAAGGGAGCCAGTTCAGTGCTTTTAGGGCTGGGGATATGTGATTATTTTTTTTTGTTCCGGAGACCAGTCTGGCAGCAGCGTTAGGGGAGGCTCTTAGCGGGGCCAGTTTGTGTCTAGGAAGGTCGCATAGAGTGGAGCTTCCGTAGTCCAGCCTAGGCAACATGAGAGCTTGGACCGCCATCTTAAAGTCGTCCTGTGGGAGGAAGGGTTTAAGTTTCCTTAGGATACTTATCTGGTAATTTGCTCCTTTGGTGGCATTACTGATATGACTCTGCATATTTAGGTATTTGTCTAGTGTAATTTCCAAGGATTTAGCTGAGTCAATAGTGTGAGGAGAACAGTTGAGGGCTGTTAGATGCTTCATCCATAGGTCGATCTTGGGTGTGTGGTTCGGAAGTGATGAGGAAGAATTACGTTTTGGTTGTGTTGAACTTTAGGTGGTTGTCAGTGAGCCAGTTTTGAGTGTTCTGCAGGGTAGAGTTGAGGGAGATGATGTCTTCTGGGGAGGAGATTTTCAGATACAATTAAATGTCATCTGCATGAATATGATAAAGAATGTTGGCAGAATTAAATGCGTCTGCAAGAGGTCCCAGGAATAAATTGAAAAGAATGGGTGAAAGGACGAAAGCCTGTGGTACCCCCAGAGAGACCACGGAGGGCTGAAGAGGGATTGATTTACCTTGACTCTTTGGGTTCTGTTGTGGAATAATAAAGTAAACCATTGCAGGACAGGTCCTTATAGGCCCATCCTCCATTCCAGTAGGGACAGTAAACTGTCATGTTTAACAGTGTCGAAAGCAGAGGATAAGTCAAGTAGTATCAGCAGACATGATTCATTTTGGTCGAGCATTTTTAATATGTCATCCACAATGTGAGTGAGTGCAGATTCTGTGCTGTGACCTTGACAAAAACCGGACTGGTGTTGATGCAGGAGTTGGAAGTTCTCTATGTGGTTGCAGAGTTGAATCTGCACGCATTGTTCTAGAAGTTTCACCAGAGTGGGTATGTTGGAGATAAGGTGGAAGTTGTTAAGAACTGATCAGTCTGCAAAAGGGTTTTTTTAGGATGGGGTTACCTGCCCTACTTTTAGGCAGTCAGGGATAGTGCTTTGCCATAGTGAGGCATTAACAATTTTGGACCATAAGGAGAGGATAGCAGTTTTTATCTCCTTGAAGACTGATGGTGGTTGCGGGTCGCTGAAGTTGTTAGATGGGTTAACCGCTAGAAGAATGTTATAGCTGTCACTTCCATTGATGGGAGTGAAAGTGTGCCAGGATGCATTGTTTTTGGGGACATCCCCAGGGGACAAGCCGATCCGTGACCTGGGAGGTGAGTGGAAAAGCATGCCCTGTAGCTGGGAGTAGTTCCCTCTTTGATTGTAGTTCATTTTCGAATGTTTTTTTTTTCCCCAAGAAGAATGAGACCAGATCCTCACAGTTTGGGGAGTGCTGTCTCCAGGAACCAGCGGGTTTGGGGCTATAAGCGGTTGTTGCTTGACGATTTCAGAGTTTTTAGTCGATTTTAAGCTTTGTTAAGCTGAGTTCTAAAGAAGTCGGTCTTTGCATTTTTGATTTTCCTGTTGTATGTGTCCCTCACTGATCTGAGGTGTTTTAAGTGTTCAGTGGATGGTATGGATTTCCAGGTTCTTTTGCTAATCTTAGATTGTGTCTTTCAGATTTTAGATTGTCAATGAACCAAGGTTTGGAGACTTTAGTAGAAATGTTTTATTGTTGAAGGGGGGCAATTCAATCAAGGGCGTCTAAAATAAAGTTTTAATAGAACTCTGTGAGGTCATGTACATCTACCATGCCCAACTGAGGAGTCAAGGTAGTGTTACATCGGGTCGATAAGTCATTGGGATTAATGTTTTTAGAGATTCCTTTTCCATTGTTTTGTTTTTTTGGGTTAATCTCTCTTCGGGGTCACCTCCACGTTGATGAGGAAGGTGATGCTGTAGTGGACTGACCAGTCGCAGGGGATAATGGATTCCAATGTGATGTTATTCCTTGGTCCAGTGTCTCTCCCTTGTTGTGGGTGGGCCTGTTGCAGAATTGGATCAGATTGTGGTCTGATAGGAAGGATTTAAGGCAGTTCACTGCATGGTCGTTTGGGTTATTCCAGTGGAGGTTGAAGTCTCCAAGGAAAATCTGGGCCACTTGGGGGTCATCGTTGATGTGATGACTTCCATGATTTGCTCAATGAATGGCAGATTGTCTCCAGGAGGGTGGTAGAATGTGTGTAGTTTGCAAATGAGGCTGTTGTTGCTCGTGATTCTGATGCAGAGATATTCACATGTAGACAGAGTGACAGTTTCTGATTGGTACACAGAGATTGTGTTTCGGTAGATGCAGGCTATTCCACCACCAGGTTTCCTAGTTCTTTCAAGTATAATTATGCCATGGCTAGGAGGGACTAGTAAGTGTAGGATAGGGGGAGAGGAGCTGTTTAGCCAGGTTTCCGTGAGGATAACGATTTTGGGCTCATTTGTGAGGATGAAATCGTAAATATTGGAGTGCATGTTTACTAGCTGATCTGCAGTTGAGAAGTACGCATTTCAGTTGGTTAGTGCAATGGACAGTGGCAGCCCGAGAGATGTTAATGCTTTTGAGGTTATCGCTATTTAAAGATCTGTGAATGTGTCTGGATTCTCTGTAAAGGTTAGCTTGAACGGTTTGAGCAATACGTGGCT